>OX438750.1:2082500-2807164 GCA_949316235.1 Oegoconia quadripuncta
ACGCAGTTGTGGATCCTGTATAAGACCAACAAAAAGGATCTAACTCATCGTATGGTGTGTTGGGTGAGACCCTGCTGATAATTCTGCCAGAATAGAGGTCGTCACGTTGTATTGTATAGTGATTTTGGATATACCTGATTCAACAACACTTTTCTATTACATATTTATCGTCAGTCATCATTACCTTCTGATCAACAACTAGATGTCTGATCAGCCTTGCGCATGCGTCGGTCCTGACGTACGGAAGAACTTCCAGGAGTATGTTCCTGGAAGTCTCCAACTCATAACTAGTGCCTAGGACATCTTCGAACAGCTTTTCAAGGGAGGTGTAGTTCAACTGGGACATTGTGCTGAAAATAGAAATGAAAATCTACTAAAGTTATTGTTTTATCATGATATTTATTATCTTGCAGGGATCTTGAGGAGCTCAGTTCCATCAGTGGATAAGTTCAATGTTTTAAGTCTTTTGTTGTTTTTTATGATTAACTGTATCGGCGTTTGACCACAATCTCACCTGATGGAAAGTGAGGATGTGGTCGAAGATGAAGCACTCTCTGTAGATGCTTTACAAGATCAATTTTCAATCAATTTTTTCTTCAAGATCCCATGGTTGTTGGATTCAGGAAAGATTGACGCCGGAAGGGAGTTCCATGCCTTGGCTGCTCGCATTGGGAAATTCGCAGTCTTTCTTCATTACGATGGTTGGTATAGTACCGGTATTTCATTGAAGCGGCGCTGAATCATTTCCAAATCTTTTGGCAAAGATTTGGATACCAGAATGACTAAATCAAAAAAGTCGCTCTTGCAATATTATATAGGGTCTAACAAAATTAACGCGACAAACTTTGGCAATTGCATGTTCATCTTAAAAACTATCTTTACTAGTATACTTAAAAATTTTGTTTAGACCTCGGAAACTAAATTTTTAAGGCTAGTTATTTTATTGTCACGTACGTGCAATTGCCAAAATTGTCGGGTTAATTTTGTTAGAACCTATTATAAACATCCATGACTCGGGAATATGTGTTCGTATTCATCACACAAACATTTACCCTCGCGGGATTCGGACCCGCAACCGTTGGTTTCGCTGACAGGGTCACTATGCACTACACCAATCGCTGGCACACCACCGCAGGCCGTCTTGTATGGACTCAAGAAAAATCCCGATCCAGTGATTCCAGTCGCTACCGACAGTGGTCATCGTTAGCACAGTATTACAAACTCCCTACAGTAGCGAAACGAATCCACTTACACAGAGCAACGAAGAGGCACGCGAGGAAGTCGGGCGGCGCGGCCCGCGTACCTCAAACTCGCTTAGTTTGTGGTACTGAGCGCGAAGGGCACACGCGTGCGTGTTATCGAAGTAATTATTAGTAATTATAGTTTTTTAATGGTGCGTACAAATTTTAACATTAGGATAGTAATAATGATAATTGTTTTATTTCCCATTTTGTGACAACCCTTGCATATTTGCGTGTGACAGCGCAAGTACCTACACCGGCGGCGGCATCGCGCGACATCAAAGGCGTTGCGCTACTGTAGGAAGATATTGTAATACTGTGTCGTTAGTCCTTGGCTCAATATCTTGATACTTACGTTAGCAAATCGATAAAGTCCAAGCTGTGGATTAGAGAAGCATTCCTCACAATATTGTCAGCGTCGATGCCTATTTTAGCTATTTTTAGTAGTTTCTGAAACAAAATGAATCATATATATGAGTCGATTCGGCGATTTTCTATTTTGCAATGTGAATTGTTGCTTGGAGGCGGTTTTAATATTTCATTATTAGAAGTGTAATGACCTGGCATGCGAACGAGCTGGTTATGTCCAGGGATGATTATCATCTAATAATATAGTCTGCTATTTTATAATATACTTTCTTGATAAGCCTCAATTTAAAAGCTTGCTTAATTCAACCGCCTCCGTGGCTCAATGTAAAACAACATTGAGTTTACGATTCGGAGGTTGAGTGAATCTCGGCCCCTGTTTTCGTATACACCACGAACTGTGCCTATATAGAAACATGTGGGTCACCGTCTACCTTAAGTAGGCGGCGCTGATCTTGACTTACAGAAGCTGCAGTTGGAGGAGTGTGGAGGCGGGCTCACTTACATCATACGTCTTCTTCTTCAGATCGATCTGCGATGGATTAAAGATGCCGTTGGACGGGCTACTGTGGACCGGCCTGACGTATTGTATACCAGTCTCGTTCAGGTTTAGTTTTTGTATACTCTTCACTGTTTTCTCGCTTTCGTAGTGGAGGGAGACTCTGTAATTGAAACGGTGTAATTATTAAAGTGACTGAAAATCTCGATCTGTGAACCACAAAGTTCGGAAGGCTGATAGTCGTGTCGATTCGGATGTACACCAACTAAACTAAAACCAGTTGAAAATGAAATGAAATGAAATGAAAATCATTTATTCATGTATGCAATACAATATGTACGTATGAACGTCATTTGTTTTTTAAACTACCACTAGCTCGGAACGCGACCACTACTGAGAAGAGCTAGCGAGAAACTAGAGTGTTTGTTTGAGCTTTAAAGTAATATTGTCTTTTTCTCCCTGGAAATCTGGAGGCTAGTCTAGTCTGGTCTGGTCTGGTCTAGTCTAGTCTAGTTTATATTAGTTTAGTTGGTGTACATCCGAATCGACACCAGTACCTGTTTTGTTTCTCATGAGTGCCGTTAGTAATTCAAAACCCATATCATTCAAATTAATAGCATTTTTATCCTCCCGATTATTAGACAGTGTTGTGTATCCAGTCTTTGTCTTTATTTCTGTTATTTTTATTTTATTTATTTAGGACAATAAACAATTGTACAGTAGCTTAATTTTAAGGAATAACAATAATTTTACTAATTGTACAACCAGCACCGTTGTCCCCAAAGTAGCATCATAATGTTCACAGAGAAACCAAAAACATTTACAGTAGTTGAAAAAAGAAACAGTTTTTATAACTAGAATTTCAGGTAAGTATGTATACAGGCAAATATTATATAAACTCTATATTATACAGGTATGTATACCCACAAATTTTTTTACAGATTTTAACATTTGAACCACTCCTAGTATGTAGCTACTAAGAGTAGTTCAAATATTAAAATTTTCTAATTCGTTAATTAACCTTTTTTTTGTAGCCATAATGATTATGTTAAAGATAAGATAGGAGATAATTCTTAGCTATGTTTGACAGTTAGACAATATTCAAGCGGTGTTTCGACGCCACCGGTCGATTGTCTAAGCCGATATTGCATTCCGGGTGACCCGCCCCAATGACCGTTTTAATCAACGCAGCTCTTAGAAATTGTTGTTTTGTTAAAAAAAATTGAGCTGATTTTCAACTGAGATTTATTTAATTATTGTAATGAAATCGATCCCACTATTCATTATACTTTATTAATTACGACGATCTGTTTGGTGTAATGGTTAGTAACTCTGACCACTATTACCAAAAGGTTGCGGGTTCTGTAATATATAAAAATATGTTTGTGTGATGAATACGGGCATGTGTACCCGAGTTATGGATGTTTTCAGATAGATAGATAGATAGATAGATAGATAGATAGATAGATCGTTTATTTGTATCTCCAGTCACACACATACCATAAGTTCCAAAGCAATTGGATAAACATATTTTATAACAATTCATAAAAGTAACATCAGGATACACTAGAGTATGTGTGTGCTACAGCCGTACAAATGGGTCATAGCTCAGTGTATATAATTGCTCAGAGAGCAAAACACTGATTTTCAGCTATTACCCACTTTCAGCTATCTTCATTTAGTTTAGTTTTATTTACAAAAAAAAATGTATTTATGTAGTATAGCAACCATCTGGTATCCACAACACAAGCCGATAGTTGCTCACTGTGGAACTAGATGGCGCTGTGTGTACGTCTGAGGATATTTATTCATACTACATTCTCAGTTTTTACTTTTTTACAATACAAATGAAGTATTAAGAGTAGGAAATCAAAATAAGTTAAGGGCACGTTAAGTAGTCGCCCAGTCTGGTCCTGCCCTGCTCTGTTCCGCAGGATACTTACTGCGTTGAGACTGATAAAATGTGGTCGCGAGTCCGATACTGGAATTCGCTGGTCAGCTCCAAGCTCTTCAAGCCCCTCTTATCCTCGAGCTCGTACAGTCTTTCAGCTGTCATTATGTAACTCGGCTGGAAAAATATAATACAGGGTGAACTGGTGAATGCACACCTGACAATGAACAACTCTCCACTAGGAACCATCAGTGACGGATTAAGACTACTTGATGCCCTAAGCAATCCACGCCTGTGGGGCCCCCCTATCCGTATGTCAACTAGAATCGGTCTTTAATGCCAGGCCGGGGGGCCCGCGGGGAAGGGGTGGTTTGTGATTGGCTGATCGCAATACCGGTGCTTTCGAATTGCCGAATGCACTAGACTAGCGGGCAGCGAGTGGGCGCAAGCGGGAGAGCGGGGTAACTCTAGGTCGGCTCTTATGTTAACTTAAAACGCGCGAATTTTCAAATTAGTCCTATAAATTTTTTTTGGTGTGGCTTTTGGTGACGTGAGAGTGAGACGTGATGCCCTAAGGACGGATTTTTTTGTGCTTCTTCTGGTGCCCCCCCAGACGTGATGCCCTAGGCAATTGCTTAATTTGATTAAGGGTTAATCCGTCACTGGGGTAAACGAAATTTTTTTGATAGAATTCCACTATGGCTCCTTGAGGAAAGTAGTTCGCAATCAGAAGGGGAGTCACCAGTAGGCAGGAATTACACTAATTAAATTTCACCCTGTATAATTCGAATGGTGAATGCCTATGTCGTGCCTACACCAAAGTCAGTGGCGAAATTCATTCTCGATTGTGGTGTATACTGTGCAACGCATCTGTGACCCTTTTGGTGTTGCGGGTGTCCATGGGCGGCGGCGATTGCTATCCATCAGGTGACCCGTATGCTCGTTTGCCGCCCTCTCAAAAAAAATACTATTTAAGATATCAGGTCTTGCAATGGAAGTCCAACAATTTTCGGCTGAATTCGGCTATGGTTCCTAGTGGAAAGTTATTCGTAATCAGGAGTGGAGTCACCAGCCGAAAATCGTTTTACTTCCATACTAAAGGTGGTTTCTGAATGGTTTACTTTGTAGGGGTAATTGAAAATTTTTTGATCGAATTCGACTATGGTGCCTTGAGGAAAGTTGGTCGTAATCAACGTGGTGACGCCACTTCACCAGTTAATGGGAATTACACGAATTCAAATTCACAGTTTAGTCAAAGTTTCTTTATTTTGTAGATACTTAAAATATTGAGATTTCACACGTTTTTCTGCTATTGCTTGTCGAAAGGCAATTTTCGTTTTCAATCCACGAGGTATTTTGATCCAAGATAAAATTGCATACATAGAAATAGACACATAGAAGAAAGTTACATACGCATGATATTATTAATTTAATTGACATATTAAAATTGAATTATGCATGACATTATTATTGACATCTTATTATATTCGTTGAAACAGGATAAGGTGTACATCCTAGTGGAAAGTTGATCGTAATCAAGAGTGGAGTCACCAGCCGAAAATTGTTGGACTTCCATACTAAAGGTGATTTCTGAATGGTTTACTTACCTAGTATGGGTAAACGAAAATTTTTGATCGAATTCGACTATGGTTCCTTGGGGAAAGTTGTTCGTAATCAAGAATAAATTAATTAACAAACGAATACAGTGTAGTCATCTTTTAGAAAAAATATCTCTTGCTGTCCCTCACTCTTACCCTAGGCACAAAATTAGTATAATATTTCACACTCCGTTCTCTAGAACTAATCTAGGTTTTCATTCCCCGCTGAGTAGAATTCTCGATCAGTATAATTCCATCCAAACCCGTGATCCAGACATTGACATCTTCCACGACTCGTTTAGCAGCTTCAAACGAAAGCTGCAGACTTCGTCAATTAAGTAGCTATTAGATTATTTTCGTTTGATCTCAATATTCATTAGGCTAAGTTATTATTTTATTTTGGTAAGTGTTATGTACACCGTAATTGTCACATATATTAGAAATAATTACATCTACAAATTTTCTAAAATTGTATAAATGTATGTGATGTGGTTGTGCTATTATAAATAAATAAAGAGTGGCGTCACCTTAATAGGAATTACACGAATTCAAATTCACCCTGTATAAACATATTAATTTAAGAGCTTCGTCTTCAAGCACTGAGGTATTTTCGATGGGATGACTTTGCGCAGTTTCCCGAACGCTGGACATCCCAGTTGGATTCATTGTTTCCATCCATATGTTGTCAACATACCGAACATCCGCACTAAGCTCTTTGCTTCATCATTTTTATAATGCGGACTGCTAAGGTATGGAACTCACTGCCCGCGTCAGTTTTTCCCGACACACAACCTTGGGATCTTCAAGTCTAGAGTGAATAGGCATTTACTGGGTGCGCGTGATACATCTTCGGCTACATCGTCACTTTCCATCAGGTGAGATTGTAGCCAAACGCGAATCCAGATTTTAATTAAAAAAAAAAAAATCTATATGTCTCTAAGTTAGTTATAGCCTGACTTAGAATGGTTGATGGTAGAGCATTTTAAATGTCCGCCTGAATAGCTACCACCATCTTATCTAAATCTGCCGCCAAGCAGCAATGTTAATAGCATTGTTGTGTTCCGGGTGTCAAAGATAAGATCCTCCAAATATCCTCGATTTTACTCTTGGAACGACAAGACATTCACCTTTTCTTTCACTTGGTTAAAGTAACCGCCTCCGTGGCTCAGTGTAAACAACATAGGGTTAACGAATCGGAGGTCGCGGGTTCGATCCCCAGCGGGGTACATGGTTAGTACTCCGTGTGGTTGGTGGTAGGGCATTTTAAATGTCCATCTGGCTAGCTACCACCGTTATATCTAAATCTGCCGCCAAATAACAATGTTAATAATACCCCTATTGTGTTCCGCTTATCAGAGATAAGATAGCCAGTTCCCCAAATATTTGGGTTTCCGGGTCAGTACGCTTCCACCTTCGACATCATCTTCACTTAACATCAGGTGTGATTGAGGCTAAGTACCAACCCGTTGTGCATAAAAAAAAATGCAAATTTTACCAGCTAAAATAAACGAGCTATCAAAATGTATATTGAATGTAATTCCCAAGTTCTTAGCTTACATTCTCAGTGTAATTTGGTCTGTACCGCTCGGAGGACCTGCTCGGTAGACAGCTCTGTTCGTACGAGGAGTTATGACTTCGTTTGAAGTCCACCAGGCTGTTGTACTTCCGCGTCTTGTTGCCCAGTCGGAAGTAGATGACGACGCAGTTCCCGTACAGGCAGGGCTGGAAATAAATATAGTCAATAATTATATCTTAATATCTTTATTGTACACAACATTGTTACAGAAATATGCATTGTATATAAAATGAACAATGGCGAGCTTAACTCCGATAGAGTTTTCAACCAGCAAACCTTAGAGATTCATAGTGTTTATTAGATTGGGCAGAAAATAGTGTACACAACATTTGAAAATTAATTTATAAAAAAATAATATATATAAAAATAAATACCCAAAACAAAAAATCCCTAATAAATAACAATAACATAACCTGTCCAATATACATAAATGTATTACGAAGTATAAATAAATATATACATTACCAATACTCATATTATGGTAAATAATTAAATAATTACTATAATACTGAGGGGAAATTATAAAGACAAATAATGCTCTTTTACTCTTTTCTTGAAAATTTTTCTTTTTTTTTTGAAAACTTCATATAAATGGACCAGAATATCGACTTGGAATAAGAATCGTTTAGTTGACCAATTTATGACACACATCTTTTTTTTCATGGACAACAGGTTAGTACTTGACCTCAATCATACCTGATGTTAAGTGAAGATGAGGTCGAAGGTGGAAGCGTACTGAGCCGGAAACCCCAACATATTTGGGTGACTGGCTATCTTATCTCTGACAACCAGAACACAACAATTAGTTTGTTTAGAGGATTAGTTGGGAATAGTTGGGATATTACAAAACAAAAGCAATTACGATAAGCGTAGTTAACGATCTGTACTTGGAATTCAGCTAACACCAAACCTGCTTGTCACCTAAATAATCATCTATCCTGTAACAACCTTTTATACACTCCCAGTGAGCGGAGTTGCAGATGCACCGTCCCGCCAGTACAGGTATAACCAAGTACATGCAATCATACCTCTTCACTAGAAGACGTCGACGCCGAAGACCCTCTCGGTGTTAAAAGGAAGTTGAAAGAGATGGCTCTCTTCATGTTGGTGACCCAGATCGGCTCCGAAGTCACGTATATTGATGAGAAGCAAATACCCTGGAAAAAACAATTGAGGGGCTTCTTAGTGCGGCCACAATTTGAATGAATGAGGTTATCAGTTATTGAAGGCAATTCACGTATCAAGTTAATTGTCACACTGTACACACACCACTACAATGTAGATACCTTCCTTGTGTGCCCTCGCTATAAGACTAATTTTAAATAATAATAAATATCCTTAGACATACACACAGCGCCACCTAGTTCAACAGTAAGCAACTATAGGCTTGTGTTGGGGATACCAGATGGTTGATATACTACATAAATACATTCTTTTTTTTTGTAAATAAATTCTTATTTTAAATGAAAACATCCATAACTCGGGTACACATGTCCGTATTCATCACGCAAACATTATGCCCCTAATTAAGTTATTAAGAATGTGTATAAGGTGAGATTATGGCGATTATAAATAAATATCCATACTCTTCTAGCGCAATAAATTCTGCCAATGACAACGTTAAGGATCACGGGAAAAGTATATCGGTTTTTATTTAAAGAGAAAATAATATGGATGGTCCATTATTCACTTCACCATCTTGAATAAATAAATAACATAATAAAAAAAATCAGAAGGTAAATCACTAACTCAATAAAATAAATAATAAACAAATATATAGCCTTGGACACAGCGCCATCTATTTGCACATCAAGCAACTAGGGTTAGATTATTTTTACCATATAGTTGATATGCTACACAAATACATTTTTTTTTGTAAATAAATACATTATAAATGAAATCATTTATAATTCGGGTACACATGTCCGTAATCATCATAAAACGTGTAGCGAACCCGCGACCTTTCGGTACAGTAGTCAGCTTTTCTAACACTAACTAACAATGACAAACACGCTTGGTGTACTTCGACCAGCTCCCCAAAATTATAAAATTGTATTGGTTATATACTTTATTTAAAAAAAAAAAGAACAACAATGATCCTGTGGGTTTCTTGCGCCGCTTCTTTTCCCACAGATGAATTCCCTTTCCGAAGCGGTAGTAGCTTGGACATACCGACTGACAGATAAATGCAATTAACTTTTTTATTTCCAGTAGATTTGAATTGACATTCAACAAATGATATCATGTATCTTACGTTGAAATAAATGCTTGAAGTTTGAAGTTTGAACTACACCAAACAGGTCGTTAAAATACGGACCTAATGTACTGGTGAGTTTTTTACCGTAAGGAAAAAAAAAGGGCATATTAGGTAAGTGAAATGGAAGTTATTGGCATAGGTAGTTTAATTATTTTTTTCAAAACCATCATGGAATAAAGCGTTAATTTTGTCATTTTGTAGACTATTCCATATAATTAAGAATAAGAATAATTTTATTGGATACAGAAACAAATATACACAGCACGAAATTGCGATGATAGCTACTGTAGTTGGAAACTGTAGTGTAGCTATAAACGCCCATCTCCAAAGCGACAGCGTACCAACGAATGTATTGTTATACTTAGCATTACACTTTAGTAACTTATTAGAATCTGTGGCATTACATAAAATAAATATTGTAACACAACAGAACTAATAAGTATAACAACACCACCAAAATGAAACAAAGAAAGAAAAATTACAAAAAAATTCTTAAGTCTACATAACTCACGATTGTTGTTTGTTATGTATGCATATGTATGTCTGTGTGTGTGTGTGTGTGTGTGTGTGTGTGTGTGTGTTTGTATATGTGTATGCGAATTACATCATTAAATAAAATAAAACTTGAAGAACATATGATTTCCAAATAAATTCATTACAAATCACGCCAGTAGCATATCAATCACAACCCGCAGCGGACGTTTTTCAAAAAACAGAAAAACTACCTATGCTAATACCTTCTAATTCACTTACTTAATATGCCCTATTTTTTTTTTGCGGTAAAAAAACTCATCCGGTATAAATGAAAAACATGTATAACTCGGGAACACATGTCTGTATTCATCATACAAACATATGGCCTTTTGGTATCTAGCAGTCAGAGCTTTTAGCCACTACAACAAACAGGTCGTAATATATAATAAGGTCTAACAAAATTAACCCGACAAACTTTGGCAAATGCACGTACATGTTAATAAAATAATATATTAATTAAAAAACTAGCCTCAAAAATTTTGTTTCCGAGTAAAAAATTAAATGTAAGTGCAAATGAAAATACACGTTAACAGACTTATTTCATTTCGGTTATACCTTGTTTTATCAATAAGAAAAAACAGGTAACGTTCCATTGATATGGAAGACGCCAAAGGGGGTGTCGGAGCACATTGCGCAACCAAAATCAAAAATCAAAATCAAAAATATTTTATTCAATGTAGAATACAAAAATATCACTTATTGAAAGTCAACATGTTATTTTTTTTTTTAACTACATCGCTTCACAAGGTGTTATGGTTAGGGAGAAGAAGCGACAAGAAACTCCGCAACAACACATCTTTTCAACTAGTTTCCATCTTTACAATCACAGCAGTCGCGGCGCCGGGGCAAGCGCCGGCGGCGAGCGGCGAGTGGTCGCCTTTCAGCGTCTTCAAAGATACCGCGGTACATGTTTGTGTGTTGTGTCAAAGTACTTAGAGCGCGCGGCCATTAATGCCCAACTCACAAAATTTACATTTCTAAATTTTATTTTTTGAATAAAATCTGTTAACTTTAATGTTTTTTTTTTTCGTAGTAGGTACTCGTACATCCTATACATAAACTGCAACGTTTGTCGGGTTAATGTTGTTAGACCTTATATTATATTGACTGATTGAAAGGTTACATACCACTTCCCATGGCTTCTTCAGATGATTAGTTGCTTCCGTGGACTGAAATGAAGAACTACCATGACCGCCATGCACGAAGGTCTGTAAATAATTTAAATTTTTAAACACTAGGTACAGCCGGTAACACAATTAAGATAGCAGGCCTCCATTTATAAATACATGTAGGAGAAAGTTTAAAGGGATAATAAGTGAGAATAGAACCAACCAGTCTCCTCCCGTTTTGTCGTGGGCGACTAAGGGACTTTCCACCGAAAAACATCTATTGTTTTGCACGTTTCCCTGCAACCCCCACGGAGGCGGTTACTTTGACCAAGTGAAAGAAAAGGTGAATGTCTTGTCGTGCCAAGAGTAAAATCGAGGACGGAAAGGAGAAGACGTGGTCATTACTCCACCGACAAGAGCATAACTCTTAAATTGAAGAAGAAGATTTGATAATTACCTTGAGATCATCCAACGAAAATCTCACTCTTCCAAAATCATCGTAGACCTGCACCAGAAGTGTTCCCTCTAGGGTCCAATATGAGCCATCGTGGCTAGAGGCCATAGTACCGGTCGACACGTTCGCCTTTATTGTATAGGAGTACAGCTTATTTTGCTCCGGAAACAGGGCTTGGAAGGTATTTGTTGAGACCGTGGTAGATAGAATACCTGGAAATCAAAGAATCAAGAGATTAACGTCATACTTCAATCACAATTGATTGGACGACCTTTTTGGTGTAGAGGTTCAAAAATTCTGACTGCTATACGAAAAGGTCGCGGGTTCAAATATGTTAGGGGCATATGTTTGTACGATGAATACAGACATGTAAATAAATAAATAATAAATTAATATCCATAGACATACACACAGCGCCATCTACTTCCACAGTAAGCAACTATAGGCTTGTGTTGTGAATACTAGATGATTGATATACTACATAAATACGTTTTTTTTTGTAAATAAATACTTATTATAAATGAAAAACATCCATAACTCGGGTACACATGTCCGTATTCATCACACATACATATGCCCCTAGCGGGATTCGAACCCGCAACCTTTTGGTATAGCGGTCAGAGGTTCTAACCACTACACCAAACAGGTCGTCAAATGTGTTCCCGAGAGGATGTTCTTCATTTATTTATATATTTATTTACAAAAAAAAATGTATCTGTGTAGTTTACCAACCATCTGGTACCCATAATACAAGCCTAGTTGCTTAGTGTGGAACTAGATGGCGCTGTGTGTATGTGCAAAGATATTTATTTATTTATTTATTTTACAATTATACCAATTCTTACCCGATTGCCCCGAAAAAGAGAGTTTTTCGAATGTAGCATTTGTAAATAGTTTGACGATTTAGAAGTGCGTGGTGTAGTTAGATTCGTCTTTGCCCCAATGTGTCATAGGACTCGTTTCATGTTAAAAAAATCCAAAATGGCGCTCGGAAAATACAAAATAAGCCGTCGGATTTCTTGATTTTTAAATACTTAAATGTTATTAAATAAATATTGTTACAATTTATGATTCGACTAAAAAAAAAGAAAATAATAGACTGGATATTTTCATACATTTTTTTTTTTGAAGCACAGCAGGTTAGCACTTGACCTCAATCACACCTGATGTTAAGTGAAGATGAGGCCGAAGATGGAAGCGTACTGACCCGGAAACCCCATCTTATTTGGGGAACTGGCTATCTTATCTCTGACAAGCGGAACACAACAGTGCTATTAACATCGCTGTTTGGCGGCAGATTTAGATAAGATCGTGGTAGCTAGCCAGGCGGACATTTATAATGCCCTACCACCAACCAAACCGAGTAGTAAACATGTACCCCGCTGGGGATCGCACCCGCGACCTCCGAATCGTAAATCCAATGTTGTTTACATTGAGTCACGGACGCGGATACATTCTTATCATCTAGATTGTCAGAAATTTTTAGTCTCTGGTACATAGTTTCCGTTTAATCATAATCTTTAACTCATCATTAATTTTATTGAATGTCTACCGAAACCTTACATTGTCTCTTGAGTGACAGTTGGACTTTGTCAATAAATAAATTCTTTTTTTCACTCAATGAGAATTTTACAACAGGACGACGTCTGTAAGCGATTTACAAATTAATAATGAAATATAAAGACCTATTTGTAATATAAAAACCTGTTCTAAAAAGAGCAACCCTTCGAGTTTCTTGCTGGTACTTCTCAGGAGAATTTTGCATTTTGAACAGGCAGTAGCTTAAAAAATTTAAAATTGACTATTTTAAGTGTACCCTGTGTACTTACAAAATAAAGCAATTTCGACTTCTTAATACAGATACAGACTTGGAAGTTGCTGAAGCATTTGAAAAATTCTTCGCCTATATTCCAAAAACTAAATATTCCAAATATTGGGTCTTTACCTATGAAATTGGAGATTTTTTCTTCGTTAATCATAATGCACCAACTCTTACGATTCTATAGCTATTTCCAAATTTGTTTTTTATTTGGAAAATAGAATATATTTTCAAGGTTTCACTCACATGAAATATTTTTTTATGTCTGGGCTAAATCACATAATAAAAAAAACTTAAACACAGCCATTTTAATGTGGTTCCCATATTATTTCTTAGATTCGCTGAACCTTTCTGAAACGGTTACTTTTAAAAATTAACACTGCCTATCGGTACTTAACTTAATGTTATCCGATAATACACACAAAGTTTAGTTAAATTTGGATTTGCCGTTCTCAAGAAAATTTCAAAAATGTTTGTATGTAGAAAACAGCCGTAATGAAATTCTTTATACAAAACGCCAATTTCATAGATAAGGGCCTAATATCTATCTATTTATGTGTATGTAAATATATGAAATTTATTCACGTAGTTTGTATCTGCATCCCTATTTAATACCGCACAACCTATCTATTTCAAATGTACTGTCCTTATACCCATAGGTTGCGTGGAAGAGATCGCTTTTAGTGATAAGGTCGCCAAATTGTACATTCTATTCTTACCACTTGTCTGAAACTGTATTTTCTTTTCTGTTGTGCAATAAAGTGTATTTACTTATATGGTATTGTACAACCAATGAATCACTGAAGTCAGCACCTACATGGATATTCAACCTGTCCCCTCGATTCGTCTTTCATATACATTACTCTGATACACCACAAGATTGGAGACACACACACACACACACACAACGCAGTCAAACACGTAGTACCCGTCGTTTTAGCCCGGTTAAAAATTAGCTTCACTTGGACAATAATTACGGCCTAGAATTGTTATCTTTTCGCTATTATTGATTGTGGTGAACTTTTCTTAGAAATGTTTACTACGCCACCGAGCTATGAATCATTTGTGTAAATAAATATAATCAATGATGATTATATTTATTTACACAAAAGATTCATAACTCGGTGGCGGTTTAAGGCCAGTGGTATGTTTGTACTATATACATGAGTATATAGTACAAACATACCACTGGCCTTAAACTGGGCTCCACTGGAATGAGATTACCAATCTCGGTGGCTCATTTATTACTACCACTTATACCATACTTAAGAGAGGAAGGGGAAATTACTTTGACCAAGTGAAAGAAAAGGTGAATGTCGTGTCGTACCAAGAGGTTAAAACGAGGGCGGAAAGTAGAGAGACATAGCTCTTAAATTGAAGAAGAAGACCATACTTACCAAATAAACATATACACACACACACACACACACACACACACACACACACACGCGCACGCACACACACACACACACACTACAATCACACACACACACACACACACACACACACACACACACACACACACACACACACACACACACACACACACACACACACACACACACACACACACACACACACACACACACACACACACACACACTACAATCGAAGTCGTTAATTTTTATTTTATTTCATCATTATTTTTATTAGTTAATTGTTACATTAGAGCTACAGTTTTAACATTTTTATTTGGCTTAAATTTAGTTAATTCCTTTAGTTTGAATTTTAACACTATGCAATTTACATAACGACTCGTATATTACTGAGGATTGTTTTGTTGATACCTATATAATAATTATTTAAAAGTACGAATTCTCTTGTAATATAATTAAAACGTTACCCACTCAATTATAACGATAACTATTGTCGGTAACATAATAAGAATCACTAATTGGCCATAAGTTTGGTATTAGTTTACTATAATATAATTTCTGCAATAATGCTGTTGATTCTATGTAAATAAATAAATAAATGTCTTCGAAATGGTTTAGAATAGAATAAAATAAAATGCCTTCATTGAGATAATCTCACAAGTTAACTTCAGGGGCTGAGGTTTGAAATCCTCACAAGTGCCCAAGTCCAAGTCAACAAATTTGGTCACCATGGTTCATATGCCGTCTGGAAGATAAGACAGCTAACAGATATGGCTACTGCAAGATTAGTTTACTTTAGCTACTTCCACAGTATCATGTCATATGGTATTTTGCTTTGGGGACGAGCAGCTGATACTGTAAATATATTATGTTTATTTTGCAAAAGAGGGCAGTCCGCGCAATATATAATCTGCGTCGATATGTCTCTCTTCGGGACAGGTTCAAAGAAATTAATATTTTAACTGTCCTTCACAATTTATTTACGAGAATATTATGTACGTACGAAAAATATTTCTGCATTCCCAAAAAATAGTGATAAGGATAACTTAAATTTGAGATTAAGGACAAATTAGCCACCCCTATGTTCAGACTGAGCAAAGTTAATACATCATTTATGGGACACTATATATACGCTTTAATAACCTGAGAATATCATTAGTTTAAATGAAAAACAATTTTAAAAAACCATGTCAAAAAAAAGGTTATTACAAAATTAGTGACTACCTGAATGACAAAAACGCTTGGTATACTTCGTCCAGCTCCCAAAAAATATAAAATTGTAAACTTTTGTATATATAAAAAACAAAAAAAAGGTGGAAGCGTACTGACCCGGATACTTCATTTCTTAGATTCGCTGAAACTTTTATAAAGCTGTTACTTTTATATAATTAACGCTGCCTATACTTAACTTAATGTTATCCGATAATACACTCAAAGTTTAGCTAAATTTGGATTTGCCGTTCACAAAAAAAAAACAAAAATTTTTGTATGGAGAAAATAGTCTTTTATTTATTTATTTATTAAAGAAACCAACAGCGTTACAGTTGTGTATAAATATTACCAAGTACGAATACAAAAAATAAGGCAAATTACAGGTTTCATCATATAAACTATTGTTTTTTTTTTTTTTTTTTTTTTTTTTTTAATTTTTCTTAATGAAATTCTTCATACAAAACGCCAATTTCATAGGTAAGGACCTAATACTTATAGTTATTACTGAATTACCTACCCGGTGGGATAGTACATAGCGATGTTCATGATTATTGTACATGTATTATATCACATGTTTACCTATGTTCAACAAATAAATAAACGAATTATAAGTTGGTATGGATTTTCCCCTCGAGTTTGAAAATGTCTCCATTCATTCGCCCAAGCTTAATTAATTCAATTTAGACCAATTAGCATTCTAATTGGTTGACCTTCAACGTTCCCAATCAAATTGAATGCGGCCGCGGTGGGGTTATATACTGTAGGGAAGACAGATATGTCTAAATTGTTCTGCTTCCCCCTACGGAAAACGACAGGTGTTTATTTTTTTAGATGGGTGACCACTTGTGGCGTTTTCGTAGTGGCTCAATGTAAACAACATTGAGTTTACGATTCGGAGGTCGCGGGCTCGATCCCCAGCGGGGTACATGTTTAAGTACTCGGTTTGGTTGGTGGTATGGCATCTTATATGTCCGCCTGGCTAGCTACCACCATCTTATCTAAATCTGCCGCCAAGCAGCAATGTTAATAGCATTGTTGTGTTCCGGTTGTCAGAGATGGGTCAGTATGCTTCCACCTTCGACCTCATTTTCACTTAACATCAGGTGTGATTGAGGTCAAGTACGAACCCGTCGTGCATAAAAAAAAAAGTTGGTAAATTGTGATTTTTTTTTTAAATGTTACCTCTGTAAATTATGAAAATGACACTTCACCGGGGAAATAAGTTGCATTTTAACAGAATTTCTTCCAGTTTCCGACTTTTACAAAATGGCGTAAACTTCTTTAGAGTTGCCAAGTTTTAGTAAAAATAATCGATTGAACAGATTCCACCTCCGCCACAAATTCAACAAATGTGAATGTCTATCTTCACTGGGTAGCATCCCATGTTCCATGATCATAATTGAATGGTAAATGTTTAGTTTTTACTAATTATTTCAACCAGTTTTTCGGTAGTCCGTTTCAAATTAATAACAACTTTTGAATTGCAACTCTAATGTTTTACTGAGTGTATCAACTTACTACTATAAAGTACACTAGGTTTTAATTTGAAACAAAAATGTAAGTAGCGATACTGCAGTCCATAGTCCCACGGTCGATCTCCTTTCAGCTCAATCAGATACCAGCAAGTGGTTGAAAAATGGCTTGTAAAATTTTAAACGGACAACTTGGTTACATACGAATATTGCAAGTTACAAAAATAAACTTGCTGTCCATAGCAGTCGCTTACACAAAGTCACCAAGTCATTCAAGGGACAATGTATACGCTTTTATAATAAGGTTCCGGTAGACATTCAAAATTTGCCATTAAATAGCTTTAAAACAACCATTAAACAGAAACTATGTGACAGAGGCTATTATAAAATTTCTGACTATCTGGATGATAAGAATGCGTGGACATGAACCGCTCGGCAATATCCAGTATATTCTATTCTTATTATTCTTTGTCGAATCATAAATTTAACAATTATTCCAAAATGTATTTGTATTGACTTATTTAAAAAGAGCAACCCCTGAGTTTCTTGCTCGTTCTTCTCTGGGGAGACTGCCTAGTGAATGAGCGATAACTGTATGTCATGACGATTTCAAATGTTATTCTTATAACTTAAGAAATAAAACATTTTTGATTTTATTTTTTGATTTTTAATTTTGATGCCCCCCTAAATCTCGCGTCCAATTGCGGGAATAGCTCTCACTATCGACCTTTATAATATCTGTATTTCTATACAGATATTACTTCCACTTGTCACGATCTGGAGTAGCCCGTGTTTCATAATACCTGTAGAGAAGTTACCATCGGGTCACAATCTGGGGTAGCCCGTATGGAAGTCACTTAATAAGACTGTTTACCGGGATCGGTAGATGCCGAGAAAACATGCCCAAGTGGGGCTACACGGACAACTAATGGGGCAACTTCTATGCAGCCCTGTGTGTCCCGAGCCTTGTACGAGCTCTACCGTGCCACAGACAATGCTGTACATGTGGCCACATTCTTTTTTAATTTTACTTTATTTTGGGTTTTTTATCCTTTTGGATATGTCAATCCCATTGTACCTAAGCTAAATATCGACAGAGAGAATTATTGGTGACAAATGTTCATAAGACTACACAGGGACAAAGTTGCTTCAGAATTAGGAACAACTAGTATGCTTTGAATAACTCCTACATCGAGTCTGTTCACATTACATTTTCTAATAAATCTCTTTCTCTCTACTGTTCTTGGCACACTCCATCAGCAAGTGTTGCACGTCTTCAATTTGTCCACAAACATTGCAATTAGGTGAATCTGCCTTTTTCATTAAATATGCAAATTTTCCTGATGGATAGTGCCCCGGCCACATTCTGGTACTCAAGAATTTGATGTCTTTGCCATCGACTCGCGAAGAAGAAAATAGACAGTTAAATTAAAGCTTATAATAGACATAGACATAGAAACTTTTTATTCAGTGCCACAATACATTGTACAGAACCATAAATATAATTATTATTATACAGGAATAAATCTTAGAATAATGCACAATATAATTGTAGCACTGAAAGGGCTTGCTGGCTCAGCTAACGCTGCAAACGCTGAACGCGCTTACAACACTGATAATTCTGCCAGTGCCTCAAGTGGCAAGTGACGTTCAGCTTAAAACAGAACTTTGGAAGTAAATAAATAATTAGTGGGATGGTAGCAGTATTGGTTATTTGTCATATAATATGTACTAATATGTATTTCGTTTGAAAAGCGTACTGGGTTGAGTTGGTTATTAATATTATATTGGTGATGTATGTATTTATAATATTAGCAGTATTTTAGGCTAGCTTATCAGACGGGACGTAGGACACGGTCAACTAAGTACGGAAATCAGTCTTCTGATTTGCAAAGACAAGCTTTTTATATTGGGCTTTGAAAGATGCTCTAGACTTAAGAGCCCGGAGTGGTGGTGGTAGATTATTCCAACACTTAGTCGCCGCGTATCTAAAGCTTCCCCTGAAAGCTGCTGTCCTATGATAATAACCACTTACCTATAAAAATAATCACATGATTAATAACCATTTTATTTCCAACGTACACTTTATCACTTGTAGAATACTTGGTTACTTATTATTATTTGTAATTGTAACTTCATTTATTATTAATAATTAGAGGTGTACGACTTCTGTGACGGCTCACTTGGAACTGATTCGCTCTGTGCAATTGTCTACATTATATCTGTATATAAACGTTGAGTATTGTTCGTCTGTCTGTGTGTAATTAAATTTTCTTAGGCCCCGACGTAAAACGAAGTGTGTTATGTGTGTGTGTGTCCTGAAAATAAACAATTTTTAGTTATGACTGAATGTTGTATCTTAGAGATACATTAAAGGAAATTAATATGTTAACAATGGCATCTCAATACATCTCAACACTGCTTCCACTATATAATTATATGGTAAATTTTTTTTTTGTTCGCAACGGGTTAGCACTTTACCTCAATCACACCTGATGTTAAGTGAAGATGAGGCCGAAGGTGGCAGCGTACTGACCCGGAAACCCCATCTTATTTGGGGGACTGGATATCTTATCTCTGACAACCGGAACACAACTATGCTATTAACATTGCTGTTTGGCGGCAGATTTAGATAAGATGGTGGTAGCTAGCCAGGCGGACATTCAATAGCAAAATTCAATACATATAAGTAAGAATGTATTATTTCCCAATTTGGGAGGACCGGGTTCGATACCCACGCAGGCCATGTACCAATGATTTTTTAAATTTAATTCAATTACTTATGTTCATTTATCCGACTGCTCTTTAACAGTGAATGACCACACCGAGAGGAAACCTGCATTCCTAAGAAATTAAAATTCAAAGACATGTGAAGTCCCCCGCATTGGGCCAGCGTGGTGGACTATGGCCCATACTCCCTCATTATATCAGGGAAGGCCTATATCCCTGCAGTGGGATGTAAACGGGCTGATTATGTTGATACATACAAACAGACGAATAGAAAACCTTCTATGTTATAAAATATCAGATTATTTAGATGATAAACACTCATGGACATGAACAGCCCATTCGCGTAACGAGGCTATTTCACAATTAATAATGGAATATTACAATATAAAATAATAATTAATAATTTTGTAACAAAAAAACCTTTTTTAAAAAAAAGAGCAACCTCTCGGGTTTCTTGCTTGTTCTTCTCAGGGGAAAAGTGGCTTTTGAACAAGCAGTAGCTTAAAAAATGTAAAATCTGACTATTTTAAGTGTACCCTGTGTACCTACAAAATAAAACATTTTTTAATTTTGATTTTGATTTGATTTTGATCTCCTTTTTGAAGTCGGTTAAAAATAAAGCAATTGTAAATACTATAAGAAATACAAGTGATGCCAAAGAACATCGTTAGAGTTAACAAAAAATAATAATATAATAAATAATTAATATCGTAATGTATTTTATTGTGATAAAAATACGCTCTTAGTGACAAGGCTGCATGGTAAAGGTTAGTAACCCAAGAATTCATTCTGACAAGATTAACTTGTAGTACGTAGAAGTAAATGTTACCTGAGAAGATGCGAACTAAGGGTCTCACCACCATACTAAATTAACCGCCTCCGTGGCTCAATGTAAACAACATAGGGTTTACGAATCGGAGGTCGCGGGGCGATTCCCATTTTATATGTCCGCCTGTATAGCTACCACCATCTTATCTAAATCTGCCGCCAAACAGCAATGTTAATAGCATTGTTGTGTTCCGGTTGTCAGAGATAAGACAGCCAGTTCCCCAAATATTTCAAGTGCTAACCCGTTGTGCATAAAAAAAATACAGAAATGTACATACATACATCCACTTGAAAAACATAACCGTCCTGTTTGGGCAGTCGGGTTTTATATTTTTCGAGTGTAAGTATGTAGATATATATATTATCTCCTGTAGCTTAAATGGGTCCACCGATTTTGAAGTGCAAGGTATCGTTCGATATCGAGCCAGGCGGACATTTAAAATGCCCTACCACCAACCAAACCGAGTACTAAACATGTACCCCGCTGGGGATCGAACCCGCAACCTCCGATTTGTAAACGCTTATATTGTTTACATTGAGCCACGGAGGCGGTTTCAAGTTACCTCCTGTAGCCTAAACGGGTCAACCGATTTTGAAATGCAAGGTGTCGTTCCATTCGTCTTGATCCCGTGCCATGGGATTCATTTATAGCAAAAAATCCAACATGGCGCTGGCAAAATACAAAATATTCTTTAACAGATTCTTTATTGCAAATAAACACAAAAGATACATTTGTCAGATAAAAATACACAAAGGTGAGCTTATCTCTAAGAGAGATCTCTTCCAGCCAACCCTATAAGCGGTTAGAGAGTGTATAACGGGGAATAAAAAAGGGCGTACAACGCAATGGTGATTAAGTAAAAAAGTCTATAATACATAAATACTTGTAAATAACTAAATATAACTACATGAATATAATACTAAATAAACCTAAGTAAAACATTTAATTAGATATATAAGTAATATATTATATAAATATCAATATATAACATTACTTCTTATGCCAATTGCGACAGGTAGTGTTCTTTTAAGCGCTTTTTGAAAACTGGTGGTGTAGAGCGTTCGTTTATAAATACTTAAATAGTTATTTATCAAAGCGACACCAGAGGTTCTATTACATAATTTAATCGTTATTGTCATCGGTTACGTTCTGACATGTGATTGGTTGGCTCATCCCTCGCTCGGCAATTTGACGGTTTCTCATTGGTCAACGTAATCGATGACGATACCGATGAAGTTACATAATCCAAGAGCAGACGTGGGTAAGACGTTTCTAGTAAAGGTTAAGGTGCATTCCCTTCATTTTCTATTGATGTGACATATCCGATATTGTTACAGTACTGAGTTACGTCATTCTGCCGTTAGCACGTTATCAACAAAGAGATAAGTCAGCTGACCTTTGACTCATGAATTAAAGATGCGAAGCGAGTCTGGATACATCGGCGCCATCTTGGATTTGATGTCAGTTCGATATTCTAACAGCAGCTAACTAGTGTTGCCAGATTGAAATATGAATGTTCAGTATTTTGTAAGTACACAAGGACGGCTTTTTGGCGGGAACTCGGCGAGTGAAGTAGCATTTTTCTTTATAAGTCTTAAAATTTGTGCATTCTAACTTTTGAAGCTTAATAATGGCAGAATGTTGTGCAGCAAACGTTAGTGTTGGTGTACAGGTGAAGGGAAGTGTAAATTAAAGTGCGTAACGGAGCTTTCGGGTTCCCACAAGAAGCCGCCAAAATCTTTTGTAAAGCATTCTGCCACTTTACTGAAGAATGACTTGACCGTGACTAGACTCTGTATACGACGAATTACTTGTTTTGATTGAGACTGACCTATAAACTGAAGAAATAAGATAAATAAAAATTTTCACTCGAAACTGGCAGTAATGTCCCTCGACAATGAGGTTGACTGGTTGCCATCCTCAAAAATAAGAAGAAGAAGTACACAAGGTACACTTAGTAGAACAGATTTTACATTTTTTAAGCTACTGCTTGTTCAAAAAACTATTTTCCCCTGAGAAGAACAAGCAAAAGCTCGAGTGTTTATATTACAGAAGGGCTCAATAATCTTTCATTATTAATTGTGAAATAGCCTAGCATGTGAACGAGCCGGTTACGTCCATGGTTGATTGTCATTTAAATAGTCTGATTATATAAAACATACTTTCTTAATACGACGACCGTTTGGTGTAGCGGATAGGGATCCTGTCAGCGAAACCAACGGTTGCGGGTTCGAAACCCGCGACGGGTAAATATTTGTGTGATGAATACGAGCATTTATTCCTTAGTCATGGATGTTTATATAAATATTTAAGTATGTTTATCCGTCATCAAGTATCCATAGTACAAGCTTTGCTTAGTTTGGAACTGGATGATTGGTGTAATTTGTCTGAAATATTTATTTTTTATTTATTTAATAAGTTTCTGCTGTATACTTAAACTTATCTCTAAGTGACACTGCAGGTCTCAATAATGTTTTTTAGAGTGCAACATAGGAATCTACACACCTATGTAGATTCCTATGTTACCTAATCGCCTCCGTGGTTCAATGTAAACAACATAGGGTTGACGAATCGATGGTCGCGGGTTCGATCCCCAGCAACATATTTAATACTCTGTTTGGTAAGTAGGTAAAGGTAGGTAAGGTAGGTCACTTTAAATATACGCCTGGTTCTACCATACCTAAGTCTGCCGTCAAAAACATAAGGTTTACGAATCGGAGGTCTCGTGTTCGATCCCCAGCGGGGTACATGTTTAAGTACTCGGTTTGGTTGGTGGTAGGGCATTTTAAATGTCCGCCTGTCTAGCTACCACCATCTCATCTAAATGTGCCGCCAAACAGTAACGTTTATAGCATTGTTGTGTTCCGGTAGTCAGAGATAAGATAGCCAGTCCCCCAAATAAAATGGGGATTCCGGGTCTGTACGCTTCCACCTTTGGCCTCATCGTCACTTAACATCAAGTGTGATTGAGGTTAAAAGTTGACGCTTGAGACTCTGTTGCATATTAAAGCAGTAAAAAAATGTGTGGAGACTGAAACGCGATCTCAATCTCAAGATCGATTTTAGATTTGAGTCCACTGGAAATCTTACCGTGTATTTGGACGCGAGTCGCTCAAACCTTACAGAATCAAGGTAATCGATCACAAGATGTTTTTCTCTCGGCATTGTGTCCATAGTTATATTTTTTTTTTCAAGAATAATATTTTAGATTTCACATAAAAACAAAATTGCGCCTTTACCAAAACAAGGGCTTTGCGTCAGCGTTGTTACCTAACGCCCGTGTGAATAGACTTAGGTAATTAAGCCCGTATAGATCATTACCAGCAGTACAGTCTGAACTGAACGGCCATTACATTGTACAGTCAGTGGCGTAAAAAACTGTAAACTCGACAATTTTTTTTGAAGTTTTTAAACAACTTTTTTTTTATGCATAACGGCTTGGTACTTGACCCCAATCACACCTGATATGTGAAGATGACGTCGAAAGTGGAAGCGTACTGACCCGGAAACCCCAACACATTTGGGGGACTGGCTATCTTATCTGTGACAACCGGAACACAACAATGCTATTAATATTGGTTAATAGCAAACATGTAGCATTCTTGAAAAAAAGTCACAATTTTGGATTAATAGTCCTCATGATTTAGCTTTGTTAGGCTTTGTTCTCTTTAAACCACTTTTGACGACCTGTTTGGTGTAGTGATTATGTAATTCCAACGCACACTCCCCGAAATGCATCCTTATTAATAATCCTTATTAAATAAGATTATAGGAAGTTAAAAGTGTATCCTTACTGGACTATATTATCTCTAAAACCAATACCTAATGGTGTAGTTAAATCACAAATGCGGGTATCTAAAATTACTGTCAAATTACTGTTATATAAAGTGATGCATCGATTTTTATTCAGTATATTTCAAAATGGGGCCAACCGCACTCGTGATTGTAGTTATCTTTGTATTGATTGATAAAGGTAAATTAATTTTAAATTAATTTTTGGAATAACCACGAAATAACGGTCACGGCCCTCACAATACAATACAATACAATACAAATACACTTTATTGCACAACAGAAAATACAGTTTCAGAAAAGTGGTAAGAATAGAATGTACAATTTGGCGACTTTATCACTAAAAGCGATCTCTTCCAGGCAACTTTTGGGTATAAGGACAATACATTTGAAATAGGTAGGTTGTGCGGTATTAAATAAGGATGCAGATACAAACTACGTGAATAAATTTCATATATTTACATACACATACATACATAGATCAATAGACAAATATACCTACTTAAACATAACATCTATAAAATAGCAACAAAATACAAACGTAAATATATAGGTGTACTAAATAAATGTTTATTGATATATAAAATAATAATAATAAGCGACAACAGGATTGTGCTAAGGTATAGAGAGAAGATAAGAAAGGAGCACAGATTAAAGCACCAGGAAATGCTCTTTGACGGCGACTTTGATTTCAGTAGGAGCCGTGTCGAATACCACTGTTGATGCTGGCTTACAGGAGTTACAGTGGGAGGAGTGTGGAGGCGTTTTTGCTGTAGTGGTTAGACCTTTAACGCTATGTCTAGAGGTCGTGGATTCGAATCCCGTTACGGGCATATGTTTGTATGTAATATGGATGTTTACATTATTTACTGGAGGAGAATGGAACGTATCAGCTGGACAGAGAAGAAAACGAACAAAGAGATTTTAAATATAGTAAAGGAAAAAAGGAAATTGTTGGGAGTAATTGAGAATAGAAGAGGGAAAATGCTGGGACACCTTATACGACACGTTGATTACATCAAAACCATAATAGAAGGAAGAATAGAGGGGAAAAGAAAAAGAGGAAGACCGAGAATAAGCTATGTGCAACAGATAAAAGAGAAGTTGAACGTCGTGTCGTATCAGGAGGTCAAGAGGAAGGCGGAGAGCAGAGAGATATGGAAAAATTGGAGATTGGAGCATAGCTCTTAAATCAGATGATGACATTATTTACAATAATATGTCAGTACATAATTGTAACACAAGCGTACTTACTTCGTGTGGAACTAGATGGCGATGTTCAAGTAATTTTATGTATATATTTTTTTGTTTATTACAGAAATTCTAGCTGACACCTTACCGGATCATACAAGACAAAAAAGGTATTTTTTTTGTATCTAAACTACACTCAATATATTTAGTACAAGAAAATCGACCAAAAAAAAATCATAAACTAGGATTATTTAAATTTGGGATAATAACAACATAAGTTTAAACTAACAATACCATGCACTTCAAAATCGGTCCAGGCGTTTAGATTACAAGATGCGCCAAAGGAACGGACATACATGCTCTAACCACCACTGAGGTTGGCTGGAAGAGATCTCTATTAGAGATAAGCTCACCTTTGTACAATATTTCCGACTGATTGTCAACATGTTTTTTATGTGCAATAAAGAATACAATACATACAGTGTGGAAAGATAAGTCGGTTTAAACTAAACAACCTTAAATCCTTTATTTTTAAAAAGAAACAATACTGCATTCAAAGATTTTCGTAAAACTCGCTTGCCTCGCCCGGGACTCGAACCAACTTAATCAAAATAAAGTTAATGTTAGACTTAACGATCATTTTTATTTTTAAGACCAAATGTTTCTTAGAGAAATTTTATCCTGAATAATAATACTATCGATTAGTATAATAAAATAGGGAGTGTTTGTTTTTTAAATTTTAGTTGGTTCGAGTCCCGGGCGAGGCAAGCGAGTTTTAGAAAATCTTTGAATGCAGTTTTGTTTCTTTTTAAAAATAAAGGAATGTCTCCTTTAAGTAAAATGAGCCAGCTTAAGGATTTAAGGTAGTTTCCCTCCAGGGCCCGACTTATCTTTCCACGCTGTATATTAGATTTTCAAAAATGTCACTGAACTTACATACAACACCAGCAAGTGGTCGAAAAATGCTTTGCAAATTTTGAAATGGACAACTTACATACGAACATTGCAAACTAAACAAAAGCTTATAAAAATACATTTTCAGATGCATAGTAATTCAAAAGCAGTCAGGAACCCATGGAGACAGCACTGAGGATGCTGGTGACGATGACGACTACAGGAAGCCTCGGCCCAAGGACCCTCGACCTGATAAGAGATACGAGAGGAGACGCCTGGATAACAGAGACGACGTTGAGGTAAGGTGCTCTTAACTCACCACGAAAAAAGACGGGTACTATGTGTTTAACGACGTTGTGTATCGTATGGTGTGACGTATCTTAGTATTCATCAACAGCACGCGCTTGTTATGACGTGAAGATAGATACGTTCCACCGCTCAAATGCAGCGATGGTGGAGCGCTCTGGTGGCAGTTCTTTTTGAATTGCTTGCGTTCAAATATAATATCCCACACTATAACCGGCACGTATTTTTCTTCATGGTTTTTAACCCTAAGGCATGGTGAATGAAGTATAAGAAAGTGGAAGGAAATAAGGAAACTTGCAAGCCATAACACGGCTGATAGCGCTTGATCCTGCCCAAAAGGGCCTCAAAAACTCGTCTCAACTCCGAAAGGAATAAAATTAGCGGCCCGACGCTTTCACATTTTATTATCTTGACCTTTTCGGCCGAACCAGCCCCCGCACCAGCTTTAATCGTCGAGGACTAGACGCGAGACGGACCCAAAGTGTCGACGGGCATCTCATACAAGAGCCAAGATTTGCTTTTCTGGGTTTGTCGTTTATAATCTGTGATTGTTTCAGATTCTATCTCAACCCCCGATTAAATACAGGACTCTGACAACGAATAGAAGGGTCAGCGACACGCAGAATGATAGAATTCGTCGTAGGTTTTTCAACATTTATTAGGTATCTTGGCATTCAAAATTATTTTGGAAACTTTGTACATGTTTGATTTAAAATACAATAAAAGCATTAAAATAATTAGAGTATTTTCTTTGTTTAAAATTTGGGAAAAAGCACATCTCTCCTCATATATACGACGACCTGTTTGGTGTAGTGGTTAGCAACTCTGGCCACTATACCAAAAGGTTGAGGGTTCGAATCCCGCTAGGGGCATATGTTTGTGTGATGAATACGGACATGTGTACCCGAGTTATGGATGTTTTCATTTATAATAAGAATTTATTTACAAGATAAAAATGTATTTATGTAGTATATCAACCTGGTTTCTACAACACAAGCCTATAGTTGCTTACTGTGGAATTAGATGGCGCTGTGTGTATATCTGAAGATATTTTATTTGTTATTTTAATTTTTTTATATTATATGTATTATGCCTTTTTTTACCTTTTTTTTCCGTTTTGTGTAGTGTTTGGTGTAGTGGTTAGAAATTATAGAAATTAAGAATTATATATATATATATATAATAGCAGCATATAAACCAAAAGGTCGCAGGTTTGAATCCCGCTAGTGGCATATGTTTATATGATGAAAACAGACATGTGTTCCCGAGTTATGGGTGTTTTTCATTTTATATGTATTTATAAACAAAAATTTATCAACCATATGGTATCTATAATACAAGCCTAGTTGCTTAGTGTGGAACTATTATAGATGGCGCTGTGTGTATATAAATAGAATTACATTTATTTTGCTCTAAATGTGGTACACAGATCTCATTCACAAATATAAAGTTTCACACATTTTACCAGTCACTGGCATGCAAAATTTTATTATATTTACACATTTAATTAACGATTATATTTATACATTTTTTTTTTGTTATATGAGAGGGCGGCAAACGAGCATGCACATTATACGTAGTTACATTAATTATTTAGTTAAAATGTCAGGTTCAGAGAAGTCAATAATAATTTCGTTACAATGTCAAATTCACAGAAGTCAAAATTAAATAGTTATGTAGGTAGGTAGGTACGAAGGGTATGTGCAGATATATTTAAAAAAAAAATAATAATTCATTGAAGAAGTACTTTATAGGAAGAGCCTTTCCAACAAGTTTTATTTCGATAAAGACACGTGTCTACTTGCTTCCGCACATTAATCAGTCAATCAATCAAATACCCTTTATTGTTTAAATAAGGAAGGTACATTTAAATTTTTTTTTTTTTTTTATATGAGAGGGCGGCAAACGAGCATGCGGGTCACCTGATGGAAAGCAATCACCGCCGCCCATGGACACCCGCAACACCAAAAGGGTCACAGAGGCGTTGCCGGCCTTTGAGGAAGGTGTAGGCTCGTTTCTTGAAGGTATATATTATAGAAACTATAAATTAGACGGCCTTATCGCTAACAGCTATCTCTTCTAGGCAAACCTATCATCTCGAAATTCTTTCTTTTATGTAAGATAATATAGGATAGGATAGGATAGGACAGGACAGGATAGCATAGCATAGCATTGTATTGCATTGGATTGGATTACAGGTTTTTGTAGGCGTCTTATAGTCAAGATAATTCAAATAATATTTTATGGATATGAATGCTTTTTGAACAAGTAGTAGCTTAAAAAATGTAAAATCTATTTTAAGTGTACCCTGTGTACCTAAAAAATAAAAATTACTTACAAGCTTTTATTTAGTTTCACCGGGGAGTCTACTCTCTAACGAAAACAACTTCGGACGGCTCTAACTTCGGACTTTGCTTCTGCTAAGAATCTTTTATGGAGAGTCCACTCTCTGACGAAAACAACTTCGGACGGCTCTAACTTCGGACTTTGCTTCTGCTAAGAATCTTTTATGGAGAGTCCACTCTCTGAGGAAAACAACTTCGGACGCCTCTAACTTCGGACTTTGCTTCTGCTAAGAATCTTTTATGGAGAGTCCACTCTCTGAGGAAAACAACTTCGGACGGCTCTAACTTCGGACTTTGCTTCTGCTAAGAATCTTTTATGGAGAGTCCACTCTCTGAGGAAAACAACTTCGGACGGCTCTAACTTCGGACTTTGCTTCTGCTAAGAATCCTTTATGGAGAGTCCACTCTGTGAGGAAAACAACTTCGGACGGCTCTAACTTCGGACTTCGCTTCTGCTAAGAATCTTTTATGGAGAGTCCACTCTCTGAGGAAAACAACTTCGGACGGCTCTAACTTCGGACTTTGCTTCTGCTAAGAATCCTTTATGGCGAGTCCACTCTGTGAGGAAAACAACTTCGGACGGCTCTAACTTCGGACTTCTTCTTCTGCTCAGAATCCTTTATTTGCATAAATTCAAACGTTCCTTGCGTCCCGTACTAACTTGTGATGTCCAACTATATACAACAAATGTAAACTAGTGATGATTGGTTTATAATTGACACAGCAAACTGCAAAAGAAAAAGCCCGAAGTTACCGCCTTCCGAAGCCATTTTCGTTAGAGAGTAGACCCCGGGTGTCCCGGTGTCCATTAAGAAATCTTTCAAGTTAAATTTGACCCACTTCCCAGTGTTCAGTGTTCAATTGCATGTGTATAAAACTCGGATGACAATGTAATATTAGGCATGATGTCATTGAGCTGGTCTGATAATGGAGCAAGAAGGTGGTCATGCGAATTCTGTGATTATTTTTTTTGATCTTCATTTCAGTTTAGGGACTTTTATCCACATTTAGACATGTCAGTCCCATTGCCTCCCTAGTTTGCATATATTTATTTAATTGGACAAAGTTACGGATGGGTACCCCGAAGTGCAACTAAATTGCAAATCAATCTCGCCGCGTCGAGGGTGGGTCTATTAAAATGCTATGAATAATGCCAATATCTAAAAGATTGATTTGCAATTTGCTCACCAGAGCATCCCTTTCCCTCTGGTTCTTGACACATTCCATCAGCAGATGTTGCACATACCGTACCGTACAAACATCGCAATTGGGAGGGTCCGCTTTCCTCATTAGATGTGCAAACCAGCCTGAGGGATAGTGTCCCGAACGCAACCTAAACAATGTTTTCAAATAAGGTCTATTAATCTGGACTCTTATAAACCATGGCACTCGAGGAGGCTGACTTTGCAGTGTTCTGTACCAAATACCTTTTTCTTTAGACCGTTCGTTAAAATATTCCTTCCAATTAGATAGATAGATAAAGCATTTATTTATGCTACTGCGTTCACACAACTACACAACTTTTAAATTACAAAGAAATATACATACAAATAAACGTAAAGACTAGAACATACAAAGAGCGAGTGTGTGCAGCAGTAGCACAAATGGGTTATAACTCAGTGTGGCACATCACTCAAAGAGCGAAACACTGGTTTTCAGTTACAACCCCTACAAGTACGAGTGCATAAAAGTACGTGCATGTTCCCGTCTGTGTGTACATTTGTGGTCAATCGTGAGTGAAAAGTGTCCGTTGTTGATACAGCTAGTGTTGAGTAGTAATTATGATAACAAGTTAAATGAATGATTATGATGTGACAAAAGGAAAAAGAGAAGTGCATAGGCAGTTCCACTACAGGTAACGCTTTGGAGTTCCAATTTTTTGTTTTTCCATTAAATATGCCCTGTGTTTTTTGAACAAGCTTAATGTTTAGATTATCAAAGCGTTTAATTTTGAATGAGGTTCAGATTTCCGAATAGTATAGTTCAATATCAGTAGCCAATCCATTAGATGCTGCTAATTTTGCTAAGCGGTCAGCATCCTCATTACCGTGTAGGCCTATGTGAGCGACCCCATTGAGTTTGAGCTCGGTTAACCTGTCTTCATAAACAGTCTCATTGTGGATTGTATTTTATTATTATTTATTATTTATTTTTATTTTAACACTTTATTTAACTTTGTATTTCATTTATTTAACTTTTATTTTCTCCATTACGAACCTATGAAGATTTTTGGTTATTCTTCATAGTACGAAGATCTATGATAATACATAACAACCATAAGCAAACCAGACGAATTGTCTTATCTGTCACTTTATGACATTTACCAAATTTTAGGCAATTTTTAGGTAATAATGTTTGGGATATAAATTTATTATTCAAATGTGAGGAGAAATTCCAAATTTTATGATGTACCCAATTTTAGCAACGATTCTAGTTACATGTGTCCCCATCTGCTACACAAATGCACCCGTTCCAGTGTTCCTGATTGATCACGAAAAAGCCACAACCCATTTCGAAATTCCGACAAGCCAGCTGGAGAATACTGATAAGGAAACGTTTGCTCGAATAGTTAGAGGAGTAGTTAAAGTCAGCGATACCGTCCTAACATTCGTTGAAGAGCAACTCAGTGAGGAGGACTTCTTAACGCAAGATAGACTGGGTACTCCCTATCATTACCTCCAGCATGACCTGATGGAGAACCGCGCTAAATACTTACCCTCCGTTGCTGATCCTTACGGAACCCTCTGTGCCATCTTACCTCCTCTACAATCCAACGTTTACTATTTGACGAACAGCACCAAATTGCCATCAGACATAAAATTCAAGCATTACTACATATTCTTTCTTGACGATCCAGCAATGACGAAGACAGCAGCACTACGTCACCATGATGAGATAATGAGGGAAATGTACGTTCAGGCGAGTAGGCACAGTTCAGCGATTATCACCGCTATTTATACGGGTAAAGCGAGTATTTTAGACATTGCGAATGTGAAAGAGAAGAGATCTGACGTCATTTATTCCGATGTAGGGTCTAAAGTCACTCGATCTAGCACCGCAAGCGTCAGTTTGCTAGATCCTATGAGCATAACTGACATGGTAGTAACAGAAATCCAAACAACTCCATTAACTACATTAACGTCATACTCCAGTGAGACAACTACTAGTACCATTATAACAGCAGCTGCTGTAGCAACGACTGTCTCAACGAGTATAAAACCAGTACAAGAAAATATCTTGCGGCTTGCATCAGTCACTGGTGCCACGTCTGAAATCCAATCTACAGAACCATTGCGATGGCCTAGTATGACACCATATGGCTTGGAATACAGTGGAGCATCTTCAGATGTGACACGGATTGTCATCTCCGAGCCGGAGCATGTAGATTTTGAGGTCGCAATGCCCTCAATTGAGCCGTCTACCTCATCAGACGTCACTAGCCGATGGCTCACAACCGAGATTGCCGAGAAACAAATCATGAGAGAAGATCCAGCCGCAACTACTGCAACAGCACTAACCAGCACAACGGGGGCCCCAGAGAAACCGCCTATATTTGTGACATGTGCGGCTGGAATATTTAATTTTACCGGTTAGTATATTCTAGCTCTTTTACACTATGGGTCAACATGCAGGTAGTAGTGGCACGGTGCGATCACCTGGGATGGTGTTTCGTCAGCACATCGTAGGATAGTGGGCCAGTGATGGTCTACCTGTCTACCCAGAGCTTGTTCAAACGTCGTCAGACAAACTGTCCAGCCCGAATTTTTCGAAATTAAAAAATGTACATTGGATTGTATATTATTGGGAGCGTCACTTAACATATCAATACCGAAATAAGAATTAGAAAGGGGCCGTCCATATATTACGTCATTCTAAATTAGGGGGGGGGGGGGGGGGGGGGGGGTTGGTCTGCGGATGACGGGAAATGAAGGAGGGGGGGGGGGGGGTGTTTTGACGTCATTCTTATTTATTTATTTATAGTTTATTTTTCACATACAAAAAGATTATTATACTAGCTGTATTTATATTATATAATATAAGTAGTTATATTATATCAATGATTATTGCCAAAGTAAAAATAATAAAAGGTGATTCTATAACCAAGTGTTTTAATCATATAATACTATATAATATAAAACTTTATACGCATAGAGTACGTAAACAGAACTAAAAAGTTAGTAGTACTAAAAAGTAAAAGTTTTCCATCGTCATCATCAGCCCGTAAACATCCCACTGCAGGGGATTAAAAAAATACTACCTTCAGTATGGAAGTCCATTTTTCGGCTGAATTCGGCTGTTGTTTCTAGTGGAAAGATGTTCGTGTGGAGTCACCAGTCGAAAATCCATACTAAAGGTGGTTTCAGATGGTATAAGTACTTTGTATGGGTAAACGAAAATTTTATGATCGAATTCGACTATGGTTCCTTGGGGAAAATTGTGTTCAGTATATAGAACCTCGCCTGACGCTGTCGGCACATGTAAAGACTGGCACCATCTATCGGCGAACCCGTGAACCCTCCACTAATCGATTCATTCACGTCAATAGGTACAAGTGTACATTTCTCACGGGTTCCAGGACAATCCGATAGATGGCGCAAATCTAAATTTATATATACTGGCGCGCGGCCAGTTTTGCTTTCTCTTCCAATCGGTGCGCAGACCAGCAACAATAAACCTCGATCAGATCCAGCTGGCTTTTATCTCTCACAACAAGTTGTTCGTATTCAAAAGTGATGTCACCAGTTAATGGGAATTACACGAATTCAAATCAAAAATGCTTTATTTTGTAGGTACCTACACAGGGTACACTTAAAATAGTCAGATGTTACATTTCTAAAGCTACTGCTTGTTCAAAAGGCAATTTTCCCATGAGAAGAACAAGCAAGAAACTCGAGAGGTTGCTCTTTAAAAAAAAAGGTTTTTATACTACAAAATTAATAATTATTATTTTATATTATAATATTTCATTATTAATTGTGAAATAGCCTGGTTATGCGAACGGGCTGGTTATGTCCATGAATGTTTATCATCTAAATAATTTGATATTTTATAATTCTATTATATATATATATATATTGTTAATAAGTTTCTGTTTTATAGTATCTTTAAATTTATTGAGAGGAAGATTTTGTATATCAACAGGTTTCTGTTTTATAGTATCTTTAAATTTATTGAGAGGAAGATTTTGTATATCAACAGGAACCTTATTGAAAAAGCGTTAACCCTTTGAATGAATTGCTGACTTTGTGGAGGCGAATTATGTGACCTGCAAATTTATCTGTATTTCTTGTATTGACATCATGTTTATCATTATTTTTCCTAAATGATGCTATATTTTTTTTGACATACATTAGATTTTCAAAAATGTACTATGACGAAAATTATACACTTTAAACCTATCTCTAAGTGACACTGCAGGTTGATAAATTGCGCGAACGGCTCGTTTTTGTAAAACAAAGATTGTATTTATATCCGCGGCGTTTCCCCACAGCAAGATACCGTAAGACATCAAGCTGTGGAAATAACTAAAAGAACTAATTTAGCAATATTTACGCCTGACATTTGTTAAATTTTTTTGACTGCGTACGCTGCAGAGCAGAGCCTTTTCGCCAATTTATGTATATGAGGACCCCATTGCATTTTGGCGTCTAAAGTAATGCCCAAAAATACAGTAGAATCTACGAGATCTAAAGTGGCATTTTTTATCATTTTATTTGTGGGCACCTCCCTGACATTAGGTAGTACAAATTTCACACATTTAGTTTTTTTCTCATTAAGTAACAAATTATTTGCCGTAAACCATTCTACTATTTCAGAAATAGTAATGATTTGTTTTTTGTATAATATTACATTTACAAAAAATCCCTTTGTATATTTATCTTGTATATAAATTGTGCATTACAGATGTAACTGTGACCAATAATGGAAGTACAACAACCTTAACTACTTACGACGACTCAGAGACACTTATAAAGCTCTGGTACAATCGTCCAGCTGCAATTGAAGTGGCAATGGATTTTAATAATTACCGTCTTAAATGGAATTTTGTAGCAAAACGTGATGATACAATTGAATACGGATTAAGTAAGTATAACAATGAATAGCGCATGCACCCTAGCTATTTTTCACCCGACTGAAGAGGGTTATGTTTCTCGCGCGTATCTGTATGTATGTAGGATCCTTTTTTCTCATCATGGCCGAACGGTTGGATTTTATGAAGTAATGTTAAATATACACACACATACGACAAGATAAAGAAATAGCGAGACGCATTGAAAATTGGAGGAGCTTTTGGTCCATGAAGGAACACATGAAAGGCGACCTTCCACTGTCACTAAAGCGCAAACTCATGGACGTGTGCATTCTCCCGATCCTCACATATGGCGCTCAGACTTGGTCTTTGACAGAAGCCCAAAGGTCCAGCCTCAAGGTTTGCCAACGAGCCATGGAGCGCAGTGTACTAAATGTTAAACTGACCGATCGCGTCCGAAACACTACACTTCGCTCTAAGACCCTTGTTGCTGACATAGCCACAACGGCCGCCAAGCTGAAGTGGGACTGGGCGGGCCATGTTTGTCGCATGCCAGACGATATGTGGGCCAAAATCGCCACCACCTGGAGCCCACCATTAGAAAGAAGGCGTCGCGGCAGACCGAAAAGGAGATGGAGGGATGAGTTGGATAAGTTCCTAACCAACTTGGTCGGAGGAGGCCTGCAATAGAGAGCCGTGGAGAGAGAGGAGGGAGGCCTTTGCCCAGCAGTGGGACGGTATGGGCTCCTAATAATAATAATAATGTTAAATTTGTCAAATCAAATCAAAAATGCTTTATTTTGTAGATACACAGGGTACACTTAAAATAGTCAGATTTTACATTTTTAAAGTTACTGCTTGTTCAAAAGGCAATTTTCCCCTGAGAAGAACTCAAGCAATAAAGTCGAGAGGCTGCTCTTTTATGTTACAAAAAGGCACAACGAAATTTCATTGATAATGGTGAAATAGCCTGGTTATGCGAACGAGCTGGTTATGTCCATGAATGTTTATCATCTAAATAATCTGATATTTTACAATATGCTTTCTTAATAAGTGTCTGTTTCATAGCATCTTTAAATTTATTGAAAGGAAGATTTTGTATATCAACTGGGACCTTATTGAAAAAGCGTATACATAACCCTTTGAATGAATTACTGACTTTGCGGAGGCGACTTACGTGACCTGCAAGTTTATCTTTATTTCTTGTATTGCCATCGTGTTTATCACTATTTTTCCTAAATGATGCTATATATTTTTTTTTTATGTCATGTAAGTCCAAATGTCATGGAAGTGTACGTCACAGATAAGTTTTAGAAATAGACATATTATTGCGTACGGACCGCCGTTAGTACAAGTTACATGGGGCTTTACGTATTTATCCAAATTTTCGATTATATTTAATATATTTTATTATGTACCTAGCAAAGGTGACCTTGCTGAACAAAACTAGCGATTTGATATATGCTGTGATGATTATTGACCCTGTGTGGATACCAGAAAACAATTCTTATTACTGCGACCTTCCTTTGATTATTTCTAATCCGGATGGGCCTACCTTCACCATCGGTACATATCAGGTAATTATTTAACTAATATTATAAATGCGAAACAAAGGAATGAAAGTCAATGTGATTAAAACGAAAGTTATGATATTTGAGAGAGGGGTATACAGGGCGTCCCAAAGTTATGGGACATGAAGGGGAAGTACCTTAAATATCGTAGATAGTGAATTTTGCTCAAAGAAGACTTTATGTTATTTTTAAAAGTTAGTAATTCTGCATTCATAGATTTTCTAAAAATTATTTGCTTCGGCTGGGAATCGAACCGACTCAAATGTGAAAAAAAAAACACCCTACTTTTATGATGCCAATCGAAAGAATAGCTAAAAAATAATAACTCTGCCTAAGTAACATAGTATTTTAAAAGAAAGGAACAACGTGAAATTAATCATTTTAATCAAATAAAAAACATACATGAAACTGCCGTAGTCAATTAAGTAGGTATTTTTTTGTAAATTAATTAATTAAATGCTCAAAATGTGATCCCTCTTGTCTTACGCAAATCGCCAATCTTTTAATGAGCCCGCTGCCTGTTGATTTTCTAATCATTTTATGGTGAACACTCGATGTGATATGGCACAATTCTGTTTGCAACTTGTTTACGAATAATCAATGCTATCTTTGGAATGATAATATCGCTACTTTTCGAACGTCGTCGGCAATAAATAACTTTCTTGAAATTTGACTCAATCATTTTATGTTGTTCCTTTCTTTTAAAATACTATGTTACTTAGGCAGAGTTATTATTTTTTAGCTATTCTTTCGATTGGCATCATAAAAGTAGGGTGTTTTTTTTTTCACATTTAAGTCGGTTCGATTCCCAGCCGAAGCAAGTAATTTTTAGAAAATCTATGAATGCAGAATTACTAACTTTTAAAAATAACATAAAGTCTTCTTTGAGCAAAATTCACTATCTACAATATTTAAGGTACTTCCCCTTCATGTCCCATAACTTTGGGACGCCCTGTATATGACGGATTGCAATATTTTGATAGACGGAGAAAAAGTGGAGCAAGTGCGTGAGTTTGTGTATTTGGGTTTACTGTTTACAAGGGATGGTAAGTGTGAGAAGGACATCGAAAGAAGAGTGAATGCCGGAAATCAGGTGAATGGAGCACTGCATGCCTTTATGAGGAGCAGGAAAAAAGCTGGTCTGACTGTTCATGGCGGGGTGCTGGTTCCAACACTGATTTACTGGAGTGAATGCTGGATATGGCAAAATAAGAATGAAAGTAAAATAAATGCAGTAGAAATGAGATCATTGACAAGTATGAATGGGGTGACTTCGAAAGATAGAATCAGGAATAGTGTAATTAGGGAGTTAAGCAGTGTGAATGAAGACGTAGTGACAAAGTTTGAAAAAGGTATGCTGAGATGGTTTGGACATGTGGAGAGGATGAATGAAAGAAAACTTACGAAAGAGATATACAAAGCGAATGTGGATGGTAGTGTTGGTAGGGGAAGGCCACGGCGAACGTACGCATGATCAAATCGGGGACGTCTTAAAGAAAGGCCAAGTCAAGAGTACCCTAAACCGACGAGCATGTATGAACAACCTTATGAGATTGAAGGAAGCAGATGAGGTGTGTCAGGATCGTAGCAAGTGGAAGTCTGTGGTCTCTGCCTACCGCTACGGGAAATAGGCGTGACATTATGTATGTATGTATGAAACTGTATGCTTGTTTATTGCTCAAACACCGCGAAACGGATGAACGGTTTTGTGTGTTTTGAAATGAAATGAAATGAAATGAAAATGAAATGAAAATGAAAAGCATTTATTCATGTAGGCAATACAATATGCACTTATGAACGTCATTTGTTTTTTAAACTACCACTAGCTCGGAACGCGACCACTACTGAGAAGAGCTAGCGAGAAACTCAGAGGGTTTGTCTCTTTTCAATAAATCATTTACAAACAAGAAAGGTTACAACAATTTTATATATCGTGTAGAGGAGCCGTTTAATCCCATGGATTACTTTCATTAATATAGTCTGAAATTTTGTAATATCCCTTTTTACATAATTTTTGTTTTATAATAAGTTTAAATTTATTAAGCGGAAGATTCCGTATATCCATGGGAACCTTGTTGTAGAAGCGCACACATTGACCTCTGAATGACTTACTAACTTTACTAAGTCTACTAAAAGGTACAGCTAATTGATTTTTGCTCCTTGTATTGACATTATGTCGGTCACAATGTTTCTCGAATGAATATATATTTCTCTTAACATATACAAGATTTTCATATATATATTGTGACGAAAATGTTAAAATATTAATTTCTTTAAATATTTGTCTTAATGTATCTCTTGACCTTAATTTATAAATTGCACGAATAGCACGTTTCTGTAAGACAAATATGCTATCTGTATCAGCAGCGTTTCCCCACAGCAAGATACCATATGACATCAAGCTGTGAAAGTAGCTAGTAGTGTTTGGATGCTAGTACTTATCCCGATAAAGTGAGTAGTTCCCGCGATAAAGTTATTCCACGCAGACCTAGCCGCTAGCGCAAAACTAGCCTATCGAACGTAACGATTATAATCACCCAGCACCAGTGTATAAAATAAATAATGTAGTATATAAAACTGTTTTAACTTACCGTCAGCGTCCGATCGGCGTCCGTGTTTTCACCTTAGGCACCAACGTTGTAGTCTAACTTCTAGACTGCAACTTATGCTGAGAAGGAGACCTTCTTTGATACCACTTTGCGACACCGGAAATTAATTTTTAAGGACTTCAGTCTATAAGGGAAACTGCTTAGCTATTTTTATTGTATACTGTAAACTACATTATTTTTATTTTATTTTATTTATAATTTATTGTACACGAGTACACATAAAGGTCAAATACATACTAGATATAGGATGTACAAAAGGCACTAGCTTATCTCTAAAAAGAGATTTCTTCCAGCAAGACCCTGCAAATGTGAAGGAAAACATGTTCGATAGGATAGACATACATACGTGCACTGAGCAAAATGTGTTCATAATCAGCTTAAAATCAAAAAGACTATAATAATAATAATACTTCAAATAGAATAGAATAAATACCTATTTAATATTACATAAAATACGTACATAGGTTTTAATTATGAAATAAATGAGGAATGCCTGTATCTTTTTAACAAATAAATATATACTTACATATAATATATACATACACTAAACATACAAGTCTGTCATATAAACATACACAATATTATTATGCATACGAAAATTTTTTTTATATCTAAATGCATACAATTCAGGACTTTTAGTTAGAAGCCAAAATGAAATAGTGCTTTCTCAGACGTTTTTTGAAGATGGCGGTCGACGCACTATCACGTACGCCGTGCGGTAGTGAGTTCCACAGCCTCACTGCATGCGCAGTGAATGAGTCACCATAGGATTGGGTATTATGGACAGGACAGGATTAGGTGTTAGGCATTATGAGATAGGAGTACTTATTCTAACACATGAAACTGTTTTGTGTGCTACTTTTATATCACTCGGTCCCCAACTCACTGTGTATATTTTCACACTTTATGTAAAAATAATATGTGTGTCGCTATATTCTTCGATTCTTATTCTTATTTACATAAAAGTTAAGCATTAGACTCGTCCACGCCTCTGGAGATGTGAGAGCTGGTGCCTACTTTGTTCAGCAGCTGAGCTTATGCATTCAGCGGGGCAATGGCGTAATAAGTACTATGCCTCACGGAAGCGAGTTGGACGGCATATTTTTTCTATATAAGACATATTTTAAATTATATTGCTCATTATCATACTGACGTACGAGTAGCGTCTACGAGTCACTGGGCATTTGGGGGCACTGAAAACCAGCGCTGTAATCCGTCGCAGCATGATCTGAGTGCTAACATTACAACATTGAGCGAATTTTATTTATCATTGTATTTCTCTTTCAGCTATCTACTTCTTTGTTTTTGTATCGTGTTGTGGCGTTCATAATAAATTGTTCTTGTGCTTTGTCTCGAAGTTATTTAGCTTTTAACCTTATCTTTTCGTCTAGGTCTACATAGACAATATAAACATTTATCCGATAAGTGATTTGTTCACGATTCGGTCAGTGAGACTATATTATAGAACGCACTACCGTATGAAATCCGCGCAACTCCATCGTTAGAAATTTTCAAGAAAAGAGTAAAAGAGCATTATTTGTCATCATTATTTCTCCTCAGAATTATAATTATATGTCGGAGATGGGCGAGGGTGGGCGTGTGGGCGTTGTTAGCGACCGGGACGGTGCCAGTCGCGTGGTAAAGGGTTGCTCGGGCAATGGCGACATTATTGCAAGCTACTATACTATCGACAACGTATTCACATTCGATTATAATCATGAAACCTGAGATGCTTTCTGTTGAAGAGAAAACATTTGCACGCCCCTCGTGCCATACAACTTGGCCCCCGCGTGCACTCTGTGGAACTCAGCCGTACCTTGTCTATAGTTCCTCCTTGCTCAAATTCCATAATCAAAGTCTTATTCAGTAACGAACGACTCACCGGATTCTTCAAGCGTCGATGGTAGTAGGTAATTAGAGTCCCTCATGGTCGTTAATGTCCAGTGGTGGTCCGACTCCTTCGACCGCTGGTAGCAAAGTGTCTCCCATTTTCGATGTGAAGACCTAATATAACTGTTCACGTCGTCACCGCGCCATTTCGAGCAATACCAGCGCCACCAGGTCCACTTCCCATTGCAAACCGCGTATTATGATACTCATTTCATTATTGAAATAATAAATTCTGTCGCAATTTATCGCTACCTACGACATATATTTCAATGTATTAAACAGTTGTTACCTAATTGAAAATTTAGAAAACCACACTTATCTTATTTATTTATTTATTTATTGTAACTGCAACATGTACACAATACTTATGCTAATAACAGGTAATTATAGTATAGTACTCATGTACATACATACCCTGTCAGGGTGAAGCAGCGGTCAGAGGACGTCCTGTCTAATTTGTTTATCTACTATGCAATTTTTGTGTAATCTCGCAATTTATTTCTTTTATTTATTTCCCTTTTTAAAGAACCAACAACAATAATTAAGTACATGTGAGATAATTTATATGCTATATTATGTGCGAGTTATCAGATTATTATTATAAGAATTACAGTTTATATATTTTAGATATTTATGTTTTCCGTTAGTAAATATCTTTATTGTCCAATAAATTGTTACATAAATATGCATTGTATGTAAAATGTACAAAGGCGATCTTAATCCCGATAGAGTTTTCTATCAGCAAACAGTTTCTCGAGCATGCAGCTTTCCTCTTTAGGAGCAGTCGGATAAATGCATCGACTATTTAAAGTACCAAGAGGCAATACAAATCTTTTAAATAAAGGGCCAATAACACGAGCACTACACCCACTCAATGAGATAGCTGACAGAACAGATATTGTCATAATGCAGTATGAGCGAATTTCAAAAAGTCGCGTTATTTGTACTATGGTCAAATGCGTATCCAGTTAACCATAAAAAAAAAAAAAAAAAAAAAACCATGTTATTTAGTATAGGTAGATATAGTTGGTATACATAATTGTCATTAGTTAACTATCGCATTGGAGTAATCTGTAATGATAGTTATAAGCTTGGTAAATAAATAAATAAAATAAATAAAATTTAAAAACTCATAGGCACATGGCCTGCCCGGGAATCGAACCCGGACCTTCCATTTTAGCAGACCGCGTCGTGACCGCTGAGCCACCGATGTTTACTGCACGTGAAAGGGTTAAACTGTATGACTGAATTTTTCTTTCAGTACGAGTTGCAACTCGAAACACACGTACCCGTTAATGTGACGAACTTTGCCCTCGTGTCAAATTCGTCACAAGCACACTTGTATGGCGTACCTATTTCTCAAATAAGTAAGTATAGATGCGTAATGTATTCAATAATAATAAATAATTACGACCGATTGGTGTAGTAGATAAGTGAACCTATCAGCGAAACCAACGGTTGCGGGTTAGAATCCCGCGGGAGTTAAATGTTTGTGTGATGAATACGAACATTTAATCCCGAGTCATGGATGTTTATATAAATATTTATCCGTTATATCTAGTATCCATAGTACAAGCTTTGCTTAGTTTGGAACTAGATATTCATATTCTGGGTTTACGATTCGGAGGTCGCGGGTTCGATCCCCAGCGGGGTACATGTTTAAGTACTCGGTTTGGTTGGTGGTAGGGCATTTTAAATGTCCGCCTGGCCAGCTACCACCATCATATCTAAATCTGCCGCCAAGCAACAATGTTAATAGTATTGTTGTGTTCCGGTTGTCAGAGATAAGATAGCCATTCCCCAAATGTGTTGGGGTTTCCGGGTCAGTACGCTTCCACCTTCGACCTCATCTTCACTTAACATCAGGTGTGATTGAGGTCAAGTACCAACCTTTTGCGCATAAAAAAAAATTCATTATTTATTTGAGTTGCTGGTATCCCCTGAATGCTGTTCACCAATGTGTCGATGATAATAATATCAGAGTTAAACAGAATTTTATTTCTTCATCAGTTTCCAAATCAGCACCGAGCAGGCTTGTTTTTTCTCCGAAAATTCTCTGCAAACACCCGTCCGACTTACACTTCTGGATAGCGCTGGGAATATTTGTTGCCGTCGTTATCTTCTTGATTATCATATGTAGTATGTATATCTATTATTAAATTATAATATAATTTTTAGAGTTAAAGAAATCGCGAAAGTACTAGGTTCGATCCCCAGCGGGGTACATGTTTAAGTACTCGGTTTGGTTGGTGGTAGGGCATTTTAAAAATGTCTGCCTGGCTAGCTACCACCATATTATCTAAATCTGCCGCCAAGCATCGATGTTAATAGCATGGTTGTATTCCAGTTGTCAGAGATGAGATAGCCAGTCCCCCAAATGTGTTGGGGTTTCCGGGTCAGTACGCTTCCACCTTCGACCTCATCTTCACTTAACATCTGGTGTGATTGAGGTCAAGTACGAACCCGTCGTGCATAAAAAAAAAGACGTCTAAGGAGGTTACATGTTCGTACCGGTTGGGTTCGAGACGACGGCACCCTGAGGCAAAACGCCTGGTCTAAGACTTGTCGGCGCGTCTCACCGAGGCTTCTGGTGACCGCAGAGCGGACGGCTTCTAGCACAGAGAACAAGTCCGCTATTCAGCGCGGGAACGCAGAAAGCTAGTCCAGTAAGAATACGCAATTTTTGTGGTGTAACTTCCTATAATATTAAGGTTATCTCATAGTACTCTATCCATGTGCAAAAAATCACGACCTTTAAGATTATAAGAAGGTAAAAGTGTATCCTTTCTGGACTATGCCCGTTGGGCTCTACTTATAATAACGATGCTTGACATGTTCATAAATTATAAGAGCAATTAAAATTGTTGTAATACATCTAATCGCAATTTTTAACCTGTAGATGTTTGTGTTTGTAAATGTTTGTCAAAATATAAATGAATAAATAAATATGAGCTAATTTTGAATATATAGAACGAAGAGCGCTTAGATATTTTTTGGTGTTGCGGGTATCCATGGGCGGCGGTGTTTGCTTTGTGACCCGCATGTTCGTTTGCCGCCCTCATATATAAAAAAAAAAGATATTGTGAAAAAAAATTTATTAATGTAGGCATATAATAAGACATAAACATAATATGTCAAAAAAATAAAATCTCTCGGCTTTTTGGCGGGAACTCGGCGAGTGAAGTAGCATTTTTCTTTATAATTCTTATAATTTGTGCATTCTAACTTTTGAAGCTTAATAATGGCAGAATATTGTGCAGCAAACGTTAGTGATGGTGTACAAGTGAAGGGAAGTGTAAATTAAAGTGCGTAACGAAGCTTTCGGGTTCCCACAAGAAGCCGCCAAAATCATTTGTAAAGCATTCTGCCACTTTACTGAAGAATGACTTGACCGTGACTAGACTCTGTATACGCCAAGTATACGACGAATTACTTGTTTTGACTGAGACTGACTTACAAACTGAAGAAATAAGATAAATAAGACATGGCTATTATGGGCTAGATCCCTTTGCCTTCTGCTACACGAAAAAATAAAACTAAAAAAAAAAAAAAACTCTCTCCGTATCTCTGTTTAATTCATCGCGACTAAACTTGCGATAACGGGAAACATGTAACTGAATTTTTTTTTTCAGGTATTTGTGTTATATGTGGAAAGAAGATAATTATGAAATATGCCCAAAGCTTCCACGTCATCACGAGCAGAGGTCGTGGACCTGGAGACGATTTCCCTTGAAAAGTACACCGCCATTTTTATCCTAACAATGGATCATTCGAGAGAGACAAGGCTGTGTGAGGCTCGTGGACACACAGACTGCACTTGCCTGAGATTCCGAACAATAACCTATGCGTGGATTATTCACGGTTGTTGAAGCTGTATGCGAGTGACCTTGGACTGCATTAAATTGTTATGCAAGCAACAATAACAGATGGCGCCACTGTTGAAGCCGCAAATAAAACCTAACCTTATTAGTATCGTAATGGGGAATATTTTTTAACACTTGACTTTGAGCCTTAGAATTCCAGGGGGAAGGTATCAATTAAAGATACAGGAATTACGGATTCCAGTCCTACACAAAAAACTAGTGATGACACGAAATATAAGATACTATGAGTAGTCCAGCAAAGATACGTAGTTTTTATGGTGTTGACTTGCAATAATTGGTTCTTAATTTTTTGTAGAAAGATAGATTACCCAGCAGTAATAGAACAAAAATGTTTTCCAACCATCTGTAGCCTTGTTTTTTTTTTTTTTTTTTTTTTTTATTGAAGAGTTGGGCAAACGAGCAAGAGGCGCACCTGATGGTAAGTGTCACCGCTGCCCATAACCATCTACGGAAACGGAAGATCCGCAGTGGCGTTGCCGGCCTTTAAGGAAGGAATATGCTCGCTTCTTGAAGGTTCCCAGATCGTATCGGTTCGGAAAGACATCCGCCGGGAGCTTATTCCAAAAAGTAACGGTACGTGGAAGGAAATGTCTACTGAACCGCACCGTGGTGGATTTCCAACTGTCTAGGTGGTGTTGGTGGAATTTAAGTTTAGGTCATCTTGTAATGTGCGCTCGAAACTATATTTAAGGAATACCCGACAGTAGGTAAAGTAGTGGGTCATTTTGACCGTATATATAAAAGAAAGTATGAATAAAATTTTGATCATGAATGACGTAAAAAATCTCAGGTAATTATACAATAGTAATAATAAATAATCAGTACACACTAAATGGAAGAAATAAAATAATTAGTCCACTAACGCACAACATTACAACTCTCCTTTTTCCAAATACTCAATTGTGTGTTCGGAGAGTTTCTTGAGTACAGTTCTCGAGGCGTAAGATCAGCTTTGCATTTGTGTGAGTGCACACAGATAGAGATACGGCTTGTGGCGCAGCGCGTCCCGCGCATTGTTTAAACGCGGCCTGAGGCGCGGCGTGTCCGCTGCGCGTCGCTTCCCTGCCGCGCACATGCCGCACTTCACCTCTTGTACCGCTAGCAGCTTGACGTCACTCACACAAATGCAAAGCTGAGCTTACGCCTCGAGAACTGTAGCTTCTTCTCTCCGACTATACACATTACGAAGCAATGGTAGTCTGTTAGGTTAAATTCCCCCATGCAATACCCTAAGCCGAGGTTCGAGCCCCCGCGGGCACCCTTAGGCGTCGGTTACAAACTTCGCATCTCGTGCTGTTGCACGCACACCGTCTGTAGGCAAGAGATGGGCAGAGCGCTCCCGCGCTCGCCCACCCGCCCGGTGAAGCTCGTCCCGTGACTGTCAGCAAAAGTTCCTGATCAAAAAAAAATCGCTATCAGGGCGCCACTGAATAAACACTGAAGCCAAAAGTAAATATTTACAGTAGGCGTAAGGCTCGTTGCATAAACAATTTAAAATTCATTAGGCAAGTAAAACGAAACATCAACATTTTATAAAAAGAAATTTATGTACAGCAAGTGGGAAAACATACATTTAGTACACTTTATTAGAAATCCGAATTACATTTCAAAATTGCGAGACCAAAATAACCAATTACGACTATTCCGTGCCGCACTTAAAAATTTACGTTGAAGCACAGAATACTTGTGTAAGGCCCGTATTAATAAACCGTTCTCAAGACTGGCATGGCCTCTAGTAAACGCTTGGAGAGAAAATGGTCTTGAGACTGAGACGCGAACTTAACCTCAAGAACGATTTATTAATACGGGCCTTAGTCTTTTATCCATTTCTCGTAAAGACGACATCACATTCTGGTCTAAATAACATCCTCAAAAGTTTGTATAGAATACGTGCAGCCGTCGCACCACATAACGTTTCTTGAGTTCGTTCGCGAATAATTCTAGCCGCTTTGATTTTTTTTTTCGTTTTATTCTCTCCTCTCGGAGAAGGCAAAGGGATACAGCCATGTCTTATTTCTCTTATTTCTTCAGTTTATAAGTCAGTCGCAGTCAAAATAAGTAATTCGTCGTATACTTCGCGTATACAGAGTCTAGTCACGGTCAAGTCATTCTTCAGTAAATTGGCAGAATAATTTACAAAAGATTTTGGCGGCTTCTTGTGGGAACCCGAAAGCTTCGTTACGCACTTTAATTTACACTTCCCTTCACTTGTACACCCTCACTAACTTTTGCTGCACAATATTCTGCCATTATTAAGCTTCAAAAGTCAGAATGCACAAGTTATAAGAATTATAAAGAAAAATGCAACTTCACTCGCCGAGATCCCGCCAAAAAGCTCGCTTTAATGGAGGGGTTATTTTCCAGATGTAACGATTATACGCCGATCAAGAGAAACCCGTCGTCGATTGTCGATTGACGGCGAAAGTGACGTAAATGAAAGGTTCTTTCGCCATTGGACTGTTCGTTGATAGCACGAATCATTTATTGATGATTATTATTGACCTATGACGACCTGTTTGGTGCAGTGGTTAGCAACTCTGGCCACTATACCAAAAGGTTGCGGGTTCGAATCCCACTGGGGGGCATATGTTTGTATGATGAATCCGTGTTTTTTTTTTATTTATTTTTTATTAAAAACTGGTTTCGCGTTTGACCACAATCTCACCCGAGTGTCACATGTACCCGAGTTATGGATGTTTTCATTTATAATAAGCATTTATTTACAAAAAAAAAGTATTTATGTAGTCTATCAACCATCTGGTATCCACAACACAAGCATATGGTTGTTTAATGTGGAACTAGATGGTATTGTGTGTACGTCCAAGGATATTTATTATTATTATTTATTGATTATTATTGACGTTTCCCCGACAGAACCTTTCATCTACAATTGAGATTCGAACTCAGGACCCGCCGATCAAGGAAATTTCTCGTATATAATTTTAATTGGCGACATAATGGCTGTAGAAAAATGAAAACTTCATTTAAATCGTAGTATGGTAAATACTGGTGTCGATTCGGATGTACACCAACTAACCTAAACTAAACTAAAACCAGTTTTAAAGTAGTACTGTCTCTTTATTCCTGGAACAGTACGATGCGACGGCATCACTCCAAAACTGGTTTTAGTTTAGTTGGTGTACATCCGAATCGACACCAATGTTAGAGTTATTAACCAATTTCTAAACCCTTGTATGTAGGAAGTTGTATAGAGATTTACTTGGTGGGTCGATTTTTTTTGAAGACCAGGGTATTGTCGAACGGAAATTTTTTACATGGCGCGATGGCTGGTCTCAGTTCCAATTTTGACTACAACAAAGCAGCAGCGTTACTCTCTGGTAGAAAAGCACACGAGATTTTCTTGCTGTGCGAAAATCCACTTTAGAAAACTTTTTATACCGGATGAGTTTTTTTATCGAACGAAAGAAATAGGGCTTATTAGGTAAGTGAAATAACCCCTCCGACGTGCCGCCACCTGTTGTGGTGGAGGGACGTGGAGGAGGGGTCGACCGGATCGGACCAGATCTGTCCCCGCCAGCATTAGTCGCGGCTATGCTGGCGAGCGAGGAGGGTTGGAAGGCAGCGGCCTCCTTCTGCGAGGCAGTCATGCTCCAGAAGGACGGCAACGCTGGCTAGCCCCCCTGGACGTCGCCCGAGGGTCGCGAGCGGCTACATCTCGAGGCGATGTAGTCGTCGAACGCGGCCCGGGAGAGGATGACACCCCTCGGAGCGACCGGGGGGTGTCGTCGCATCAGGCCCTGCCGCGCTTCATACCGCTCGCTTCAAATCCATCATACAATAAATGGTCGTGTTGTTTGACGGTCGCGTTTATAGCCAGCCTAATCCACATAATTACATCATTAAATTGAATAAAACTTTAAAAAATGTTGGCAAAGTATTAGTTCCAATTAAACGCATGATAGGAACCCTACGGATCCCGCCAGTCGCATATCAACCACCGGCCGGCAAAAGGGTGGATGATGCATTTGAAAAAAAAAAAAAAACTACCTATGCCTGTAACTTCTATTTCACTTACCTAATGGCCAATTGTTAATCTTTATATTAATATGCCTTACGGTAAAAAAACTCATTATATACCGGACATAATTTGATATAGGATTCGAGTGATAAACGCATTCCTTCTCACCCTGTCAAAGTATGACACACAAAATTTCTGTTACTCATTTAAATTATAATAATAAACAAATATCTATATAATCGTATAAAATGTCACAAAATGTCTACTTAATAAGTTATATTCTAGCGTTTTTAACACTTTATCTATAAGATTTAAATGGTTGAGTACTCGGATTTTTCAATTGCATGTGTAAAAACCACTGAGCAAAGTCAGATGGTTTCAACACAATAGCAGGGTGTCGCGGTTAGTAAGCAAAGTGGCTGCAATGCTACTCATAACTTCGTGGCGCCATCTGGCAACTACATCAATAGCACAATTTGCAAGTTTGCAAGATCACTAGAAAATATCAGATGACATAATTACGTTATTTCGAAAATATAATAAACAAATTTGTGCATTTCCTTGAAATCATCACTATTGAATAATACTATTATACTAATATATGAATATACTAATATACTAATATACGAATATACTAATATACTAATATACGAATATACGAATATACGAATATACTAATATACGAATATACTCAGCTCTGCAGCGTATGCAGTCAAAAAAATTAGACAAATATCGGACGTAAATACTGCTAGATTAGTATATTTTAGTTATTTCCATAGCCTGATGTCTTACGGTATCTTGCTGTGGGGAAATGCCGCGGATATCAATACAATCTTTGTTTTACAAAAACGAGCCGTTCGCGCAATTTATCAATTGAGACCTGCAGTGTCACTTAGAGACAGATTTAAAGAGTATAATATTCTAACCTTTTCGTCACAGTACATTTTTGAAAATCTAATATATGTCAAAAAAAATATAGCATCATTTAGGAAAAATAGTGATAAACATGATGCCAATACAAGAAATAAAGATAAACTTGCAGGTCACATAAGTCGCCTCCACAAAGTCAGTAATTCATTCAAAGGGTTATGTATACGCTTTTTCAATAAAGTTCCTGTTGATATACAAAATCTTCCTTTCAATAAATTTAAAGATACTATAAAACAGAAACTTATTAAGAAAGCATATTATAAAATATCAGATTATTTAGATGATAAACAATCATGGACATAACCAGCCCGTTCGCATAACCAGGCTATTTCACAATTAATAATGAAATATTATAATATAAAATAATAATTTTGTAATATAAAAACCTTTTTTTAAAAGAGCGACCTCTCGAGTTTCTTGCTTGTTCTTCTCAGGGGAAAATTGCCTTTTGAACAAGCAGTAGCTTTAAAAATGTAAAATCTGACTATTTTAAGTGTACCCTGTGTACCTACAAAATAAAGCATTTTTTGATTTTGATTTTGATTTTGACTAATATACGAATATACGAATATACGAATATACGAATATACTAATATACGAATATACTAATATACGAATATACGAATATACTAATATACTAATATACTAATATACTAATATACTAATATACTAATATACTAATATACTAATATACTAATATACTAATGTACTAATGTACTAATGTACTAATATACTAATATACTAATATACTAACATACTAATATACTAATATACTAATATACTAATATACTAATGTACTAATGTACTAATGTACTAATGTACTAATGTACTAATATACTAATATACTATTTTCCGTCTGCTGCTGAATACATTAGCAATACCCGGGATTTTTATTGATTAAAAATGTGGGACCCCGGCTTGCAGGCTAGTCCATGAATGTATCTGGCGCGATCATGTCTTATTAGTGGCATTTTAAGAGAGTTTATTCCGTCCAGTGGCGCGCTCAGTGGATAATTTAAGATTTAATTTTAAATGCAGAATAAACCAAAACAAATCGCTCTGACCTGCACTCGAGAGGCGTAACACTTTAATTATAAAATAATATTTACAATAACTTTCATAAATAGCCATTTTCGAGAATTGCAAATGTTTGATAAAACGGCCACTTCCTTTTAAAATCGTGAATTCGGGAAAATAAGGCCCCATCAAGGCTATATATGTATTATTTATAATTTAAATTTTTGATTTATTCTGTATTTAAAACAAATCTTAATTTATCCAATGAGGGTGACACTGGACGGAATGAACCCTCTTAAACAGTTATTGAGCCAAGCCATTAATACATACGCTACTTTTTACTCTGGAAAAGTGACTAGTTCCTGTAGAATTGGTATTGTTAGTGCTTTTGAGACATAGTGTCGCATTTGCTATAGAATGAGCTACGAAGACGAAGGCGCGGATAACAGCTAGTACATTGTTCACGCAGGAACAATAATTAAATTATACACCAAATTTTATATATATTGCGGTTTAATTAACGTTATAATTTAATAATTTAAATAAACAATCATGGACATAACCAGCCCGTTCGCATAACCAGGCTATTTCACAATTAATAATGAAATATTATAACATAAAATAATAATTAATAATTTTGTAATATAAAAACCTTTTTTTAAAAAAGCGACCTCTCGAGTTTCTTGCTTGTTCTTCTCAGGGGAAAATTGCCTTTTGAACAAGCAGTAGCTTTAAAAATGTAAAATCTGACTATTTTAAGTGTAGGTACCTACAAAATAAAGCATTTTTTGATTTTGATTTTGACAATAATTATTTGCATCTAACTACAATGCGAGACGGGCGCGGAATGAATTGACGGTGTCCCACGTCCCCCGCTTCGTCTGTCCTCTCGTATGTGGCTCACGATCACAAAGAGAGGCCTTAACATCATTATAGTTTAATGCTGTATTAATCAGGTACGACTATAATTTGTGTGTATCTAACAAAGAGAGTACGTAGTTAGTAATAGGTACCATTCCACCAACCAGAGACCTGGGACTAGTTTTTTATTTGTGATATTTTTTTTTTTAATAATAAATTGTATAATTATTGTTTATAAATATTGTACAAATGTCATTAAATTAATTAGATAATAATTATTTATATAATTAGAGTTTTTTTTCTTCGTTAATCATATGTACCAATTCCTGCGATTTTCAAAGTTATATCCAAATTTGTTTTTTATTTGGCAAATGGAATATTATTTTCCATGAAACATTTTTTAATTTCTGGGCTAAATCACATAATAAAAAAAATTGAACAGATCTCTTTTCATGTGCTTCCCATAATCATTTCTTAGATTCGCTGAAACTTTTATAAAGCGGTTACTTTTAAAAATGAACGCTGCCTATACTTAACTTAATGATATCCGATAATACACACAAAGTTTAGCTAAAAAAAATCAAAAATATTTGTATGGAGAAATCAGTCTTAATGAAATTCTTCATACAAAAAGCCAATTTCATAGGTAAGGACCTAATATTAAATTAACTCTCTAACAAATAAATTGAAAACATTTTAAAAATAATAACTACTTTCTGGGAAATGCACGAATTTGTATACACCCTGTAGATAGACAAACCCTCCATTTTATGTTAAAGTTAGTAAAATGAGAAAACCGAGATTACTCACCCTTTATTATTATACAATTTTCTAATGTTTACTTATAATATAATTAGTACATTCAAATATTAGGGCCTAAGCATACCTAGCGGTTGAACTGTCTCAGGAGCTTCACCATTGATTTTCCAAACAATTACTTTCAAATCTTTGTTTTATGCACAACGGGTTAGCACTTGAACTCAATTATACCTGATGTTAAGTGAAGTTAGGGCGAAGGTGGAAGAACGCTCATCAAGAACTTCCGATATATTTGAATTGGCTATTATCTCAAACAGTAGGAACATAACAATGTTTTCAACATGGCGGCTGATTTGGATAAAAGTAGCTAGCCAAGCGGATATAAAATGCCTTATCACCAACCAACGCCGATACTATCCAATTAGAAAGAAAGAAAATGTTTATTCGCCACTTCGACACATATACTTACAACAATTGTTAGGCAAATAAAATAACAGAACACTCACATAAGTGTCGCAGCAGCGAAAGGGAAACGACTCAGCTATATGCTGAGCTTATAAGAGCTCAGCGCGGTTGGGCAGACGAGTTACCGTCTCTAGTTGCATAAAAACAGGACATTCCTGTCAAAGGAATAACAATGTGTTATGTAAATTAAATAAATACATAAAGATACTTGTTATGTGACATAAAACTGATTTCAAACGTCGTCTATATATGAATATATATATATATATATATTAGTAAAACTCGCGTTGTCACACTGAGCACGGAGGCAGTTACAAGCGTTTCATCCGCTCGGTAGGCATAAGCCCTTACTTACTTACCTATGTACAAAATAGAACACAGTTGTTTTGTTATACATAATTATTATACTTAAACCCCTAACAGCCTTACCACGACAATCTTAAACAATGCTCAAACAAGTGTTTAACATTTGTTTTGAGAGTGTCACCACAAATTCGTGTTTAAGTATATTTAAACTTGCGTTTAACCTCTAAAAGTATAAGAGAAGAGTATTTATTTTTGGACATTAACAGTATCTAGTAGTATGTGGTCTCTGCCTCCCCTGCGGGAAACAGGCGTGACTTTTATGTATTATTGGCACTTTGACAGCTTATAACTTGGAAACGTGACACTTTAGGAGATATTATCAAAGAATATTTTATGTTTGTATTGACATAAACAGTCGATTTACCATGGTTGCATCTGTGGCCGCGATTTTGGACAAATATCAAAATAGCGGGCAGATACCGTAATTTTCAAACCCCCTTTAATCGTAGATTTCATCCCTAAATATACTTATATTTTCTTCCAGACAGTCTTGCATCGCGCAGTGTCTACGCTCCAACATCTGCTCACTAAATTGGTAAAGGAAAAAAATGCCTTTCCCACCTTGTTAGCAAAGTCCAGGATATTCTGCGTGGGCGCATCCAAACGGTATATCAAACAAATTTCGAAGTAAGCTTTCGAATGAATAAGCCGATTGTAATGAAACTAGGTAATATATACAGGGCGTCCCAAAGTTATGGGACATGAAGGGGAAGTACCTTAAATATCGTAGATAGTGAATTTTGCTCAAAGAAGACTTTATGTTATTTTTAAAAGTTAGTAATTCTGCATTCATAGATTTTCTAAAAATTATTTGCTTCGGCTGGGAATCGAACCGACTCAAATGTGAAAAAAAAAACACCCTACTTTTATGATGCCAATCGAAAGAATAGCTAAAAAATAATAACTCTGCCTAAGTAACATAGTATTTTAAAAGAAAGGAACAACGTGAAATTAATCATTTTAATCAAATAAAAAACATACATGAAACTGCCGTAGTCAATTAAGTAGGTATTTTTTTGTAAATTAATTAATTAAATGCTCAAAATGTGATCCCTCTTGTTTTACGCAAATCGCCAATCTTTTAATGAGCCCGCTGCCTGTTGATTTTATGAAGTGGGTACTTATTTACGAATAATCAATGCTATCTTTGGAATGATAATATCGCTACTTTTCGAACGTCGTCGGCAATAAATAACTTTCTTGAAATTTGACTCAATCATTTTATGTTGTTCCTTTCTTTTAAAATACTATGTTACTTAGGCAGAGTTATTATTTTTTAGCTATTCTTTCGATTGGCATCATAAAAGTAGGGTGTTTTTTTTTTCACATTTAAGTCGGTTCGATTCCCAGCCGAAGCAAGTAATTTTTAGAAAATCTATGAATGCAGAATTACTAACTTTTAAAAATAACATAAAGTCTTCTTTGAGCAAAATTCACTATCTACAATATTTAAGGTACTTCCCCTTCATGTCCCATAACTTTGGGACGCCCTGTATATATACCGGGATTTTGATATGGAACAAAAATCTTTAATCTCCTGAGTAACTTTACTAGCTAATAGCGTTAAGAGTAGTTGAGATACAGCCATGATTTTTTTTATACCAAGCAAGATAGACAGATGGAGATAATGTAACGCTCATAAAATAAATTATTTTTGGTATCACTATTTTGAGAAATTTGGCATTAAATTAAAAAATACTGCAAAAAATTCGGAATTTTCCATAAAAAACTTTTTAATTCTAATTAACAATGACCTCTCGTGTTTCGTTTTTCATTCAGTATTCATGTCACGTTATTCACGGTCAGAACTGAATTTAATTCAATTCAATAACCCTCGTAGTTCAAGAGCCATTTGTTGACGTAAGGAACTCGGAGCAGAAAAAAAAAATCTCTAAAAAAAATTTAAAAAATTCAAGATTTTTTTTGGATTTTTTACAGTATATCGAAGTATACTATCCCCCCTTTTCGGATGTGCAGTATATGATATCCCACACTGTATACAAAGTATCATTAGAATTCGTCTATTCATTCGAAAGGGTTACCAGTTCTCATACAAATTGTAATCTACCACATGAAAAAATTATGGGTTACTTTCTAAATTTTAGAAATAAGAATGAGAATTAAATATGGTAGGGTCTAGTTTGCGTGAGGGTAGTGAAGGGTTATTTATTTATTTTTTAATTATTTCCACGTTCTTATTTTTATGTATGAATACACAAAAGTGACGAAATAATCCCACCAGTAACTCATAAATTTCAACTTTTTTCATTCAGGCTAACGATTCTCTACTATCCTGTTGGTTTCTCGGACAGCGAGTTGCCAACGAGATTATTTTCGCCTTAAATAGTATTATAAAGAAGGTCTAGCAAATGTAAAATTTTTGACTTATTAGCTGTTTTTTCCTTCAATCTTTCCCTCAATTATGTTCTTCAAAAAAATATCGTGTCGTATCAAGTGATCTTTCCTCTTTGGTTCTCAACTGTGGCTAACAGAAAGAAAAAAGGAAGAGAGGAAGGGGAAGACTTAGGCGTAATTACTTTGATCAAGTGAAAGAAAAGGTGAATGTTACCAAGAGGTTAAAACGAGGGCGGAAAGTAGGGAGACATGGTCGTTACACCACCGACAAGAGCATAGCTCTTAAATTAAAGAAGCTGTTTTTTGAATTTATAACATTTGACATTTCAGAGAGAGAGAGAGAAGTTTTCTTCTTCCTTGTAATAGGAAAGGCTAAGGCACTAAAGCCATACTGCGTCGTTTTCATATTGACATTTCACATTTGTGACGTTTGATATTTTTGACATTTATTACTAAGATACAGAAAATATCCACTAATATTTTACATTTTGTACTGTAGTATATATGAAAGGTCCCTAAGTACCACTTACCCTTAAAGTTTAATATACCGTTCAGAATTTATGCCCTTCTAAAACCAAATTACGGCAGTTATCTCTGTTACTCCCATGAATTTATACACAAAGATGAAGGCGACACACATATATTGGAATAAACTGTAGAAACCTCGCCTCCCTAAATAGCTAATTAGTATAACATTACTGCAGCGGCCGGCAAAAGAGGCGTTGATGGACAAACACATAAGTTCATCAATGCTTAGTTGCGGCCAAGGCTTGTATAGTAGTTTTCTCAAATAGTGCGCGGAAATTCAAACTATGTAGTACCTATGTCGAACATTTTCATTCTTTCATATTCATTTATTTCTTTCATTACCTACCTTTTAGACCAGTAAGAAAGTACTTTTAACTTCCTTTAATCTTAAAGGCCGTGATTTTTTGCACATGGATAGGAGTACCTGTCAGTGATAGAAGAAAAATGTTTTGTAACAAATCGGTAGCTTGCTTTAGATATAGTATAGGTATTTAGTAATAAAACATAGACTATATAATTAAAATTACCACTGTGAATTACATTGCGTCGGTAGAATATAATTAGAACTCAAGTAACTATTTTTTTAGTTTTTTTTATGAACAACTTACTTGATACGTATACGTACTTGACCTCAATCACACCTGATTTTAAGTGAAAATGAGGTCGAAGGTGGAAGCGTACTGACCCGGAAACCCCAACACATTTGGGGGACTGGCTATCTTATCTCTGACAACCGGAACACAACAATGCTATTAACATTGTTGCTTGGCGGCAGATTTAGATGGTGGTAGCTAGCCAGGCGGACATTTAAAATGCCCTACCATCAACCAAACCGAGTACTTAAACATGTACCCAGTTGGGGATCGAACCCGCGACACCCGAATCGTAAACCCAACGTAGTTTACATTGAGGCACGGAGGAGGTATTTAGTAATAAAACATAGACTATATGATTAAAATTACCACTGTGAATTTCATGGCATTGGAGAATATACTTAGAGCTCCTGTAACTATTTTCAAAAAAATCGACAAATAATTTCTTTACATTTATGAATATTTTCACCGCGGCAAATATAACGACTTAATAATGTATTTTTAGAAAATATAAAGTATGCTTTGATAATTTTTTTAGAAAATTGTCTTAGACGATCTTAGCATCTTCTACAACGCAATGAAGTTCACAGTGGTAACTTTAATTAAATATTGTACGTTTTATAACTAAATACCTATAATATAGCTACAGAAATGTTTGAAAACATTTTTATTTTATTTACAAAAAAATCAGGAACTTTAAGATTATAGGAAGTTACACCTCAAAAATTGCGTATTTTACTGGACTATTTGTAAAGGTGCGTTCAAATTAAATAACATGTTACATATTATCCAAGTTATTTAACATTGTTATATAACATTGCAACTTAAAACACGACTGTATACATTAATATAACATTGCAATATAACAATGTTAACAAATTACTTCTGCAGTTCTGTTCACAATGTCAACACTTCTATTCTTGTTAAATCCTCACCGAACACTCATGCGCGCAAATTTTTTTTTTATGATTGACTGGATACGCGTTTGACCACAATCTCACCTGATGGAAAGATACCTATTCACCCTGCTCTTGAAGATCCCAAGATTGTAGGATTCAGGAAAGACTGACACCGGAAAATGAACATGTTTTATAACATATTCAATAACTATATAACTTTGTTTTATAACACATTTCGTTCACACTGACAAAACATACTGAATAACTGTGTTTTACAACATGTTGTGTTATATAATATGGACTCGGTTTTAGTAAGAGATCAGCTAGTTCCTTCTTCCTATATTCTCATAGGCATTAACGAGAGTGGCCTCCTTCTTTCTTTATCTTTAACTTCATGGTTATTCACTCTAGAAAAGAGTCTCTCTAAACTTGGCTACGCAACAATTTGCACATGTTTCTTTGGTTGATCTTTTGGATCCTTTAGCACGTATGAAGTCGTTCTTCTTAGAGATCCAACTGAATCTGAAATATAAAGATATGTATTCATTTACTTTTTAGAAGATAAACAGACTTATATAAACGATAGCACAAAAACCTATCAATAAAAACGATGCTTATAAAATCTCCGCCAATAAACTGGATGAGTTTTTTATCGCAAGGAAAAAATAGGGCATTTTAGGTACGTGAAATACAAGTTATTGGCATAGTTAGTTTAATTTTCTCTTTTTCAAAAACTCGCTCGCCGGGCCTATGTACGCCATACGTTATGCGACTGCCGAGGAAGGTCGCCGGGGGGTTTTAGTGGGTAGTCCCACATATCCCCGCCGCTGATTCCCGTTGGCGGCGGGTTGAACGCGTAAATGCGCTTCCCTTCGACAAAAAAAAAAGGAGGGGTAAGGCTGTGGGACTCACTGTGCAGCTGGCAGGCGGCGAGGCGCGCTAGGGGGGGTAAGGCTGTGGGACTCACTGTGCAGCTGGCAGGCGGCGAGGCGCGCTAGGGGGGGTAAGGCTGTGGGACTCACTGTGCAGCTGGCAGGCGGCGAGGCGCGCTAGGGGGGTAAGGCTGTGGGACTCACTGTGCAGCTGGCAGGCGGCGAGGCGCGCTAGGGGGGGTAAGGCTGTGGGACTCACTGTGCAGCTGGCAGGCGGCGAGGCGCGCTAGGGGGGTAAGGCTGTGGGACTCACTGTGCAGCTGGCAGGCGGCGAGGCGCGCTAGGGGGGGTAAGGCTGTGGGACTCACTGTGCAGCTGGCAGGCGGCGAGGCGCGCTAGGGGGGGTAAGGCTGTGGGACTCACTGTGCAGCTGGCAGGCGGCGAGGCGCGCTAGGGGGGTAAGGCTGTGGGACTCACTGTGCAGCACGCAGGCGGCGAGGCGCGCTAGGGGGGGTAAGGCTGTGGGACTCACTGTGCAGCTGGTAGGCGGCGAGGCGCGCTAGGGAGGGTAAGGCTGTGGGACTCACTATGCAGCTGGCAGGCGGCGAGGCGCGCTAGGGGGGGGTAAGGCTGTGGGACTCACTGTGCAGCTGGCAGGCGGCGAGGCGCGCTAGGGGGGGGTAAGGCTGTGGGACTCACTGTGCAGCTGGCAGGCGGCGAGGCGCGCTAGGGGGGGGTAAGGCTGTGGGACTCACTGTGCAGCTGGCAGGCGGCGAGGCGCGCTAGGGGGGGGTAAGGCTGTGGGACTCACTGTGCAGCTGGCAGGAGGCGAGGCGCGCTAGGGGGGGGTAAGGCTGTGGGACTCACTGTGCAGCTGGCAGGCGGCGAGGCGCGCTAGGGGGGGGTAAGGCTGTGGGACTCACTGTGCAGCTGGCAGGCGGCGAGGCGCGCTAGGGGGGGGTAAGGCTGTGGGACTCACTGTGCAGCTGGCAGGAGGCGAGGCGCGCGTGGGGCGAGGCGGGCGCGGAGGCCGGGCCGCGCCGCGGGTGGCGCTATGACCACCGCAGCTCCTTCAGCTCTATCGTGCTGTTGGGGCCCTCTTGTAACTGGCAAACAAAATGATAAAACTTTTATCAGTTTGTCACTTTGTATTTATACACTCGAGACGCAGTGACATGAACATGAAAGTAAACAAGATGTATCAGCTCTAAGTGACAACTTTTCAAAATGACAACCGCTCGCAATTATGATAAATTCTCAATCAACTTCGTAAAATTCACTCGAAATTCTTTTAAATTGATTGTGACAGAAAAAAATATTCGGACGGACAGACGGACACCAAGGTTATGCGGACCTGGAAGTGGTCTTTTTGTTATCCTGTAAATATTTTTTTCATACTCCGTCACGATTATCAAGTGTATGCAAAATTTCGTATCCGTTCTATCAATCGGTGAGGAGATCAGAGTTGCTAACCACTACACCAAACAGGTCGTCAATGTAATTTTATTTTATTTTCTTGGAAAAACCAACGGCTGTTTTACAAATTATCACTTAAACTAAGAATCTATAATGTAATATAATGTAATGTAATGTAATGTAATGTAATGAAACGAAGTCTATAATTCCAGTCTAGTTGATTAGTGTGGAACTACACGGCGCTTTATGTCCAGTGATATCTATTTATTGAACTAATAGCAAATAACCTCATATCTTGAAGCCGCTGGCGGCACATGCGTCGCTGGCGAACACCTCGAGCATCCAGGTCTTAAGACTGTTCTACTGGTGGAGCCTCCTCGCATCGCTGTCTTTAACTCCTGAAAGACCAAGTGGCTCTGATGCAGCCCATATACAAGATTTCGCGAGCTCAAATTTTAATTAAATTAATCATGATATACATGTTGCTTGTTCTTTGAGCATGTTGTTTGAGCGTTAAACATCTGGAAATGAATGTGCCAGAACAAAAGATCCGTCAGTTCATCAGTCAGTCAGTTTAAAATTTCGAATTTGAACTCCAATAACCCAAACCCACCAATGAGTATCAGCTCAAAAGAACGACACCGTTACAGGCTTAAAGTAGATACTTACTGCATGCTACCATCTTAAAATGACATCATTGCCCATTAAATGCATCATCATCATCAGCCCGTAAACATCCCACTGCAGGGGTATAGGCCTTCCCTTGTATATGAGGGAGTATGGGCCATAGTCCGCCACGCTGGCCCAATGCGGGTTGAGGACTTCACATGCCTTAGATTTTCTCAGGCATGCAGGTTTCCTCACGATGTTTTCGTTCACCGTTTAAGAGCAGTCAGATAAATGCACATAAGTAATTAAATTAAATTTAAAAACTCATTAGTACATGGCCTGCCTAGGAATCGAACCCGGACCGCGTCTTAACCGCTGAGCGATCGACGCATCCATCGACACCCATCAAATTATTACGCTTTCATTACCCTAAACCTGAGAACATCATTAACCTAACTTAGAAAAAAATTACAGAAGTGGTCATACTGGGGTTCTATTAAATAATTTCATCGTTGTCGTTATCGGTTACGTTTAAAAAGAAAAAAAGTGAAAGAAACAGTTTATTCGCCACAAGTGGGTACACACTAAATGTATAAAACAAACTTAACATATAAAACATTAAAAAGAACAAATTACAAAACATCTAAAGATTTTTTTTTTAAATCTTTATTTAATTTAGGGACTTGAGTCCTTCTAGACATGACAGTCCATCGTACCCTGACCAAGATTCACTGATGAGAAGATACAAACATATTATATAATAATCTGGCCGCTATTGATCCTGGTTTACCCAAAATTGATTGAGCCAAACCTACAGCGTATTACATATAAAGATAAACATAATAAATTTTGAGTGCCACTGTGGCAAAGAGGAGTGGGACTCAGCATTATGCTCTGTTCCAGGAACTGGGCGCTGTTCTTCCGTCCCACCCTGGGAGAGGAAAGCGATGTGTAAACAGAGTGTGTATTACTAATATGTTTTTTTTTTTATGCACAACAGGTTAGCACTTGACCATAATCTCACCTGAAGGTAAGTGAAGATGAGGCCGAAGGTAGTAGCGTACTGACCCGGAAACCTCATCTTATTTGGGGAACTGGCTATCTTATCTCTGACAACCGGAACATAATAATGCTATTAACATTGCTGTTTGGCGGCAGATTTAGATAAGATGGTGGTAGCTAGCCAGGCGGACATTTAAAATGCCCTACCACCAACCAAACCGAGTACTAGACATGTACCCCGCTGAGGATCGAACCCGCGACCTCCGAATCGTAAACCCAATGTTGTTTACATTGAGCCATGGAGGCGGTTAATGCTTGTTATGTAGCGGGAAAGTATTGTGTCATTGCAATAGTGCAGTGTGTGAAAGTGACAAAGAAGATACATAAATATTTAGTATACAAGTATAACATAAATATGAATATATTTATAAATATATTTACACATGATTGGTTGGCTCATCGCTCGCTCGGCAATTTGACGTTTTCCCATTGGTCAACGTAATCGATGACGATACCTGTTCGATACATAAGTAGGACTGTATAATAAATGGTGACTGGTTAGAGGCCCCGCCAAAAAAGAATAGTACCAAAGCATCTCTACATCAACACGATATCCAATTCTAGTAGCCCTTACCTGATGTCAATCATTGCTGTGATCATGGTTTGCCGGCCGGCATGAGAGGAATCAGCAAGTCCTCCTGTGTTGCTCTCGACACTAAATAATATATTCAACGCTGCACTGCACGCACTTATTGTGTTATCGGTTACCTAATAGTAGTCCACCGAAGATTAGATAATAGGTTTTAACAATCCAAAAACCTATGAAAAAAGCTCCGCCGAAGTCCGAACGTGCTAACCCCAAACTGTCAGTGAAAAACTGCAGATGGCGCTCGAGAATAGCGCGCGCATTTCCGCCAATGACATGCAATTCCAAGCGAGCCATGGTGTCGCGGGGCCTTTCGAATATAAATATAATGCAAATCCAGAGATGCTTAGACAATACCTATGAAGTGACATAATCTAAGCCCTGGTCAACACCCTATGACTATATTCATGACATCTTACTGGCAAAGAACTAGAAATAGAGATGTTTTTAGAGAAACACAACCCCATCGATATTGTATGTATTACTGAACATTGGCTAAAACAAACCGAAATGATTATTTCAAATGACAATTATTATTGTATTAGTTCATTCCATCGACAGTTTAAGACACATGTAATATAAAATGTAATATTATTGTAAAGATGGAAACTCATTGAAAAGATGTGTTGTTGCGGAGTTTCTTGTCGCTTCTTCTCCCTAACCATAACACCTTGTGAAGCGATGTAGTTTAAAAAAAAATAACATGTTGACTTTCAATAAGTGATACTTTTGTATCCTACATTGAATAAAATATTTTTGAAATTGATTTTGAATTTACCTGTCCCATTTCACTGCAAAGCGACTGCCTGCCTTGCGACGCGTGCTTCCTGGTATTCCAGCAGAACTCCAGTATGGCCACCACAATAGCCAAGACCAGCCCACAGAGCAGCGTGACAAATACACCACCTGGAAATATGTGGAGGGTGAAGAATGTCATCATGAATAGAAAGAAAGAAGGAGGATGGCAACCAGTCAACCTCACTGTCGAGGGACATTACTGCCAGTTTCGAGTGAAAAATTTTATTTCTCTTATTTCTTCAGTTTATAAGTCAGTCTCAGTCAAAACAAGTAATTCGTCGTATACCTACTTGGCGTATACAGAGTCTAGTCACGGTCAAGTCATTCTTCAGTAAAGTGGCAGAATGCTTTACAAAAGATTTTGGCGGCTTCTTGTGGGAACCCGAAAGCTCCGTTACGCACTTTAATTTACACTATCTTTCACCTGTACACCAACACTAACGTTTGCTGCACAATATTCAGCCATTATTAAGCTTCAAAAGTTAGAATGCACGAATTATAAGAATTATAAAGAAAAATGCAAATTCACTCGCCGAGATCCCGCCAAAAAGCCGTAATCCTTCGACTATGGTTCCTAGGGGAAAGGAAGTTGCGTCATCAGTTAATGGGAATTACACCAATTCAAATTCACCTGTATAACTCTTTTCAGTATTGTGCTTTGTAAAATCTATGTTCTCTTTTTGTGCAATAAAGTGTATTTGTATTGTATTGTATTGTATTGTACATGTATTCTTTTACTGTGGCCTTTAACCGCGAAGAGGTAAGAATAAATTTAAATTAGAACTTCCCTTAAGTTTGCCATATTATGTCATTACTTCCCAGAATTCGTTCCATAATAGCGACACTGTAGTGTATGAATCACCTTTCCCCGAACATACGTAAGGTAGTCGATACCCATCTTTTAGTCAGTAAGTTAATTAGACAATAAACGACCATCGTCGAAGTAACTTGTGTGTCTAATTTTGTGTCACTCGAAGTCCCCACACCGCAACACTATCGAATGGTGTAATAATACAGTATAGCTAGGGGTATATGTTTGTATGATGAATACAGACATGTGTTATCAATCAATCAATCAATCAATATCATTTATTGTGAATCACAGGATTAAGATCACTTTCCATCAGGTGAGGTTGTGGTCAAACGCGAATCCAGTCGATCATAAAAAAAAAAAAAAGAATGTTACATTAAAATTATTACAGCCATGTTCCGCCCGTAGGCATGTTCCCGAGTTATGGATGTTTTTCATTAACCAACTTCAAAAAAGGAGGAGGTTCTGTATTCGGGGCGTTTTTTTTTTTATTTATGTACACCGATATGTCCGAGATTTGGCGGTTGATTCACATGGTTCTTTTTTTATATATGTATTGATTTATAAAAAAAATGTATTTGTGTAGTTTATCAACCATCTGGTATCCATAACACAAGTCTAGATGCTTACTGTGGACCTAGATGGCGCTGTGTGTATGTGGAAAAGATATTAAAAAATAATAATAATATACAGTGTTTTTTTCCAAAATCAACGGGTTCGACTCCCGGTTTGGAATATTGATTTTTCAAACGTCCAAATATGCAGTTTTAGTTTTCATGAAAATCGGGCCCGAGACTCCTTTGGTCACTTTTTGCTATTCTACTACTACTTGAAAAATTCACCCTGTATACACAAACTTACCAATATTTTGAACGCCCAACGGGTTCGCCTTACTATCCTTCCCATCTCTGTTACAGACATCTCCTGTGTTCTTCCACCATTTGTCGTATAATATCTGGATGACCCCCTTCTCCTGGAGCTCCAGGATAGCGAGGGAGATCTTGTCCCGCCACGGGCTGCCTTTCCATGTAGCTATACCGTAGCCCTGGAGAGAATCACGGAATATATTGCTAAAATCTTCTTTTATCTTTTTTCTTAGTCCGATGTTTTGATGTTCTTATCGATAATATAATCATCAGCTCACACCACTCCACTTCTGGATATTATATTTATTAGGAGCCCATACTGTCCCAGTGCTGGGCATAGGCCTCCCTCCTCTCTCCACGCCGATCTGTCCCGGGATATACAGGGTTTTATTATGCACAACTGGTTAGCACTTGACCTCAATCACACCTGATGTTAAGTGAAGATGGGGCCGAAGGTGGAAGCGTACTGACCCGGAAACTCATATATTTGAGGAACTGGCTATCTAAGATGGTGGTAGCTAGCCAGGCGGACATTTAAAATGCCTTACCACCAACCAAACCGAGTACTAAATATGTAACCCGCTTGGGATCGAATCCGCGACCTCCGAATCGTAAACCCAATGTTGTTTTTTTTTTTTTTTATGCATAACGAGTTGGTACTTGACCTCAATCACACCTGATGTTAAGTGAAGAAGAAGGGAGTTTACAGGCGGTTACTGCCAAACTTAAACAAAAACCGAGAACTTACTCCACGTCCGAAGCACGCGAGTGCAACGACGACTTCATGAACACCGCAGAGAGTGGCTAAGTTTTGATAAAATAAAATTTTAGCCCGAAAAGATGCAGAATGTCTTACTGTTATATTATACCTTCGAGTCTAAAAGCCCTCCGATTTGTGTCAAGTTGCAGTCCCTCTGCACTCTATGGTCGAGCATGGTGGACTCCATCAGGAAAGCGAAGTTCCCCTCTAGGACCCTCTTCACTCCATCCTCGTATGAGGTAACCAGCGACGGTGGGGAGGCCGTGGACATATGCTGCCACATCTTCTGATAGATGTCTATGTTTGAATCCTGTGAAACATAGTCATAATTATTTAAAATTCGCATAAATAGCGGCACTGACATTTTTTTTTTATATGAGAGGGCGGCAAACGAACATGCGGGGCACCACCAAAAGGGTCACAGATGCGTTGCCGGCCTTTGAGGAAGGTGTAGGCTCGTTTCTTAAAGGTTCCAATGTCGTACTCGTTCGTTCGGATACAAATCCCATAAAAAGGGCTTCAAAAACAACGAAGTTATTAAGACGTAGGATAGAAAAGGACAGCGCAGATAACGGACTTTTTGAAAAAAAAAAAAATATTTTTCGCCAAATTTACCTTCCCAAAAAACTTATCATATAAAAAAAAAAAAAACTTTTAATTTCCCAAAAGAATCTTTAGCAAAAGACATCAGCATTTTTGGGCCAGTGTTTTGTCACCTAATAAAAGGTACACCTAAAAAAAGCCGGTACTAAAGACTATCAACTTAGCTATTCAAAAGAATTTTTGGAACCTTAGTATAGTTATAAGAAATATTTGAAAATATCGCTCTCAGAAAACATTTTGGCTCACAAACTATACAAAAACTAAATTCTTTCCAAAAAAAAAAAAAATAGACAAGTGACAACTGACATTTTTGACTGTGAGGTTATAATTTAAGTAGGGATAACAGCAACAGCGAGCGAGCGACGGACATGGACTTATTATTTAAACAGGACTGATAACTATCAAAAGAATCATTTAGGAAAATGATCACTATGTCAACGCAATAAGGTATTAAATTGGATGCACCATACACAAAGGCAAATCCGAGCCGAGAGAGATAGAAATAACGGAGGCCGTGTGTCTCGTTCTTACATCTTGCCAGCAAAAAAAATGATTATGATCAACAGTTTTGGCTACTCAATAATTCCATTGAAACACTTATATTTTTATGTTATTTTAACAATTATAAATAAACAAATAACATTCGCATTAATTTCTTTTCATATATTCTTAAATCAAACAGAAAACATACATTTTTATTTCGATTTTGTTATTTTTATGGTAACCCTGAAAAGCATGTCATGTCATGGCGGTTCGGTGTGATTTTGAATTTTCTTTGCATTAAAAGTTTTTTTAAAGTATTTGTTATATTATAACAAGTAAAAGGAGTAAAATGGTGAAAAAGTGTTGCGTTTATACTTGCCCAAGTGAATCCTATGGCGGTTGCAACATATCTTTCCACAGGTAAGCTAAAAATAATATTTTTGTAAATCAAAGAAGTAGGATGCCCATGAATTCTTGAAATGAGTCGAAATATGTGAAATATGTGTGATTGATTAGGGTCCTGACTGTTGTACTATTATTGCAGTTTCCCAAAAAATTAAGAAATGCGAAATAAATGGCTCACGCCGGCTAATGTCAAAACGCCAAAGTTTTTTGACAAATATTTTATTACAACATTTGTCCCAAGTAACAAATATATTGTGGTCACCCTGTTAGACAGAGACAAACGGCCTCTACGTTACACATCCTGCTCGGCTCGTTTTTCAGCGGCGAGTACTCAGTCCTGTTTAAATAATAAGTCCATGGCGACGGACGACTCTGAAAAGAAAAAACAATTTTTCTTTGGCCTAGCATCTAGTTTCCATGCGTGAGAATGCATGTGGTTAATGTTGCCAGTATATAATTTCAAAGTTCCCCAAACCATATTTCAAACCTCTTTTGTTCTTTTCTAAAGTCCTTTAAAAATATATGTGTTAGGTTTTTAGCACGTCTGGTACTAAGAGTTCAAGACTATATTTATTAATTGAAGTGACAACAAACTGGCCCAAAGATGTATGGATCTGTGCTGTTGTCCTTTATATTTCGCATTTTAATCACTTGGTCAAATATTAATTTGGCAACTTTTTACTTACTCAAGTTTTATTAAGTCAAAATATGCATTAAGCAAATTTTTTATTTTGTGAAAAATTATATTCCAAAAATAAGTTCGTTCAAATTTTCATTTTAATATGGGTGATAAATTGTGAAAATATGAAAAGTCTGATATAAATCATTATTATTATTATAATTATTACCCATTAAATTCTTCACAGTGACTTTGAGTGGTTAGCAACGCAACTCTGACCACTATACCAAAAGGTTGCAGGTTCGAATCCCGCTGGGGGCATATGTTTGTGCGATGAATACGGACATGGTGTACTCGAGTTATGTATGTTTTCATTTATAATACGTATTTATTTACAAAAAAAAAATGTATTTATGTAGTATATCAACCATCTGGTATCTACAACACAAGCCTATAGTTGCTTACTGTGGGATTAGATGGCGCTGTGTGTATGTCTAAGGATATGTATTTATTTAAGTATTTATTTATTTAGTTATTTATATTGAAATGGTATGACCATCACACCAAATATAAGTCTTACCCTGAAAAACGTCATAGTTGATCCTCCACTCAGTGTGCCATACTGGATACTGCTCTGCGCTGCCAAGTCAGCGGCGCTTTGAATAGGCAGCACTGTCCTCTCTACGGTCAGGAAGGCAGCCAGGTTTGCCGTGTACGAGGAGAGGATGATCAGGGTGAAGAACCACCAGATGCCGCCAACGATACGCGTTGAGGTGGCCTACAACAAATGCAACTGTAGATTTAGACACACCGAGTCATTAGCGATAGTTTAAAAAACAGTGATGTTCATAAGTGCATATTGTATTGCCTACATAAATAAATAATTTTCATTTCATTCCACTCCACTCCACTCCACTCCATTCGATTTCATTTCCTTTCATTTCATTAAACACTGGCGGTGCAGTAGCAATCGCCATTGGTTTTCGATTTCAAAGAAAGAAGAGTTTTTATTTGGAAAATAGAATATTATTTCAAGGTTTCACATGAAATATTTTTAAATTTCTGGACTAAATCACATAATAAAAAAAATTTAACAGAGCTCTTTTCATGTGCTTCCCATAATCATTGCTTAGATTCGCTGAAACTTTTATAAAGTGGTTACTTTTAAAAATTAACGCTGCCAATACTTAACGTTATCCGATAATACACACAAAGTTTAGCTAAAAGATTTGCCGTTCCCAAAAAAAAATCAAAAACGTTTGTATGGAGAAAACAGTCTTAATGAAATTCTTCATACAAAACGCCAATTTCATAGGTAAGGACCTAATATATTATACTCTGCATCCACTTGCCCGATCGCAGCCTCCAATCTAGAACCTTATGCCCCAACGGGCATCAGCCGTAGCAAGCCTCGTCTTATGAGGATTTGTGGTCTGTCATTCCAGGACCCGCAGTCTCGACATAGATAGCGATCGCTATACCACCGATTTCGATCGTTAAGTCCTAACAATGTTATTTTAATTGGAGAATTAGAGTCTTTAGTATCAAAATATCGGTTTCCATTGAAACTACGATTCAGGCTTCCAACAAAAACCAATATGATTATGAACACTATAACATTTAGAATAAGATCGTTAGGAGTTAACGACCGAAATCGGTTGCTATCTATGTCGAGACTGCGGGCCCTGTTTACCTTCGGATTCAACCCTGATCCCTGCCTCAGGAAGGTGCCCGTGATAAACCAGAACGAGTTGCACACACTGAACTGGTTCGTGAGGAGTTTCGTCTCGTGGCCGCAGACGTGGGTGCTTGAAGACCTGGAATCAGTAAAAAGGGTTATTATTGGTCGACTAGCAGCAGATACCTTCATCTTGTTGTAAATTAATATAATTTGAAGATAGTCATGGTCAAATATTAGGTCCTTACCTATGAAATTGACGTTTTGTATGAAGAATTTCATTAAGACTGTTCTCTCCATACAAACATTTTAGATTTTTTTTTGGGAACGGCAAATCCAAATTTAGCTAAACTTTGTGTGTATTATCGGATAACATTAAGTTAAGTATTGGCAGCGTTAATTTTTAAAAGTAACCGCTTTATAAAAGTTTCAGCGAATCTAAGAAATGATTATGGGAAATACATGGAAAGAGTTCTGTTAAAATTTTTTTTATTATGTGATTTAGCCCAGAAATTAAAAAAATATTTCATGTGAAACCTTGAAATAATATTCCATTTTCCAAATAACAAACAAATTTGGATATAGCTTTGAAAATCGCAGGAGGTTTCCTTAGCATTTAGGACTAAATTATTCACACTTGACACTATCGCAAGCAATGCTCACGTTTTACCCCAACAAAATATATATTTCTGTAGATGTGTTGACCGTACATCAAATGAGTATGCAAATTAATCCAGCAGACGATGCGGTAGGTTGGTGATGACTTACCACTCATAAGGAGAGAACCTGGCCATGACGAAAAGTGTAAAAGAGACGAGGATGTAAGCAGCCAGGACGTACAGCCATATCTCTATTGCCAGCGGGTTTAGGAAGCTGAACAGCCTTGTTGGTTGAGATGTGGGTACCTGGAACAACATGGGATTCACAACTTTTCTTTCTGTCAGCATCATTTTTTTTATGCACAACGGGTTGGTACTTGACCTCAATCACACCTGATGTTAAGTGAAGATGAGGTCGAAGATGGAAGCGTACTGACCCGGAAACCCCAACACATTTGGGAGACTGGCTATCTTATCTCTGACAATCGAAGCACAACAATGCTATTGACTTTGTTGCTTGGCGGCAGATTTAGATAAGATGGTGGTAGCTAGCCAGGCGGACATTTAAAATGCCCTACCACTAACCAAACCGAGTACTTAAACATGTACCCCGCTGGGGATCGAACCGCGACCTCCGAATCGTAAACCCAACGTGTTTACATTGAGCCACGGAGGCGGTTAAAATCATATCAGCTACAGGACCTCCTCCATAGAATATAGGCCTCTCCCAGAGTTCCAGAGGGACCGGTTGGAAAAGGCCTGGATCCAGCGACTTTCCGCGACCTTTATCAGGTAGTCTGTCCACCTTGTGAGTGGACGTCGCTGCGCTTGCCGGTGCGTGGTCTCCACTCGAGAACTTGAATGCCATCAGTTCTTCGAGCTATGTGCCCTGCCCGCTGTCACTTCGACTTACTAATCCGCTTACATCGCCATTCACATAAAGCCCACATGATACAATCAGAAATTGCATTGGAAAGTAAACCTGTTTATTTTAGCATGTTTATTTGTACTCATAACTTTTTATAATAATTATTAATTACTCGCTATCGCGACAATAGAGGCGTTTGGCACTTGTCAGGGGCTGCAATATGTTAATAGGAACTACATTTACCTTGAATAATATTCCGATGCCAAGATTCATGAAGGGTTTAGTGAAGTCGATGACGGCTTCTCTAGCGTAATTGATGGTCATGGACGCGACAGCTAAGTCGGCTTTCTGGAATAAAAATCGTACGGACGTATGTCAATCAGGACACTGACCTGATTGACATACGTCCTTTTTTTTATGCGCATCGCATTAACACTTAACTTCAAACCACTTGATGTTAAGTCAAGATGAGGCCGACGATGGACCGGTACTGATTCAGAAACCCCAGCTGATTTGAGGGACTGGCTATCTTACAACCGGAACACAACAATGCCATTGACTGGTGGTAAGGCATTTTAAATATCTGCCTGGCTAGCTACCACCATCTTATTTAAATCTGCCGCCACACAGCAATATTAATAGCATTTTTGTGTTCCGGTTGTCAGAGATAAGATAGCCAGTTCCCCGAATAAGATGGGGTTTCCAGGTCAGTACTTCCACCTTTTGCCTCACCTTCACTTACCATCAGGTGTGGTTGCGGTCAAGTGCTAAACAAAAAAAAAAATATTAGATGATGGTAGCTAACTCAGGCGGACATTTAAAATGCCCTACCACCAACGAAACCGAGTACTAAACATGTGTCCCGCTAGGGATCGAACCAGCTTCCACCGATTTGTACACTCTATGTCGTTTACATTGAGCCACGGATGCGGTTTGATTCAAAGTATAGGGGACTTGTGTTGGTGCCCATTTGATCGCATAGACAATTGTTGGCAGAAAGAACACACGCTGTTTCCAATTAAATTATATTTCTTTAATTCACATCAGACACGGGAAGACAACCAAGATGGAAGAGAGCAAAAAGATTTAATTCAGAGTTGTGTTGCCATCACAAAGGTATTCGAAAAATCAATCCGTTGGACCTTGGGACAATGACTACACTTTTGAACATAACTTCACTTTGCATCCTTGAAAATATTTTTAAGCTCACCCTGTCAACTAATTCTCTCACAATACCATTCCAATTGCCAGTATTCGGATCTCTGGCACCATACATATTGTCTGGCACCAAACGCAATCTATAATGGAAGCCTGCTCTGGCCGCTACCCTGGCTAGGAGGTCGATGCAGAAACCTTCGAACCGGGCGTTGCCTTGGAGATTCCAACCTTCTTTTACCATGACGTAGGGTTTTTCCTGTGGATGGTAAAATTAGGATTAGTAGTAGATGTACATGACATTGTCACACATTAGGATTAGTAGTGGATATACATGACATTGTCACACATTAGGATTCAGTGGAAGTACGAGTACATGACATTGTCACACATTAGGATTAGTAGTGGATGTCCACGACATTGTCACACATTAGGATTAGTAGTGGATATACATGACATTGTCACACATTAGATTAGTAGTGGATGTCCATGACATTGTCACACATTAGGATTTGTAGTGGATATACATGACATTGTCACACATTAGATTAGTAGTGGATGTCCATGACATTGTCACACATTAGGATTAGTAGTAAATGTACATGACATAGTCACACATTAGGATTAGTAGTGGATATACATGACATTGTCACACATTAGATTAGTAGTGGATGTCCATGACATTGTCACACATTAGGATTAGTAGTGGATATACATGACATTGTCACATATTAGGATTAGTAGTGGATGTCCATGACATTGTCACACATTAGGATTAGTAGTGGATGTCCACGACATTATCACACAGTAGGATTAGTAGCGTACGTCAACGACATTGTCACACATTAGGATTAGTAGTGGATGTCCATGACATTGTCACAAATTAGGATTAGTAGTGGATGTCCATGACATTGTCACACATTAGATTAGTAGTGGATGTCCATGACATTGTCACACATTAGGATTAGTAGTGGATGTTTTTGTACTTTTATATTGTCTGTTTGTACTTTTATATTTTCTATTATTTTCATGTTTTGTAAAATGCTGTTTAATAAACTTGCGTGCTTTCTTAAGTGCTCACTTACTACATACTCGTACTTAGGTAGAGGCTTAGCTAAATACCACTGTGACAATTCTACCATCACAGACCTGGCCTGGTGACTGCTGTGCCAGTGCATGTTCAGGTCTGCGGAACCTACTCTATGTTATCTACCGATTGCTCTCCTGCAAGAAAAGTTGTAATTCCTACTTCTTTTTATGCACAACAGGTTACCACTTGACCTCAATCACACCTGATGTTAAGATGAGGCCGAAGGTGGAAGCGTACTAACCCGAAAACCCCATCTTATTTGGGGAACTGGCTATATGTTATCTCTGACAACCGGAACACAACAAAGCTATTAACATTAGATAAGATAAACTATAGACATGTACCATAAACATGTACCCCGCTGGCGATCGAACCCGCGACCTCCGAATCGTAAACCCTATGTTGTTTCCATTGAGACACGGAGGCGGTCATTATTACCTCTCGAGTCACAACAGTAAGAGTGACGTTGGGAGGAGGGTCTCGTCTGTATGCAGCAGGATCTGTGATAGCCAGGCCATCACTCGGCGTCCAGTGACCAGAGAGCACTGTCCCACCATCCTCTCCCCCCTTCAGCCGCATCAGTTGAAGATTGAAGTTGGTACGGACGCCATCTTTGAATTCTATTGGTCCTGTTAATCCGTGGGCTTCGACCTGTTGAATAAAGAAGCGCGCTATTGGGCAACGGTTTGTTTGTTTGTTTTTCGGATTAGCTATGGTTCAGCTATGATTAAGCTTCATCATCTCGGCCCGTAAACATCCCACTGCAGAGATATAGGGCTTCCCTCGTATATGAGGGAGTATGGGCCATAGTCCAGCACGCTGGCCCAATGCGGGTTGGGGACTTCACGCATCTTAGAATTATATATATCCTAATTATATGATAAAGTTAATCCACACAGGCGAAGCCGCGGCCGGATACGTAGTCAGTAATAAGTCAAAGTATTCTGTCGGTAGGCGGAGACCACAGATTTTTCACTTGCTATGGTCCTGACACCTCTTTTCTTTCATTCACTCTCATAAGGTTGTTCATACATGCTCGTCGGTTTAGGGTACTATTGATTTGGCCTTTCTTTAAAACGTCCCCGATTTGATCATGGTAAGTTCGCCTTGGTCTTCCCCTACCATTTACTATTTACCTTGTTAATATTATCCAGTAGACTCTTCCCATTAGCCCAGGGTGCTTCACTCTCGCATGACACGTTGGCCATCTGAACGTTCTTAGTTGAAGCCAGAGCTAGAGCCAACACCTGGACAGCATCAAATAGGAGAGCTGGTTCAGTCTGGAATGACGATTATATCACGTGAAAATAATGTACATATCGTCACGACTTTTATTCCAAATAGAGTGGTCAATATCCCAAACATTAAAAGGTGTTCTAAATTTTCTGTTGCCGCTCGATAGTCCACTATCGATAGTATTTCGATAGTCTATCGATAGTTTAAGCAGAACAATGCTAACGATAGTTTATGTAATATTAGATAGAAATACTATCGATAGTTTATGTAATATTAGATAGCAATACTATCTATAGTTTATGTAATATTAGATAGCAATACTATCGATAGTTTATGTAATATTAGATAGCAATACTATCGCTAGTTTATGTAATATTAGATAGCAATACCATCTATAGTTTATGTAATATTAGATAGCAATACTATCGATAGTTTATGTAATATTAGATAGCAATACTATCGATAGTTTATGTAATATTAGATAGCAAAACTATCGCTAGTTTATGTAATATTAGATAGCAATACTATCTATAGTTTATGTAATATTAGATAGCAATACTATCGCTAGTTTATGTAATATTAGATAGCAATACCATCTATAGTTTATGTAATATTAGATAGCAATACTATCGATAGTTTATGTAATATTAGATAGCAATACTATCGATAGTTTATGTAATATTAGATAGCAATACTATCGATAGTTTATGTAATATTAGATAGCAATACTATCGATAGTTTATGTTATATTAGATAGCAATACTATCTGTAGTTTATGCAATATTAGATAGCAATACTTAGTTAGCTAAGAGATCGATATTATCGATAGTATCGATACATTCGATAGGTCCATCTATAGTTTGGCGTTTTTCGATTAAAACTATCGATAGTAAAACAATTTTTTTTCGATTTCTCGAAAATATCATAGGTTACCTTTCGACACGTAAAAAGAACCGGCGCAGCTCGCGAAAATAAATAATATATATTCTTGGAGATTTATACATCGCCATCTAGTTCCATACTAAGCAACTAGGCTTGTTTATGGATAGGTAGGTACCATATGTTTGATATACAGGGTGTAACGGTTAAGTGTAGTCATATTTTAAGGGCTTGTTCTACCCATCAATACGAACAACTTTTACTATGGGGGCAACTTCGAAATCGCGAAAAAAAAATCAGCTGTTCCATAGAAAATTTCAATAACCTCCCGATGCAATGTATGAAACAGCTGATTTTTTTTTCGCGATTTCGAAGTTGCCCCCATAGTAAAAGTTGTTCGTATTGATGGGTAGAACAAGCCCTTAAAATATGACTACACTTAACCGTTACACCCTGTATAACTTCTAACTAATATTATAAATGTGAAAGTTTGGATATTTGATTGTTTTATAGATAGACCATACCCGGATTAAGACATAGGATATTTTTTATCCCGATAAAGTGCATAGTTCCCGCGGGATATACAAAGATAAAGTTATCTACGCAGGCGACGCTGTGGGCGCAACGCTAGTAAATAATAAATATCCTTGGCCATACACACAGCGTCATCTAGTTCCATATTAAGCAACTACGCTTGTTTTATGGATACCAGATGTTTGATATACTACATTTTTAATTACACCAAACAACCCGTGTGAAAGGGATTTTCACGAAATATAGAAATAACGAAGAGAGAAAGAAAAATTTATTTAAACCCATCTCCATGTCACAAACAATCATGTATAAATATTACACAGCCGAGACACGTGCAAAAAATAACATTGTGTTTGCCATCTTTTTAACCGCCTCCGTGGCTCAATGTAAACAACATTGGGTTTACGATTCGGAGGTCGCGGGTTCGATCCCCAGCGGGGTACATGTTTTAAGTACTCGGTTTGGTTGGTGGTAGGGCATTTTAAAAATGTCCGCCTGGCTAGCTACCACCATCTTATCTGAATCTGCCGCCAAGCAGCAATGTTTACTAGCATTGTTGTGTTCCGGTTGTCAGAGATAAGATAGCCGCAGTCCCCCAAATGTGTTGGGGTTTCTGGGTCAGTACGCTTCCACCTTCGACCTCATCTTCACTTAACATCAGGTGTGATTGAGGTTAAGTACGAATCCGTCGTGCATAAAAAAAAAAAAAAAAATCTAATTGTCGATGTCGCGAGGTGGAGTCACAAAGGTCTCCAACTCAGCATGAGTTGTAGCCGTTCACTACAACGCTGGTTTTCAGTGGAGCCTCCAAATGAAGCACGGACACTGGTCAACAAATGTACATGTAATATGGCTAAGAACCTGTTTTCATCATGGGTTAAATAAGTAAATGCAATTGCGCCATAATCACTTTACCTTTATATGCCCCCCGCTAAGTATGGAGACACCAATCGGATGGAATTTCTGCATGACTTGTAAAGCTTCCTTCACACTGTCCGATCCGCGGTCGACAAGTCGCCAACCACTCATATTGACTCGGTTGTAGTAGAAGTCCTCAAGATCGAAAAGCTCTATATCCTATAGAAGTTAGTGAAATATGTTAATATTTTTTTATTTATATTACATATTGTAATATGTATACTCATTCTATACTTAAGTTTTTAAATTTAATTTAATTGCATAGAGATCTTATTCGTATGACGATGGACGTCATCTGTTTTATATAATTTGTGGTTAACTTTTATTAGTCTATACGATTTAAATAATTACTTGTTGTATATCTGTGTTTTAAGGCTGTTGTGAACCTGAATAAATAAAGTAAAGGCTTTTTGGCGGGATCTCGGCGAGTGAAGTTGCATTTTTCTTTATAATTCTTATAATTTGTGCATTCTAACTTTTGAAGCTTAATAATGGCAGAATATTGTGCAGCAAACGTTAGTGATGGTGTACGGGTGAAAGAAAGTGTAAATTAAAGTACGTAACGGAGCTTTCGGGTTCCCACAAGAAGCTGCCAAAATCTTTTGTAAAGCATTCTGCCACTTTACTGAAGAATGACTTGACCGTAACTAGACTCTGTATACGCCAAGTATACGACGAATTGCTTGTTTTGACTGAGACTGACTTATAAACTGAAGAAATAATAGAAATGAAATTTTTCACTCGAAACTGGCAGTAATGTCCCTCGACCGTGAGGTCGACTGGTTGCCATCCTCAAAAATAAGAAGAAGAAATAAAATAAATATTTATTTTTTTTTATAATAAATTGTATAATTATTGTTTATAAATATTGTATAAATGTTACAAATAAATAAATAAAAACTTTGGTGTGTCTTGGTGACGTGATCGATGCGCGTCCATCAATGACTTAATGGCGACCGATTGGTGTAGTGGATAGTGACCCTGTCAGAGAAACCAACGGTTGCCGGTTCGAATCCCGCGACGGGTAAATGTTTGTGTGATGAATATGAACATTTATTCCCGAGTCATGGATGTTTATATAAATATTTATGTATGTTTATCCGTTATCTACAGGGTGAAATCGAAGTCATTCGACAAAGGTTGAGCGATGATTCTACCCATCAATATGAACAACTTTTACTATGGGACCAACTTCGAATTCGCGAAAAAAAAATCAGCTGTTCCATAGAAAACGTTCATACCTACTCGACAAAAATGTATGGAACAGCTGATTTTTTTTTCGCGAATTCGAAGTTGGTCCCATAGTAAAAGTTGTTCATATTGATGGGTAGAATCATCGCTCAACCTTTGTCGAATGACTTCGATTTCACCCTGTAGTATCCATAGTACAAGCTTTGCTTAGTTTGGTACTAGATGATAGAAGTGTTCGAAATATTAAAAAAAAAAAAAAAAATGATTTGAGTGTGAAAACATAAAATGATACTTACAAAAGATGTAAATATGTAGTGGTAGTTTTCGTTGTTCATTTGCAATTGTAGGATCTGGAAAGTAATAATCACCATCATCACCATCATCAATTGTTAGACAAATTATATAAAACAGGGTAGGTAAATAATGTAACAAAAAAATTTATTCCCACTTACAGCTCTCGCCAGCTGTCGCAGATGTCTGGGGTCTGTATCAACAATAATATGCTCGACTCGCTGCGCCTTGAGTTGCGCCAGCGCATGTCGGTACTCGTGCGCGTCTACGCAGCGCACCGCGTACATGTCGCGGCCATCTTTCGCTAGATCCAGGATGTTTAGCTCACCTGTAATAGGTGTAGTCAGATTTTCATTGGTAAGGCTGGAGGTTGGGATAGTTGATTTCATATACACAGTCAATAGACCCTAATAACAAGGGACTCTGTCAATATATCAGGATAATAAAACAGACTACAAATGTAAACAACATTGGGTTTACGATTCGGAGGTCGCGGGTTTGATCCCCAGCGGGGTAAATGTTTAAGTACTCGGTTTGGTAGGTGGTAGGGCATTTTAAATGTCCGCCTGGCTAGCTACCATCATCTTATCTAAGTCTGCAGCCAAGCAGCAATGTTAATAGCATTGTTGTGTTCCGGTTGTCAGAGATAACATAGCCAGTCCCCAAATGTGTTGGGGTTTCCGGGTCAGTACGCTACCACCTTCGGCCTCATCTTGACTTAACATCAGGTGTGAGGAGGTCAAGTGCTAACCCGTTGTGGATAAAAAAAAAGGCCGTGATTTTTTGTATATATATATGAGTACCTGTCAGTGATAAAATAAAAATGTTTTCTAACACATTTAAAAATTACACCTCAAGTAACTATTTTTTTTTTATGAACAACGGGTTGGTAGTTGACCTCAATCACACCTGATGTTAAGTGAAGATGAGGTCGAAGGTGGAAGCGCACTGACCCGGAAACAACACAACAATGCTATTAACATTGCTGCTTGTCGGCAGATTTAGATAAGATGGTGGTAGCTAGCCAGGCGGACATTTAAAATGCCCTACCATCAACTAAACCGAGTACTTAAACATGTTCCCCGCTGGGGATCGAACCCGCGACCTCCGAATCGTAAACCCAATGAAACAATAAAACCTCAGCCGCTGTAATTACAGGCGCGATAAAATATTTGTCCCTCTCATTCACTTGGACGAAATATACAACTATCCCACTCTCATTCCTACAACGCGCGCGACAAACGATATCATACTACGGCCACAGATTACTAATAAGTTGCTACGGGGTTAACAAGCGAGCGGTTCGTGTGATCTACAAGTTAGGCTCCCGAGTATCTCTGAGGAATAAATTTCAAGAAATCAATATATTAACTTTGGCATCGCAATATATTTACGAAAACTTAATGTACGTAAGAAAGAATCTGTATTTGTTTAGGAAAAATTGTGAAATACACAATGTTAATACAAGATATAAAAATAAACTTGCTGTCCATAGCAGTCGCTTACACGAAGTCACTAAGTCATTCAAGGGACAATGTATACGCTTCTACAATAAGGTTCCGGTAGACATTCAAAATTTGCCTTTAAATAAATTTAAAACAACCATTAAACGGAAACTATGTGCCAAAGGCTATTATAAAATTTCTGACTATCTGGATGATAAGAATGCGTGGACATGAACCGCTCGGCAATATCCAGTATGTTTTATTCTTATTTTTCTTTGTCGAATCGTAAATTTTACTAGGTATCTCAAATTGTATTTGTATTGGCTTATTTAAAAAGAGCAACCCTGGAGTTTCTTGCTCGTTCTTCTCTGGGGAGACTGCCTAGTGAATGAGCGATAACTGTATGTCATGACGATTTCAAATGTTATTCTTATAACTTACGAAATAAAAACATTTTTGATTTGATTTTGATTTGATTTGATTTGAACAATCTGCGGCCTGTTCAGATGACATACCAAAGCCATAGTCCTCGTAGATAATCCCCATTCTTGTCCAATTGAGGTAGCCAGTTAGATCTGCGAAAGCTTTGACAACCAACTCTTGTGATGGATATAGGTTTATATTAAAGCTGTCTGTCTCGTTGTTCGCTGAAAACAAAGAATAACACTTTTGCTCAATGCTATAAATTATGATTATTACTAAGAATTTTATGTTAACTTCAGTCAGTGTACGTTGGAATTATATAATCTTAGATAGATAGATAGATAGATAGATAAAGCGTTTATTTGCATATTACAGAAACACATACAAAACGTTGTTGCGTCGATAACGCAACAATCATTCTATTTGGTGTTATTAAATGTAGCCCTATTTCACAGTAATAAAAATAAAAACAAAAATGAAGTTACAACTGTTACAACTTATAATAGAGTTGTATGTGTATCTGTACCACAAATGGGCCATCGCTCAGTGTGGATCCTCACCTATAGCGGTAAGACACTGATTTTCAGCTAGTGCCCTTATTCCACCATCGCTTTCATCTTCCGACTACTAGGCGTGGTGAGGGATTCCACCCTTATATAGTTAACGTACCAAACATTCGCACTAAGCGTTTCGACTCTTCATTCATAATGCGAACAGCCAAGGCTTGGAGCTCCCTTCCGGCGTCAGTCTTTCCTGAATCTTACAACCTTGGGATCTTCAAGAGTAGTGTGAATACACATCTACAGAAATCGCGTTCTTCGACCTCGGCCACATCGTCACTTTCCATCAGGTGAGATTGTATCCAATTATTCGTAAAAGAAAAACACTTTCATTTTAGACAACCTACAAGTTCATAAATTATTATTATTATTATTAAGAGCCCATAGTGTGAACTGCTGGGCAAAGGCCTCCCTTATCTGTTTCCAGTCGTTTTTTTTTTGCGTTTCCTCTTAAAAACATAAATTAAAAATTGAAAATTGCTATATAGTACTTACAATTGTCCTGTATACTTGGGGAGGCGAGGAAATGTGGTGCATGTAGGGACTGGGAAACCGCTCCAAGCGCTGAGACCAGCGGTCCACCACTGCTGAACAGCGCTACACACCCCGATTTGATCTGAGTGCACGCTGTAATGAAGCGGTCAAGCGGATTTATTGTAGGTCACATATGGTTTCAGCGCTAACTTATTAGTAATCTGTGGCATAAGTCCGACATCAATCTAACTATTATTATAAAATGCGAAAGCATGGATGTTTGTTTGTTGATCAATCACGGCGAAACGGATGAATAGATTTTGATGAAATTTGGTATATAGGTAGAATGTACCCCGGAATGTAGCGTTTTGTTTTATTAAGTGGAATTGTGTTTTATTAAGCTGAAAAGAACAGATACTACACTTTGATCTTAGCCAAAAGGCTGAGAATTGAAAATTGTGTGTCAGAGAGTTTCTTGCGTCGTTTCTTCTCTCTGACTATACACATTACGAAGCGATGGTAATCAAGTCTCTAAATTCCCCCATGCAACGCCCTAAGCCGAGGTTCGAGCCCTGCGTGGACACCCATAAGGCGTCGGTTCCAATTACCTATTTTCGTCCTGATGCATGCACCAAGACTGCATATAAGAGATTGGGCAGAGCGCCCGGTTAAGCTGAAAAAGTCATCGACTGTCTACAAAACAAAAAAAATTGTGTTTTATAAATTTATTGTGGTTTTTTTTTTCCACAATGGGTTAGCACTTGACCTCAATCACACCTGATGTTAAGTGAAGATAAGGCCGAAGGTGATAGCGTACTGACCCGGAAACCCCATCTTATTTGGGGGACCGACTATCTTATCTCTGACAACCGGAACACAACAATGCTATTAACATTGCTGTTTGGCGGCAGATTTGGATAAGATGGTGGTAGCTAGCCAGGCGGACATTTAATATGCCATACCACCAAGCAAACAGAGTACTAAATATGTACCCTGTGGATGGATCGAACCTGCGACCTCCGAAACGTAAACCCAATGTTGTTTACATTGTACCACGGAGACGGCGGTTGTTTCAAGTAGGTACATACTTCTTACTTATTTAGTTATTAAAATTAGACCCCAATTTTCAAATTATATCTTGCAGCTTGAAGCATTTGACTGTTTAAATACAAATATTTTTTAGGAATGCGTGTGGTTTGAGTTATATTATTTAAGTATAAGATAAGATAAGATGTTTATTTACCAAAAAGGACCATACATTTGCTGTAGCGTCCACACTAGGCTAGGCCTGTATCGTGGATGCCAAAATTTCAAAAAAGAATGTGTTTAGCTTTTTAAATACGGATCCCTAAAGTATAATCTCGCCCCGTGAAGGGTAGGTACTCAAATACACTACTTCCTGCCGCCATATTGCTTTTCCGGTTGCGGTCGTTTCCTATGCCCGACCTTATTTTTTTTAAGTAGACATGATTTAATTTTTTTCCTGGCTGCAAGGAGACGAGAAATGTAATAAATGAATGTTTTTTGAAGCTATGAGGGTTGCATTTCTTTTGGTAGAGTACAAATACGTAGGGATAGAAGCACCGTAAGCTTCTAGACTACATGTACTTGCATTCGTAGCCCCGTATTAATTAAACCAATCTCAATACAAGTGTTGAGGCTGTATCACCCGAGACAGTACCGTCTTCAACACGGGGCCCGTGCCCAGGGCCCCCTTTCTCAGGGGGCCCCGAAGGACCGACAATTTCTCTCACACATTTATTCTCCAAACTGTGTAATTTGTCAATTATCAGCATAGAAAGTGATATCCTTAAAAAAATTGACTTTAAAGATATAATAGAAGATTTTGCTCAACAGAAATCCCGAAAGAAACCGTTCTCGTAATCGTAACCAAAAAACCAGCAACATTCTAATATAATTAATGACAATGACATATTACATCATACTGTATTTGATTACCTATAATAAATGGTCATACTTAGTAAAAAAATGTTATTATAATTCGCTTTTTTTACTTTCCAAAAGGGCCCCAAATTCTTGTGTGCCCAAGACTAGTTCGGCCCAGTTTAAGACGGCCCTGACCCGAGATGCGTCTTAAGAAGTTGACGCTATCTCAAGCTCCGTGCTAATTTATAAACCAATCTTGAGGTCTACTCAGTTGAGATCACTTCTCAAGTATTCGCCTCACCGGCGAATGAATGATAGTCTTGAGTTTTCACCTCTCAAGTGAGTACTGTTTGAGTATGCACATGCTTTTCAAGTCTCAAGTTAGGTTTATTAATCAACACGTTTACTTGAGACCGGTCACAAGACTGTTCTCAATCTTGTGAATGAAAATCAAATCTTTATTAATACCGACAAGAGCATGGCTCTTAAATCAGATGATGATGATTGGTACATACTCCTGAATTGGGAGACCGCGCCTTAACCGCTGAGCCACTGACGCTCCTGTAAGGCTATTTATCTGTCAAATCAAATCAAATCAAATATTTTATTTCGTAGGATAAAATTATCACTTGAAAACGTCACTATTAATATTAATATTACATTTAAATTTACGGCTCATTCACAAGGCTGACTCCCCAGTGAACAACAAGCAAGAAACTCTAGGGTTGCTCTTTTAAACAGATTATGGGTTACAATTTGTGATTTGATAATTATATGAATAATAAGACAGCTATGTCCATGCTTGCTTATCATTCAAATAGTCGGTGATTTTATAATAGCCTTTTGCTAATAATTTCTGTTTTACGATTGCTTTAAATTTATTTAAAGGCAAATTTTGAATGTCTACTGGAACCTTATTATAAAAGCGTATACACTGCCCTTTGAAGGATTTACTAACTTTGTGATTTGTGAACTTTGTGTGTCTAAGTTATGTACCTTTCTTATAGGTTCTGAAGGAGTCCTTCGCCGGTATATACTGTATATCGTACACCAACGTACTCTCAGGGAATAAGCTTCTGTCTTTATTTATCCTGTAGACTGCGTACTTGAAGGCGAGCTCAGCGCTCCCCCCTCGAGCCTCCTCGGTGAATATTGCACCTGTAACAATGGAATACGTACATACATAACGTCACGACCTTTACCATTCGTTAAATTTTGCATGCTCAACAGGCAGAATGTAATGGGCCTTATTTTTAATACGAAAAAAAAAAATAAACGTACGTACCCTTGTGTACGTATATTTTGGCAAAATAAATAATTTGAATTTGAATTTGAATTTGAATTTGAATTTGAATTTGAATTTGAATTTGGATTTGGATTTGGATTTGGATTTGGATTTGGATTTGGATTTGGATTTGGATTTGGATTTGGATTTGGATTTGGATTTGGATTTGGATTTGGATTTGGATTTGGATTTGGATTTGGATTTGGATTTGGATTTGGATTTGGATTTGGATTTGGATTTGGATTTGGATTTGGATTTGGATTTGGATTTGGATTTGGATTTGGATTTGGATTTGGATTTGGATTTGGATTTGGATTTGGATTTGGATTTGGATTTGGATTTGGATTTGGATTTGGATTTGGATTTGGATTTGGATTTGGATTTGGATTTGGATTTGGATTTGGATTTGGATTTGGATTTGGATTTGGATTTGGATTTGGATTTGGATTTGGATTTGAATTTGAATTTGAATTTGAATTTGAATTTGAATTTGAATTTGAATTTGAATTTGAATTTGAATTTGAATTTGAATTTATCCCAAATGGCGTGGTCAGAGATATCCCAAACAATAGTGTTTGGGTGTTCCAAACATTGAAAGTTTAATGATTGAAACCGTTTACGTTCACTAGCCAGAATTTCATTTGCAATAATTTCATCTGCTATAATGGTCAACAGACGTAATATTGTTTCTCATAATTTCATATGTCATACTCATTGTTTCATCTCGAGATGTGAGATAAACTACACCGTCGTATCTCTTGCAAAGGCCGCGTACAATAGCGAAGCCGATTCCCTTGTTCGCACCGGTGACCACGGCTTATACGGTGTCGCTTTTCTTATGGATCAAACGAAAATTATCGATAGACTATCCGACAGGCCCCCATATATTATGTTCCGTGAAAGTTGATAGTTTTTGAGAAAATCTTTTTTTAATGTTACCAAAAAATTCACATAATTGTTTTTGCGCCCGGGCTTTTAAGCGTTGATAATTTTTGTGAATATGACCAACTAAATAGTCTTTGAGAATAAAATATCAGTTAGGAGTTTGCACAAACACTTTCCTGGAAAAAGAAAAGTGATGACCCATTTTTTATGTAGATCATATCTTACCTCCAACTTACCAAAGGGCCTTTGACTCCAAAAACTCACTGAATAAAAATACTTTGTACCTATCTTAGAAACATAGAGAATAATGTGGACAACATTACTGGCAATTAACCTGCAAAAATTTATTTGACTAGAGCAAGTGATTCATACCGAAAAGGGACCGAAATCAAAACGGATTACTTCCAGTGCAATTTACTTTGCTAAAAAAATTTTTACAAAGATGATAAAAAGTTATAAGGTCATAGAGGACTACAATTACCATTAGTAAGTAGGCTATATTAGGAGTTATATTAGGTTATAGTACTAGTAGGTTATATTAGAAGTTTCCACAAATACTTACCTGGAAAAAAAACAGAGATGAACAATATTTTATCTCAGCTTCATACGTCAAATACTTTTCAAGATTTCCCTTTTAGTCAGTGACAGTTTCAATTATTATAAATGCAGATGACCTTCCGCATTTATAATAATTGAAACTAGTGTTCCGGGCAGTTCTTGGGCAGCGAGCTGCCCTCGAGATTATTTTCGCCTTAAATAATATTATAAAAAAAAATCTAGCAGAAGCTTTTTTAATGGCTTTTTATATCGTGCTCTTCTAGCACAATAAATTCTGCCAATGACAACGCATGTAGAGGACAAATCGCGGGAAAATTTGAGAGAAGAGTTTTAGAGAAGAGAAATATTAATTTGGTCGGTTATTAATTTTTTTTTATGCACAACGGGTTTGTTCTTGACCTCAATCACACCTGGTGTTAAGTGAAGATGAGGTAGAAGGGACTGGCTATCTTATCTTTGACAACCGGAACACAACAATGCTATTATATTAACATTGCTGATTGGCGGCAGATTTAGATAAGATGGTGGTAGCTAGCCAGGCGGACATTTAAAATGCCCTACCACCAACCAAACCGATGTACCCCGCTGGGGATCGAACCCGCGACCTCCGAATCGTAAACCCAATGTTGTTTACATTGAGCCACGGAGGCGGTTAAAATTTCTCCATCTAGAAAGGTTAGTTCACTCACCTATTTTAATGACAGGTGATAGAGCTGCAACCGCGTTCATAGTGACCACAAGCCAGCGCCACTCTCGCCACATGTTTCAACTGCATCACCAGTCGATGATGTTCCCCATACGACCTGTCAACAAATGTACAAATTAATGAAGTATAACTAGCGAAATCAACCTCAGGCGCTTATTGTTGTAATATAAGTTCTAACAAAATTAACCCGACAAACGTTGCAGCTGTACCTATTACGAAAAAAAAAAATAGAAATGTTAATTTTGTGAGTTGGATATTAATGGCCGCGCGCTCTAAGTACTTTGCCACAACACAAACACGTGCCGCGGTATCTTTGAAGACGCCGAAAGGCGACCACTCGCCGCTCGCCGCCTGCGCTTGCCCCGGCGACGCCGCAACTTGCTGTGATTGGTTGCGCCCTGTTCCCCGCCACCCCCTTTGGCGTCTTCCATAATTATGAACGTTGCCTATTTTTTCTCATTGATAAAATAAGGTACAATCGAAATGAAGTAAGTCTGTTAATTTGTATTTTCATTTGCACTTACATTTAATTTTTATACTCGGAAATGAACATATTATTTTATTGTCATGTACGTGCAATTGCCAAAGTTTGTCGTTTATTGTTGAGTTAATTTTGTTAGACCCTATATATTAGAAAACGTGAAGAAAATGCTTTATTTTGTAGGTACACAGGGTACACTTAAAATAGTCAGATTTTACATTTTTAAAGCTACTGCTTGTTCAAAAGGCAATTTTCCCATGAGAAGAACAACCAAGAAACTCGAGAGCTAGCTTACAAAAGGGCACAATAATATTTCATTATTAATTGTGAAACAGCCTAGTTATGCGTACGAGCTGGTTATGTATGCTTATCATCTAAATAATCTGATATTTTACAATATGCTTTCTTCATAAGTTTCTGTTTTATGGTATCTTTAAATTTATTGAAAGGAAGATTTTGTATATCAACAGGAACCTTATTGAAAAAGCGTATACATAACCCTTTGAATGAATTACCGACTTTACGGAGGCGAATTATGTGACCTGCAAGTTTATCTTTGTTTATCACTATTTTTCCTAAATTTTATATAAATATATTAGATTTTCAAAAATGTACTGTGACGAAAAGGTTAGAATATTATACTCTTTAAATCTATCTCTAAGTGACACTGCAGGTCTCAATTGATAAATTGTGCGAACGGCTCGTTTTTGTAAAACAAATATACCGTAAGACATCAGGCTATGGAAATAACTAAAATATATAAATGTAGCAGTATTTACGTCCAATATTTGTCTGATTTTTTTGACTGCATACGCTGCAGAGCTGAGCTTTTTCGCCAATTTATGGGTATGAGGTAATTGTATTTTACCCATTGTAATTTAGCGTCCAAAGTAATGCCCGAAAATACAGTGGAATCAACAACAAAATTTTTTATCATTATATTTGTGGGCACCTCCCTGATATTAGGCAGTACAAATTTGTTACCGTAAACCATTCTACTATTTGAGATTTAGCGTTGTTCACGTCGTCATAATTTTATTTTATTTACTTCTGGGAAACAAACAGCAAATATTGATACGATATGTTTGTAACAAAAATACAACACATAAGCCAAAACAGTTTCCACTAATTAGTGATGATATATATCATGGCACTTGCACACAACAGGTTGCTTTGCATAACAAAATTATTTATGAAAAAGTTACAAATAGTTACATGGTTATAATATTATGTCTACATATACAGGGTGTAATCGTTAAATATCCAAAAAAATTACATTAAACACTCCCATACATTTAGCATGAGATAGTAGAGATTTTAGTTTCCTTATTTTAAGTGGAATAGTATCAACTCATTTTACCCTTATCATTTTATAATTATGTATTATGATAGTGATGAATTTCAAGTAGATACACGTGTAGGTTAATTATCTTACCACTTCAAATTAATAATAAACCTTGTTTCAATATCGCATTGATTTGAAGTGGCTGAGAAGCAACATGCTAAATAAAAACAAAAAAAAAGATACTATTTGGTGTTCGTTCTAAATTCAAATTCTTTATCGCGGATTCTCGTTCCCGCCAATTTATTGCGTTTATTCAATTTGCGTTAATAATCGTGATTGTTGATTTTATTAATTAAAAAATGGCATATTCCAATACTGAAAAAAGGGACATGTTAAAAATGTACTACAAACACGATTGTAACAATAGGGCAGCCATTATTGCCTACAGAAGAGAGTACCCAGATAGAGAAGTTCCTTCTGGTACGTATTTACGTAAGCTGGATAACAATTTGATAAATTATGAATCCTTTAATAGAAAAAAAGACCACGGCCGCGCGGGCTAAGCAAGCGGAATTTTGTACTTACTAAGAAATAAAATGTATGGGAGTGTTTAATATAATTTTTTTGGATATTTCTCGTTTTATATTTAAAAAGTTATTAATGTCATTTTACTCATTAGGTAAAGTACTTTCGATATCAGTTTAAAGTTTTTTGATATCTATAATAGTTACGGAATAATCGCCTGTGCACACTTAACGATTACACCCTGTATATTTGATTATAACAATTAATAAGTTAGTCTACTTACTTTAAACAATACAGAGGTATCGTCAGCAAACAATACCCTTTACTATTTCATGTTTATCCTTTACAAGGTTTACAATCCAGGGTATATTCTACTTTTATACCAAATTTCATTCAAATTCGTACTGCCTTTTCGCCGTGATTGACCAACAAACAAACAAACGTCCAAACTTTCACATTTATAATATTAGTTAGATGGTTTTTGCAAGAAGTCTCTTCATGTTCAATTGTCCACGAAGCCAAGAGCTAGTAAACGGAAAATAACCAAAATATTTCCCCTAGCTTCCCTCAACGAAATTTCAATGCAACAGAAGGCGTCTAAAAACGAAAATCCCCATTAATCCAATCCAACTTTTCCTTCAGAATCTTAAAAAAAGCAGCTCCCAAAAAACCCGGCGAGACTTCACTTAACGACAGGAAAAAGTGTATTTTTCCTAGCCATTTCTTGTTATATCCTGTAAGCTGTTTACTAGTGAATCAGTTAAGTTATCCCTTGGGGTTGTGTGTGAGACATTGGGACCTTACTGTATATACATACATTTATTTAATTTCAACATAACTTGCTCGTAAAGTGGATGGTATATCTAAGGCCCGTATTAAACAATTATCAAGATTGAGAACAGTCTTGTGACCGGTCTCAAGTAAACGGGCGTTAGTGTACGCAGCATTCGAGACGCCGATCAGTGACTGTGAGTTGACAAGAGTTATCAAAAACTTGTCTAGATAAAGACGATCGTTAAAACCTTTTAGTTTTTTAAGCACATCATTCTATCTATAACCATCTAATAAAAATAAATAAAACCGGACCGTCAAAAGATGGAAAAAATGTGATTTAAAAGCTCTCCACACGTCTGCTGCTTAGCATGTCTCACTTGTAAGGGGCCGTCCATATATCCATATATTACGTCATTCTAAATTAGGGGGGGGGGGGGGGGGGGGGGGTTGGTCTGCGGATGACGGTAAATGATAGATGGGGGGGGGGGGTGTTTTGACGTCATTCTTATTTATTTATTTATAGTTCTTTTTCACATACAAAAAGATTATTTCTAAAAAGAAATCGAGCCAAAACGAATATCGGGAGGATACGGAGATATTACCCGTGACCCAGAATTTAAAAGAATGGTTGAAAACTCCGTGGGAGTTATCCAAAGAAAAGTAAAAAATAAGTAGTTATATTATATCAATGATTATTGCCAAAGTAAAAATAATAAAAGGTGATTCTATAACCAAGTGTTTTAATCATATAATACCCTATTTTTCTCAAATCTGCAATGTTTTATTTTGTCAAACTAGTAATGACGTCAATTTTGGGAGAAGGGGGGGGGGGGGGTCATGACGATAGGATGATTATAGGGGGGGGGGGGTCTAAAATCTGAAAAAATCGATGACGTAATTTATGGACGGCCCCTAATGAAAATTTCAGCATCCTCATGAAGATTCATTTCCCATGATACACATTTTCTAAAACATTTTTTTTTTCATTGTGACAAACTTTAACTCTTAGACCCGTATTAATAAACCATTCTCAAGATTGAGAACAGTCTTGAGACCGGTCTCAGTAAACGTGTTGGTTAATAAACCTAACTTGACACCTGAAAAGCACGTACATACTCAAGCAGTACTCGCTTGAGAGGTGCGCGTATTGATAAACTAAACTCAAGACATTCATTCGCCGCTGAGGCGAATACTTGAGAAGTGATCTCAGCTGAGTAGATCGCAAGATTTCGCAATCGCATCGCAATATATTTACGAAAACTTAATGTACGTAAGAAAGAATCTGTATTTGTTTAGGAAAAATTGTGAAATACACAATGTTAATACAAGATATAAAAATAAACTTGCTGTCCATAGCAGTCGCTTACACGAAGTCACTAAGTCATTCAAGGGACAATGTATACGCTTTTACAATAAGGTTCCGGTAGACATTCAAAATTTGCCTTTAAATAAATTTAAAACAACCATTAAACGGAAACTATGTGCCAAAGGCTATTATAAAATTTCTGACTATCTGGATGATAAGAATGCGTGAACATGAACCGCTCGCCATTATCCAGTATATTTTATTCTTATTTTCTTTGTCGAATCATAAATTTTACAATTAGGTATCTGAAATTGTATTTGTATTGACTTATTTAAAAAGAGCAACCCTGGAGTTTCTTGCTCGTTCTTCTCTGGGGAGACTGCCTGGTGAATGAGCGATAACTGTATGTCATGACGATTTCAAATGTTATTCTTATAACTTACGAAATAAAAACATTTTTGATTTTGATTTTGATTGGTTTATAAATTAGCACGGCGCTTGAGATAGCGTCAACTGCTTAAGACACATCTCGGTTGATACAGCCTCAAGACTTGTATTGAGATTGGTTTAATTATTAATACGGGCCTAAAACCGGTGAAATTATCACTATTTTTTCTATTAACATAAAAAATCGACTAAACTTATTGTATCGAGGTACCTAATCACCTGTTTCAAGGAATGTAGACTTGTCCCTTTACAGGCAGCATATGTTATTACTAAATAGTAATAATGTAATAATAATAATAAATACTTTATTTCTTCTTCACAACCATACTTAATAATATAGGTATACAGGTGGTAATGTCGCTGGTGTGTGTGTGAATACTGGTGCCTGATCTAAGCGTGAGACTGTGTTTCAGGTCACCAGTACCCCAGATGTACTTCCCGGATGTGCATCGTACTTATGATTTTAAAATAAGTAATATATATCTGTGTTTCAGGTCACCAGTACCCCAGATGTATTTCCCGGATGTGCATCGTATTTATGATTTTAAAATAAGTAATATATATCAGTCGCGTATGGTGGGTACTGATTAACAATTAGCAATTAACAACAATTAACAAAAACAACCACAAGACACACGCACACACACACACACACACACACACACACACACACACACACACACACACACACACACACACACACACACACACACACACACACACACACACACACACACACACACACACACATATGTGTTTGTCTGTGTGTGTGTGTGTATGAGAAAGAATTTACAGTTTGTTTTAGTGAATTGGTGTAGGTGTTGGAATCTAATTAGGCGGTTTAAGTAGACTTTCTGTGACGTAAGTTAGGTCCTGAAGCCAGGTTACTAGTTTTTCTATACTATATCTAAAGCAAGCTATTGATGTTAGAAAACATTCTTATTCTATCACTGATAGGTACTCCATCCATGTGCAAAAAATCACGACCTGATTATCGGAAGCTAAAAGCTGTACCCAAAATCATGTAAACAATTTGCTATTCTATTGTACAAAATGTGTGTTATCCCTCTACTAAGAACTTTGTGGCAATATCTTTTAAAACTAACCTCTCAAAACATTCTAGAGGCCATTTCCATCTAGGAAGGGGCGTTGCACCCGCCGTATACAAACTTATAAGACGCTAAAGTGATCCCTGGAGACGTGAAGTAATCAACTGAGATGGGAACGCAAAAGGTAACGTCCCTTTTTGACCCCAGACGAAAAATTACAGGTGTTATGTATTTGACTGTTGTTGGTCCAACAATGTTATTACAGCTTACACGAATTCTTAGATGACAAGTCTATATAATTGTATTGTAACCAATTTGTAACGTATACCTATTAATCACATATGTAATGCATTTTATTTGACATAAAGAATTGTATTAATAAATTAAGTAAAGTTTTGTAAATTGTAACTGCTAAATATTGTATGCTTTTACAGCGGAACATAGAAAAGAAAAGAGAAAAGAAAAGTATTTATTTGGATTTCTGTTTTATAGATGTATACATACGTAAGTTTACAATACCTAAATCCAAAAAGTATATTAATTCAAATGGTACATTGTTGTTAGTTTGTTTGCGTAAATGGAACCAAAATGAAAGCGGTAATTGTGGGAGTGTTACTTTTATTATTTTTTATTCGTTAGAAAAACTATATACACCGTGTAACGGTTAAGTGTAGTCATATTTTAAGGGCTTGTTCTACCCATCAATACGAACAACTTTTACTATGGGGGCAACTTCGAAATCGCGAAAAAAAAATCAGCTGTTCCATAGAAAATTTCAATAACCTCCCGATGCAATGTATGAAACAGCTGATTTTTTTTTCGCGATTTCGAAGTTGCCCCCATAGTAAAAGTTGTTCGTATTGATGGGTAGAACAAGCCCTTAAAATATGACTACACTTAACCGTTACACCCTGTATAATGCGAACAGCCATGGCATCCATGCCATATTCCAACATTCCGGCGTCAGTCCTTCCTGAACCACCTTGGGATCTTCAAGAGCAGGGTGAATAGGCATCTACTACATTTGTTTTTTTTTTATCCACAACGGGTTGGTACTTGCCCTCCTGTTGTTACACACCTGATGTTAAGTGAAGATGAGGTCGAAGGTGGAAACGTACTAACCCGGAAACCCCAACACATTTGGGGGACTGGCTATCTTATCTCTGACAACCGGAACACGACAATGCTATTAACATTGCTGCTTGGCGGTAGATTTAGATAAGATGGTGGTAGCTAGCCAGGCGGACATTTTAATATGCCCTACCACCAACCAAACCGAGTACTTAAACATGTACCCCGCTGGGGATCGAACCCGCGACCTCCGAATCGTAAACCCAATGTTGTTTACATTGAGCCACGGAGGCGGTTAATCACTTTATCGGCATAAAACATATCATATTTCATGCATTTGTGCCAGTTCATGCAGGATGTCTCCAACTCAGCATGGGTTGTAGCCGTTCACTTACAGCGCTGGTTTTCAATGGAGCCTCCAAATGACGCACAGACACGGATTTATTCCTATACACCAATCTATGACGCTGACTGTACCAAGGTGGAAGCTCTATAATAGCCTAGAGAATAGCTTTCATAATGACATGCGCCAGAAATGTACCCCCAAGCACCCTACCGCCATGACCCGTAAACATACATTACAACTGAAATACGCAAAATAATTTTCATGCTATGTCACTGTAGATACACACGGTCCGTTAGCATGGCAAGTGTGATAATTAGATATATATAGCAAACCGGAACACCAGGCAACACGAGCCTGTCCGAGTCCTACCGAAGCGGGCCTCTCGCGGTTGCATACCGGCGCGCTATGCTAGTGTGAGTGTGGCGTGATCTCGTGCGTATACGCTGGCATCGCGCCATACCCTTCCCCGCGACCTCGCACCTCATTTCCAATAGCCGGCCTTCTCGCCCGCTCACAGGCAGTCCGCGACGAACACCTACGCACGCTGCACGCCCGTATCACACTACACCCGCATTACGCGCTCGCGGATTACCTACCTCTGAACTAACGAATTACTGGCTTACGTGCCCATTCTCTAACGTTTTGCCCAATAAACATATGAACAGTGCCCTGAGATTTTCATTTAGAGTCGAAACCCTTATTGGCGCTTCTACGCTATAATATATATATGTCGCAGATAGCGATAAATTAGCGATAGAATTCATTATTCGAACGGTCAACTGACTATCATAATACGAGGTTAATGGTAAGTAAACCTGGTGGCGCTGGTATCGCCGGAAACGGCGCGGTGACGACGTAACAGTAATATAAGGTCTGCACATCGAAAATGACAGAGACTTGCTACGAGCCTTCAAAGGAGTCGGAGCTCCACTGATCACATCTACGACTATGAGAAATTTGATTATCATTATCACCGACGCTTGGAAGAATCCGGTGAGTCGTTAGTTAATGGGAAGTTGATCATGGGATTTGAGCAAGGAAGAATTACAGACTAGGTCCGGCTGAATTCCACAGACTGCACGCGAGGGCCAAGTTGTATGGCATGAGGGGAGTGCAAATGTTTACTATTCACCAGTAAGCATCTCAGGTTCCATGACCATAATCGAATGTGAACACGTTGTCTATTCGCCTATAGTAGCTTGCAATATTATCGCCGTTGCCCGAGCAACCCTGTACCACGGGCCTGGCACCGTCCCAGGTCTCTAGAAACACCCACACGCCCATCTACAACATATACACATGTTTAACTGGATATGCGTTTGACCACAATCTCACCTGATGCAAAGTGACCATGTGGCCGAAGATGAAGTATGCGATCATTCACCCTGCTCTTGAAGATCCCTAGGTTGTTCAGGAAAGACTGACGCCGGAATGTTGGAACATGACATTGATGCCTTCGCTGTTAGCATCATATATAGTTGTTCTAACGAATAAAAAATAATAAAAGTAACTCTTCCACAATTACCGCTTTGATTTTGGTTCCATTCACGCAAACAAACTAACAACAATTACAGCGAAGCACCCACATTCTCATACACGAAGCTTGCACGCGATTGGTCACGACAAGGTCACGCACCGGCCGGTGACTCGAGTCGCCACAGCCCAAGCGTTTCTACGCCAAACTGAGTAACTAGATGATCTCCACTGAGACCTTAAGCGGCAAAATAGGTACACGGATCTCCCTAAAAGTATTATATGGACCGTATGGACCGAAGCACTCTAGCACCATCTATTAGAAAGTATTCATACAATATCAACACTCAAACCAAATCCATAATAATATGTCACATATATAGTAAATGAGTAAGAAAATTACGTCAGCTCTGCTAATTGATATCGTGGTCTAGTGGCAAGCGACACGAGTGCTTAGGTAACGTCTTTCGAAAAGACACGGTTTTCGAATCCGGCTAAGACAATTTTTATTCGATTTTTTTCTATTTCGAATTTTTTTTTTCTTTTTATAAATGAAAATAAACCGTAAACACTTCATTAAAATAATAAAAATGTAAGGAAAATAAGAAAAGTAAAAATTTTTGGAGGTAACACTTTAGCCCATGTGATACTTTTAGGATGATTCGTCTGTACATAGTTTTTAATTTATCTTATTATATTATATTTATGTTATAACCAGCTTTCCGCCCGCGGTTTCGCTTGCGTGGAATAATTTTATCGGGGAAATTTATTTATTCGGCGGGAAGGCCGGCAACGCATCTGTGACCTTTTTGATGTTGCGGGTGTCCATGGGCGGCGGTGATTGCTTCCCATCAGGTGACCCGCATGCTCGTTTGCCGCCCTTTCATAAAAAAAAAAAAAAAAAACTACTCACTTTATCGGAATGAAATATATCCTATCCTAATCCAGGGTACCTATATTCTACCTTCTATCTATATACCAAATTTCATCAAAATCCGTTCATCCACTTCGCTGGGCTTGAGCAACAAACACATTAACAAATAAACATCCAAACTTTCGCATTTATAATATTAGTTAGACTCTATTATTATTAATTTATTATTATTTTCTACATATAAGATTATAATTGTACTGTGTAGCTGTTAGTTGTCCTGAATAAAATAAAATAAAATAAAAATAAATAAAATTATTCTTTTGCTGCCATCGCAATTTCTTAGGTTGTCGATTCTGAAGAACCGTGTGTCACATTAAAAACTCGCGCTCCAGGCATATTCTCACGCTCGCACTCCGAGGGGGCGTTCATATAATGCACAATAATATTTTATACAGGGTGTAACGGTTAAGTGTAGTCATATTTTAAGGGCTTGTTCTACCCATCAATACGAACAACTTTTACTATGGGGGCAACTTCGAAATCGCGAAAAAAAAATCAGCTGTTTCATACATTGCATCGGGAGGTTATTGAAATTTTCTATGGAACAGCTGATTTTTTTTTCGCGATTTCGAAGTTGCCCCCATAGTAAAAGTTGTTCGTATTGATGGGTAGAACAAGCCCTTAAAATATGACTACACTTAACCGTTACACGGTGTATAACACAGCGCTAATGGATTCCATTCGAGGGAATACTCCATTGCTGCACTGATTTTCATTATTTCACAGAAAAAAATAAAATATACAGGTAACAAAACAGTAAGATATCAAATCATATATACCACGTGCGGAGACAGTGGAGACTGCAGTGGAGACATTGGGCCCTTGGTCTTCTGACACGAAACAATTTGTAAAGGATTTATCCGTTAGACTGGTCCACGCCTCTGGAGATGTGAGAGCTGGTGCCTACTTTGCTCAGCAGCTGAGCTTATGCATTCAGCGGGGCAATAGCGCTAGCGTACTAGGTACTATGCCTACTTACTTTTGGCACATGTCTATTCTTTTTTTTCAAAAACGCACGCGCCGAAAAGCGATGATTCTTAGGGTTCCTAGCTATCATGCGAAATTTATTTGGAATTCATATATTCTCCAAGTTTTCTTTATTTATTTTTCAAGTTCAAATCCCGCTAGGGGCATATGTTTGAATGATGAATACAGATGGCATGAGAATGTAAATGAATACTTATTATCGGTGGTCGGAGTAGGTAGAGCTGTTTTTGCTACTTGCGACATGCAGACATAACATGGATATGCCAAATATTTCCCGGAATACCGGGAATTCTCGGAATTAAAAAACATTGTTTAAGTAGTTTTTATAGGAGTAGGTAGAGCTATTTTTGTTCTTTACTGCTTTGTTAGAGAAAGACAGAAAACATTTTCTAAATATTAACTACAAGAAAAATAGTATATGTAGGTAATTAAAAAAAAACTCTTGACATCCTTTTTCATTCTGATGATCGACAATTTCAAAATCCCGGGATTTCAGAGGCATATCCATGTTAACATCAATGTTTGCGGTCATTCACCCCAAACAGCTCTACCTACTCCGACCACTGCTTGTTATAAATGAAAACATCCATAACTCGGGTACACATGTCCGTATTCATCACACAAACATATGCCCCTAGCGGGATTCGAACCCGCGACCATTTGGTATAGTGGTCAGACTTTCTAACCACTACACCAAACATGTCGTAATTTTATATGTATATCGATAAATATTTATTTAGAACACTTAAATAGCAAAGTAACAAGCGCCGTAAATATGCGTCAATATCTATAAACCACGAGTTTGCGGCGCTGGAGACATTGGGCCCTCGGTCTTCTGACACGAAATAATTTGTAAAGGATTTATCCGTTAGACTGGTCGACGCCTCTGGAGATGTGAGAGCTGGTACCTACTTTGCTCAGCAGCTGAGCTTATGCATTCAGCGGGGCAATAGCGCTAGCGTACTAAGTACTATGCCTCACGGAAGCGAGTTGGACGGCGTATTTTTTCTATAAGACATAGGTATTTCCAATTGTGTTTTATAAATGTGTTGTTTTGATTGTACTAAATAAATATTTAGTACACTTAAATATTTAGGTTTGCATTTTATTGCTATTTTATATTTGGTTGTATTTTAGGGATTGATATATTTAAGTAGGTATATTTATCTATCGATCTTTGTAAGTATATGAAATCTATTCACGTAGTTTGTATCTGTATCCCTATTTATACCGAATGGTCGTCTTGAAGAGATCGCTGTTAGTGATAAGGTCGCCAAATTGTACGTTCTATTCTTACCACTTTTTGTAACTCTGTATTTTCTATTCTGTTGTGCAATAAAGTGTATTTGTATACTCATGCCAAATTACTGCTTTCTAGTACTGAGCCTCTGAGGTAAGCCTCGGACAGACATACAGACGCACATGGCGAACCTTGGAGGGATCCATGTTGACTACGGAATATACATACATAAAGTCACGCCTGTTTCCCACAGCGGTAGGCAGAGACCACAGACTTCCACGTGCTACGATCCTGACACACCTCTTTTGCTTCATTCACTCTCATAAGGTTGTTCATACCTGCTCGTCGGCTTAGGGTACTCTTGACTTGGTCTTTCTTTAAGACGTCCCCGATTTGATCATGGTACGTTCGCCGTGGTCTTCCCCTATCAATATTGATATTTGTTAACTTCGTAGGTAAATACAAAATGTGATGCCATACTTATAGTAAAGTCGTGATATAACTCACAACTATTGAAATGTTAGTTTAAAAAATTGAGATAACTATCTGTCGGGTGTTTTTTTAATAATAATATTCTACTTCGTTGTGCTCGTTTACTGTATTTAGTGGTACCTATTATTTATTACAACCAATTTTGTAACATAATTGTAACATATATATATATATATATATATATATATATATGAATGAAAGAAGACTAACGAAAAAGATATACGTATATATATATATATATACGTATATCTTTTTCGTTAGTCTTCTTTCATTCATCCTCTCCACATGTCGAAACCATCTCACATACCTTTGTCAATCTTTGTCATTACGTCTTCTTTCACACTAGAAACCCTAAAAATTATATAATATTATTTGCATCTCGTGTTGGCACTTACAGAAAATCGTACTTATTAGATAAACGAGCGTGCTTTAATGTTAAAAAAAATCTTAGTTTGAATCATGGCGTGGAATTCACACAGTTCAGATTAGTTTAATTAAATTGAATATTCAGTCGAATCATTTATCACTGTCAACTCTCGACTATTTCATAATTACATGCTGGTATAATTTTTTATCCTCGAAAACGACAGGTGTTGTTTGTTCGCAGAGGCTAGAACACAAGACTTCTACGACATAGTCCGTACAAGAACTGCCTCTTTATTGCGAAGCACATGCGACAACTGTAGCGGCATCCTCAACATAATAGCTGATAAGATAAACTGCCCTATACTGCGTTTCTGGATACAGAGACACAGGCCTCTGCTCGGGAGTTAAATGCGAATAGGGTACGCTGAGATACGAGTAGGTGTATAATATATCTAGACATTGCTTGTTACTAACGTTGTTTTTTAAATTTACTAGCAACATATAACATATGGATGATTTCTGAAATACTTTCAATCAAATCAATGGGTAATTTATTGATGATAAATTGACAAATTAGATAAGTATAGGAGATTAATTTTGTAAAATTCACAGACAGTCTCTTCTAAATACAAAAATACTGGAAATCAATCAAATACGCTTTATTGTTTAAATAAGGAAGGTACATTTAAATATCTTATAGAAACTACAAATTAGGCGGCCTTATCGCTAACAGCGATCTCTTCCAGGCAAACCTATACTTTACGGTAAAAAAACTCATCCGATATAATGAAATTAAAAGGAAAGTGCTGTGATATCTTGGACATCACTGCCCTACAATAGCACACGACGTTTGTAGCAACACCGTAGCTCCGTTGTACAGCTGCTAAGGTTCCAGTTCTCTCCTGATCAAATCTACATTGTAGCAATACTGTAGCTTCCCTGTAAACTGAGCTGAAAAAGATCCACTCACATACTCTCCACGTCGTAGTAAAACCATAGCGTCGCTGAAACTAGGCCAGGTGCCAAGGTTCCACTTCTCTTCTGAACAAATTTGTAGCCGTAGCACCACAAACTCAGCTGCCAAGATAACATTGTCCTACTCGGCCAATCAGCAACCTAGCAGCACTGTAGCGCGCTGTAACTAACTCCGCTACGAAGGATCCATTCCCCTGATTTAACAATCTACGTCGTAGCAATAACACCCCTGTAATTAACTAAGCTGAAAAGGTCCCACTGCCCTACTCTCGCGCTCTACGTCATAGTAACACCGTAGCACAATTATAAATAACTCTTCGGCCAAGTTTTCATTGCCTTACTCTTGCACTCTACGTCGTAGTAACACCGTATCACAGCTATAAGTAACCTCTCTGCCAAGGTTCCAATGGCTTACTCTCACACTCTACGTTGTAGTAACACCGTAACACAGCTGTATCTCATCTGCCCAAGTTCCAATAACTTACTCTCACACTCCACATCGTAGTAACACCATAGCACAATTATAAATAACTCCTCTGCCAAGGTTCCAATGCCTTACTCTCGCACTCTAAGTCATAGTAACACCGTAGCACAGCTATAAGTGACTCCTCTACCCAGGTTCCAATAACTTACTCTCGCACTCTAGGTCGTAGTAACACCGTAGCACAATTATAAATAACTCTTCTGCCAAGTTTTCATTGCCTTACTCTTGCACTCTACACCGTAGTAACACCGTAGGACAGCTATAAGTGGCTCCTCTGCCAAGGTTCCAATGCCTTACTCTCACACTCTACGTCATAGTAACACCGTAGCACAATTATAAGTAACTCCTCTGCCAAGGTTCCAATGCCTTATTCTCGCACTCTACGCCGTAGTAACACCGTAGCACAGCTGTAAGTATATCATCTGCCAAGATTCCAATAACTTACTCTCGCACTCTACGGCGTAGTAACACCATAGCATAATTATAAGTAACTCCTCTGCCAAGGTTCCAATGCCTCACTCTCGCACTCTACGCCGTAGTAACATCGTAGGACAATTATAAGTAACTTCTCTACCAAATGCCTCACTCTTATACTCTACGTTGTAGTAACACCGTAACACAGCTATAAGTAACTTCTCTGACAAGGTTCCAATGCCTTACTCTCGCACTCTACGTCGTAGTAACACCGTAGCACAATTATAAGTAACTCCACTACCAAGGTTGCAATGCCTTACTCTCACACTCTACGTCGTAGTAACACCGTAGCACAGCTGTAAGTATCTCATCTGTCAAAACATTACTGTCCTACTCTCGCACTCTACGTCGTAGTAACACCATAGCACAATTATAAGTAACTCCTCTGCCAACGTTTAAATGCCTTACTCTCGCACTCTACGTCGTAGTAACACCGTAGCACAGCTATAAGTGACTCCTCTGCCAAGGCTCCAATGCCTTACTCTCGCACTCTACGTCGTAGTAACACCGTAGCACAGCTATAAGTAACTTCTCTGCTAAGGTTCCAATGCCTTATTCTTGCACTTTACGTCGTAGTAAAACCGTAGCACAGCTATAAGTGACTCCTCTGCCAAGGTTCCAATGCCTTACTCTCGCACTCTACGTCGTAGTAACACCGTAGCACAGCTATAAGTAACTTCTCTGCTAAGGTTCCAATGCCTTATTCTTGCACTCTACGTCGTAGTAACACCGTAGCACAGCTATAAGTGACTCCTCTGCCAAGGTTCCAATGCCTTACTCTCGCACTCTACGTCGTAGTAACACCGTAGCACAGCTATAAGTAACTTCTCTGCTACGGTTCCAATGCCTTATTCTTGCACTCGACGTCGCAGTAACACCATAGCACAACTATAAGTAACTCCACTACCAAGGTTGTAATGCCTTACTCTTATACTCTATCAATCAATCAATCAATCAATTAATTTATTTGTGATACACAGATAAAGAATAAATAAAATAAATAAATAAATAAAATACAATAAAGTGATGTTACATAGAAAACTGACAGAGCGCTGTGATCCGCACATTGGCATACAAAACAATTTTTCTACATACTATTATACTAATTACTTAAACTACACCAAAGATGGAAAAGTTGTATTAAATCATTTATGTGATATTAATAATGTTATCATGTCATATTATAATTAGGTAGGTAGGTATGTTATCTACGTCGTAGTAACACCATAGCACAATTATAAGTAACTCCTCTGCCAAGGTTCCAATGCCTTACTCTCGCACTCTACGCTTTCCATTACACATGATGACGTGGGTCTGAAGATGGAGCCAGAAGATTGCCACTGGAACTCCTTGATGGACTTTATGTTACTCGTCTTTGTCCTAGAATAATATCTGATAATCATGATCATGATCATTGACGACCTGTTTGGTGTAGTGGTTATGAAACTCTGACCACTGTACCAAATGGTCGCGGGTTTGAATCGCGCTAATGGCATATGTTTGTGTGATGAATACTGACAAGTGTGCCCGAGTTATGGATGTTTTCATTTATAATAAGTATTTATTTACAAAAAAAAAATAATGTATTTGTGTAGTATATCAACCATCTGGTATCCACAACACAAGCCTATAGATGCTTACTGTGGAACTAGATGGAGCTGTGTGTATGTCTGAGGATATTTATTAATATTATGATGGAGCATTAAAATTTTGTTTTAAGTATTTTTTATTTCTTTTTTCTCAGTTTCATCTACAATCAGTTGTTTAACTATAAGTAGATTTTTTGTAGGTCCTTCACACATTTCGAGTGCACTTTCCAGCGAGGATATCTACCCATATTCAGATTACGCATTGCAGGTCCCTTAGTCACTAAAGACATCTTTCCGTTTCAGACGTTTGTTGTAGGTACGGTTTGTCAATTGTGTAGCCAGTTCATTGGGATGTTTTTCCAACCTCTTTTGGTATTTAGCGACAGTGCTTTGGATTTCATCCTTTACAGTGCCAATATGTAAATTCTCGTGGATTTCGGCATTTGTAATGAACCAGGGTGCATTACTTGTTGCACGTAGAATGGAATTTTGCATTCTCTACAATATTGCTATATTAGAATTGCTAGAGCTTCCCCAGAGTTGCACGCCATACATCCATATAGGTTTTAGGATTGTCTTGTAGATGAGAAGCTTATTATCAATCGATAACTTGCTGTTTCGCCCCACCAGCCAATACAGATTCTTGTATTTTTAATAAAAAACTTATTATCAGTTCAGTTATCTCTCAGTGGCATCACTGTACTTCCTTATACTACGATGGAGCCGACGGAGCAAAATTCAATTGCGCACTCGGAATATGAAATGACTTTTCGAGTTTTAAATATAATCGTATTTGAAAAGTTTGGCAATAAAGAATCAAAACGGGATTGGCTTTTGTAACGGTATTACATTTCCGGAGGCTTATTAATGGAATCGATGGTAATGCCCTTGACCTCACTTGAAGTTTGAATACATTGGAACCTTCAAGAAACGAGCCTATACACCTTTCTCAAAGGCCGGCAACGCATCTGTGACACGCATGCTCGTTTGCCGCACTCTCATATAAAAAAAAAGTTAAAGGAAGATGAGACAGCCACTGCAATCTTCCACGACGACCGATTGGTGTAGTGGATAGTGACCCTGTCAGCGAAACCAACAGTTGCGGGTTCGAATCCCGCGAGGGGTAAATGTTTGTGTGATGAATACGAACATTTATTCCCGAGTCATAGATGTTTATATAAATATTTATGTATGTTATCTAGTATCCATAGCACTAGCTTTGCTTAGTTTGGGACTAGATGATTGGTGTAAGTGTCCGAAATATTTATTTATTTATTTAATCTCACCTACAGTGTTACGCCACTGCTTGGGGATATCTGGATAAGTATCACACTAGTGATGAACAAGAACCAAAACGAAAATTATGGTGAACGCCCATGCCCACACCAATATTTTATTTATTTTATGTTATACTTATTTATCGACCTGTTTGATGTAGTGGTTAGCAACTCTGACCGCTATATCAAAAGGTTGCGGGTTCGAATCCCGCTAGGGGCATATGTTTGTGTGATGAATACGGACATGTGTACAAGAGTTATGGATGTTTTCATTTATAATAAGTATATATTTACAAAGAAAAAATGTATTTATGTAGTATACCAACCATCTGGTATCCACAACACAAGCCTACAGTTGCTTACTGTGGAACTGGATAGCGCTGTATGTCTAAGGATATTTATTACTAGCTTTTAGATGTTTATTACTAGCTATTAGATGACATTTTTTATTTATAGGTAGTGTAGTTGGTAAATTTAGTATTATTTGTTTAGATAGATAGATAGATAAGCATTTATTTGCATACATGTACACACACATAATATACAACTAAATTACATATGAAAAATACAACTAAAAAAATAAAACCCAAGTACAGAAACATCAAATATTATGTGTGTGCCGCAGTAAACAAAAAGTCGAATCGTCATCGAATTATCACCTAAAATCTCATGGCACGTCGTTCCACATACCTAGTATGTATGTAGATTTAATTAAATTAACTAAAAATCTGGCAGTAAGACCTCACCAGACAGTTAAATTACACTAATCGAAAACAAATTAGAGAATGCGAATGCACCGTGAGTGTGTCGATAGACCAAGCTCTGAAATCGGTCAAATCTCCAGTTGAATAGGTACCATTTGAAGTACATTTTCAATTATTATTCCGGTAATTTGTCACAGACAAAAGGTGAGCACTTCAAGACCAGTGGAGCAGCAAATCGAATGCTGGAAGAGAATTCGATGAAAGATGTTTTTAAAGGTGTATACAGTGTATAGGGAGGTTGACGACTTTGGCGTAGTGGTTAGAAACTCTAACCACTATACCGAATGGTCGTGGGTTCGAATCCCGCGAGCATATGTTATACGGACGCGGGAATACGGACATGTGTACCCGAGTTATGGATGTTTTCATTTATAATAAGTATTTATTTACAAAAAAAAATGTATATATGTAGTATCCATCTGGTATCTACAACACAAGCCTATAGTAATTGCTAATTGTGGAGCTAGATGGCGCTGTGTGTATGTCGAAGGATATTTATTTATAGGGAGACACGAGCCAACGTTCACCAGGGTTCAATATCAAAAAAAAGTGATTTTTTTTTCCCAATGTTTTAAAATATTTGTTTATACTTTACCTGGCTTTTGGATCAAGAAGACACATCTTTGCTGCAAATTTGAAGACCGTACCTTCAACGGTTAAGGCTGGCCGCCCGCGTCCGATAATCGGTGACCGATTTTTTGTAGGAGAAAAATGGAACGAATTGATTGCAATATTTCATCGCCCACGTCCTACAATAGCGGTGATAAAAGTATTGACGAGAAAATCGGCCCGATTATCGATCCTACAAAAAGTCGGTCTAAAGCTTAGTGACAGATGACAGATGGAAATAAAATAGAAATGCAGAGATTTTACTCCAATATTATATTCAACGTCAGCTAGGCAATGCAATATACAAAAAACATAAGCAAAACACACATCAAATTCAAACTGATGTCAATGTAACTGATTATTTTATAAACGAGTATACGATATCCATTCTGATTTTAAAAGAGCAACCCTTCGAGTTTCTTGCTTGTTCTTCTCAGTGGAAAATTGCATTTTGAACAACCAGTAGCTTAAAAAAATTTATTATGTAAAATTGACTATTTTAAGTGTACTCCGTGTGCCTACAAAATAAAGCATTTTTGACTTTCACTTTGACTTTGACATCAATGACAGATCGACGGACGGACCCATGAGTGACAGCAGGCTCCGTTTGTCGAACGTACGATACCTACCGTAAAAAAGAATACCTAACTATGGGATCAAATTAACCTACTTTAGGGCGAGAATATCCTCCAGATTTTATTTCCGATTGTCTGATCACTATCCGATTGTATTTACTCGATTCACATCGGATTGTTACGTCAGACTTTCCTGAATTTAGTCGTTCTCGAGCTATTAACCCGAGAGCTTGCATGCGTAGTAAAAAGAAAAAATGGACGACGAATGACTGTTACTTTTGTATTCGGTGGCTCAGCGGTTAAGACGCGGTCTCCAAATTTAGGAGGTCCGGGTTCGTTTCCCAGGCAGGCCAATGTACCAATGCATTTTTAAATTACTTATGTGCATTTATCCGACTGCTCTTAAACGATGAAGGGAAACATCATCGTGAGGAAACCTGCATGCCTGAGAAATAAAAATTCAAAGGTATGTGAAGTCCCCAACCCGCATTGGGCCAGCGTGGTGAACTATGATCCATACTCCCTCATATACGAAGGAAGGCCTATATCCCTGCAGTGGGATGTTTACGGGCTAATGATAGTATTTACTTATTCAAAAAAAAAAATATTTGCTCGTGTTGACGCGAAAGAAGAAAACGTAAACACCTCGGCGCTGTTTCCGACTCGGAAGTCGGACCCGACCATCGGATCGGACGTGTATTGAATGTTCAAAGAAAATAAAGGCTCCAACGCCTTCAGATAGTCGGATCCGACTATCTGTAGGAAAAATCAGACGTATATTCCCAGCCTTAATGTTTTGCATCGCTCAGTTTGTTTACTTCTGAAGGTTATCAAGGGATAACGGGCTTGTTTTCCTGGAATCAGTGTCAATGATATTGTTATTATTGTTCGGGGGCTTGGTATAGTAATAGAGATTCCCGAAGTGTCGCCTTATTAGGGCCGCGCTTGTTATGGGAGAGCGTTTAGGACACTTGTCCACTATAAGATTTTCTACACATAGGATAGTGTATGTATAGATTTTTAGTCACTACTTAATATTGGGTCTTTACCTATGAAATTGGAGTTTTTTCTTTTTTTTTTTTTTTTTTTTTAATATCTTTATTGTACACAATATTGTTACAGAAATATGCATTGTATATAAAATGTACAAAGGCGAGCTTAACTCCGTTCTTCGTTAATCATATGTACCACATCCTGCGATTTTCAAAGCTATATTCAAATAAGTTTTTTATTTGGAAAATGGAATATTATTTCAAGGTTTCATATGAAATATTTTTTAATTTCTGGGCTTAATCACATAATAAAAAGAACAGAGCTCTTTTCATGTGCTCTCCATAATCATTTCTTAGATTGGCTGAAACTTTTATAAAGCGGTTACGGTTCGATCCCCAGCGGGGTACATGTTTTAAGTACCTACTCGGTTTGTTGGTAGGGCATTTTAAATGTCCGCCTGGCTAGCTACCACTATCTTATCTAAATCTGCCGCCAAGCAGCAATGTTAATAGCATTGTTGTGTTCCGGTTGTTAGAGATAAGATAGCCAGTCCCCAAAATGTGTTGGGTTTCCGGGTTGGTAGGCTTCCACCTTCGATCTCATCTTCACTTAACATCAGGTGTGATTGAGGTCAAGTACCAAGCCGTTATGCATAAAAAAAAAGTTATAACAGTTAGGTTCCGATTTAGTAGATTATATCATAGAGGAATAACACTATTATATACATACCGCGCCATCTACTTCCACACTAAGCTACTAGGCTTGTATAATGGATACCATATGGTTGATAAACTACAGAAATACATATTTTTTTATGTAAATATATACATATATAAATGAAAAACATCCATACCTCGGGTACACATGTCCGTCTTTATCATACAAGCTTATGCCCCTAGCGGGACTTGAACCCGCGACCTTTTGGTATAGCAGCCACAGTTTCTAACCACTACACCAACAATTATGAACATCATGTAAACCGGTAACCCTATACTTGGTATACCAGACGAGTTTTTATGCCGTCAGGAAAACAATAGGTAGGTTAGGTAAGGAAGTTATTGGCGTAGGTAGTTTAATATTTCATTTTATTCTTTATCTGTGTGTAGAGCATGTGACGGAGCATGCGCTAGCGCATCTGTGTTAAACATACAACCATCATAAGACCTGTGACCAAGTATGGATCTGAATGTTGGGCAATGAAAGAGACTGATGAAAGTAGAATGCATGTGCCAGAGATGACAACGCTAAGATGGATGTGTGGTGTGACTAGAATGGATAAGATCAGGAATGAGTATATCAGAGGAAGTCTAAAAGTGGCGCCAATAACAGAAAAATTGAGGAGTAATAGGTTAGCATGGTTTGGGCACATTATGAGGAGGGATGAAAGGCACGTAACAAGACGAGTGTTAAGTATGGATATGAAGGGATACAGAGGTAGAGGACGACCAAAGAAGGTGTGGGTAGACTGCGTGAGGAATGATATGTGTGTAAAAGGGGTGAGTACGGAGATGACGGCTGATAGAGGAGAGTGGAAGAGGATGACATGTTGTGCCGACCCCACCTAGAGTGGGATAAGGGCAGGAAAATGATGAGTATACATATTATATAACAAATAACCAATACTGCTACCATCCCACTAATTATTTATTTACAAAGTTCTGTTTTAAGCTGAACGTCACTTTCCACTTGAGGCACTGGCAGAATTATCAGTGTTGTAAGCGCGTTCAGCGTTTGCAGCGTTAGCTGAGCCAGCAAGCCCTTTCACTGCTACAATTATATTGTGCATTATTCTAAGATTTATTCCTGTGTAATAATAATGATATTGGCGTTTTGTATGAAGAATTTCATTAAGACTGTTTTCTCCATACAAATATTTTTGTTTATTTTTGGAAACGGCAAATCCAAATTTCGGTTAACTTTGTGTGTATTATCGGATAACATTAAGTTAAGTATAGGCAGCGTTAATTTTTTAAAGTAACCGCTTTATAAAAGTTTCAACGAATCGGAGAAATGATTATGAGAAGCACATGAAAAGAGCTCTGTTCAAATTTTTTTTTATTACTTATGTAATTTAGCCCAGAAATTAAAGAATATTTCATGTGAAACCTTGAAATAATATTCCATTTTCCAAATAAAAAACACATTTGGATATAGCTTTGAAAATCGCGGGAATTGGTACATTATGATTAACGAAGAAAAAAAACTCCAATTTCATAGGTAAAGATTTATGGTTCTGTACAATGTATTGTGGCGCTGAATAAAAAGTTTCTATGTCTAAGTTTAGACTTAGAAACCATTTAGTTTCTTGCTCGTTTTTCTCTGGGGAGTCAGCTTTGTGAATGAGCACTAAATTTAATATTTAATTTGTGACGTTTTCAAATGATAATTTTATTCTATGAAACAAAATATTTTGACTTTGACTTTGTTGACTCCAACGGAAAAATCTTATCGAATCGTTGTGATGTAAATGTACCTTTATTTACGGCTGACATAGACGACAGACCCCTGAAAGAAACTTTAGATTTATGGTAGGTACTTGTGGTAAGGCGGGGCGCGGCTGCGGCGAGTGAAACATGGTGAAACTTGCTGAATTAAATGATTTGCTCCAATTAAGTATAGGCACATATAATACAATCCAACTTCGAGAAGGAGGCTTCAAGTACAACTCGGCTGGGCAGCGTTTGGAAAGCTATACGTAACATCTTCTTTGAAGACCTGTTTGGTGTGGTGGTTAGCAACTCTGGCCGCTATACCAAAATGTTGCGGGTTCGAATCATGCGTATTGTAAAACGAAGGCATGCGTATTGTATGATGAATACGGACATGTGTAAGTACCCCAATTATGGATGTTATCATTTATAATAAGAATTTATTATAAACAACCATCTGATATCCTAAACACTAGCCTGTAGTTGCTTCATGTGGAACTAGATGGCATTGTCTGTGTCCAAGGATATTTATTTATTACAAAATGTAGGTACTTTCTGTGGACAATTATCAAGGAACAAAAAGCTTCCTTCTAAATCTGCATATTGTGAGCGTGACCCGACATGCACTTGGCCGGTTTTTTTTTTGTAATTTGTCTTCTCCTTGGTATACTGCACTATAACTACCTCTGATTTAATGGAGAAAATAAATTTATTTATATTTATTTCATTAAGTTACGTACTACGATGAAATTAGATTGGGTGTTTTTAAACGACTTCAAAAAAGGAGGAGGTTCTGTATTCGGGGCGTATTTTTACTGTTTTGTTGATTGTGTATTTTATAGGCTAGGCAGGCACCGACTTCAAAAAGTACCTATTGTATATATTTTTAATTTCATTACTATACCTAACTATTATTGTATAGCATATACATTGTATTGTATTCTCATTATATATAATAGTGTATATCTATCTATAAAGAACATTCTGCTCTGGTTTATTATTTCATACTTTTCAGTTATTATTATTGCAGTAGTTTAATTGAATAATTTTTTCCGGGTTTTTTGAAGTCGTTTTTTTTAAAATCCTTTTTTATTATAATGTGGCTTGGCAGCTAAATTTTTTTTATATACCTGCTAGAAAATAATAGTGATGTGCAATTAACATTTTTATACTAACAATAATAACGATATTTGTCGTTATTATTTTGACATAAACATGGAACAACTTTGACCAGTGTTTTGTAATATAACTAAAACTAAACTTTATGAACAATGAAATGCGTAGAGTTAAGTTATTATTAAATAAATTTAAACTTTCTTTTCTAATACTTACTGTAACTAATTAAGAAAATAAAAAGCTGGTATATCCTATAGATTTAGACATTATTGATTGAATAGCATCGAATAAGAACTAATGATTTGTGTATATACATACCATTAATATCCTTTCGCTGTCTGCGTGCCATGAAATCATTAGAATAGTCTTGTGCCATACATTCACATTCTAAATGAATACCCTAAGAATCATTACAATCTGTCATTTTTACACGATAACCACTTGTGAGAACACGTATTCACATTAATTCATGAATATAAAGGATGAATCACCATTTTCTTCACTAATAGCACTCTATTGTGAGGTGGAAAAATCTTCCTTTGAGTCCGTATTCGCTCCTTCATCGAAGAAGGATTCCTACTGATTATTTCATGCAGCTACATACAGAGCTATGGAACACCCCCATGTGTTAAAGTTTTAAGAAAATGGACTTTATTGCAGTTACCGTGAATCGTTATTGTGTTGAAATAGCTTTGGGGAGTCGGTCTCTTCGCCCCATTCCTAGACGCCACCCCTATTTGAAGTTAAGGGATGTTGTGCGAATAACGTTATTTTTATTATTTGGACATCGTTATTTTATTTGTAACCATTTTATTCGGCTGCAGATAATATACATAATTTATGTTTATTTGTTGTCAGTGACGTTTCATCCATAGCAATGACGAAAAATTGCTTAAGAATTAAGAAGTTAAGTTGTTCAAAACACACCTCAACATTTAATGGAAAAATTAAAAATATTAGATCCAAAGCGTTAAATGTAATAGAGCTTTCTATGCACTTCTCTTTTTCTTTTTCCTTTTGTCATATCACATCATATAATTCATTAACATGTTATCATAATTATTACTCAACACTAGCTATTTTTACACCCCTGAGTTTCTTGCTCGTTCTTCTCTGGGGAGATTGCCTAGTGAATAAGCGATAACTGTATGTCATGACAATTTCAAATGTTATTCTTATAACTTACAAAATAAATCATTTTTGATTTGATTTGATTTGATATAACAACAACGGAAACTTTTCACTCACGATTGACCACAAAAAATTATGCACTCTTACTTGTAGGGGTTTTAACTGAAAACTAGTGTTTCGCTCTTTGAGTGATGTGCCACACTGAGTTATGACCCATGTATGCTACTGCGGCACACACTCTTTCTTTGTATTTTCTTTCTGAATCTTTACTTTTATTTGTGTGTATATTTCATTGTAATTAAAAGAAAATGTCTATGTTTGTGAATACACAGATAAGGTAATACATCAACAACAATATAACATAATATTGTAACACTAACGCATGTGTGTGCTGCAGCAGTACAAATGGGTCATAGCTCAATGTATTAGATTGCTCATTTTTCACAGATTTTCAGCTATCCTCTAAGGAGCAGAGCAACTTGGAACCTAAACCAGAGGAAACAGTGAGTATTAAGTAAATAGCAATTTTCAGACTCTTGAAATAGTGATTGATGAGTGATAGTAGTAGAAGAGACGTAGTGTTTGTAAGTTGTGGAGCGCAAGAACAGTATATGAAATCTATTCACTTAGTTTGTATCTGCATCCCTGTTTAATACCACACAACCTACCTATTTCAATTGTACTGTCCTTATACCCAACGGTTGCCTGGAAGAGATCGCCTTTCGTGATAAGATCGCCAAATTGTACGTTCCACTCTTACCACTTTCTATAACTGTATTTTCTTTTCTGTTGTGCAATAAAGTGTATTTGTATTGTTGATGCGCTTGTCATGAATGCCATTTCTTTGCAAGTGATACAACACTAACGATCAATACGTAATATTGCGATAAATTATAAATAAAACTTAGCGCGTTTGTATAAAACCTCTAATAACTTAGAATAAACCGGCTGAAGAGTAATATAGGCTGTGACATTTAGTGAAAACATGCAGGAGTAGCATAATTATCTCCTCGAAATAAGCCTTGAATTAGTTAATTGCGAATCACAGTCCATCTCTCCTGTGTTTTCTTTAGTATTTTGCTAAATAAGTGCCCATTGATAAGAAAGGGTATTCTTTAACCGATGTGTAACAGTGATTGATTTATTCATTTACATTCAATTGGAGCGCCGACTTCGAAAGACATTTTTTCATATAGTAGAAATCAGACAGTCAACATTTTTTCATTGTAATTATCTTTTACTTTTTATTGGCTGAATTCAGTGGAGCCTGGTTTTTTGGTAAATTTTTTTATTATGGTTTAATTTCATTAGTGAGCTACAGACAGACAGACGGACAAAATAAAACTATAGGACATATCAAATCATCATCAAAATAATCATGCCCGCGTCGGTTTTTCCCGACACTTACAACCTTGGGATCTTCAAGTCTAGAGTGAATAGGCATTTACTGGGTGCGCGTGATACATCTTCGGCTACATCGTCACTTTCCATCAGGTGAGATTGTAGCCAAACGCGAAACCAGTTTTTAATTAAAAAAAAATCAAACCTAATCTTTTAACCGCCTCCGTGGCTCAATGTAAACAACATTGGGTTTACGATTCGAAGGTCGCGGGTTCGATTCCCAGCAGGGTACATGTTTACGTACTCGGTTGGCTAGCTACCACCATCTTATCTAAATCTGCCGCCAAGCAGAAATGTTAATAGCATTGTTGTGTTCCGGTTGTCGGAGATAAGATAGCCAGTCCTCCAAATGTGTTGAGGTTCTGGTCAGTACACTTCCACCTTCGACATCATCTTCACTTAAGTGAAGAACTTATGTTAACATCAGGTGTGATTGAGGTCAAGTACCAACCCGTTGTGCATAAAAAAAACAGTAGCTTAAAATCTGAATATTTTAAGTGTACCCTGTGTACTTTAACATGTGTGTCAATGATAAAGCTGTGCTGCACATATTCATTCTGTTTATTATACGATTAATTGGTTGATCAGAGACCGCTCACGAGCCGCTTTGCGAGCTCGCTCCCCTGAATGAATGTCTATTCCTCATTTAAATCATATTTCTTTTTCCAAACCACGCGCAGGCTATTACGACCAGCTTTAAACCACACCATCCCAAGCGTTCTCCTTCTACTACACATTCAAGATGGCGACGGTCCAAGGAGTCGCCACAGTACCTACCTACAAAATAAAGCATTTTTGACTTTCATAATCATAATTATTTATTTTACTGAAAATATGGTGAGCAAGATGGTAACAATACATTATTAATTATAAAGATCGCATATCTTACCTTACCTGGCAAGCAAATTTACATTTTTAATAATTATTATCAAAAAAAAATTATAAGTTAATAAAATCTATATAATTTATGCAAATGTCAATTAAAATTAGATTTAACCTTAGATTAATGATTGGTCTCCGCGCCGCTACGACTAGATACCGTCGGCGTACTCGAAAAATGCGGCAACAAATACTACGCCGTATTCGGCGTACCCGCGCCAGTCACGCCACAAGTTCAAATTTCAAATTTTGGTTTAAGACTGAAGCAAAATGCCGGTTTGCGTAGTCAAACTATGTAATAACAATACTACAAAAAACAAGAAAGATACTGGCATCACATACCATCAGTAAGTACTGTATACATCTACACACTACAATATTGAGTTGCCGCATTCAGGAACCTGTTTTTTCTTCATAGTGCGGTATCTAGTCGTAGCGGCGCGGAGACCAATCATTAATCTAAGGATTTAACGTTAAAATAGTCATACGTACAAATATTACATTCAGGTAAGTCGGTAAATAGTATCTAAAAGTTACTCTCACGATTTTTAATTTCATAGATATGGTAAAATTTACATGTCATACGTTTCTTAAAGTCAATATACTATTTATGGAATAGCAATTTTTCTCTTGTAACCGTGCTCTTAATCTACATTTAAATAAATCCTTAGGTAATAATTTTATGTCGTCAGGTTTGACTATGAGGAGGTCTATGTTCAGCAGTGGATGGCCCGTGGCTGATATGATAACGATGAATTACATTAAAATACATTCATGCTCTTAGTTTATGCCTAGAATACAGATAACAATAATTAGTAGTACGTCGTTTTTAATTATGTTCAAAACTTACAACATCACAATATATGGAGTCGTTTGTGCTCTGCATTATTTCTTCGGTAATTATACATTTTTTATTATTATTATCTAAGACCTCGTGTCGTGTTATTGGCTAAGATATTTTGCTTATGTATACCTTTTCAAGTATGTTAAAAACTACTGTTAGTTGTCTTGGGGGATGTCGGTTTGCAGTATCAAGATAAAATCAAGTTTACAGTAGTAGTACTTAATAGTTTCATTTTGATGTAGATGATTAATGCTGAGGTGACTCAACATTTTTATACAAGCGCCACTATAATAATGTGCCGAGGAAGGGATTGGGACGCGACAATATTTTGCAACGTTTTATCGTTATTTTGACCCCATCCCTACCTATCCACCCACTTCAGTATTGCAAGCAAATAAATACGTTAAGTACACAATTTAATTAATTGTTTTTGTTACTGACATACATTATGCATGAGTTACGCTTTAATTGTTTGTATTTCCTCAAATTATTAATCCGCAAAGTTTTATGTAAGTAAACTGCATTTCATTATATTTAATTAGTTTATGGTAGAAAAGGAATTAGTAGGTATTAATATAAGAGATGACGGATGAATGTATTAAGATTTGTATTATTGCTACAAAAAAAACCGTAGTGGGCAATTTCGTCAAAAGTTGACCATAGCAAAAATTCATTGCCCTACTAACATTTTAGATCTTATTTTATTAATATTCCACTTTTTTACTGCAAATAATTTTCTAACGGATGAATTACAGTTCAAGCTTTAAGAAAATGTATTATAATACAATATCTTGCTTTAATTTATGCAAATAAAATACAATATTTGTAAGCTGAATGCGTATTTTTGTTATGTCCCATGAGGGGTATGTCATGTTCGCACAGTCGTATTTCTATTTTATATTATATTGAATTTTGAAATAAGTAATTTAAATGGCTAGTATAGTCTATATACAAATGAAAGGTATTTGAGTAGTGATGCTTTAATAAATAAATTAGTAAAATTGAATTATTTGCTGTCCTACGAATTTGGCACTAGTTCTAAGTGGAAAGTTCTATATAGTCGATTCAATCAAAAAAGCCTTAATCGACAATTGCGCTTCGCGAAGCGAATAATCTACCAAAGGAGTATTTTAATTATCCTGGCAATACTATTTTATTTAGCAAGCCGCTTTTAACTGTAAATTGTCATGAGGCCGCCCCGTAACCTGTGACGACTTTGAGCACGGGGTATGCCGCGCCAAAATCGCGTGTCGAGTGGCGGGGGGCGTTACGTGGTACCTTTTTTGCTTGAAAATTGCTTGTATTGTTTTTTTTTTGTTTAATTCGCTCCATTCGCAGAAGGCAAAGGGAACTAAGCCCATACAGTCATGTCTTATTTCTATTATTTCTTTAGTTTATTGAAGTCAGTCTCAGTCAAAACAAGTCATTCGTCATATACTTGGTATTTCAAGAGTCTAGCCACGGACAAGTCATTCGTGGCAGAATGCTTTACTAAAGATTTTGGCTGCTTCTTGTGGGAACCCGAAAGTTTTGTAAGGCACTTTTTTTTTAATGCACGGCGGGTTAGCACTTAACCTCAATCTCACCTGATTTTAATTTACACTTCCCTTTGTACACCATTACTGACTTTTGCTGCACAATATTCTGTCATTATTAAGCTTCAAAACTCCGAATGCACAAATTATAAGAAATAATAACAAAAATGCAACGTCACTCGCTGAGTTCCCGCTAAAATCATCCATTCCCGATACTTTGACTGAATGTGTGTGACACCGAAAGGGCATCCACTCAGCATTATGCCGTTCGTTGGTATTAAGGCTTCGTCAAACAGAACGCGTACGTAGCGCGCGTCAGAGCGCTATAGCGACGTGGCTTGTCGCCGCGCTATAGCGCTGAGTTGTGTTGTATATACAGTCAAACAGTGCGCGGGCGCTAGCAGTACGCGGCGCTCTGACGCGGCGATAGGACGTTTTGACGCCGGGCGTTGTATTTTTTTACAAAATTTCATTAGCGTCCGACGTACCTACGTGTGCAAATACTTTCATTATGATGACTGAAAAACTAATAGAATGCGTTCGCAGACATCCCTGCCTATATGCCTAAATAAACGATGATATTCTCCTAACTCTTTTCTCTTTTTATTAATGTCGTGTACCCATTTTCTTTTTCTCTGCGATCGTGATGAAGCGTACAAAAGTAATAATTCTTCCACATCTGAATCACTTGACATCTCAATAGCGAACAAACTATCCAAAGACTGCTAGTGGTACGCTCTGAAAAATAGTACGTTGCGCAGCGTTGCGTCAATCTAGTAGAGTGTGACATCCAAAGTACGCGACGTTAAAACGTGACGCTATAACGCTGTAACGCGACGCTAGGTACGCGTTCTGTTTGACGAAGCCTTTAAAGTATTGAACCCTGGCAGTACCAATTTATCTAAAGTATTATCTCTAGTGATAGCAGAGCATATACAAACGCTTTCTTTGCTTTAAAAGTCGTTTACTTTATGGCAAAAATAACAAAGATCAACTTAAAATGGGTTTAGCAAATATTTACAATCTGAAATAAATGTAAAATGTACCAATGGCAACACTAAAATAAAATAATATCTTTTAACTTTAAATAAGATTTAACTGTAAATGCCACTTACAGGCAATCTATCTATTATCTAACTCCGATTCAAAAAGGTCTGAATATTATACGCTAATGTTTTGGAGCTTATATTTATTGGATTTACGGCTTATAGGTATTTTGTCTCGTTTTTATGGTTAGTTTTTTTGAGGAGTTGGTAACCCTTGCAAAAATTCGATCAATAGGACGCGTAAATTATCCATTTTAAATTGCTGCCGGCGGATTTTGATTTCCTAAATCAATTTATTTCTGAAATCAAATCACCAACAATCAAAATGGAAACAGACTCGGACACCAGCGATGAAGAAGTACAATTACGAGAACTAAGTCGATTACAAGCTGTCTTGGATGCCGACGAACGAGGCAAATCTCAGCGTCTTTCGCAGTCTACCAGTCACGGCATCGACCCCGAGTCCTTCAAGAAACAGCAAGAGGAGTATCTTAATAAAATACAAAAAGCTACTGAATATAATAACTTAACTGACCAAAAATTGGCCCAACTTCAAAGGGTTTTACTTGTCCGACTGCGCGAATGTCGACAGCGGCTGGCGTCAATGTCGAGGTCGTCCACCGCAACTGATAATGAAGAGAAATCATTCCGCTACGTCAGTTGCGGCAAACCTTACTTTAAAGATAAAGATGGCTTTCCGGCACCACCCAATAAAGACACTATAGCAATGTCAAAGATGAAAATGTTTGATTTAACTCTTGTCAGCTCTGTACCCGGGTGGACGATAAAAGACAAGAGTGAGTTCCTAAAACAAATCCACAAAATGTCTGTGGATATAAGAAAAAGCGAGATAGAATCGCAAATAGCTCAATTGCTTCGTGACAAGAAATCCAATGTCCGTAAAAGGGAACTTACATCTCAAATTGCGGTTCTAAGGAAGCAGATTGAGGAACTGAAGAAGAAACCCTTAAGTGAACTGGCATTACCGATAGACAAAGAGTATGATTGGGAAACATTGGCCAACAAGACTAATTATAGGCATAATGCACATGAATACCGGGCACTTTGGAAGTTGTTCTTACATCCTTCTATTAACAAAAACATATGGAGCAAGACTGAGCACATGCAATTGCAGAAGCTTGCGCACACTTATAAGATGCAAGACTGGGACAGAATTGCAAGTGAACTAAACACTGGCCGGACTGGATATCAGTGCTTCGTTTACTATAGGACAAATATGAGCACTACGACAATGGGCCAAAAATGGACAAAAGAAGAAGAAGAGTACCTAAAGAGGTTAATTGACTATTATAAAGAAGATAGCTACATACCTTGGAGCAAAGTAGCAGCATCTATGGAGAAGAGAACTAAAATACAAATTTACAATAAATATGCTCGTCTTATGGAGCATAGAAAGGGCAGGTTCGTGCCTGAAGAAGATGCAGTTATTCTCACTTGTGTGAGAAAGTTCGGTACGAATTTTCGGAGAATATCAAAGTACTTACCAGGCCGTTCTATGGCACAATTACGTGCAAGGTACCAAGTTCTAACTGGAGCTAAAACTACATCAATCGTTTGGACTGTAGAGGAAGACAGGAAATTAATTCAGTTCATGGCTAATCAGGACACCTCGATAAACTACTCCAGTTTGACTAAACATTTTAAAGGGAAAGGCAGAGCACATATTAGAGCCCGATACACAACATTAGTGAAATGGATGAGAAAGCATCCCCATGTTGATATTTCTAAAGCCCCACGTCGAGGTGCTCGTCGCTTGGGACATGGCGAAGCATCCCAAGACATAAACTTGGCCATTGAAAACTTAAAGAAAAGAATACAGTCGGATGTGCAGAAAAAAAATTCTACTAGGCAAGAACAGCAGAACAAAAGTTCCACTAGTCCAGAAGAGCAAAACAAAAATTCCGCTAGTCCAGAAGAGCAGAACAAAAGTTCCACTAGTGCAGAAGAGCAGGACAAAAATCCCACTAATCCAGAAGAGCAGAACAAAAGTTCCACTAGTCCAGAAGAGCAGAACAAAAATTCCACTAGTTCAGAAGAGCAGGACAAAAATGCCACTAAGGTCAGTAGTAAAATCACTATGGACTCAACTGAAGAAGAAATTGAAGAGGCTATCATTGTTACTTTATATAATCAAATGTTAGAAAAGCAAGCAGCAAAGCAATCTGTAGAATCTGTTACTGCCAAGGAAAAACAAATGGGCTCCCAAATACCACCAGATGCCACTAACTTAAAGAAAATTTTACTTTTGCTAAAAGCACAATTGGACAAAGAGAAGTTCTTAGAGAGTTCCTATTATAAAGATTATCCTACTTTGACAAAATTAGAAAAAGACTCGCCCCTTCTTCTTAAATCTTATTCAAAAAAGAAAGCGGTTGAAATGGTGGAAGTTGAAGGTAAACCCGATATATGGGGTAACAAAGTATTGGAAACATCAGAATATGTGTTTCCACCAAACTACGCTACTATAACTGGCTGTCGGCAGCTAATGGCCTATGTGGCTGCTCATCCTCCACCTGAAAATTTGAACGTTATATTGAGTGGGATGGCTCGAAGAAACCCCGCTTTTAAAGAACAAATGGACACTTTGGTGGGACGATTTATTGCATTATTCTTATGGCCCATGTTGCTTTCAAATGAGTCTCCAAGTGAGACCACTGTCAAACCTGTATCTCATCTTCAAAATAAGCCAAACCTGATACTGCCTGGTGATCCTGGAATAGCAATCCCTAAAGCTATGGTGGATATTGTAAACGAAAATATTGACTTAGAGGATGACTCTGACGATAAGGAAGAAATAGATATAGGGGATGTTCATGTTGGCAATGATGACTTTATGTATATAAAATAATTGTGGGTTGCTGTGTCCGTTTGTGTTTGGGTCCGTGTGTTTCTTACGTGGAGAAATAATGTGAAGTGACTTAATATGAATTAATAAGATGTGGTATTTTTATAAGGTACGTATTTATTCACAAATACTAAAATAACGAAAACAATATTGTCAAATCATGCATTAATTTTTAGTCATTGAAAGCATACTTTATGGTTTTGTTCTAGGACACTTTCTATTTTTTTTTTGGAAACGGTCATAATTATACAGTTTATAACTTAGTCAATATAGACCTATAGTTCAGTCTTAAATAATTTATATTACTTACAGAATTAAATACAAAACATAATAAAAATTAGATAACAACACTATTGCATAGACTAATTTGAAACAGTAATAAAAGTGCAGTATTATTGCACTTACAAAGGACAGTAATGACTATTATGGCACTTTGGTAACAGTATTTGTAAATTACATGAGCATTACATTAAAAAAAATTATTACTTATATCATCAATCTCACAAAAATCTCATACATGCTTTAAACTATTGACTTGGAGATTCTCATATCTCTGTAGAGAGACTATGGGGCATGCTAGCTAGGCTGGTAACATTTATGTATATTTAAGTTAAAAATGATAACTTGTACTTTTATTTGTAGAAACTAGTGGTAAATATTGCTGTGCTGATCATGTTATTTATAGATACGTGTAATGTTATTTAAGGATGAAGATAGTAATAACAATAATTTTTGTACATACTTGTATTTGTAACGTTATTGGTAATTAAGTTTAAAATAATTAATCATCATATTAGCCACTGCTGAACATAGACTGCCTATGGGATGCCAGAGTTTAAAATAATAAATATCTTGTACTTTTACTATAAGTTGTAGAAAATAGGATATACCCTTCACATTCATGCTTTAAATGAGAGAGAGACAGGCTGTATCGGGTCTTTGTAGACACTACGGGGCATGCTAGCTCGGCTGGTAATTTTATTCATAAATATGTGTGGTGTTATTTAAGTTACTTTTAGGTACTTTTATTGTAGAAATTAGAAGGAAATATTGCTCTCCTCGAGGCTAGCCCTGCAGTAGAGTAATATTTCTAAAAGTATTATACAATCTAACATTTCAATATTTTTAAAAGAGTATACCTACATTGTCCCTTGAATGACTTAGTGACTTTGTGTAAGCGACTGCTATGAACATCAAGTTTACTTATATCTTGTATTTCACTATTTTTCCTAAACAATTGCAGATTCTTTCTTACGTACATTAAGTTTTCGTGAATTTATTGCGATGCCAAAGTTAATATAATTGATTTCCTGAAATTCATTCCTCAGAGAATCTTTGAAACCTAACTTGTAGATCTCACGAACGTCTAAGTGTATAGTATAAGATCCGGCAATAGAAATATATACCCTCATCTGTTATTCGACGATAACAAAATTAATATGTTAGTTAATGAATATATTAATACATTGAAAATGGGTTGCCTAGCTAAATCGCGGGCCAAACGGTTAATTAATGTAAATCCAAATTAATTGTTTTTCAATTAACTTCCCCGATTTGTTATTTATAAAAATCAACCATTATCTGAAAGAACATAACATAAGGAACTGGAAAAATATAGGTTGCCTACTTTCCCTTCAGCATAACTATGGAGTTGTCATGTATAAACATGCGAGCAAGCGTTATTAATATACCCTCATCAGTTATTTAATTGATTTTTTTTTAAATTAAACGTTACTTTATTCTCTTTCTAACAGTATAAGGTTGCCTCAGTAAAAGTTTGTCACATGCACGGTTGCTGTGATTTTAGATGTGAAGTTTTGAGCGCAAGCGCGGAGAGTGACAGAGAGCGTTGCACGTACTTCTCCATGCGACAGACAGAGATGCTGATAGTCTAATAACGTTATAAAAAATTCCTATATTTTCGTGCAATAATAATAGAATGTAAATTTTTCTTATTATTGTATTTTTAATTGTTTAAGTATAATGAAAATATTATTTACAAAGAACGACGATTATTGTCATACTATATATCTTATAATTTTTAATGCTCTTTGTAATGGTAGTAGTAGAAATTTTTTATTTGTTTGTCTTTACAATTTAAACAATCTTTTTGTTTAAAATATATATATAATATATCAATATGTATCAATATATCAATATGTACTCCATACATCAAATATACATCAAGTATACAACCGTTACTTTTTTATAGCAAGACGAATGATAACCAAAATTATTGATTAAATCCAAGCTTAACTTAACCTCACTGTACGCAAAGTTTTTTTCTCGCCGAAACAATAACTTCAAAAACATTTCTTGAAGGATTCGTTATCAAAATCAATAACAGAGCCCTTCAAACCACAAACAAAACACTTTTTCATTTTTAATTATGTAATTTTTTGTTAAAAAGATTAATATTTTTACTAACGAAGTATAAAAGAGCACGTTTGTTTACACCGGAGAATAAAATATGATCTAGTTATCTTTGTCTAACACACAGAGAAAGGAACATGTCTCTCTCTCGTTAACTCAGCAGCTGCCTGGCGCATGCCTTACCGGCATCACTGCGTCTCTGTCTGTCGCATGGAGAAGTGCGTGCAACGCTCTCTGTCACTCTCCGCGCTTGCGCTCAAAACTTCACATCTAAAATCACAGCAACCGTGCATGTGACAAACTTTTACTGAGGCAACCTTATACTGTTAGAAAGAGAATAAAATAACGTTTAATTTAAAAAAAATCAATTAAATAACTGATGAGGGTATATTAATAACGCTTGCTCGTATGTTTATACATGACAACTCCATAGTTATGCTGAAGGGAAAGTAGGCAACCTATATTTTTCCAGTTCCTTATGTTATGTTCTTTCAGATAATGGTCGATTTTTATAAATAACAAAGCGGGGAAGTTAATTGAAAAACAATTAATTTGGATTTACATTAATTAACCGTTTAGCCCGCGATTTAGCTAGGCAACCCATTTTCAATGTATTAATATATTCATTAACTAACATATTAATTTTGTTATCGTCGAATAACAGATGAGGGTATATATTTCTATTGCCGGATCTTATACTATAAGTTTGATAACTAGGTACTTTATAAAAACTAGAAGGAAATATTGCTCTCCTGCAGGGCTAGATGAGCCTCAGTCTACAATGACGCAAGATAGCAGGCATCTGCCTTAAACGAGTGAGAAGACGCAGAGCTTGTATTGTGTCACTGTAGAGACAAGGGGCATGCTAGCTCGGCTGGTAATTCTCTATGATTTGTGTGTAGTGTTATTTAAATTTAATAATACTTTTATTGTTGAAACTATTTTTTTTTTTTTTTTATTTATTCGGAAAACCAACAGCTGCAATAACACTAATGGAAACTATTCTAGGAAACAGAGAGCCAATTACAGGTCCTCACAAATAGAAATACATTATATAATTCAATAACATGCATTATCACACTTGTACATTTTTTGCCCTTGCGGTACATATACCAGATTCAAACATCGTCAAAAAAAAAGAAAAACAATTGATTTATAAATTAAATTAAGCCATCAAATGTAAGGAAATATTACTCCCCTGCAGGGCTAGCATGAACCTCAGTGTCTACAATGACGAGATATCACGCTATCACGTTCATGCTTTAAACGAGAGAGAGACGCAGAGCGTCTGTTTGGTGTTTTTGTAGAGAGACTACGGGGCATACCAGCTCGGTTAGTCATTTTATTTATAGATATTTGTGTGTAGTGTTATTTAAGTTAATTAGGTACTTTCTCTGAAGATAATTTCAGTCAATTACTTTTATTGTAGAAACTAGAAGGAAATATTGCTCTGCTGCAGTGCTAACATGAGCCTCAGTCTCTAAAATGCCGCGAGATAGAAAACTGCTATCACGTTCATGCTTTAAACGAGTGAGAGAGACTCGGAGCTTGTCTCGTGAGAGACTACAGGACATGCTAGACCGCCTGGTGCCGCCTGCATGCTATCCCGGATGGTAACTTTATTTATTGATATTTATGTGTAGTGTTAAAACTAAAATTAAATATTAGTTAGTTTGTAGAAACGAGAGGGAAATATTACTCTCCTCCAGGGCTAGCATGAGCTTCAATCTCTACAATGACGCGAGATAGAAGCCTGCTACTTTTATTGTAGTTGTAGAAGCTAGCAGCAAATATTGCTCTCTTGATAATTATTAATTTATAGATATTATGTGTAATGTTATATAAGAATGAACTTAGAAATAATTGAATAAAGTACTTGCAGTTGTATAAACTTGAGCGTCTATGAATATTTTTATAAGCTATCTTTTAAAAGCTATCTTTCGTGTATCTATGTGTTGTGTTATTATTGGGTATTTACCTATGAAATTGGAGTCTTTTTTCTTCGTTAATCATATGTACCAATTCCTGTGATTATCAAAGCTATATCCAAATTTGTTTATTTGGAAAATGGAACATTATTTCAAGGTTTCACATGAAATATTTTTTAATTTCTGGGCTAAATCACATAATAAAAAAAATTTGAACAGAACTCTTTCCATGTATTTCCCACAATCATTTCTTAGATTCGCTGAAACTTTTATAAAGCGGTTACTTTTAAAAATTAACGCTGCCAATACTTAACTTAATGTTATCCGATAATACACACAAAGTGTAGCTAAATTTGGATTTGCCGTTCCCAAAAAAAAATCAAAAATGTTTGTATGGAGAAAACAGTCTTAATGAAAAAAAAAAAATTCTCCATACAAAACGCCAATTACATAGGTAAGGACCTAATATTAATAAATATTTGTAATTTTTTAATACTCTGGACTTCTGGAGAGGAGAGTGGGAGGGTAGGCCTTTGTTTAGCAGTGGACGTGCTGTGTATGATGATTTATTATTCTTTACTTAAATAACTTGTAGTTTTTTATAATTGTAGAAAATAGAATTTTGCCCTGCAGGGCTAGCAGGATCACGCAGTCTCTCTAAAGCCTGTCTTCATATTCATGCTTAAATGAGTAAAAGAGATGCATAACTTGTCCCTTGTCATTGTAGAGAGACTGCTAATTATGATAGGCTTGCAGCAGAGCAATATTTCCTTAAAGTTTCTGCTTGCTATCACGTTCATGCTTTAAACGAGATAGACTCAGAACTTGTGTCTCTGTTGAAAGTGTTTAAGTGTAGCGTTATTTAAGTTAATAAATAACTTGTGGGTACTTTTATTTTTCAAACTAAAAGGAAATATTGCTCTCCTGCAGGGCTAGCATGAGCCTCAGTCTACAATGACGCGAGATAGCAGGCATCTGCTTTAAACAAGTGAGAGAGACGCAGAGCTTGTATCGTGTCTGTAGAGAGACAAGGGGCATGGTAGCTCGGCTGATAATTTTATTCATAAATATGTGTGATATTATTTAAGTTAATTAATAACTTGTAGGTACCTTTATTGTGGAAACTAGAAGGAAATATCCTGCTGGCCTAGCATGAGCCTCAGTGTCTCAACAACGACGCGAGGTAGAGGCTATCACGGTCATGCTTTCAACGAGTGAGAGAGACGCAGAGCTTCTGTCTCGTGTCTGTGTAGAGAGTCTACGGGGCATGCTAGACGGGCTGGTAATTTTATAGATATGTGCCAATTTAAAATAAGTTTTATTTCGTAAGTTATAAGAATAACATTTGAAATCGTCAATACAATTATTTTTATATTTTATAATAGCCTTTGGCACATAGTTTCCGTTTAATGCTGGTTTTAAATTTATTTTTAGAAGCGTATACATTGTCCCTTGAATGACTTAGTGACTTTGTGTGAGCGACTGCTATGAACATCAAGGTTACTTATATCTTGTATTTATATTATGTATTTCACAATTTTTCCTAAACAATTGCAGATTCTTCCTTACGTACATTAAGTTTTCGTAAATTTATTGCGATGCCAAAGTTAATATATTGATTTTCCTGAAATTTAGAATCTCTGGAACCTAACTTGTAGATCGGACGAACGTCTAAGCTTAAGTTAAATAATTAGGTACTTTATAGAAACTAGAAGAAAATATTGCTCTCCTGCAGGGCTAGATGAGCCTCAGTCTACAGTGACGCAAGATAGCAGGCATCTGCTTTAAACGAGTGAGAAGACGCAGAGCTTGTATCGTGTCTTTGTAGAGAGACAAGAGGCATGCTAGCCCGGCTGGTAATTCTTATTTATGATTTGTGTGTAGTGTTATTTAAATTTAATAATACTTTTATTGTAGAAACTATAAGGAAATATTACTCCCATGCAGGGCTAGCATGAGCCTCAGTCTCTGTACAATGACGCGAGATAGAAGCCTGCTATCACGTTCATACTTCAAACGAGTGAGAGACGCAAAGCTTCTGTCTCGTGTCTTTGTAGCGAGACTACGGGGCATACCAGCCCGGTTAGTCATTTTATTTATAGATATTTATGTGTAGGGTTTATTTAAGTTAATTAAGTACTTTCTCTAAAGGTATTTAAGTCAATTACTTTTATTGTAAAAACTAGAAGGAAATATTGGTCTCCTGAAGAGCTAGCATGAGCCTCAGTTTACAATGACGCAAGATAGCAGGCATCTGCTTTAAACGAGTGAGAGAGACGCAGAGCTTGTATCGTCTCCTGAAGGGCTAGCATGAACCTCAGTCTCTAAAATGCCGCGAGGTAGAAGCCTGCTATCACGTTCATGCTTTAAACGAGTAAGAGACTACAGGACATGCTAGACGGCCTGGTCATTTTATTTATAAATATTTAAACTAAATCTATAAGGCAAATTTTAGTCTTGAGTAGTGATAGGAACTCCTATCCATAACACCAGCGTTTGTCAACTAAGAGCAAGGTGCGCGTTGAATCTCTATCTGCTGCTTCCTCAGAGTTGTCGGGGTTCTGAATACTGGAAAGATTTTTCATGTATATTCCATAACTTACATAGTTACCAGGATGCTCAATCATCCTTATCAACGGCAGCACAGCCGAAACATCCGAGGATGTTGTTCGAGATGACTTCGATTATGGGTTTTTTTTTAATTATCACCATTAACCGATAGTTGTCCAAGACTGCGAGCGATGACGCTATAAAATCATTAGACAACTCATATTCACGAGTACCCAATTCCCAAAATTAATATCCCAACTTTCTAGTTCTGACGTGTTAATTCGCTCATTCTTGAGAATAAATTTGCTTTCCAACATGGACCGCGTGCACGCCGAAAATGTTTATAATTAAAAAGTTATGAGCAATAAAATCTTATACCGAGTTTGAACCGAGTATTCCTCAAAAACGCATGTAGGTTAGATACCCTTGTTGTACTACGTTGTGACTAAAATTTGGTTTATATTTAATATGCTTTAAGACATATTCACGAACTTTTAGTTTTTTATTTACTTCCAAAGAAAAGTACAGTAGGGTATAATACGATATTTTTGGAAAATAAAGTTTTATACATAAATGTTTGTCTTTTTCATTTAATAACTATTATATCACTTCATCAGTTGACGACCTGTTTGGTTTAGTGATTAGAAACTGTTACTATACCAAATGGTTGCGGGTTCGAATCCCGCTAGGGGAATATATTTGTATGATGAATACAGACTTGTTCCCGAGTTATGGATGTTTTTCATTTATACATGTATTTATTTACAAAAAAAAATGTATTTGTGTAGTTTATCAACCATCTGGTATCCATAACACAAGCCTAGATGCTTACTGTGGACCTAGATGGCGCTGTGTTTGTGCAAAGACATTTATTATCAGTTCAAAAACATCCCACTGCAGGGATATAGACGTTTCCTCATACCATTATATAATTATTATTATTATGGATATATATTATTTTATTTGTTCAAATTATTTAGTCATTATTGTGTTTTATCACATATAGTACCTATTAATGTTTTTCATACTTTAGGATAACACTTCTGGAATTCAATATGCAGAACTTTCAATTAGGGAATTATTTGTGCTAACCCACTAAAGGTCTTAGCATACGTGACGGGTAATTTCTCGGACGGAACGGAGACGGGAAGGGTATAGTTCCTAACGTGAAAGTGGTTTTAAAACATACGTACAGTGACGGTGTTCGACGATAGTCGTGCTGGTGCTGCAACCATATTTCAGCACAAAATGTTCGATTTTACTTTTGAAGAACTAGCAATGGTTGCCCTAGCATTAGATGAAGAAGATGCCATAACGATGTTTTTTCTATTGCCGTCCCGTTCCGCCCGTGTTTCTCGCCACGTGTATTTTATTGCTGTTTTCAAATGCAACGATGTCAAAAAATCGTCCCGTTCCGTCCGGCACGAGAATAAACACGTCACGTATGCTAAGACCTTTAATTACTCCTATTGAATTCCTTGATGATATGTTTGTCTAGAAGAGATCGCTGTTAGCGATAAGGCCTCCTAATGTGTAGTTTCTATAAGATATTTAAATGTACCTTCATTATCTGAACAATAAATTGTATTTAAATTGAAAAACCAAACAACCAGACAGCATATTTTGTATTTTGCGGACGCCATGTTACATATTATACCATAAAATGTATCCTATGACACTAGAGATCAAGACAAATCGAATGACACCTTGCACTTCAAAATCGGTTGAGCTGGTTAGGCTACACGAAGTACCTAACAGAAATCTAATACACTCGAAAAATATTACCCTCCTTTTTGAGGCTGTTGGGCAAAAAAGGAAACTATTCTTCTAAAATGAATAGTGGAATATAATTAATTTGTACTTTCATTTGCACTTACATTTAAGGTTTTTAATCGGAAACAAAATTTTTAGGGCTAGTTATTTTAATGAATATATTATTTTATTGTCATGTACGTGCAATTGCCAATCCAATTGATTGATTGATCCAATACTAAAACGAAACACACATAAAGCAACAGGTGGCGGGAAATTATTCTCACACGCCTTGACCCATATAAACATACACATATTATGACTACATTTAGCGCGGGTGTCACATAATTGTCATAATGTGTATTAGCAAAAATATTATAGGTAAGTCTAAACAATTACATCCATATAGTAAAAACTTTGGTGACACAAAGGTTAGTAGTGAAGAGAAGTTCGAGTTCCCACCAAAAGTCTGCCACTTTACTGAAGAATGCATTGACCGTGACTAGACTCTGTATTGTGGCCAAGTATATGACGAATGTTTTGACTGAGACTAACTAATAAATAATAATTTCTTCAATTATTGAAGAAATAAGACATGGCTTTATGGGCTTAGATCCCTTTGCCGTCTCCGAAAGGAGCGAATAATACGAAAAAAAGGAATAATAACCTAGAAAGTGCTTATTTTCACAATTGCTGCTACGAAAAACTCAACGAAATCTCATTAACTAATTGAAACTATTTCAAAAAAGTACCATAACGATTTGAATTCGCCAATCTCACAATGAATATAGCGCGCACAATATGTACAATTCGACGGCATAGTATTGGACAAAATTTCGTTAGAAAATTCAGATTATCCAGCTCAAATCATGATTCCTCTCCGGTTACACAACCTCAGGTACAAGAAGAGAAATACGACTTCGAGGACTTGAAGATATATGAGCGCGTTGAACGCCGAAAACCGAAAATCCCACCATTTATGAAGGACGTGTTTGTTTCGATTTTCAACCGCGATTTACTCGCTTACCCCGAAATTATCAACAAAGAGGATTCTGAAACTTTGTACCAAAGAGCTTCTTTACTTGAAAAAATATTTTCCGACCCGGAAAAAACAATAGAAGACCGCAGGAAAGCTTTGAAAATGTCGAAACTATACGGGGCACCTGTAAGTGTCACTAATAACGGTTTAGCTATGAATTTCACTGAGAGTTTAAGATATTTAGAGGTTATTTCTTCAGATTTGGAATTGAGCCAGCAGATTAGTGACCATTGGGTGGGCTTGGATGCTTTAAAGCGAGGACTGGACGCCGAGCAGTACCAGAAAATCATTGACGACTTAATATCTGGTGATAGATGCATAGCACTATGTATAAAGGAGAAGTTAGCTCATAGGATATCACAAGCAGATTTTAGGACTTCTGCAGAGTTAGATGGATATGGTATGATATCTTTTTGGTTCTTATTTCATTAGTTATGTAACATCGTTAGGCTTTTTGGCGGGATCTCGGCGAGTGAAGTTGCAATTTTCTTTATAATTCTTATAATTTGTGCATTCTGACTTTTGAAGCTTAATAAAGTGCAGCAAAAGTTAGTGATGGTGTATAAGTGAAGGTAAGTGTAAACTAAGTGCGTAACGGAGCTTTCGGGTTCTCACAACAAGCCGCCGAATAACTTGACCGTGACTAGACTGTATATGCCAAGTATATGACGAATTACTTGTTTTGACCGAGACTGATTTATAAACTGAAGAAATAAAAATTAGACATGGCTGTTATGGGCTAAAATCCCTTTGCCTTCTTCTAGATGAGAGAAGGAAACGAAAAATAAAAGGCTTTTTGGCGGGAACTCGGCGAGTGAAGTAGCATTTTTCTTCATAATTCTTATAATTTGTGCATTCTGACTTTTGAAGTTTAATAATGGCAGATTATTGTGCAGCAAAAGTTAGTGATGGTGTGCAAGTGAAGGGAAATGTAAATTAAAGTGCGGAACGGAGCTTTCGGGTTCCCACAAGAAGCCGCCAAAATCTTTTGTAAAGCATTCTGCCACTTTACTGAAGAATGACTTGACCGTGACTAGACTCTGTATACGCCTAGTATACGACGAATTACTTGTTTTGACTGAGACTGACTTACAAACTGAAGAAATAAGATAAATAAGACATGGCTGTTATGGGCTAGATCCCTTTGCCTTCTCCTGGAGGAGAAAATAAAACTAAAAAAAAAAAACGAAAAATAAAATGTTATGTATGTATGCATAATAACACGATATGTATAGAAATATAACAACCTGTTTGATGTAGTGGTTAGAAACTCTGACTGCTATACCAAAGGTCGCAGGTTCGAGCCCCGCTAATACATGTTTGAATGAATACGGACACATGTAGCCGTGTTATGCATGTTTTCATTTATATAATTTACTAGTGTTCTTAACTATCCTAAATAAATAATTTCATCCGTGTGGAAGATTTCATCAAAATCGGTTCAGCAAAAAAATCTGCCTATATGTTAATTCAGGTCCTAATCTGTCTACCCACCAAATTTCATCCAAATCCATCCAGCCGTATAGGAGTGAAGAGGTAAAATACTGACATACACATAGAGAAATTATCGCATTTATAATATTATAGTTGGGATAATCAGCGTATTGGCTGGTTAGACACAGATATTATTATAGTTGGTGGACGAAAATGGACTGATGTAGCCAAGGACAGGAAGAAGTGGAAGGAGGAGGCTTTTACCCGAATGGGATCCATATAACAATAAATTAGATTATAATGTAAAACTTTCTATAATAACACTACATATTTAGTAAATAACCCAGATAATGTAAATATATACATATATATGGAAAATAAAGCTTAATAATAATAATAATCAGCATATTGAATATACATATTACACACATTTGTATACTGTATACTGCGGCACACACATAATATTTCTTTGTTTCTGTACTTGTGTTTTATTGCTTTAGTTGTATTTTTCATATGTAATATTTTTTATGTGTGTGTACTTGGATGCAAATAAATGCTTATCTATCTATCTTATCTATCTACATTGAGAAAGATATTTTTTTTAAGTAGTGGTAGACGAATCCGTGACACAGATATGAACAGGGTCTTAAGATCTGGTTTATAATTTCAGGAATATGGCGAATAACGGGAGAGAAGGCATGCAAACACGCAAATGGTTACTTCATAGTACTGAGCACGATTGAGGCTGGTCGGCTGAAGGCATTCCTTGTTCACCCTGGGGCAGATGGAATCAGCCATGATGATGCATACGTCAGTTTTATGAAGACTCCTGGTAAGTACGTACCTCACCTCTCTACCTCAACACATGGTGTCTGGAGAGGGCTTTACAAGTCTCTAAAAGGTGACTAAGAATTAAAACGACATTCTGTGAAAGTGTTACTACTCAACTAAGGAATATATTGATGAAGTTCATTTAATAATAATATTTCACAATAATAATTATGAACATATAATGTAACATAATATGTTGACATAATTTTATATGTTTGAAGTTGAAGTTCGATTCTTCACTCATCATCCGAACAGCCAAGGCATGGAACTCCCTTCCGGCGTCAGTCTTTAATGAATCCTACAACCTTGGGATCTTCAAGAGCAGAGGGATAAGGCATTTACTGGGATCGCGTGCTTCACCTGCGACCACATCGTCACTTTCCATCAGGTGAGATTGTGGTCAAACGCGAATCCAGTCAATCTTAAAAAAAAATATGGAACAGGTGGAAGCGTACTGACCAGGAAACCCCAACACATTTGGGGGACTGGCTATCTTATCTCTGACAACCAGAACACAGCAATGCTATTAACATTGCTGCTTGGCGGCAGATTTAGATAGGATGGTGGTAGCTAGCTAGGCGGACATTTAATATGCCCTACCACCAACCAAACCGAGTACTTAAACATGTACCCCGCTGGGGATCGAACCCGCAACCCCGAATCTTAAACCCAATGTTGTTTACATTGAGCCACGGAGGCAGTTAAATTCAACTCCTGATATTGTATGACAATTAAAGATGTACACGACATTCACCAGTTTATACAAAAGCATCTTAGGTGGTAAGTTGAAGCCAATCTAAAAGATATTGTGCCCATTAGATAGGGTACGTTAATACTGTTAGTTATTTTGTGATGGGGGTAATATTTTGCAATATTTAGCATTGTCTTATCTTATCTTAATATCTTTATTGTACACAAAATTGTTACAGAAATATGCATTGTATATATAATGTACAAAGGCGAGCTTAACTCCCATCGAGTTTTTTCTGTTATTAATTGATCATTTAGTTATACATAACGTATAACCTTTATCCCAAATGGGGTGGTCAGAGATATCCCAAACAAGAAGTTTAATGATTGAGACAACATCCACGGTTCACCTTATAGAATATACAGAATTGCACACGTGACAGGGAGTGAGCACATAACCATTGAAATGTGCAAATCTATAGATGTTTTTTGGTGGAAAGTCCCTTAGTCGCATTTTACGACCCACGGGTTGGTTCTATTCTATTTGAGTGCCGAAACCACACAGCATATTTAGTTATGATGATTTAATTCTTTGTCAGGTATACCCCTAGGGCATGTGACGGAGCATGCGCTAGCGCATACACTGGGCGTGTCGCGGCTGCACTCGGCTACACTCTGCCGGTGCACCCTCACACGGGCCGTGCACGCCGTCAACAGCTTCGTTCACAATAGATCTTTCAATGGTGAGTGTTGCCACAGCTCGAGAGAACGATGCGCTTCTCCTTAAAACCTTTTTTTTTGAATGCGCACTTGACCACAATCACAGTTCAGTGAAGATGAGGCCGAAGGTGGAACACAGCCCTTTGTATCGAATGTGTGCATTATGTAATGGCACGAGATACCAGATTGATACATTTTCTGGTACAATCGTCTCCACTAAGAAAGTTATCTATTTTTTATGCATAACGGGTTGGTACTTGACCTCAATCACACGTGAAGTTAAATGAAGATGAGTTCGAAGGTGGAAGCGTACTGACCCGGAAATCCCAACACATTTGGGGGACTGGCTCTTTATCTCTGACAATATCTGGTATCCACAACACAAGCCTATAGTTGCTTAGTGTGGAAGTTGCCTCCACGGTCTTCCGCAGCCTCCAGACGAGACGATTCGCTGATTCAGTATTCAGTACGTTTATTGCAGTATCACAAATATAGTAGTACATGCTTACGAGTAAAACTAGGTGTTAAATAAATATTTGTGACGCCCCGTTGGGGCATGGCAATATTATCTTACATTAGGAGAGGGCCTGACAGTTTATTATTTTCTATACTTAACTATAGTTATTATCACAGTATATATATATTAAGATTCTTTACATATACATTTCTTAAAGTTGAGGAATCATAACATCCTTAAATATCATATAAATACTTTGTTATCTTCCAAGAAATCATTTAGGTTGTAGTAGCTTTTTTTGACAAGGTAGCTTTTACTATAACATATTCTTAATTCTTCTCTAATATACCCTCTATAAGATAGCATCTATAAGGTCTAACAAAATTAACCCGACAAACGTTGCAGACTGTATGTATAGGATGTATCTATTACGAAAAAAATAAAACATTAAAGTTAACAGATTTTATTCAAAAAATTAAATTTAGAAATGTAAATTTTGTGAGTTGGACCTTAATGGCCGCGCGCTCTAAGTACTTTGTCACAACACACAAACACGTGCCGCGGTATCTTTGAAGACGCCTCAGGCGACCACTCGCCGCTCGCGGCCGGCGCTTGCCCCGGCGTCGCCGCGACGCGCTGTGATTGGTTGCGTCCTGTGCCCCGCCACCCCCTTTGGCATCTTCCATATCAATGGAACGTTGCCTGTTGTCTCATTGATAAAACAAGGTACAATCGAAATAAAGTAAGTCTGTTAATGTGTATTTTCATTTGCACTTACATTTAATTTTTTTTACTTGGAAAGAAAATTTTTAAGGCAAATTTTTTTAATGAATATATTAATTTATTGTCATGTACGTGCACTTGCCAAAGTTTGTCGGGTTAATTTTCTTAGAAGGTGTGATCAGAGCAGATATTTAAAATAAACAACAATTTATTATTCTTGCTTGTTATAATTATTATTTGGCCATGGTCGAGGTTACTAAAGATGGTTACAATTTGAGATGCTTAAGGATTAATCTAATTACCATTATTTTAAACAGAAATGATATGTACGTGGTAATGGAGGCGACAATTGACAGTTGATAGATTCATAGGTTAAGCTGTCTAAGCATAGACTAATTAAAAACAGTGTTACCAATCCATAATTCACAAATTGATAATTGTTTTCTACAACAAATTTCGTTAGACCCTATATATAATTCCGTTCTGAATTATGTCTGGCTAAGCTATTTTTTTTACCGTATTTTTCCTAGCTATTGATTATACAGCATACACCTAATAAAGCTGCGTCACCTAATAAATGCTCTTAACTCAAAAAATATATTTTATGCGCCAGGTAAATCACTCGCCGAATTCCAAACGGTGCGTGCGTCGTTCGGCGAATTGTTACTCCAGATTTACGCGGCAGAGAGCGCCGAGTACTTCACTGCTGGACTCCTGGACGGATATGAGGAGCCAGACGCTGAGCTGGAGATGGCAATGTGCAGGTTAGGAATATAGCGAAGTGGATGACATTCGATGTAGTGATTGTTTGCGGTAATCAACAAAATAAATAATCTAGTATATAATTAAAAAAAACTGTTTAAACTTACCGTCAGTGTCCGATAGGCGTCCGTGTTTTCACCTTGGGCTCCAATGAAAACCAGCGTTGTAGTTTAACTTCTTTTTTTTTTTTTTTTTACTATATTTTCTCCATCATGCAATCAGTCAGTTGACTATGAGCAGATATTTTGTCCGATTCATGTATGACGTTAGGCACGCCTTCCCAGTGTCAGGTTGCCTTCCATGGAAGACTTATATTAAAATATTGAGTCCCAGGTATACTGCCTTCTTAAGCGCCTTATTGTGAGTGGTTCACTAAGTTCCTGTGCCAGACTATTGTCATGATTTATTATTCTGTGTCTGTATGATGTTGTCATAGTGGTGACCTCTGCTTTGATAGTTGGTACTTGCAGATATTCATGTAATTCCTCCGTTTTAGTGAACCAGCATTGGCTATCAATCTCAGTATATTATTCTGGAATCTCTGTAGTATTTCTATATTACTGTTTTTGACAGATCCCCACAGTTGTATTCCAGAGCAGGCCGAGTATTGTAACGTGACGGTATTGCGTCTCGTTGGTGATTTTAGTTAGTAATCTTTTTGTTCTTTTTCCTTTTCGTTTCTCTATATTTAAATTCAAATTCCTATTTCGAACTCAGACGGCCGAACAAAACAACGTCATGATATTTTCAACAGTTCTAAAGCTCGGACGTTTCTGTCAAACTTATTATATTATAACCCTATTGTATTATATTTCCGCTGAGTGCGCTGGAGCTTCTAGTATCATAAAATTCATTATTATTTGTAAAGGCATTGTTTTATAACGTGAGTGTTTTGTAGTGTTTATTATGTTCGGTTTCTTTTCTAAATTCTTATGTGTTTTATTCAATCTATCTTTTATGTTCTTATTCAGTGTTTTTATACCTTTTTCAGAGTGCCTTTTTATTACAATTATATTCGGTCAAGTGTTCCTGTTTTTATTATTTATTGCGGCCTACTCCTGAGCAATCAATTGGAAGTCTGGTTCAGGAGTAGTGCCACAGTATAACTCCATATCGGTTTAAGGATGGCCTTGTACATCAATAATTTGTTATTAACTGATAGATGTGATAACTTCTAGACTGCAACTTATGCTGAGAAGGAGACCTCTTTGATACCACTTTGCGATACCGAAAATTAAATTTTTAAGGACTTCTACAGGGTGTCCCTGGAAGTATGGATCAAATCGAACAGGGGCATGGGGAAGGTCATTCCCAAACTTAAGCTGAAAAAAAAAAATAAAAAAAAAAAAAAAAAAAAAATAAGAAAAAAAATAATAATTATTTTTAATTAAAAAATTAAGCTGATAGCTTTGCTAGTTTTCTTTTAAAAAAATTTTTTGTATAAGCACTATTCGATAATATGAAAATGTAAAAAATTGATCATAACTTTTGAACCGTCAAAAATGGCACCGACATTCATAGGGTTAAAAAGTTTGGGAATGACCTTCCCCATGCCCCTGTTCGATTTGATCCATACTTCCAGGGACACCCTGTATAAGTGAAACATTGCTTAAGTATTTTTATTGTACTTTGTAAACTGCATTATGATAAGTACCTATCCTATTACATGACATTGTTTCGTGACAAAATTGGTGACTACCTAAATGACAAAAACGCTTGGTATACTTCGCCCAGCTCCCAAAAATTATAAAATTGTATTAGTTGTATACTTTTATATATAAAAAAAAAAGAAAAGAAAAGAAAATGATCCTGTGGGTTTCTTGCGCCGCTTCTTTTCCCACAGATGATTTCCCTTTCCGAAGCGGTGGTAGCTTGGACATACTGACTGACCGAAAAATGCTTAGCCCTATTTTTATTTCCAATAGATTTAAATTGACATTCAACAAATGATATCATGTATCTTACGTTGAAATAAAATGCTAAATAAAATGTATGTATATGTATTATTATATATTTTTTTTATTACTTTTATATACTTATATATATTTATATATATATTTGTTAGTGTGTAAGTGTAGGTATTTGCTTTGCTTTAGTTTGAATTTGCTGTAATTTGTATACGCCCAATCTGCTGTTTTCTAACTAACCCTATGGTTGACTGGAAGAAATCCCTCTTTGGGATAAGTCCGCCGTTGTACTCAATTTATGTATCAATGCAAAATTAATGTATTGCCTTTTTGTACAATAAAGCGTTTACAAACAAACAAAGAAACAAATGCTTTGAGTTTGAGAGAGTTTGAGTTTGTACATACTACTCTTATCTCACTCGGCCCCAATTTCACTGTGTATGTTTTCACATTTCATGTTATAATAAATATCAAATATTTCAAAATATTATTTATTGCACAGACTAATTTACAACATTTGTTTAGCTAATTATTATAATTATTATTAGCAATTAGTACTTATTAGCAGTGAAAAACAATGACAAACTAACCTCCGCACTAGTAAAAATACTGTATTGCGGGAGGGTAGTACCACTGTCTCTCAAAAATGGCCGACTTGGTATGACGCGGCTGCCATTCGTTGTGTGTACAGTGTATGGAGAAAAATACGATAAAACAATCTTAGTAATCTTAATTTTAAAGGAAAGTACAAAATCTTTATCTTAAAAGGGTACATGCGTTTATATTATTTGTGTCAGCAGTTTTGTGTATATATTGTATTATTACCCAATAGTAGTATGATTAAATATGTATCTGGTTATGCTAATGTTTAGTATATAAATTATTAATAGGTAGGCATAGGGTTTCAAAATAATTTGTAAATAGGTACGTATACATAAGTAGGATTTATGACATATATACACCCACACCATATAATATCAGTTATTAACATTTGATAAATATATATGTAAGTATATTTTTACATATAATAAATATATATGATTCAATATACATACATACACATACATAATGTCACGTCTGTTTCCCGTTGGGGTAGGCAGAGACCACAGACTTCCACTTGCTACGATCCTGACACACCTCTTCTGCTTCCGTCACTCTCATAAGGTTGTTCATACATGCTCGTCGGTTTAGGGTACTCTCGACTTGGCCTTTCTTTTTCTTTTATAATAAATATGTGTGTCGCTAAATGGGTCAAATAAACGATTCTTATTCTTAACAAGGAACCGTGTTGTTGTGTTCGTCTGTCTGTCCGAGGCTTAGCCCAGAGGCTCTTGGGCCCTTAATAAACCATTCTCAAAATTGAGAACAGTCTTGTGACCGGTCTCAAGTAAACGTGTTGATTAATAAACCGAACGTGAGACCTGAAAAGCACGTGCATACTCAAGCAGTACTCACTTGAGAGGTGCGCGTATTTATAAACGGAACTCAAGACTATCATTAATTCGACGCCGAGGCGAATAGTTGGAAGTATTCTCAGCTGAGTAGACCTCAAGATTGCTTTATAAATAAGCACGGAGCTTGAGAGAGCGTCAACTGCTTAGGACGTATCTCGGTTGATACACCCTCAAGACTTGTATTGAGATTGATTTATTAATACGGGCCATAGTACTAGAAAGCTGTAATTTGACATGGGTATACATATTAATCGATTTGTAGAATATAGAATATATAATATAGAATAGAATTTGTAATAATAATGCTGTTTATTCTATGTAAATAAATAAAATAAAATAATCACGCCGACGAAGTAGTAAAACAAAGTCTTGAAAAAAAATTATATATTTTAAGAAATAAAGTGGATGATTCTTTTTATTTTTGTACGACCGTTTATAGACAACCTGTCTGATGTTGTGGTTAAAAATTCTGACTGCTTTACCAAAAGGTCGCGGGTTCGAATCCCGCTAGGGGCATATGTTTGTGTGATGAATACAGACATGTGTTCCCGAGTTATGGATGTTTTTCATTTATATTTTAAATTTTTTTATTTGGAAAACTTAAACCATTTTGTACGGTATGTTTCCCGAATGAAGAAATTGAAATCACTCCTCGCAGAAACTTCATAACCCGCCGCGGAATGCCGTCACTGCTGAAGCTTCTCGCGATCCCAGCGCTGGAGTCCACGGAACAGTGTGCCCAATTGCTGGACTCTATGTGGGGCCTCACGGTGGGAACGGAGAGCGTGGACACCGTTGACACGTTTATTGGTGAGATTACACGGTTAAGGGGCGATTAGACATTACTGTGTTTTAATCACAATAATAAAATACAGGCTTATGCTAGTGATTATAAATGAACGAAAGCGATAAAACTAATATTTTGAAAACGAATATAACTAATACATTTGTCGGGAAGGCGGGCGTTGCTAGCGACCGGGACGTCGCCAGACATCTCGTGGTATAGGGTTGCTCGGGCAATTGCGAATCTACTATATAGGTGAATATTTGAAAATCTAATGTATGTAAAAAAAAATATAGCATAATGTAGGAAAACTAGTGATAAACATTATGTCAATACAAGAAATAAAGATAAACTTGCAGGTCACATAAGTCGCCTCCGCAAAGTCAGTAATTCATTCAAAGGTTATGTATACGCTTTTTCAATAAGGTTACAGTTGATATACAAAATCTTCCACTCAATAAATTTAAAGATACTATAAAACAGAAACTTATAAAATATCAGACTATTTAGATGATAATCATCCCTGGATATAATTAGATCGTACGCATGACAGGCTATTTCACAATTAATAATGAAATATAAAAACTTTTTTGTAATATTTATGTAAACCTTTATGTAAAATCAAAGCCTGATTTTAAAAGAGCAACCCTTCGAGTTTCTTGCTTGTAATTTGCATTTTGGACAAGCAGTAGCTTAAAAAATGTAAAATTGACTTTTAAGTGTACTCTATGTACTTACAAAATAAAACGTTTTCGACTTTGAGTTTGACTGACTTTGAATATGATATCGGCATCACACTATGATTTAATAGGACGAAATAACGGTCTGCTACTTAATGAAACACAGACCCGATCATCTTAAACTCTTTGAGGAGGCAATTACAGACTATCTCATGATCATGGAACCTAAGATGCTTACCGATGAAGGATAAACATTTGCATGGCCCTCATGCCATCCATCTTGGCTTTCGCATGCAATCTGTGGGATTCATCCGGTCTAGTCTAGTAGTGCCGACTCGTAATAGTTTACATTGATGTCTGTTTTCTTTTGAATTAACTTCCAAAAGTTCGCCTATACCGGTGAGTTTTTTACCGTAAGCAGTGACGGATTAAGACTACTTGATGCCCTAAGCAATCCACGCCTGTGGGCCCCCCTATCCGTATGTCAACTAGAATCGGTCTTTAAATCTTTACCGCCTAAAGACATTAGTTTTTTTGTAAAATAAGATGATGAGATTGATAACGTACCTTAGAAGTGGAGTGTGCGACAACCATAAAAACCAAAGAATAATTTATTTATTTATTGATATGCGCCTTGCGGCTTTTCCGGGCATTGAATTCATGTAAGATAGTATTAACGTCTAATTTTTAAAAATATCGGACTCTATGTATAATGTCGATAAATTATCGAGCCTTTCTTGAATCATCTTTATCCTTTTTTCATTTTTTAATATTTTTAATTTTGCAAAAGAACGTTCCGCTGAGCAATTTGTAATCATAAGCAATAAAAATATACGCAGGGCTGTTTCCACATTAGGGAAAGCTGATTCTATTTTATCGTCATGTATTATTTTATACAATTGTGCGTGAGTTTGATGTAAACTTGTACGAGCCGAATCACTGGGTGTGGTTTTTTGTACTTCTTCTGGTGCCCCCCCCCCAGACGTGATGCCCTAGGCAATTGCTTAATCCGTCACTGACCGTAAGGAACAATATAGGGCATATTAGGTAAGTGAGAAATACTTCAGCGGATTGCTTTGCCAATTGTTTTTAATCTAAATATCCCACAATGGTCATTTGCAGGGCTGAATGGGATCCACCACGCCGGAAAGTTGATGAACGAAGAAATCAAACAAATAAGGAATCCCTTGTTTCATCCCGGCTTCATTATGAAGAAAGTGTTTGCTAATAGGCATCAGGTAAGTCTAGACCTTGAGGAAACAATGATTATACATACATTATATATACATTATACTTATGCAAGTGACATGTTTATTAGGCGTGCATGTAGGTTATTAAATAAAAATGATAAACTCTCAGTTATAGATGTATTTCTTTGTTCCATTAATATATTAAAAAATGTCTTTAGATATCAGAAGGGCAATTCTCGTAATATCTCTTATTACAATTACAGTCAAAATTCAGTTCGGATCTAGTCTCGGTCTCCAAATGTCAAATACGTCATTCTCGTACTACAATATAAAGGTTTGTAATGTTATTATATCGAAATGTGATCGAAAGTTGAACAAAGCTTTTAACATCAAGTTCGAGATTAAAAAAATTGACAGTTCGCCAAATATGCGCTTGCTTCCTTCTATTTATTCTCTTTCACATTTGTCAAAAAACCACTTATATCACTTCAGCTGGGCAATACTGAACAATTAATAGTGAGAGCTTTGTTCAACTTTCGATCACATTTCGATATAATTACATTACGAATCTTTATATTTAATGTCGTATTTGACATTTAGGAGATCGAGACTGGATCCGAACTGAATTTTGACTGTAATTGTAATACGAGATATTACGAGAATTGCCCTTCTGAACAGGTGACGCTGTGGTCGTACCGACTTTTATATTCATGTAACTAACTGTCATTATAACATAATACAAACCGCCTCCGAGGCTCAATGTAAACAACATTGGGTTTACGATTCAGAGGTCGCGGGTTCGATCCCCAGCGGGGTACATGTTTAAGTAGTCGGTTTGGTTGGTGGTAGGGCATTTTAAATGTCCGCCTGGCTAGCTACCACCATCTAATCTAAATCTGCCGCCAAACAGCAATGTTGATAGCATTGTTGTGTTCCGGTTGTCAGAGATAAGATAGCCAGTCCCCCAAATGTGGTGGGGTTTCCGGGTCAGTACGCTTCCACCTTCGCGCCTCATCTTCACTTAACGTCAGCTGTGATTGAGGTCAAGTACCAATCCTTTGTGCATAAAAAAAAATTAAGCATTAGAACGTATAGTGAATAATAATTGTAACTAAATAAATAGATGCAAATATACAATTAAAAAACTAGACAAAATCAGAAAGTTATTCTTTTTTTATATCGATTGTAAAATGACATCATTCAAATCGGAACGGTTTCCAGGAGAAGGACAATCCAAAACTGACGCTGTACCTGGCTGAACACCTGCACCCAAGTCTTCGGCCCCCGTCCGAGAGTCTTGAGTACTGCGTCCTGCGCATGCGCTACGCATGCGAGACTCTCATGGCTCGGCATGCCGTCAAGATATCCGAGGCTTATGCGTGAGTATATTTTTTTTATTTTTTTTTTATCTAATTTGTAATGTTTTATGTAAGTTGTCCGCAAAGCATTTTTCAACTAATTTCGGCAGCCGCAACTGAATCTGATCTACCAAATGGCATACAAAAAGAAAAATAAACAATACAAGTCATAACTCATAACATATACATGGATTGTTAGTTTTGTTATGTATCACACAGTTACAATTTGCTTGGAGATGCACTACACTCAACTTTTTACCTATGATAAATAATAAATATCCTTATTAATAAACCATTCTCAAGATTTAGAACAGTCTTGTGACTGGTCTCAAATAAACGTGTTGATTAATAAACCTTACTTGAGACCTGAAACGCACGTGCTTGCTCAAGCAGTACTCACTTGTGAGGTGCGCGTATTGATAAACGAAACTCAAAACTATCATTCATTCGCCGCTGAGGCGAATACTTGAGAAGTGATCTCAGCTGAGTAGACCTCAAGATTGGTGCTTGGGATAGCGTCAACTGCTTAAGACGCATCACGGTTGATTCAGCCTCAAGACTTATATTGAGATTGATTTATTAATACGGGCCTTAGATAAGATGGTGTTAGGTAGCCAGATGGACATTTAAAATGCCTTACCACCAACCAAACCGAGTGCTAATAATAATAAATAATAAATAAATATCCTTAGACATACACACAACGCCATCTAGTTCCACAGTAAGCAACTATAGGCTTGTGTTGTGGATAGCAGATGGTTAATATACTACACGAATAATTTTTTTTGTACACACATGTCCGTATTCATCACACAAACATGCCCCTGGCGGGATTCGAACCCGCAACCTTTTATTATAGTAGTCAGAGTTGCTAACCACTACACCAAACAGATCGTCAAATGTCCAGGTCCTAATCTGTCTATCAACCAAATTTTAACCAAATCTGTCCAGCCGTTTAGGCCTGAAGAGGTAACATACATACACACACAAACTTTCGCAGACGACTGCTCCGCTAAACACCCAGACTGTGCCCCCAGGGGTACGACGGATAAATTCGAATGCTCCGTTGTGCACCTTCAGTGGTTCAGAATGGAAAAGTTATGAACACATTGGAGGGGCAACTAAAATGAAATACTTGAAATATTTCAGAACAATATCATTATATTTTTTACAACGCCATAATTTATTATTACTTTTATATCGCTTCCGCAAATAGTATGTAGGTATACAGGGTGTAACGGTTAAGTGTAGTCATATTTTAAGGGCTTGTTCTACCCATCAATACGAACAACTTTTACTATGGGGGCAACTTCGAAATCGCGAAAAAAAAATCAGCTGTTTCATACATTGCATCGGGAGGTTATTGAAATTTTCTATGGAACAGCTCATTTTTTTTTCGCGATTTCGAAGTTGCCCCCATAGTAAAAGTTGTTCGTATTGATGGGTAGAACAAGCCCTTAAAATATGACTACACTTAACCGTTACACGGTGTACATATATATATTGGGCATCTGCTGTTTTCTAACTAACCGCCGTTGTACTCAATTTATTTATCAATGCAAAATTAATGTATCGCCTTTTTGTACAATAAAGCGTTTACAAACAAACAAACAAAGTATTGATATGGCCCGCATTAAGTAAATTGTGCCGCCATTTCTTTTAATGTATTTTATATCCATGTTTCAATAGAAGAAGGAAATATAGCAATTGATAATTAAAAATTATATTAATGTCACTGACATTGACTCATATGACTGATGATAACAAAGACTATGCATATTAGTAGTTCTAAGTAGATTTTATTGTAGAGATACTATAACTTATTTGAAGTACTCTTCAGAGTCGAGTGCAAATAAAATGGTAATCATGTGTTCCATCCTTTGTAGGGGTAAAGTGGAACCATAAATATAATGACATAAGATGTGCTCCACCAAACCACCAAAGGATCACTACAGATCATATAAAACTTACCCGTTCTACCACCAGGGGCACACTTTGGGTGTTCAGCAGAGCAGTCGTCTGATCACACAAACGAAGTAAATGAATGAACAATTTGCTTGGCATAATAAAATTAATTTTCAATAATTGAAATTCATTATTGTATTGTCACAGTGAACTGGGCAGATTGTCGGAAGCGGCTACTGATATCCTGGCGATGACAGCTGTCCTGGCCAGAGCTTCCAGGTAAGTATCCACTGTCTTCTATCCGCAACGGGTCAGCGCTTGCCCTCAATGACACCTGATGTTAAGTTAAAGCTGAGGATTGAAACGCGCTCATACAGAACTCCATAACTTTGGGGCTATCTTATACCGCTTTCGTGGCTCAATGTAAACAACATTGGGTTTACGATTCGGAGGTCGCGGGTTCGATCCCCAGCGGGGTACGTGTTTAAGTACTCGGTTTGGTCGGTGGTAGGGCATTTTAAATGTCCGCCTGGCTAGTTACCACCATCTTATCTAAATTTGCCGCCAATCTGTTAATATCATTGTTGTGTTCCGGTTGATAAGATAGCCAGTCCCCCAAATGTGTTGGGGTTTCCGGGTCAGTATACTTCCACCTTCGACCTCATTTTCACTTAACATCAGGTGTGATTGAAGTCAAGTACCAACCAGTTGTGTATTAAAAAAAAGCGATACATTTTTGGACAATGAGTGTACCCGCTATATGTATTGTTTATCTATGAGTAGCGTGTATAGCGTGTAGCGCTATATGTATTGTTTATAATGATGCACACAATATTAATTGTGAATTTTTTTATGCGCTTGACTTGAATCAGATCTTGAGGCCGAAGGTAGAATAACCGCTATCTTTCAACCAATTGCCCAACCAATTGCCAGACAGGCAGTATAAGTAACGATTACGCATTCTTTCCCAATTCAGGAGGTCCGGGTTCGATTCCCTTGCAGTCCATGTACCAACGAGTTTTAAATTTTTCATTACTTATGTGCATTTATTCGACTGGTCTGAAACGGTGAAGGAAAACATCGTGAGGAAACCTGCATGCATGAGAAATAAAATTTTAAAAGCATGTGAAGTCCCCAACCCGCATTGGGCCACCAACCAACCAGCCACGGAGGCGGTTGAAAGTCACTAACTATCCCATTTGGGATAAAGGCCGTGATATTACTTCTCGCCGAAAATTAAATTTCCATCCACATCACCTGGATGAGTGGAAGTCTACCACTGTACGTTTCTCAAGAAACTTCTTACCACGTACGACCACCCTGTGGAACGGACTTCCGGCAGCGGTATTCCCGAACGAGTACGACATTGGAACCTTCAAGAAACGAGCCTACACCTTCCTCAAAGGCCGGCAACGCATCTGTGACACTTTTGGTGTTGCGGGTGTCCATGGGCGGCGGTGATTGCTTTCCATCAGGTGACCCGGATGCTCGTTTGCCGCCCTCTCATATATAAAAAAAAAAGATATTATGTATGTATGTTATAATGCTTTCTTAACACTTTTCCCTTCCAGAGCGTACTGCATCGGTCTCAGGAACTCCGAGGTAGAAATGAAACTGGCTGCCTGTTTCGTTGATCAGACGAAGGATCGAGTGAGGAAGCTCATCCTGGAGATAGAGGATGGGGAATTTCTGAATCTGGACCACTTCAAGTTGCAGTTCGGGAAGAAGATGCTAGATAATAACTCGTTGGTCGTCGAGAAACCGACGGCTAGGGTGTTTTGGTGAATTTTGGAGTCTGATAGCTGAGACAGGTTTTCATAGCAGTAATGTTACCGTAAGGAAAGAATAGGGCATACTAGCCGCCCGCGCTTCGTCTGCGTGGAATAATTTTATTGCGATTTTTTTTTCATCCCGCGGGATCTACTCACTTTGTCGGGATAAAACATGTCTTAATCGAAGGTGTTAAATATTTCGGACACTTACACCAATCATCTAGTCCCAAACTAAGCAAAGCTTGTACTATGGATACTAGATAACGGATAAATTTATATAAACATCCATGAACCAGGAATAAATGTTCATATTCATCACACAAACATTTACCCGTCGCGTGATTCGAACCCGCAACCGTTGGTTTCGCTGACAGGGTCACTGTCCACTACACCAATCGGTCGTCTCCACTAGAAAGCGCCAATATAGAAGATATCCTGTGTTTTTCTATTCAAAATTCGTCTCTATTTGAATTAATTATTTTCAGACAGAGATTTGCCTCACGGCACTTGCCACGCCGCCTTGCTGCGTAATTCAACCGTTTAAAATGAGTTCATAATAAAATATGGCGCTGACTGCGCGTCTGTGATCCGTGCTCCAATTGTAAATAACAAAAATCAATTCAAATCCGCCATACGGCATACCAATATCTTCACAAAAAGACCCGATAGTGCCAATAGGGAAGAATTCTCCTGAACAGCTCGTGGATGCCCCCCCAGGAAGACCAGGAACCGGCTACCGGTGCTGCTGCATTCCGCATTTCTCTGTCACATAACTGAACTATCGAAGATATCAAACACAGTGTTACAATTACGATAAGTGGACTGTAAAACCGAAAGTTGAATTTATTTTAACTACCGCCTGTTCTCGAACTTTCGACCGATAGAAACACTCACCTTCCTGTTCGTCTGCCCTTGTCTTGAGCAGGAGTCGGCTCCAGAGGTAGAAGGCTGCCCTGATAACCTTGGTTTGTTCGAACTTACCGCAGTGACCAGTATACCGACTACCTTCTGCCTGCTGATACTACACTGCAAGGATGGTGTTCCCCTCAGTCGACAGGACGTAGCGTAATAATTTAATTATACATATCACAAAATCGACACTAATAATATAATTTTAAGACGATCAGGATTTTTTGAAAACCAACGATAAAATTTACGACTACGTTTTTCAGAGTACTCAAAATTCTCTTGACAGACTGACAATGTTGCCAGAGCGATAAACTATAAAATTACCAAAACTGAACACACAGCGTATATTCTACCTATAATGCACAAATTTCATCTAAATCCGTTTGTTGGCGATACGCACTGGCCGTTCGTAGGTTAGCTTTTTTGACTTTTTTTTACGTATTTCTGTGATATCGCAAATGTATACCTTCTGCGCCTGCGTCCGCCCGATTCTTCCTGCCTTTATCATTATGCCTGGGCCCATAACCTGTTGAACGTAGAGCAGAGGAGCCAGTCCTTGCGCTGTGGGAACAAGCAGGATGAGCGAAGTGTTAGCAGGGCGCTCTGATGGAATAAAATCAGGTTCTCCGATCAACTAGTATATAGCCGCATTTACAATGCAATAATTATTTATACTTATATTAGGTCCTTACCTATGAAATTGGCGTTTTGTATGAAGAATTTCACTAAGACTGCTTTCTCCATACAAACATTTTTGACTTTTTTTTTGGGAACGGCAAATCCATATTTAGCTAAAGTTTGTGTGTATTCTCGGATAACATTAAGTTAATTATAGGCAGCGTTAATTTTTAAATGTAACCCCTTTATAAAAGTTTCAGCGCAACTAAGAAATGTTTATGGGAAGCACATGAAAAGAACTCTGTTCAATTTTTTTTATTATGTGATGTAGCCCAGAAATTAAAAAATATTTCATGTGAAACCATGAAATAATTTTCTATTTTCCAAATAAAAAACAAATTTGAATATAGCTTTGAAAATCGCAGGAATTGGTACACATGATTAACGAAGAAAAAAAAAACTCCAATTTCATAGGTAAAGACCCAATATTATTAAACAAGGATTAAATTGGAGGTTAGGTCACCTATAACAAAGGCCCGTCCGGTGCTCAGAAGAGGAAGCCATAGACAAAGTTGATGTCGTTCACAAACAACATACTATCAAGTTTGCGTTCAGGAACGTAACAATGTCCCTTCACACGTTAACAAATCTATAACCTAGTGTAGTCTCAACGTAACCAACAAATATCCACATGTGAGATTTAGGTACTCGTTTAGAACGTTTCTGCTCAGGAATCAAAGTAAAAGTATTTTAAGGCATTTTAAGCCTGGCTAGCTACCACCATTTTATCTAAATCTGCCGCCAAATAGCAATGTTAATAGCATTGTTGTGTTCCGGTTGTTAAAGATAAGATAGCCAGTCCCCCAAATGTGTTGGGGTTTGCGAGTCAGTACACTTCCACCTTCGACCTCATCTTCACTTAACATCAGGTGTGATTGAGGTCAAGAACCAACCCGTTGTGCATTAAAAAAAAAAGTTATTTTTCTTTACCATAATATATGCACTGTCAATGTCGCCAGATACTGAATCACTTCCATTTTTGCGCATCCAGAAGTCTGTTGCGATAGTGTAGTGCTAATGCATGAAGTCTCCAAACTTGAAACAAGGACATCGTACTCACTGGGTAGACCACTTAGAAGAATCTCGGCTACTTCACCGTCTTCAATTGTTCGCCCAATGTCCGCCAATTGCTGAACAAGCATCATCACACTAAAATCGAAATCAAAAATGTTTTATTTCATAAGTTATAAGAATAACATTTGAAATCGTCATGACATACAGTTATCGCTCATTCACTAGGCAGTCTCCCCAGAGACGAACGAGCAAGAAACTCCGGGGTTGCTCTTTTTAAATAATTGTTAAATTTATGATTCAACAAAGGAAAATAAGAATAAGATATATTGGATATAGCCGAGCGGTTCATATCCACGCATTCTTATCATCCAGATAGTCAGAAAATTTATAATAGCCTTTGGCACATAGTTTCTGTTTAATGGTTGTTTTAAAAGTTATTTAAAGGCAAATTTTGGAATGTCTACCGGAACCTTATTATAAAAGCGTGTACATTGTCCCTTGAATGACTTAGTGACTTTGTGTAAGCGACTGCTATGGACAGCAAGTTTATTTTTATATCTTGTATTTACATTGTGTATTTCACAATTTTTCCTAAACAAATTATATAGTCATTATATTGATTTGTATTTAATAAATTCAATATGATGTAACTGCAGAAACAGCAAAACAAGGCGATATAAGCCACGATCATCACAAATTGATGACAACTCCCACGCTTTGTTTGAAGTTTTCGTGGCTTTTTGGCTGGATCTCGGCGAGTGAAGTTGCATTTTTCTTTACAATTCTTATAATTTGTGCATTCTGACTTTTGAAGCTTAATAATGGCAGAATATTGTGCAGCAAAAGTCAGTGATGGTGTACAGATGAAAGGAAGTGTAAATTAAAGTGCGTAACGAAGCTTTCGGGTTCCCACAAGAAGCCGCCAGAATCTTTTGTAAAGCATTCTGCCACTTTATTGAAGAATGACTTGACCGTGACTAGACTCTGTATACGCCAAGTATACGACGAATTACTTGTTTTGACTGACACTGACTTTTAAGCCCGTATTAATAAACCAACCTCAATACAAGTCTTGAGGCTGTATCAACCGAGATGCGTCTTAAGCAGTTGATGCTATCTCAAGCTCCGTGCTAATTTATAAACCAATCTTGAGGTCTACTCCGCTGGGATCAATTCTCAAGTATTCGCCTCAGCGGCGAATGAATGATAGTCTTGAGTTCCGTTTATTAATACGTGAAACTCTCAATTGAGTACTGCTTGAGTAAGCACGCGCGTTTCAGATCTTAAGTTAGGTTTATTAATCAACACGTTTACTTGAGACCGGTCACAAGACTGTTCTCAATCTTGAGAATGGTTTATTAATACGGGCCTTACTGAGGAAATAAGATAAATAAGACATGGCTGTATGGGCGTAGATCCCTTTGCCTTCTCCGAGAGGAGAGAAAAAAAATAAGAAGAAAGACGCTAAAACTTCAGCGTCACGAATATAATTAGATAAACTTGGCTCCACACATAGTGCAATCCTCGCCAGCGCTTTCATATCGTGGGCAGGGTCCACTACCTCAGTACCAGTGACACAACTCCATAATCCTTCCAAGTTGAGCAGCATGCGGATGGAGTATTTCCAACTAACGTAGTTAGCTTTTCAAATAAAAACATTGCGGGTGCCGGCGCCATTACGGGTAACCTCCTCGCCATGTCGGTGCGAATTCTCCACTTCTGCCATCGTATATATATACAGTAATATTGCAAATGTATACCTTCTGCGCCTGCGTCTGCCCGATCATTCCTGCCTTTGTCACATGCCTGGGCCCATAACCTGTTGAACGTAAAGCAGAGGAGCCAGTCCTTGCGCTGTGGGAACAAGCAGGATGAGGGAAGCGTTGGCCGGGCGCACCGATGGAATAAAATCAGATCAACTGGTATATTGCACAGAATATATAGCCGCATTTACAATGCAATCATTATAATAAACAAGGATTAAATTGGAGATTAGGCTACGCTTGAGAATCATTCTGAAATACGGGCCTTAACACTACACTGTCGATTGCTGTAGATCGATTAAATTGGCGTAATATTGGTCTCGATTCGGATGTACAACGAACTAACTAAATTTAAAGCAGATACATCCTTTTCTAACACTATTAACATGAAAGGGACGACTATAAATTAAGTCCTGTCAAATTAAGTTAAGAGCTGTCAAAACAAGTCGCTCCATAGTATTTTAATCGTGACGTCGCTAGGAGTACACCTAATATTGATAAAGAAGTGCTTGTTTTGATCCTTTTACTTAATTTGATAGGACTTAATTATATGTCGTCCTTTTCATGTATTAGTGGTTAGAAAAGGATACATATAATTTAAATTTAGTTTAGTTCGTTGTACATCCGAATCGAGACCATTCTATCAAACTAATCTAACTGCTCCGCTGAACACCCAAAGTGTGCCCCTGGTGGTAGAACGGGTAAATTTTGTATGATCTGTAGTGATCCTTTGGTGGTTTGGTGGAGCACATCTTATGTCATTATATTTATAGTTCCACTTTACCCCTACAAAAGATGGAAATGATATAATGGAATGATAATGAAAATAATTTAACTTTGAAGGAAGAAAGTTTTGTGTGTTTCAATAAAATACTTAACATTATAGATTATAATATTATTATAAATTGACATTATGGCAAAGTACAAAATCAAAAAAATCAAAATCAAAAATATTTTATTCAATGTAGGATACAAAAATATCACTTATTGAAAGTCAACATGTTATTTTTTTTAAACTACATCGCTTGGCAAGGCGTTATGGTTAGGGAGAAGAAGCGACAAGAAACTCCGCAACAACACATATTTTCAATTAGTTTCCATCTTTACAATAATATTACATTTTATATAGCATATTACAAAACAATAGCAATTAACATAACGACCAGCTAACACCAGACCTCCTTATCGCCTAAATAATCATCTATCCTGTAATAACCCTTCTTACACAGAGTTTCTTTAATGTGGCGTTTAAATTTCTGCTCTGTTAAACTCAACACATGTTCTCTACTTAATTAACTATGACATTTTTATAACAACATTGAAATTAAATGTTTTTTTTTTTAATATTTTTTGTTGTTAACAGCAGCCATTATCATAAAAATAATACATAATTTAAAATTTGAAATTGATACATAATATAATGGAGGCTATTTAATTGTTTAATATTGATTCATTCTATGTTACTGTTATTGTTTAGCGGATATAATTTATTCTGCTGTTTATTAAATTTCACTACTATTTTAACATGACTACCATATTTGTATGCCAATTTGGCTGATCATAGAGATCATATTTATAAGTTATTGTATCATAACAACCTGTACACCTGTGTATCACAAATAAATAAATGATTGATTGATTGATTGATTGATTGAGACTTATAACAAATATTTCAAGTATTTCATTTTAGTTGTCCCTCCAATGTGTTCATAACTTTTCCATTCTGAACCACTGAAGGTGCACAACGGAGCATTCGAATTTATCCGTCGGACCCCTGGGGGCACAGTCTGGGTGTTTAGCGGAGCAGTCGTCTGCGAAAGTTTGTGTGTGTATGTATGTTACCTCTTCAGGCCTAAGCGGCTGGACAGATTTGGTTAAAATTTGGTTGATAGACAGATTAGGACCTGGATGAACGTATAGGCTACTTTTTATCCCACAAAAGCGACAGGTTCCTGTAGAATAAGTGTTATTAGTCGCGAGTAACAGCTAGTCCGTAATAATGTTCTATCTTCTATAATTGGTATTGTATTGACGACAGATTGGTGTACTGGATAGTGACTCTGTAAGCAAACGGTTGCGGGTTCCCATCCCGCTAGAGGTAAATGTGTGATGAATGCAAACATTTATTCGCGACTCATTGATGTTTATATAAATATTTATGTATGTTTATCCGTTATCTAGTATCCATAGTACAAGCTTTGCTTAGTTTGGGACTAGATAAATATCCTTAGACATACGCACAGCGCCATCTAGTTCCACAGTAAGCAATTATAGGCTTGTGTTGTGGATACCAGATGGTGGATATACTACATAAATACATTTTTTTTTTGTAAATAAATACTTATTATAAATGAAAACATCCATAACTCGGGCACACATGTCAGTATTCATCACACAAATGGTTGTGTAATGGCTAATGCTGCCCGCTAATGGCATATGTATGCCATTAGCGGGATTCGAAACCGCGACAATTTGGTAGAGTGGTCAAAGTTTCTAATCACTACACCGAAGATCGTCGCGTCGGATTGGTACAAGTGTCCGAAATAATTATTTTATATAATTATTTACTTCAATGGCAGCACCGTTGACTGTCATTTCGTGGGGTGTCCCCTTAAGAGGGTCCGTTCCGTCATCATTTGGCTGCAGATTTAAGATGGTGGTTAGGGTATTTTAAATGTCCGCCTGGCTAACTACCACCGTCTTATCTAAGTCCACCGCCAAACAGCAATGTTAATAGCATTGTTGTGTACCGGTTATCAGAGATAAGATGGCCAGTCCTCCAAATAAGATGCGGTTTCCGGGTCCGTACGCTCCTTCGGCCTCACCTTCACTTAACATCAGGTGTCATTGAGGTCACGTGATAACATGTTGTACATAAAAAAATTACAGCTTGTGAAGCTTATAGTTTAATAAATATGAATGAATTACTGTAGTAGGTTAATGAAGGAGTATGTAATGAAATTTATATAAATAAAAGATAGTTTTCCGTTAAAGAATTTTTATTTGTGTAACTTACTACCTTCGGTGACATTGTAATTCGATATCGAATACGATTGACATGACTATTTAGCCCAGGGAATCTACGTTTAGGCGTCGGTAACCGCGATTTTCTTGAAACATTTAATAAAGTGTTGTAAATGTATTAACAATTGCTAAAAATTAAGCGTATGCGAGAAACGCAAGTACCTATAAATATATAGAAATATCTCCAAATAAGATTAAGTTGAAAAATGTGTTTCTTTAAAAAAAATGCTCAATTTATGGGTATTTCTTTTATTTTTTTAGGTAACTATCGTTACAAAATATTAGTTCTAATTTATTTCTTAAGCAATGCAGCTCGACGACATTTTCAGCTAAAACACATGCATGCCTAACTATACCATGCTTAGTTTTTTATCCATCAATAAGTTAACTGTGTTTAACAAAAGTCTACCTAATTAAATATCAGTTAGTATTTATTGTTATTAAGATACAAATTAAAAATAAGGTTTTCTAAAAAAATCTAGACTAAGCTATCTTTTTTTAGGGTTAAATATTCAAAATTACATCTCTAATATACTTCTATAAGATAGCAATTATATATGTCGGTGCTGAATTATGTCTAGCTAAGCTAATTTCTTACCGTATTTTCCCTGGGCTAATTCGGAAGAATTAATTTCTACTAAAATAAAGTCTAAATGACTTGATTCAGCCGATAATCGTCCGTCCTAAACACCCAACCATTTTAGTTACAAAATTAATATCCCCATGAAGCAATAAATAGCCTTAATAAACATTTTAAACTTCATGTGTATCCTAGAATCCGCCTGCTCGAGCATAAGGCCCAAAACAATCGACCTGCCTATAATCGGTCCGATAAATAGAATTTATGACATTTAATACCGCAAGATAAAGATTATACGGAGTGGTGTAGCGGATAGTGACCCTGTCAGCGTCCCCAACGATTGCGGGTGCCATCGAGCTGATCTGATGATGAAGCCGGGATGTAAGGGACTGGAACTCCCTGATGGCAAATGGCAAGATAGTTGAATTTGGACTAGTTAGTTTTGTTGCCATGAGCACTTTTTTTTTATGGTTAACTGGATGAACTGATGACGATGTGGCCGAAGATGAAGCACGCGATCTCAGTAGATGCCTATTCACTCTGCTCTTGAAGATCCCAAGGTTGTAGGATTCAGGAAATACTGACGCCGGAAGGGATTTCAATGCCTTGGCTGTTCGCATTATGAATGAAGAATCGAACCGCTTAGTGCGAATGTTCGGTATGTTAACTACATTCGGGTGGAATCCCTCCCGCGCCTAGTAGTCCGAAGATGGTATGGCGATGGTGGAATAAGATTGTGTAATTCCAGCGCACACTCACCGAAGTGCATCCTGTAAAAGATTGAGAGACAGGCGACCTTGCGACGGTGTTCGAGGCTCTGCAATTTAGCAGTGATCGAATGGTCACCAATGAGTCTTTCCATTACACACGAGGGTCTGAAGATTTAGCCAGAAGATTGCAACTGGAACTCCTTGATGGACTTTATGTTACTCGTCTTTGTACTAGAAAAATGTGTGATAATCATGATGGAGTTTTAAAAGCTTGTTTTTGACGACCGATAGTGGCACTGTCGAAACTGACGGTTGCGGGTTCGAATCCCGCGAGGGGTAAATGTTTGTGTGATGAATACGAACATTTATTTCCAATATATACATAAATGTAAATATAAGCGCACATGTAGGTTAGACAGTGTTTTGACCTATATTGACGACCTGTTTGGTGTAGTGGTTAAAAATTCTGACCATTATACCAAAAGGTCGCGGGTTCGAATCCCGCTAGGGGCATATGTTTGTATGATGAATACAGACATGTGTTCCCGAGTTATGGATGTTTTTCATTTATTTACAAAAAAAAAATGTATTTGTGTAGTTTATCAACCATCTGGTATCCATAATACGGTATCTTCGGCCACATCGTCACTTCCCATCAGGTGAGATTGTGGTCAAATGCGTATCCAGTTGACCATAAAAAAAATATAAAAAAATACAAGCCTATAGTTGCTTAGTGTGGAACTAGATACCGCTGTGTGTATGTGCCAAGATATTTATTATTTTATTTTGTTTTTCTTTGGCAAAAGACAAAACATGTTTCTAAAGAAATGCCATAGTTTTCCAACCCAGTTCTAACGATAAATTAAGATTTCGACATTTGATTTTATTTTATGTTATGTAATATACCTAATGCACCTTAGATGTCTGTTTGTCTCTCAAATAAATAAATATAAACATCCATAATGTTTATATTTATGTATATCCGTTATCTAGTATCCATAGTACAAGCTTTGCTTAGTTTGGGACTAACTAGATGATTGGTGTAAGTGTCCGAAATATTTATTATAAGATATTACGTAGGAGGCTGTCGACTTCACCGTTTAATAATTTAGATAAACAAGTTTAATGTCAGGTTACAGATTACATACATAATATAAGCACTAAACATGTTTGTACCTATGTTGGGAGAAGATAAACGGCAGCTCTGGTCTCGTCGAGGATTTATTGTTGGAATGTTGCACCGATTGGAAGAGAAAACAAAACTGGCCGCGCGCCAGTATATATACATTTAGATTTGCGCCATCTATTGGATTATCCTGGAACCCGTGAAAAAGGTACACTTGTACCTATTGACGCGAATGAATCGATTAGTGGATGGTTCACGGGTTCGCCGATAGATGGCGCCAATCTTTACATTTTTGTGACGACAGCGTCAGGCGAGGTTCTATACTGAACAACCTATGAGGCTTACATGAGCAATATGAAAGTATGCTCCAAGGTTTGCTAAATATTAGATAATTAAATTACCTAATATTTAGCAAACCATCATCAAAAAAATCGACCCAGCATCTCTATAGAACTTCCTACATTTCTACAGCCAGTATTTCACCAATTAAAATAATTCTTAGCAGAAACTCGATTAAATTGTGAAATTTCACAGTTCATACAATTAATATAAACACTGATAAGAAAATCAGATAGATCAATCACATCATGTTAAGTGAAGATGAAGTCGAAGGTAGAAGCGTAGTACTGACCCGAAAACCCCAACACTTTAGGGGATTGGCTATCTTATCTCTGACAACCGGAACACAACAATGCTATTAACATAGCTGCTTTACGGCAGATTTAGATAAGATGGTGGTAGCTAGCCAGGCGGACATTTAAAATGCCTTACCACCAACCAAACTGTATTAAACATGTACCCCGCTGGGGATCGAACCCGTGACCTCCAAATCAACCAACCACCACCTTATCTAAATCTGCCGTTTAGCAGCAATGTCCGGTTGTCGGATGTAAGATAGTCAGTCCCCTAAATAGGATGGGGTTTCCGGGTCAGTACGCATCCACCTTCGGCCTCACTTAACATGTGTGATTGAGGCCAAGCACTAACACGTTGTGCATTAAACCACCACTAACCAAACCGAGTACTTAAATGGGGGTCGAACCCGCGACCTCCGAATCGTAAACCCAATGTTGTTTACATTGAGCCACGGAGGCGGTACATCATTTAAATTTTATTTTAATTTAATTTTAATTGGTGGCGTACTGGCTGTAGGGAAGTGAAAATTTCATTAAAATTGGTTTAGTACTATTAGAGTTACTAATTACTTTCTAAACCCTAGGAAGTTGCATAGAGGTTTACTTGGTGGGTCGATTTTTATAAGTCGGATAAGCCCTCTCTGCTACTGTACTCGTATTTCACATAAACTAAAACACCTAAGGCCTAAACCCCCCTTTAGGATACATACTAATATACGACACCCCTTTCTCCCCAACAGGTTTAAATGTGTCTCCAATAGTAACTTTATTGCCAGCGGCTCCACTCTTCCCAGACTTCCCTTTCTTCCTCTTAACAACTCCCTCTATCTTCTCCCACGCTTTTTTCGGTTCAGATAAGGGTGGTTTTTCCTTGTCGATAACTTCCACTTTATTTCTCTCCTTGCGTTTATAGTAGAACACTTCCCATGCCAACGTGATCATGGCCAAACCGAGGCCGAATAATGTAGCTATGAAGACTCCACCTGAAGATTCAAATTCAAAAATGTTTTATTTCGTAAGTTATAAGAATAACATTTGAAATCGTCATGACATACAGTTATCACTCATTCACTAGGCAGTCTCCCCAGAGAAGAACGAGCAAGAAACTCCGGGGTTGCTCTTTTTAAATAAGCCAATACAAATACAATTTGGAATAATTGTTAAATTTATGATTCGACAAAGAAAAATAAGAATAGAATTTACTGGATATTGCCGAGCGGTTCATGTCTACGCATTCTTATCATCCAGATAGTCAGAAATTTTATAATAGCCTTTGGCACATAGTTTCTGTTTAATGGTTGTTTTAAAGTTATTTAAAGGCAAATTTTGAATGTCTAGCGGAACCTTATTATAAAAGCGTATACATTGTCCCTTGGATGACTTAGTGACTTTGTGTAAGCGACTGCTATGGGCAGCAAGTTTATTTTTATACCTTGTATTTACATTGTGTATTTCACAATTTTTCCTAAACAAATGCAGATTCTTTCTTACGTACATTAAGTTTTCGTAAATATATTGCGATGCGAAGAAGAATAGTTATTTGTTATACAAGAGTGCAAAGTTGCTTTTTAACCGCGTGCTCAACTTTGATGACCGAGCATAGTGAAGGATTCTAAAATTTGAATCCTGAGCGTTAGCGAGGGAATCAAAAGAGCACAAGGTGAAAAATTTTTGCACTCGAGTGCAACACGTAACTTTTCATCCCCCCTCAGCGAGGAAATGACTAATTGTTTTCAAGTTTCTTATTTATAATAATACCTACGATGTCAAAACAAAATGGCGTGCGCAAGGCAAATTAAAAACAAAAGTACACCAAGGAGGTTCAGAGTCTGAGTTTTTAACAAATTTTAAAAAGTTGTATGATAAATACAGCACCATGGAGATGGAAGTAAATAGGTTCAATGATGTTTTAGAATCACATACCTACTTAGTGCGCGCGATGTTCTAAATTCAAATTTACTTTAACCTCAAGCGGATAAAAACGGCTTCTGTGCTCTGAGGGCCGAGTGTAAGTTTTGTTTCGACTTAACTTTACTACCGCGTTCACGTTTACGTGAAGATTTGTATGGAGAAATGTGCAGCGCCTCTAGCGGATAGTTTGCAAACGATTTTTTACATATGGACTTTTTTCGTAAACGCGAACGCGATGGTAAAGTTAAAAACGAGACAAAACTTACACTTCCGACACAGATATCGAATAGCAAAAATACCATTTCCGAGGTGGGGGGATGAAAATTTAATTAATGCATTTTTATACGAGAATTTGACGACCTTTTTGGTGTAGTGGTTAGCAACTTGGGCCACTATACCAAAAGTTTGCGGGTTCGAATCCCGTTAGGGGCATATGTTTGTGTGATGAATACGGACATTTGTACCTGAGTTAATGTTTTCATTTATAATAAGTAAGTATTTATTTACAAAAAAAAATAATGTATTTATGTAGTATATCAACCATCTGGTATCCACAACACAAGCCTATGGTTGCTTACTGTGGAACTAGATGGCGCTGTGTGTATGTCAAAAAAAAAAACAAACAAAAAATGAATGCAGCGAGGTGTAAGCCTTGTTGACATCATATCCCCGAAACTGTTTACCGCTGCACTGGAAGATGCCTTCAAGCTTCTGGACTGGAAAGGACTCGGCATCAACATTAACGGCGATTGCATGATGCATGATGCATGAGATCTTTGGGGGAGGCCTTTGTTCAGCAGTTGAAGTCTATCGGCTGATATGATGATGACACGAAAATGATATCAAGAAAGGAATGAAAGTCAATGTGAATAAAACGAAAGTTATGATATTTGATATTTATTGCCAAGAAATACAGAAAATTTCGTAAGGTATATTTTCCTTATTTAAATGTATGTATTTGTGGCAAAGGGATTGGGCGTCAGCATTTGCTGCCAATATGTCTTATGGCAATTGACAGCGCTGGTTTTCAGCGCAGATGTGTATGTATGACGGATTGCAGTATTTTGAAAGTAAGAGTGAATGCTGGAAATCAGATTAATGGAGTACTGCTTGGCTTTATGAGGAACCAGGTAACCGAAAAAGCTCGTCTCGCTGTTCATGGCGGGGTGCTAGTTCTCGCCAAATTAACGAGATTGCAAGCATGAATACATGTGTTGACGGCAAGCACGACATATTAGATATCTTATGCTTTTTACGAAGCTACTTCAAAAATTTTAATTAAATCTATTAATTGTTTAATTTTCTTAGTAAAAAATGAGACTAATTTATAGTTGTATAGTTGTAATGTAGAGTTGTAGTAAACTTGTTACATATTAAATTATTATTAGGAAATATATAAAATTTCTGATTATTATTCTATTAATAATTATATTTTTGTGTAAACTTTAAAGAATAACAAACATAGTCACACTCGTCTTGCGAGATCTCGTCATTTACGAGATAATCTCGCGAGATTACATTCGGTTCTGAGAGTACTGTTCATTGTAATACGGTGACGCAAAGTGGTCTTTGCTACAATTTCTTTAAATATAGGGTTGCATTACAAAATAAAGAATTGAAGTGATTACCCAAGCTTTCTAACGTGATCCCTTCAGACTCATCTGCATCAGGGCAGGCCTGTCGGGCTGACTCGTTCCAATACCTGAAAATTTCACTTCTTTAAACCTGATGGAACCGGATGGAAGGCTGAAGGTGGAGGGCGGAAACCCCATCTTATTTGGTTGACTGGCTATCATATCTCTGACAACCGGGACACAACCATACTATTAACATGCTGTTAGGCGGCAGATTTAAATGAGATGGTGCTAACCAGCCAGACGGACAACTAAAATGCTCTACCACCAACCAAACCGAGTACTAAACTGTACCACGCTGGGGATCGAACCCGCGAAGGCGGTTAAGTACCTAAAATATTTTTGATGCACTGATGTTAAGTGAAGATGAGGTCGAATGTGGGAGCATATACCTACATTTAAACAACCGGTCCTTTTGCAACTTACTTATTAGCCAGTTGTTCCAGGAACCGTTCCTTCTGCAAGTCCAGCAGGGCTCTGGACAGGTCCTCCTGCAGCCTTGAGCCTTGCTGAACGGCAATGGCGTAAGGCTGCTCTGCGAACACCTCACCCACCTCAGTCAGATTGCAGTTACGGGTCACCTCGTATCTGAGAAATCAATCATAGCACTTTTATGGTCAACTGTGCAGGAGTTGGGTGGGTACTCCATTTTTTTAATGCACAACGTGTTAGTGCTTGGCCTCAATCACACATGTTAAGTGAGGCCGAAGGTGGATGCGTACTGACCCGGAAACCCCATCCTATTTAGGGGACTGACTATCTTACATCCGACAACCGGACATTGCTGCTAAACGGCAGATTTAGATAAGGTGGTGGTTGGTTGATTTGGAGGTCACGGGTTCGATCCCCAGCGGGGTACATGTTTAATACAGTTTGGTTGGTGGTAAGGCATTTTAAATGTCCGCCTGGCTAGCTACCACCATCTTATCTAAATCTGCCGCCAAGCAGCAATGTTAATAGCCATTGTTGTGTTCCGGTTGTTAGAGATAACATAGCCAGTCCCCCAACAATGTTGGGGTTTGCGGGTCAGTACGCTACCACCTTCGACCTCATCTTCACTTAACATCAGGTGTGATTGAGGTCCAGTACTAACCCGTTGTGCATAAAAAAAGTAAAAATAGAACGAGAGATTCACCTGATTTCTGCAGAGTCGTGTATGAACGCGAAGTCGGCGTCTGTATGGTCGTTTACCTGTTGGAAGCCTGTTTTGGCATCTACTACTGGACCTGGAGGCAGGAAATATGAAACTTTACCTCTTTTACCTGTGTCTGTTCTGTGCCATAAATAAATAAATAAAATAAAAATCATTTAATTCAGGATTAGACCCATATTTTGGTTAGTAACTTAAATTAAATTAAATAGTAGTATAAGTTAGTAACTTAATTCTATAAAAACTGAACAGAAGGGGCCATACGTTTCAAATTAACTGTCAAGGTAAGCTTTGATTTATATGCTATAGGCATAGAGGAATAACACTTATGTAATAGTCGCGATTTTCTTAGTAACTAGATAAAATAGAGCCATCTCTTAGAATCCTCGGGAACTAATAGGACTGCTGAAATTATATGGCCAAAACCACGGCGCAGTTGACACAGCGAAATAAGTTTGTTACGTAATTGTATCATAAATATCTAATTTTTCTAATTTCTAATATTTAATCATTATTCATTTGTCTAATAATTATCTAATTGAACATTGACATAGCGAAATAATTGTATTAATTGTATCTTAAATATAATTTTTCTAATATTTAATGTACCTAACTAAATAGTTACTTAAATAAAATGTCGAATAATTTGAATAGTAGGTAATATTGTAAAATTTGCACATCTGCATGCAGGTTGAATTGTAAGTAAGTACTTACAAAGTAACAGTAGCATCCATCATAACTGTATTCTGGCAAATAAATAATTTGAATTTGCACAAATTTTTTTTAGTCTGTGCTAAGAACCAATTCGAAAACTTCGTTACGCACTTTAATTTACACTTTCCTTCTTGTACACCATCACTGAATTTTACCGCACAATATTCTGCCATTAATATGCTTCAAAACTCAGAATGCACAAAAAAGAAATAAAAACAAAAAAGCAACATCCATCACTCATTGAGTTCCCGCCAAAAAGCTATTTTTGCCATCGACACGCTAAGACGAAGCTGACGTCTCCTAACTGCCAAATTTCAGCTTCTTACGTCAAATAGTTTTCGAGATTTCCCTTTTAGTCAGTGAGTGAATGACCTCTCGCATTTATAATTATTTAAACTAGTGTTCCGGGCGGTTCTTGGGCAGCGAGCTGCCCTCGAGATTATTTTCGCCACAAATTATAACAAATAAAAAAAAATGCAACATCCCTCGCTGAGTTTCCGCCAAAAAGCCGTGTAATTTGAACAATTCCTTGTACGTTAGTTCGCGCGCTTTTCAGTATTTTTAAATTAAATACAGCCGGCGGGAAACCGGCCAGTAAATTTTTTCTTAACATTTTGCAGGACAGTACGGTTATACTAGGCGTTGATAAGTTTAATAAACCGACAGAACGGCAATTGCCGTAAGTAAAAATAATGGGTTAAAAGCCACTACGGGTATCACAGGACCATGATGATATAAATTTCTTAAAGACCAGGATTTACTGTCTACCCACAACCTACTCTCATGTTTCTACTTTCGATATTAGTCGGGAAATGTTTGTTTGGATATCTTTCTCACATACAAATGTATGTTGCGTACAGTGACCGAACGGGTATAGCCGTTGCATTTACTATGGCGCGCCTAAGTACTACGGCTAGTCCAGTACAAACACGCCAACTTATTTAATTCCAGTTTGTGCTTAGTTGTGTGCTAGTACAGCTGCTCTTGCCGTATAACTGGTCTGGCCGTACCGGCAACGCTCAAGACCGAAACTTTAGGTAATGCTATTAGTACGGTAATGACCGCACCGGGCCATGACTGTACTAACTTTTTAAATTATTATAGTTTTGACAGATTATAGCTAGTACGGCTATAGATGTGTTGTAATTTTGTATGGAAAATGTCAGTGTCATTCTACAACAATTTTAATGTGTACTACCGCCCTGCAAAGTATTAAAATATTTCCGTTCGACCTCTTTGGTCAACGAACAAACTCATTGCTGCCCTCTATGAAAGTCTATTAGAGAAAAGACGGTACTTGCACCCGGCATTTAGAGAACCAATCATTGTTTTTTAAATAGGTGACATGAAACAATAATTTACCAACCAGAAGCATTTATAGCAAGTAATATGTGCCCATACTGCTCTCTGATTGGGTAGTCCCAGACCCTGTATTGAGATTGGTCTGAAGTCGCATTTAAAGTGATCTCCTTCCATACTCTGAAACAATTCGAACAGATTTCATAATTAGAATGAAGAAAGAAAGTTATTTATTTTGATAACATTAATAGTAAAAGTTAGTACAAATGGTGGTAACTAAACACAGGAACATTGGTTATCAAAAAAGGTTACCACTCAGCATAAGCCACAGTAGCGGTCGCTCTTGCAGCGCTGATCTTCCGTGGCACCTGCAGTGTGTGAAACCGCAGCTAAGCAATGCCGCAAATATGTATATATAAAATAGAAATAATAAATAGTTGGTAGTAAGCTTAAAACTATAAGACCATAATAAAATTATTGTACACAGTTTCATGTATTAGAACGACTGTTTAAAGCGGAGTTCTTTGTAAATTTAATAAATATGTCTTTATGTTGGTTTTAAAGGAGAATATTCATCTAAATATATAAAGGAAGAAACTGAATGACTGACTGACTGACTGACTGACATAACAACGCACAGGCCAAACCGCTGGGTCTAGAGTTTCCAAATTTGGTACGTAGGTTCCTTACGAGGTCTAGGGGAGCACTAAGAAAGGATTTTTCAAAATTCACCCTTTAAGGGGGTGAAACAGGGGTGGGAAGTTTGTATGAAGAAACAGTATAACTTGGACATTTCGACTATTTTCGACTAAGTTTTGAGATTTTTCGAAAAACAGCCCCCTGGGTTGTGAAATGGGGGTTAAAACCATAAAATCGATATCGATATCGATAAACTCTACATGGTAATTTTTCTGCTGAATGTATTCCCGTGGGAAAGTAATAAAGTGTTGATTCATGTAGTCTACGCGGACGAAGTCGCGGGCAGCTGCTAGTTACATATAAATGCAATATTTTAGGAAACCGCCCGAGAGTATGGAAACGAACCACAACTGTGTAAAAATGTCTGGAGATACAATAACTATCTAATATTATCAACAATCAAAAAAAAAACAAGCAACAATAAACCTCTATCAGATCCAGCTGGCGTTTATCTTCTCCCAACATAATTTGATCCCGACGTGATCAAATGACCGATTGGTGTAGCGGATAGTGACCCTGTCAGAGAAACCAACGGTTGAGGGTTCGAATCCCGCGACGGGTAAATGTTTGTGTGATGAATATGAACATTTATTCCTGAGTCATGGATGATTATAAATATTTGTGTGTGTTTATCCGTTATCTAGTATCCATAGTACAAGCTTTGCTTAGTTTGGGACTAGATAATTGGTTTAAGTGTCCGAAATATTAAAAAAAAAAAAAATATATGTTGGGAGAAGATAAACGCCAGCTGGATCTGATCGAGGTTTATTGTTGCTGGTCTGTGCACCGATTGGAAGAGAAAGCAAAACTGGCCGCGCGCCAGTATATAAGATCTAACAAAATTAACCCGACAAACGTTGCAGAGTGTATGTATAGGATGTACCTACCTATTACGAAAAATGTAAAACATTAAAGTTAACAGATTTTATTCAAAAAATTAAATTTAGAAATGTAAATTTTGTGAGTTGGACCTTAATGGCCGCGCGCTCTGAGTACTTTGTCACAACACAACACACAAACACGTGCCGCGGTATCTTTGAAGCCGCTTCAGGCGCCCACTCGCCGCTCGGCGCTTGCCCCGGCGCCGCCGCGACGCGCTGTGATTGGTTGCGCCCTGTACCCCGCCACCCGCCACCCCCGCCGGCGTCTTCCATATCAATGGAACGTTGCCTGTTCTTTCTCATTGATAAAACAAGGTACAATCGAAATGAAGTAAGTCTGTTAATGTGTATTTTCATTTGCACTTACATTTAATTTTTTTACTCGGAAACAAATTTTTTAAGGCTAGTTGTTTTAATGAATATATTATTTTATTGTCATGTACTTACATGCAATTGCCAAAGTTTGTCGGGTTAATTTTGTTAGACCCTATACATATTTAAATCATTAGTAGGTACATCCGACCGATACATCTATCCGCGAAAAAGTTATTCTAAGACAGGCGAAGCACCGGCCGGAAAGCTATTCTATCTATATAAATACCTGTAAAGAGTGTCCTCTGCGAACTTCATATTGATGAAGTATTGATGCACAGTGGACGCTTCGACCACAGTGTAGTTAATACGGGACTGCCTGGCCAACTGCTCCAGGGACGACACTGGCGTCTGCAGGTGGAAAAATTCCTATGACTAAACATTCTGCTTCACATTCAAATGTTGGACAATAGTCCAGTAAGGATACATTTTTAACTTCCAATAATTTTAAAGGCCGTGATATTTTGCACATGGACAGAGTATATCTGTCAGTGATAGAATAAAAAAAATTCTAACAAATTAGGTTGCTTTAGTTATAATATACATATTTTATAATAAAACATAGACTATATGATTAAAATTACCACTGTGAATTACACAAATTCAATATTAGACGTGTGCATTCTGGCGTCACGTGTATCTGGAATCCTGATTCTCATACGCGGAAACTACTTTACTTATGATATCAAATCTGTGCATAGACTACAGTGGCACATTTTTTTTTCTTTTGGGTACTATTTCTGCACATTTTTTTGATATACAATACATATACACTTTATTGCACAAAAGGAGACTGTACCTACATTTTACAAAGCACAATACTGAAAAGAGTACAATTAGGCGGCCTTATCACTTAGGGTGTTACCAGATCAATCGATCGATCGTCGATCAACGTCATCGATCGATCGAAAAACGAGAAGGCGCTGTCGTCACGTAAACACCACTGCGAATAAGCTCGTCACTAAATAATTACTCAGATAAAGTAAATAAGTCCAAAAATGACTGTCAATTATTGCTTATAGCTCAAATCATGTGTAAAATTATCTGTGAAGGTTTTCGTGTAGTATATTTTAGAAAAAAATATGAACCAAAGTGACAACAATATTAACGGACAAATCTACAGTTTACCGCTTTAAATCTCATCAATAAGCAATTAAATACATTTATACAAGCAATAATAGTGGAACAATAACATGTTGTGATAATCATAATAATAGAACGTTGAATAAATTTAAAAAACAACACCCCAGAAACCGTTATCAAATTATTATGTCACCATCAGGACTTTACGCTTTAATCAAACAACAATTGTGAAACGGTGAAGTGTTGTGACTAATGGAACATTGAATAAATTCAAAAACTAATTTGCAACTAACCCACGACATAGCTAAATAAAAATCGACCTTTGGACCTTAGAAGACTTGTACCAACAAACGCTTGACGACAATAATCTGGAAGATAGTACAGATTACAAATTTCAACAAGAAGTGATAAGTTTCAATTGGCCCGGCGGCTATAATAACCATCTGTACATAGGATGGTCGTGGTTCGATCCTCAGCTAAGGAGCACTTTTTTGAATTTCATATTTCCTATGTCATATTTATATGGACGCCATCTAGTTGAAATTTATCGTACTGCAATAATAATCTAAAAACCATCGATCACACTTAGTCTTCTTGTGGCGCTGCGTATATCTATACGGACTGACATCTGTCAGGGCAAGTGGTAAATAATATTTGTCAGTAGAGGGCGTGAATCATCAAAATATGCCTACTCCAAAGGAAAAACAAGATAAGGGAAATAGGGGAATAGTCAAAACAATTACTTGTACGTTGTGTAGAAAACACATAAGGACCAAGGAATATATTACTTGCTCTATTTGTAACAAATCATATGATTTGGACTGTGGAAATGTATCCTTAAAGCGCTTTCAGCTTATGACAGCTGGGAATAAATTGAAATGGAAGTGCTGCCCTTGTATCGCAAAAAATAAATCAATAAACAGTAACAACACAAGCACACCCAAAAATTCTGGTAGAACCCAATGTACAACACTCAAGTCTCCAGAAATTCCAGGTAACACCAGAGATTACATTACTCTAAGGAAGCTCCCGAATCGACTACAAGCCCAACATGAAAATCTATCTGAATCGGTATATCACCACGGGAATTCATTGTTATCAGGGGACAGCACTATCAGACGAAGCCTACCTGATCTATCAACTTATTACAACTGCCAGGAAGATCTTGATGATCTAAAACTAAAAAATAAGGAGCTAGAATTGAAATTGGCAAGCGCAGATCTCGAAATAGAAAATTTATTATTAGAGAAAAAAGCTTTAGAAAAACGAGTTGCCGAACAAGAATTGAGGATAAATACACTTACGAGAATCTATACCAGTAGTGACTTATCTTCACCTCAGAGCAAAAAAACGACAAGTTCAGCAAAACAAATACACGAGGATATTAACAAACAAATGGACGATAGTTGTGATAGAAGCTCAGACATATTATTAAATCTGACCCAACCGTCTAGCAATACGGAATTGTCCCACTCAAAAAGCAGCATTGAACCACAGATAAAACCTAATGTCCCAGAGTCACAAACTAAGCATCAACAACAGCCTCGAAAAAAGCTTTGGCTATATGGATCGCAACAGTGCATTGGTCTCGCTGCTGCCTTATTAGACTCCAGAAAAAATACGAAATACGATAACTATGATATAATAGGATTCACTAAGCCGCACGCAGGCTGCGAGGACGTATTAAAGGGATGCATAAATAAGCAATATGGCTTACAGGACAAAATTATACTATGCGTCGGGGAAAATGATAGAAACCCAATAAAAATTCAATCTGAATTGTATTACATACTAAAAAATATTACTCCTCATAATGTTGTTATTGTATTAAATATAATGAAAAACCATTTTATAGATGAGTACTTATTGAATCAAACCTTAAGTATGACCTGTAAAAATTTCAAAAACTGTTATTTTATAAGAAACAATTGCAAAAATTATGACAATATAAGTCGCAATTATCTATTATTTGATACATGTAAAATATTAAACTTTCACATTGATTGTATAGATTATGAGAACAATTATCTTAATCCAATACAAATAAAAAAGCATATACTGGGCACTCGAAAGCTCTATGAAACTGACTCACATCAATACAATCAAAAAACTCCGACCACGACTCAAAAGTCTATATTAGACTATTTCTCCTTAAAAAGCAAAAAAACACCCCCTAATAGTGACACACTAAACAAAGAAACATTTTTTCGTAAGCAAGAATAACAATTGTCAATTAAAACTCCAGGTACTTCATCAAAATATAGCTGGGTTCTTAAGCAAAAGAGATATTATGGAACTTACCCTACAAGATTTAACACAGAACAATAAATATATTGATGTATTATGCCTGTCTGAAACTTTCATAAAATTAGGGGATGAAAAAAATGTCCACTTACATGAATTTCAGCTTGCTGACTCGTTCTCGAGAGTTAAACAGCGAAGGGGTGGCGTCTGTATTTTATGTAGAGATTCTATTGAAATGAAGAAACTAAAAGGATTTGAAGATTTAGCTACAGAACTAGTATTTGAACTATGTGGTATTGAGATCCCAAATTCTAAGTGTATAATAATTTGTATCTATAGAACTCCATCAAGCAACCCATATATATTTCTTGAAAAATTTGAGATGTTATTGATAAGATTAAAACGTAAAACTAAAAAGAAAATTATAATAGCGGGTGACTTTAATATAGATTTACTGAAACAATCCACCGCTTTAACTGAGTATCATAGGATAGTACAGAATAGTAACTTTCATATACACATACAAGAGCCTACAAGAGAAAACTCATGCATTGATCAGATAATAAGTAATGTCCCCGAAGGTACGGGAGTAAACCTTAATTTAAACTTATCCGATCACAACACAGCTCAATTATTAACCATTCCTATTGAAAATAAGGCGACATCGATCACATTTTTGTACAAAATGAAGAGAGATTTCAGCCAGGAAAACGTAACGAGATTCTGTGACTACTTGAGTGACTTATCATGGTATGACTCATATCAGGAGGTGGATACAAATAGAGCTTTCAGTGAGTTTCACCACATATTTACCTTGCTCTTTGAACTATGTTTCCCTCTAATAAGAACAAAAGTAACAAATAAAGAAAAACACTTAAAATGGATGACAAAAGGTGTGAGAAAATCGTCGAAAACTAAACGTAAACTGCGCTATAATTACTATAAAAACCAAAACATGCACAATAAAGTAACTTATCGTAATTATAATAAAATTTTTAAACGATGTTTGTGCTATGCCCAAAAACTGAGCAATGAGTTATACATTAAAAATGCAAAAAATGTATGTAGAGCCTCTTGGGAGGTAATAAAATTTAATGTTTGTGGCAAGAGTATTCAACCGATCATAGATACAATAATCCAAAAAGATAAACTAATTCGTGAACCTATTGACATGGCAAATGCATTTAACGATTATTTTATACAATTAACAAATTCTAATAAAGAGGCATCAAGTGATAAATACAATTATAAAATTCCAATAAATAATAATAATTTATTCTTAACTCCCACCGATGCTAAGGAGATCTCTAAAATAATAATGAGTCTAAAGAACACAACAGCAGTAGGGTATGACAATATCCCAACTAAAATCATAAAAAGCTGTTGCATAATTATTTCTCCGATACTTAGCTATATAATAAACTTATCATTTGTTCAAGGAGTGTTCCCTGAAATGTTAAAACTATCGAAAATTAAACCTGTTTATAAAAAAGATGACAAAACTCGATTAGACAATTATAGACCTATAGCGTTGGTTCCCGTCTTGTCAAAGGTACTAGAAAAAGCAATGCACATACGACTTAAGAGTTTCCTTGAAAAGTATAATGTGCTGAGGCCAGAACAATATGGATTCCAAAAAGGGAAGTCCACAACGCTGGCAGCTTTTACGCTTATAAATAAAATAATAGAACAAGTAAATAAAAAAACACCAGTCACAACCATATTCTTTGATATGAGTAAAGCGTTTGATTTTGTCAGTCATAAATTACTACTAAGCAAATGTGAAGCATACGGCATACGAGGTAAACCTCAGGAATGGTTGAATAGCTACCTAAGTGATAGAAGACAATATGTCGAAATCACTCACGTGAACGCAAGCAAAGACGAGGTATGCTATAAATCGCAAATAAAACTCAACAGAGTCGGGGTACCTCAGGGTAGCATCCTGGGACCGATGTTATTCCTACTGTACATAAACGATCTACCAACAGTTGTAAAGTATCATTCTTCCTTATTCGCAGACGACATATCTGTTGTAATTACGTGTAAAGATAGATCAACCTATAATTATGACATTAATAATTCGATTGCAGACATAATTAAATGGCTACAAGCAAATAATCTCAAAATAAATTTGTCAAAAACTAAATATATTCAATTTCGGAATAAAGGAGCTGCTAAGCAAGATATAAAACTTGAATATAATAATGAAGCATTAAAAGAGGTAACGGAAACTAATTTTTTAGGATTCCTGATAGATGAATATTGCACATGGAAACCCCATGTTGATAAAGTGTGCACTAAAATAAACCGTTTTGCTTATGCTCTCTGGAGATTACAAAAAATAGCCAATAAAGACACTGCACTAAAAGCGTACCATGGATATGTAGCATCAAACCTCAGATATGGTGTCATGCTATGGGGAAACTCGGTAGAAATCAATCGAGCTTTTATAGCACAAAAACAATGCATTCGAGCAATCTGCGATGTATCACCCATTACCAGCTGTAAACCTATATTTAAACAATTGGGGCTGCTGACATTGCCAGGGCTATATATATTCGAAACCTGTAATTTTGTTAAACAACATCTGAATCTATTTCAGAGACGAGATAATGTATGCAAATTCAATGCAAGATACCCTGACAAGCTCGTGCTGCCCAATATCAGAACAGATATATGTGCTAGAAATGGTTATTCTATGGCTATAAAAATCTATAATAGATTACCAGCTGATATAAGAATGGCTCAATATAGGATATTTAAAAGGTTATTGCTTCAATGGCTCATTTGCAATTGTTTCTATTCCATAAAAGAATATTTTGACAAACGTCCGTCATAATGCTTCAATAAGTATTCATCTACTTTAACAATGTATATATATAATGTAATAATATAAGAATATGAATGACTAATGTGCCATATTAACATAAGCTAAACATGACTTTCAATTGTTATTATTATGAAGAGACAACATTGCATAATTATTTATTGATTGACGTTTAATTTAATTTTTGACATTTTGTATTAATATTAAATAATGATAATAATAGTAAGTAAGTAAATGTAAGCAATGTAATGTGTAATCATATTTAGGTACATTATTATGACAAACTGAGATGCTTTGAAATTCTATGTCAAATTTTGCATGCCGAAATGGTTAAATGTGAGATCCTTTGTATACATGTTCAACTTTAATGTACCACATTTATCGCAAATAAACGATTTGATTTGATTTGATTTGATGGTAGAATGGAATAGTCGACGTCGATCGAGCTGCTTGATCAGCTGCGCCGCGCGCCGAACGCGACCGGTGCCATCGACCGGCAAGCGATCGATATTGGTTAGTCGAACGGTATCTGTCGATCTATTAAAGCTACCAGACCAGTCGATCAACTTCGATCGACGTTGACCGATGCCGTCGATCGACAATCGATCGATTGGTCTGGTAACACCCTAAGAGCGATTATCATTATGACATTATGTAAATACTTGAATTCCTCTTTGTGTATTATATCATCACGTACGTGATATATCACCATGTTCTCTCTTGATAAGTACCTTTTATAATATAAGTAGTAAAGACTTTTCAATGCAAAAAAAAAAATTTTTTTAAGCACAAAGAGTTAACATTTGACCTCAATCACACCTGACGTTAAGTAAAGATGAGGCCAAAGGAGGCGTACTCACACGGAAACCCCTTGGGGGACTGGCTGTCTTATCTCTGACAACCCGAACACAACAAGGCTATTAACATTACTGTTTGGCGACATATTAATAAACCATTCTCAAGATTGATAACAGTCTTGTGACTGGTCTCAAGTAAACGTGTTGATTAATAAACGTGACTTGAGACCTGAAAGACTATCATTCATTCGCCGCTGAGGCGAATACTTGAGAAGTGATCTCGGCTGAGCAGACCTCAAGATTGGTTTATAAATTAGCACGGAGCTTGAGATAACGTCAACTGCTTAAGAAGCGTCTCGGTTGACACAGCCTCAAGACTTGTATTGAGGTTGGTTTATTAATATGGGCCTTAGATAAGATGGCGGTAGTTAGCCAGGCGGACATTTTTAAAATGCCCTACCACCAAACAAACCGAGTTTGTATGTATGCTGTTTGTATTCAAGCTATTGGCCCGCGGAAGAGCCTTAAATCAAAACTTCACCTGCATCCTCTCCACAGTAAGAAAGGCAGCCAGATTCGCGGTGAATGTTGCCAGCATAAGCACGACGAATAGCCAATATGCAGCCACCAGAGTCCTCCCAGAGAGAGCTTTAGGTGCCTCCCCACCTCCTTGAGGAGTGAATGAAGTGAGGGCAAACCAGAAGCTCTCTTTCAGTGTGAATTCTCTGGAATTAATCATTTAAAATCCAAACATCCGACAGAATATTTTATATGTTGCGGGCGCCATGTTGGATTTTTTATCATAAATGTATCCTACGACACTCTGGAGACCCAGCACGAATCCGACGATATCTTGAACTTCAAAATCATTCAAAACGGCTAACAGCCTACAGGAAGTTATAGAAATCTATTCTCGAGGCGTAAGCTCAGCTTTGCATTTGTGTGAGTGACGTCAAGCTGCTAGCGGTACAAGAGGTGAAGTGCGGCATGTGCGCGGCAGGGAAGCGACGCGCAGCGGACACGCCGCGCCTCAGGCCGCGTTTAAACAATGCGCGGGACGCGCTGCGCCACAAGCCGTATCTCTATCTGTGTGCACTCACACAAATGCAAAGCTGATCTTACGCCTCGAGAACTTACACACACTCGAAAAATATTACCCTTCTTCCTGGGGCAGTCGAGGGATTCCAATCCGTTATTTTTCCGAAAGGAATAATGCAGATCTGCCTCTCTACATAGGAAACGCCTGGACCCCGATTCTCGTGCGTTCGAGATTTCACTGTCGATAGACATTGGTATAACTATCTCTTTCGTACTAATAAGGGCGCGCAAAAGTGACAAACATATGGATGTCTATCGACAGTAAATGTCGATCGTGCGAGAATCGGGGTCCAGTACCTACATCTATTGTGTGAATGCAATTTGTACCTTTTCGTAATGAAATGAAATGAAATTACATGTATTTGCTTGGATTCTGGGTACAATCTCTCACTGTATAAAGTATAATCTCTCCGTCAGTACAAAATCTGCCTACTAAGGCGTGCAAATTGTCAAATAAGTAATATTTACATTTAATTAAAAAATAATATTAATATAAGTTACATTTAAATTCATATTAAATTGTAATGTATGTAATGTAATGTAATATAAAAACCAGTTTTAAAACAGCAAACCATCGAGGTTCTAGCTTCTTCCCCCTGAGAAACAAACAGTAGCTTAATTTTTTATTTTGATCTAGGGACTTTTATACAACGAGTATAAAACGAGTGTAAAAAAAAGAGTATACGCCAGTCCCATCGTACCTGTACTGACTTAATCTATTTAAAATCGGATGTCGACATGCCTGATGGTTCGAGAGTCGACGGCATTGAGTCAGAAGTAAGGAACCGACAGATAAGGTCATTCAATGAAAGGTGTCTGTAAAGACGACCCGCACTTCTGGTACACGAAATCCCATACCGTCCAAGGTCGTCTACCAGCTGGCCGCAATTATGTATTTCGCATGCTTTGGCCACAATACAAGAAATAAAGACCAACCCTATTCGTTTATTTGTTCTCACCTGCACGGATAAGGGTAAGCGTCAGGGTTATTCCTGGCGGAGTACGGCGAGTACTTATCCAGGAGCCAGATCATGAAGCCGGTGAGGATGAGCGCAGCGACGATACTCAGCCACACCTCGGTCCGTAGCACAGTCATGAACTTAAAGAGGGAGGTCTTGCGGGTCGGCTTCCTTATCACTGTTTGGGAGTAGATATAGTACAGTATTCTCCATTTGCTGATAAATTTCCGGATGCTCATATTCCTGATAATTTCAAAAAACCGCGATAATTTTATTTTAAAATTTAAAATAATATAAGGTAAATCAAGGTTATAAATAATGCTCTGCAGTTTTACGACACTCCACGATTTTTATCAGTTCTATGTTTGCGATGTGTGATTTAGGACAAAAAGATGCACTGGTGTCGATTCGGATGTACAACGAACTAACTAAATTTAAATTATATGTATCCTTTTCTAACCACTAATACATGAAAAGGACGACATATAATTAAGTCCTGTCAAATTAAGTTAAAGGATCAAAACAAGCACTTCTTTATCAATATTAGGTGTACTCCTAGCGACGTCACGATTAAAATACTATGGAGCGACTTGTTTTGACAGCTCTTAACTTAATTTGACAGGCCTTAATTTATAGTCGTCCCTTTCATGTTAATAGTGTTAGAAAAGGATGTATCTGCTTTAAATTTAGTTAGTTCGTTGTACATCCGAATCGACACACTGTCCGTAGTATTCTGTATATATCTTACCAATAAGGATTCCTGTCTGCTCAAAGTATGGTGCGACGAAGTCGATCACCTCTTCTCTTTCTGCCGTCATGGTTAAAGCTCCAACTGCCAAATCTGTCTCCTGTTTAACAATGTCACAAGGAAGGTCAAGTCAAGTCTTTTGAATATAGAAGATATATAATTTTGGTGAAGGGGACCAATTTTTATAATTCAGTTTATAAACAACTGTTATATCGTAAGCTTACGTAAGAAATAACGTTTATTTATTTATTAATCTTATTCCACCATCGCCATTTCCACTTCGGACTACTAGGCGTGGGGAGGGATTCCACCCGTATGTAGTTAATATACCGAACATTCGCACTAAGCAGTTCGACTCTTCATTCATAATGCGAACAGCCAAGGCATGGAACTCCCTTCCGGCGTCAGTCTTTCCTGAATCCTACAACCTTGGGATCTTCAAGAATGGGGTAAATAGGCATCTACTGAGATCACGTGCTTCATCTTCGGCCACATCGTCACTTCCCATCAGGTGAGATTGTGTTCAAACGCGTACCTATCCAGTTAACATAAAAAAAAACTTATTATTTATTTGTTTGGCGACCTTGTTTGGTGTTATGGGTAGAACTGTGACTGCTGTACAAAAAGGGTTCGTCTCCCGACAGGTGATATTCAACCGCCTCCGTGGCTCAATGTAAACAACATTGGGTTTACGATTCGGAGGTCGCGGGTTTGATCCCCAGCGGGGTACATGTTTAAGTACTCGGTTTGGTTGGTGGTAGGGCATTTTAAATGTCCGCCTGGCTAGCTACCACCATCTTATCTAAATCTGCCGCCAAGCAGCAATGTTAATAGCATTGTTGTGTTCCGGTATGTTTGTATGACGAATACGGACACGTGAACCAGAGTTATGGATGTTTTCCATTTACATATGTATTTATTTACAAAAAAAATATATATTTGTGTAAGTTTACCCACTAATTAAATTAAATAATACAAGCCTAGTTGCTTAGTGTGGAACTAGATGGCGCAGTGTGTATGTCACGTGCAAAGATATTTATGATTTTTAAATATTTTAAGGCAAAAATAATCTCGAAAGCAGCTCCCTGCCCGAGCAACCAGCCGGTACACTAATTAAATTGTAATTACTAAGTACCCGACGGCTATATACTGATGTAACACTCACTCCTCTCATAAGATCTCCGACTACGCCGTCCCAAGTTCCATTTGGTAACTTCCTGCCGAAGCCTCCTGACTTCGGTGTGATTATCTCGAAGTCAAACTCCATAGACTGTAAGGCAAACGTTTATCAAATAAACTAAATATTGAATAACTCTACAACTACACAGTGACACAAAATTTTCCCTGTGAGCACTATTCTTTTTTGTTTTTGTTTTATGCACAACGGGTTAGCACTTGACCTCAATCACACCTGATGTTAGTGAAGATGAGGTCGAAGGTGGAAGCGTACTGACCCGGAAACCCCATTTTATTTGGGGAACTGGCTATCTTATCTCTAACAACCGGAACACAATAATGCTGTTAACATTGCTGTTTGGCGGCAGATTGTACATACACCAACTAAACTAAAACCAGTTTTGGAGTGGTGCCGTCGCATCATACTGTTCCAGTGGGGAAAAAGACAGTACTACTTTAAAACTGGTTTTAGTTTAGTTTAGTTTAGTTGGTGTACATCCGAATCGACACCAATATTAACCTTCTATAATAATCCAAATAAGTATCTAACTTCTTATGACTAAACATTCTAATGGTAACATAATTAAGATGAAATATTTATGTCAGCTATTGCAATCTCCTTATGATGCAGAATCTTGAATTTAAATATAGATTTTTAATGCGCATTTATAAATCCCTAGCCATGATAGAGTCACTTACCTCTGCTAATTTCTCTATGAGCTCAATGCAGTAACCCTCGTACTGTGGATGGCCATCTTCGTTCACCACCTGCTCTCCCGAATCAGGGTCTACCTTTGGTAGCGTCCATGGAACTGCCTACAAGACATCAAGCCACAGCTTAACAAAAACAATCATGTCTTCTTTTTCAAGGAAAAACGCAGCATTGGCATTGGTAGACCAATGCTGAATTTTTACATTTGTAAAGGATGTAAATCCCGCAAACATTTTGATTTACTTTGGTATTTATCTTGCGAGAGATACGGTTGAATTTAGCACACAAGGAAAATCAATGTACCTACTCCGATTTATGACCCCTATCTGTAGCGAGCGATAGGTCGGGGCATCCCGACACTGTTGGTAAGGTTCAAGTTTCGCTCCCGCCTTTAGGTTGACACATTTGTATTATTTTCGTACTTACGTACATCGGGCTACTTGATGTAGTGTACTTCGATATCTTGGACTTTCGATGTTACTTTTGTAGATATGTTAATGATTGATTGTCACTCTTACTTTTTTATTTTGCCTTGGAATTTTATGGTTGAATATTTTAGGGTTAAGTATTTAGTACATTGAATTTTCGGGCTCTGGTTATTCGGCCGTAAGGTATTTTAAATCATTGGTTTTTACGTACGACACCTATTTGAACTCGTAAACAGTTGATGTAGTTAACTGTTGACAAAATAATCTGTTGATCTAATGAACCATTGATATAACAAATTATTGGTACAATAAATGGTTGACCTGTTACACTGTTGACCTATTGGCGTTGATATAATGAAAGTTGATCTAAAGAATGTTGATCTTAGGTACCAATCCTAGTTAAAATAATGTAGAAAGCATTTGAAATTAGTGTTACAAAACGTGTAAATAAATACAGAAAATATAAAAGTATAACAAGTATGTGTGCTGCAGTGGCACAAATGGGCCATATGTTCGTGTGTATCAATGTTACGATGCACTTACAGGTGCAGTTCCAATCCTGAAGAACATTCGCAACGGCTCCAAGATGACGTTAGACAGGAGTTTATACTCCTCATCCGCAGACCAGCTCGCGACGGTCTGCAAACCTTCCTCAGGTTTGTAGGTGGAGAGTATGAAGTGCGAACGAAGGAATATGCCTAACCTAATATCAAATTTAGAATTATGAAAATGGATGCGAAAGGTTTTTTTTTATGCACAACGGGTTTGTTCTTGACCTCAATCACACCTGATGTTAAGTGAAGATGAAGTCGAAGGTGGAAACGTACTGACCCGGAGCCCCAACACATTTGGGGGACTGGCTATCTTATCTCTGACAACCGGAACACAACAATGCTATTAACATTGCTGTTTCGCGGCAGACTTATATACGATAGTGGTAGCTAGCCTGGCGGACATTTAAAATGCCCTAACATCTACCAGACCCAGTATTATATGTGTACCCCGACATTGGAGGACTGGCTATCTTATCTCTGACAATGGGAACACAACAATGCTATTAACATTGCTGTTTCGCGGCAGACTTATATACGATAGTGGTAGCTAGCCTGGCGGACATTTAAAATGCCCTAACATCTACCAGACCCAGTATTATATGTGTACCCCGACATTGGAGGACTGGCTATCTTATCTCTGACAATGGGAACACAACAATGCTATTAACATTGCTGCTTGGCGGCAGATTTAGATAAGATGGTGATAGCTAGCCCTAAATGCCTAAAATGCCCTAAGACCAACCAAACCCAATATTCTATGCCGCAGATTCAGATATGATGGTGGTAGCTAGCCAGGCGGGAATTTAAAATGCCCTACCATCAACCAAACCGAGTACTTAAATATGTACCCCGCTGGGGATCGAACCCGCGACCTCCGAATCGTAAACCCAATGTTGTTTGAGCCACGGAGGTGGTTGATAGCGGAGTGTGTGGAGGTCACTTGTGATAGCACTTATCAAGTCGCAGTGATTTTTTTTTTATATAGAAGCAAATAATACAAAAAACGTCGGAGGGTAGTTTACTCCACAACCTGCACATAGTAGATACAGTGAGCAACAGAATGAAGGTTGCATTTTTTTTCTCTTTATTTATAAATCTCCCTCACACACAGGCGATAACAAACACAGGTTTGCTTAGATTTTGTTCTATTAATGTAAATTTAGGAGTCCATTGAGGAGTTAGCAGCTGATGCTTATAACACAAGTATTTTTAATGCTTAGCATGAGCATCAGCTGGGAACGTACTTATAGAAATTCTAATGAATGTTACAAAATTTTACCGGTTGTAAACAACTGAATTTACCTGTGGTTTAATTAATTATTCTTATTATAAAATCTATGTAAGAGAAAGTCTAAAGGGAAATTGTTATTCAAGTTAAATTTATCTATCACTTGGCATGTCAGGTGTGAAGGAAAATATAACACAATCCAACCAACACCCTCCAAACAATATCATAGAAATTAAACGAGCTACCTTAATTGTGTTGCCTACTGTACTTACAATTTACAGTGATTCATCCTCAGGCGTTCAAATATAGAATGAGTGTAGTTTAGAGAAGCTACAAGTATTACAAAGTAGAAACTTAGTAAGTGTGATGATGGAACTTTTTTTCTAATCTTTAATGCAGTAGAATATGATGAATCCGTCTCTTCTCGTGCGTGACGTAATAGCAGCATAAACCAGTGATGGACATTTTCTCTTCCACTCTTAGATAAAAAAAAGCGACACTGGCGCCCAACGTGGGGCCTTGCCACATTGATTTGCGCGTACAACGGCGCGCGCGCAATCCCCTCTCAACCGCATGCTAACCGCCCTCAATGCTCTCCTGCAGGCATTCCCTGACTGTGATGTGTTTGTAGATGGATGGGAAAGTATATTGTCTGATTGCCTGAGTTTCTGTGAGCGAGATGTATGAATGGAGATATATTTTTAAGAATGTCATAATTGTATTGTGTTGTTCTCTGACATATAGTTTGTATTCTCTTTGATTTTTATCTTTATTTTCTCTTATCTTTAGTATAATTATTGATATAGACTTTATTTTATTTTTCTCTTAGCATTTTTGTTGTTTAACTTTAACTTATTTGTATTATTTGTATTATTTTATAGACATTTAATTAGCTCTTTTAACTCTTTTAATTTTTATTGTATAATTTATTTGTATTCTCTCATAATTTGTATTATCCTGTTGACATTTAATTTTTTCTATTTAACTTTTAGTAATTATTAATTATGTAATTGGGAACCCTCCCGTGTAATTAATTAAATTAAAGTACAAATTAAATTTAAAAAATACAAATTGGGCGTCAGTGTCGCAATAACAATAGACTCGGCCAGGATTGAGTCCAGCAATGAGGATTGCTTTGATTCATATTAATAAATATCCGTTGACATAATTTCCATTCAACTTCATGTTTTATTCCAACAACCACTATCCTATGTAGTACCACACTGGCGCCCAACGTGGGACCCTATTCCTTACCTGTCACCATCCCAATAGAAGACAGTATCGTTATTCGCCTCAGCATCTTCAGCGAACTGGCGGTAGAGCCGCTCACTCGTTCCGTTCATGTCTCCCCCAAGCACCTCACAGTCAACCCTAGCAGTGAGTAGTGGAAGGTCACCCTCCAGCTTTGAGTAGCTGTCAGTTATGTACAGGATGAGGGTGTTTATGTGGTTTTGTTGCCTCTGGAAGATAATGTTATTAACGATTGGCAAAGATCACCAGGTTTTGTGGCCAACGGCAGAGAGTACACATGTATTTTTTTGTAAGTCAGGTTACTCAAAAAGCCATAGAACTTGTAGAAGCAGCTTTTATGCAAACGGTTTGGTAACGTTACGATGTTTATTATTAAAGTGTTTGAAGTCAAAGCTTAGATTAAGTAAGTGATGAATAAAAATTTGGCACATTTGATAGAGGACTTTATTTCCTATTGGCTCTCATCACCTGCAGATCAGAAGGGCAGCTGCAATCATCTCTCTGGGCAAGAATCTTGCAACATTCCGCAGGATCAGCATGCAGGAGCATGGTTGGCATCGCCATCTGGGACAGGTCTAGTGTCGGCACGGAGTAGTCCGTGAACACCAAGTTCCAGCGATAATTGCGACGGACCAATTTCTCTTTCACTGCCTGTACAAATCAAGAATTTTAAGAGAACATTTACTAGGTACGTTGTTAGGTAAACTGGGTTTAGCATTTGGAAAGATATGTCATTCGAGTCAGTGTATTCTATCTATCTAACAACTTATGCGGTCGAAATGTAGACACCGGTGATCGATTAGTCTAAAAGCGTTTACGAAAAAGCGTTTTTAAAAGCACACGCTCGCAAACATATTTTATAATAAGGTGCCAGTAGACATTCAAAATTTGCCTCTAAATAAATTTAAAGCAATCATAAAACAGAAATTATTAACAAAAGGCTATTATAAAATCACTGACTATTTGAATGATAATCAAGCATGGACATAGCATTCATATAATTATCAAATCGCAACCTATAATCTGTTTAAAAGAGCAACCCTAGAGTCTCTGGGGAGTCAGCTTTGTGAATGAGCAGTAAATTTAAATATAATATTAATATTGGATAAGTAAATTAATATTAGTGTTGTAGAGAACACACACTTAAGGGCATCTCTACTATCAAAGTACAAAAGCCTTACCCTCCTATATGTGTCCATGACAAACCCGCTGTCCCCCACCACTACATAGAAGCTCGGCTCAGGGCGCATCGCCCGAAGCGCGCGGGCCGCGTCACGCGTCAGGCCCGCATGCACCCACACTCTGATATTGGACTCGCCGAGGAGTTCATATAGCGTTCTGTCGACGTCTGTAATTTTTCATACCATTTATAGCTATACAGTTATTCAAAAAAGACACACTAAACATGTTTGAACATGTGGAGAGGATGAATGGAAGACGTGACGAAAGAGTTATAAGTATGATGCGAATGTGGATGTAGTGTTGGTAGCGGAAGACCACGGTGAACGTACTATGATCAAATCGGGGACGTTTTAAAGAAAGGCCAAGTGAAGAGTACCCTAAACCGACGAGCATGTATATGAACAACCTTGTGAGAGTGAATGAAGCAAAAGAGGTGTATCAGGATCGTGGCGAGTGGAAGTCTGTGGTCTCTGCCTTCCCCTACGGGAAACAGGCGTGACTATGTACATACACACTAAAGAAGGCTCGAACTAATAAAACTATGTCAAGACTGAGACAAACTTAGAGATGACACTTGAGATTATTCTATTTCTTCCGACTATTCTGAATTTGAACAGTATCAAATGAGAGTGAGACTCGATCTCAATCCTGACACTGACCCATCAATCCCTCTCAGATGAAAAAAGAAGCTATTTACAAATACGGCCATGTGTGGTGGGAACAGACTCAGCATACGCTGGGCGGCAGCAGCCACACATCACTGATTTGCCCCTGACTGCGGCAAGTTGTACTATATTAAACAAAGTTGAAGAGGAGTCGCACTATTCCTTTGCTTCAATATTCTTTTAATCATTGTAAATATCTATTGATGATTAAATGGAAACTCCAAATACCGCTCACCACTTTCGCTCTCCAAAATCAAAGCTGCATCAGTCGCATTCCTCGTTTCAAGATAGTCATCCAAAGCTTTTAACAACTGCTGCGATCCTAGTAACGTCCTGACTAGAGGCATGCCCGAGTCTGCTGCGAGCTGGTCAGCGAGATCCCATGGGGACCACGACAGGTCTATGATCATAGATGCTCCTTTGGAAACAGAGGAGCACACTGGAAAAGAAAATTGGTGTAATAGAATTCAGTTCTTTTTCTTGACATGCTAATGTGATGATTCTCAATAATTTTATGATATTTTTAATACTTTTGTTTGTTCTATCGCTATTAATTGTAACTTTGTGTTAGCAACATCTCCACATGTGCGTGATTGGTCGATAGAATTCCGCTAATCACGCACGATTACGATTGACCAATCCGAACACTCGCTAATTTTAGTGGAGATCGGTGGCGGGGAACTCGAGTTGGTCGATCCCTAGGGCAGTCTGGTTGCGAATCTTGAGCTGAAAGGTTGTTGACGATAAGCTCTGTACGTTTGTTACCATCTGTTCGCTACATAGTAATTATGGATATATATTATATATAACAGTGAAATAAAGGAGTTTTATCTGAGTCTTTAATTTATCAAACTTATAACAAATTCTTTTCTCATAAAAATGCCAATGGTGTCGATTCGGATGTACACCAACTAAACTAAAACTAGTTTTGGAGTGGTGCCGTCGCTGCCGTTCCCGGGAGAAAGAGACAGTACTACTTTAAAACTGGTTTTAGTTTAGTTCGTGTTCATCCGAATCGACACCATTGTATCTTTATTAGACAATTTCTGCGAGCACGTAATATATTATGATTACTTACTCGTACTGCATTGTGTTGTGCACAGCTCCAGTCTCGTAGCATCCCCTAGCATGACAAGCGCGTTGAAAAGTTTAATTGCGCGAGATATTTGTTCTGCTTATTCCCTTAGACGAAATAATACAACTATCCCACTCTCAAGGGCGTCTAATTTCTCGACATCTTAGATTTTTGGCATCAATAGGCGTGAAGTGCCTGAATTTAATTTGAATTTGTGAAAAAGTTTAAATATTTTAGCTTGAAGAGCTCTGAAGTTTTAGAAAGGAATTAATGGGGATGATAAATGAATTGTTTTATTTTTTAAGTTTTAAGAAAATTGGTTATATTTCCAATTAAATAACAATAGAATAAATGGATATAGTTTTGAAGACAAAAGCGGCAAGAGTGATTGGTGAAACAGGATAAACGAAGAAAAGATAGCGGGAAAAAGATGACTTCGTTTGCTTGTGCAGTGGATTTTGTAGTTCGATGAAGCGCCATCTGGCGGGTGTCGTGTGTGACGTGAAGTTAACGCATTAATCAATCTAATCTGCTTTCGTATGTGGTCTGTGGTCCAGTGGTAGTGTTCGTATATACAAAAGTACTCTGTGGTGGTATTTTTAACTCATCTTGATAGAGGCTTTTTGGCGGGATCACGGCGAGTGAAGTTGCATTTTTCTTTATAATTCTTATAATTTGTGTATTCTGACTTTTGAAGCTTAATAATGGCCGAATATTGTGCAGCAAAAGTTAGTGATGGTGTACCTACAAGTGAAGGGAAGTGTAAATTAAAGTACGTAACGAAGCTTTCGGGTTCCCACAAGAAGTCGCCAAAATCTTTTGTAAAGCATTCTGCCACTTTACTGAAGAATTACTTGACCGTGACTAGACTCTGTATACGCCAAGTATACGACGAATTACTTGTTTTGACTGAGACTGACTTACAAACTGAAGAAATAAGAGAAATAAGACATGGCTGTTATGGGCTAGATCCCTTTGCCTTCTCCGAGAGGAGAGAATCATCTTGATAGATGACAGCTGCGTCAACAGGATGGATTCAATAAAAAGTTTTTCTTTATTTCAAATGCACTCCATTCTACACCTCAGTATGTATAGCTCCAACGAACACAAACTCAACCTTCCCATTCATCACCATCTAATCCACCCTTTATGTAAGAAGGCAGGTACTAACATTTCCTGTAGCTCTCCTCTTCATTCTCCCTATCCAGCTGGATGATGGAGTCGCTCAGACGAACACCAGGTCTTAGATCTTCGCTTGACTTCAGAGCTCGACCGATCTGCCGCGCTAAATCTGGCTCCTGACTCTCCGTGATGAAGACTGGGTGAAATTAATCGTAAATAAGAAGACAAAATCATTACCTGAGTGTAGGGTCTAACAAAATTAACCCGACAAACTTTGGCAATTGCAATAAAATAATGTATTCATGAAAAAAACTAGCCTTAAACATTTATACACATTAATAGACTTACTTCATTTCGATTGTATACCTTGTTTAATCGATGAGAAAATACAGGCAACGTTCCATTGATATGGAAGACGCCAAAGGGGGTGGCGGGTGGCGGGGCACAGGGCGCAACCAATCACAGCGCGTCGCGGCGGCGCCGGGGCAAGCGCCGGCGGCGAGCGGCGAGTGGTCACCTGAGGCGTCTTCAAAGATACCGCGGCACGTGTTTGTGTGTTGTGGCAAAGTACTTAGAGCGCGCGGCCATTAATGTCCAACTCACAAAATTTACATATCTAAATTTTATATTTTGAATAAAGTCTGTTCACTTTAATGTTTTATTTTTTTCGTAATAGGTACATCCTATACATACTCTACAACGTTTGTCGGGTTAATTTTGTTAGACCTTATATACCGCACAAGTATTTTTTTTACCGTCAGAAAAAAAATTGGGCATGTGTTAAGTGAAGGTATTGACATAGGTAGTTTGATTTTTTTTTCACAATCATCATCGAATATTTTTTGTGTGCTACGGTTTGACGGTCGCGTTTGTAGCCTACTCCCACAGACCAATAATTTGTTCTGTGCCTTACCCCACATAATTACATCATTAAATTAAATAAATAAAAAAAACTTGGAGAAGGTAGTAGTTCCAAATAAATTTCGCATGATAAGAACCCTACGCATGCCGCCTCATATCAATCTACGGACGCCGCGGGCCTCGATAATTGTTGAAAAATAAAAATTAAACTAGGTACATTAAGTATTTTTTTTATGCACGCGGTTACGACGACGGTTTCGTACTTTACCTCAATCACACCTGATGTTAAGTGAAGATGAGATCGAACGTGGAAGCGTACTGACCCGGAAACCCCAACACATTTGGGGGACTGGCTATCTTATCTCTGACAACCGGAACACAACAATGCTATTAACATTGCTGTTTGGCGGCAGATTTAGATAAGATGGTGGTAGCTAGCCAGGCGGACATTTTGCCCTACCACCAACCAAACCGAGTACTTAAACAGGTACCCTGCTGGGGTCGAACCCGCGACCTCCGAATCGTAAACCCAATGTTGTTTACATTGGGCCACGGATGCGGTTTAACGTTATGTATGTAGGTAACTATGCTTAGTAATTTCTTTAATATATTTGACTTAATAATTTGATTTAAATGACGTTATGTACCTATGTATGTATGTTATTTAATTTATCTATCAATTGATATGCACCAATCAAGATGTAAAGAAAAATATGACAAAATCTAACCAAGACCCTACAAACAATATCATAAAAGTTAAGCCTGCTACCTTAATTGTGATGTCGACTGTACCTACCTGCTTTTTAACAGAGTTCTAAGGAAGGTTCTCAATTCGTATTCTTTTAACGCAATATCTTCGTCAGTTGTTAACCGATTTGGATACTTGGTACTTTAACACATTTGTTAACTAGGTACTCACCGAATCTCAAAGACAACTCCGACACCACACAGCCCAAGTTGATAAAAAAAACCAACAAAAATAAATACAGAACATCCATTCCTTCTAATATCTATTGCAGGAACGGCAATTGTTACAGCCCCTAACTTTAGCCAAAAGTATCGCCGAAATGTACTCCTGAATCAAATACGGTATGAACAGAGTTAGAAATACGTAAAATAAAATTCTCAATTTTTCTAACATAACTTTTCAGAACGAAACCATATTTAAAAAAAAAATACGAGCGCGCATTTGTTACGGAAGCGATGATTTCAAATTTCCAACACGAATTTCAAACTGAAAATGGAGCTCGCACAAGCAATAAAGCTGATTGTATAATGAATTATTAATAAAGGAAAATGCAAACAGTGCTTAGACAATGTCGGACCCTGTTATTATCGGTAGGGGTAAAACTTTCTTAGGGACAGTCATCGTCAATACTGTTTCATAACAATTTCTTTAAGCAACTAAGTATTGGTGAATATTTAAATAATAAACAATATGAATTAATGTTTTTGGTAATACAATATCAAAACGGGAAACATATGCATAGCTAATTCATAATAATTGGAACCATGAACATTCATAATGCGTGTTCTAAAGCAGAGTACAATTATATACAATATATTATATACAATAATAATTAAAAAATTTAACTCTTAAATTTTCCTTAACACTGAGTTGTTATTTTTGTTAAATTGACACATTAATTACATAATAATATGTAACATTTGGTTTTGTTGATTTCTTTATTTAATTATAAAATTTAAATCTATAATTTTCTTTCGCTTCTTTTGTTAGAAATTGCGTATCCAACATTTAAAAAGTTTTTCGCATCTACGGGTGAACAACGTTTTCGAGTGCTCAACTGCTCATCATTCGATATAGTGGGTTTCGATCTAATAAGTTATCGAAACAGCGTACCACTCAAAAATATTTTCGCAACAGCGTGTGTCGCGACAACGTCATTCGAATCTACATACTAAACCCTTTATTTATACACAAGAAGAGTTACTCGGACGCGAGCGGCGATTTCTTGTAGGCAAATAATACGAATATGGTCGCCTAGTTTAAACAAATGCCCTGAGCTTCGCCTCACGAAACAATTATTATCTCTACTTAAACTCTCCTACGCCGCGGGCCTGTGTAAACAAACTATACGAGAACAAAATATTTTGATCACGAATGGCGAGTCTCGTGTCAAAATCAGTACAGAGAGATTTTTTAATTTTTTTTTTATTTGAGAGGGCGGCAAACGAGCATGCGGGTCACCTGATGGAAAGCAATCACGGCCGCCCATGGACATCCGCAACACCAAAAGGGTCACAGATGCGTTGCCGGCCTTTGAGGAAGGTGTAGGCTCGTTTCTTGAAGGTTCCAATATCGTACTCGTTCGGGAATACCGCTGCAGGAAGTCCGTTCCACGGGTGGTCGTACGTGGTAGGAAATTTCTTGAGAAAGGTACAGTGGTAGACTTCCACTCATCCAGGTGATGTGGATGGATTTGCGCTACTCTCGCATAGACACTTGTGATTCTCGCTCAAGCATTGTTTGGACAAGTCGAGACACGTATACGTGTATAAATCTACGATTATCATTAAACAGAAGCGAGTCTCGTCTAGTGATACTCGCATTCGAGCATCACTTGATTAATGCGAGTTTTTGTCATATTGTCACCGCTAGTAGGAATCGAATGTCGAGTTTTTCCATGGGATAATAGCATACAGTTCTCGAGGCGTAAGATCAGCTTTGCATTTGTGTGAGTGCACACAGATAGAGATACGGCTTGTGGCGCAGCGCGTCCCGCGCATTGTTTAAACGCGGCCTGAGACGCGGCGTGTCCGCTGCGCGTCGCTTCCCTGCCGCGCACATGCCGCACTTCACCTCTTGTACCGCTAGCAGCTTGACGTCACTCCAAAGAGTATAGTAACTATTTACTTTACCGCGTCACTCACACAAATGCAAAGCTGAGCTTACGCCTCGAGAACTATACGATTATTCGTCGCTCGCGTCCAAGCAACTCTTTTTGTGTAACTGAGCCTTAATTGTTGTACCAGACAAGGCCCACAATAGTCAAATTTTTTTTATATGCATACGTTATTGAATGCAATAAAGAATTGAATAGTAGTACATTTTGACCCCGACCGACGGCGTATTGTATGTGTGTGTCCAATCCTTGTTAGGATGTAGGTATCTCAGTAATGCATAGTCCAACATGAGTCAGATTTTTTTTAAAATTAAAAAGATTGAATGATGGTAAAGTTCTTAGCCATGTTAAATGAAAATCGATAAGCCGTTTCAAAGATAGGTACTTCACTTTAAAGTAAACACAGTTTATTAAGTAGATTTTCTAAATTTTCAATTTATTTTATTCCAAACTCGTCGACAGTCGGAAGTAGGTACTCGGCTTCCTCCGCTACAATCGCTGGATTGTCCCTTCACGTTACGAATGGTAGCAAGCAGTCGGAGCTGCTCGGCTATCTTCCGTCCCCGCCCCTCCGTTTCACAAACTATATTATATTTCCAAACAAAATACTAACGAGAAGTATCAATAGATTCGTAATTTGATAAACCACACAATTTCAACCCATTTCGAGACATATCCTCATTCGTCAAAGCCTAAACGTGGGTGATACTTTTGTATGGAAACGGCCCACGCTACTTACCTTATGTTCAGTCTGCTAGTATTATGCTGCTGTGAGAACTGCATGCAAATACGAGATCATGGTAGCCCACCTATTAAAACATATCGATTCCACCCGCAGGTATCATAAGCCCGTAAACATCCCATTGCAGGGATATAGGCCTTCCCTCGTATTTGAGGAGTATGGGCCATAGTCCACCACGCTGGCCCAATGCGGCTTGGGGACTTCACGTGCTTTTGAATTTTAATTCTCAGGTATGCAGGTTTCCTCGCGATGTTTTCCTTCACCGTCTCTAAGGCCCGTATTAATAAAACAATCTCAATACAAGTCTTAAGGCTGTATCACCCGAGATGCGTCTTAAGAAGTTGACGCTATCTCCAGCTCCGTGCTAATTTATAAACCAATCTTGAGGTCTACTCCGCTGAGATCACTTCTCAAGTATTCGCATCAGCGGCGAATGAACGATAGTCTTGAGTTTCGTTTATTAATAAGTGTAACTCGGCGCACGTCTCAAGTGAGTACTGCTTGAGTGTGCACTTGCGTTTCAGGTCTGACGTAAGGTTTATTAATCAACACGTTTACTTAAGACCGCTCACAAGACTATTCTCAATCTTGAAAACGGTTTATTAATACGGGCCTAAGAGAGCAATCGGATAAATGCACAAAGTAATTAAATTTAAAACTCATTGGTACATGGCCTGCCTGGGAATCGAACCCGGGCCTCCTCAATTGGAAGACCGCGTCTTAACCGCTGAGCCACCGATACCCGCAATTTAGAATTCCTTAATTCTATTCGATTCTGTAATAACGACTGCCTGAAAAGTAAACTAAGTAGGCAGTTTATTCCCATTGTTCCTTTGCCTTCCACTTTTCTTCGTGCCAGTACTCTTCATAGAATCTTCAATAATTCACCGTCGTAAAGCACACGTAACTGATTGTAGTGATTTTGTGAGACAACTATGAGAAGGCCCAGGTGTACATACTTGTGTGACATGCAAGGAGCACGAACTAAAGGGGACGTTACACTGGGGCTATAGTATGTTTGTTCTTACTTGACATTGGTGTCGATTCAGATGTACACCAACTAAACTAAACTAAAACCAGTTTTAGAGTAGTACTGTCTCTTTCTCCCTGGAACAGTACGATGCGACGGCACCACTCCAAAACTGGTTTTAGTTTAGTTTAGTTACAGCAGCTTACATTACCTACCTACACTAAGGCCCTTAATAAATCGTTCTTCAGATTGGCGTTTCAGTCTCAATACAATTTTTTTGATACTGTTTTAATGTGCAACAGATTCTGAAGCGTCAACTCAAGGTCAGCTGAATCTTGAGAACGGTTTATTAATACGGGCCTAAATTGTTTGGTAAAGATCCACAACACAAGCCTATACATATAAGTAGGTAGCACGAAAGCATGTTATTGCTAGTAACGAGCATGTTAACAAATAGATCAACGTTACTTTTTTGGGGATGCTACCTGAAGCGGGGGAGGGGGCGTGCTACAGAGTAGTGTTGCCGAAATATTGATAGTTTTGATAGAAAAATGCCAAACTATCGATTGTATTGATACTATCGATCTCTTAGTACAATACTATCGGTAAGCAGCAATACTTTCAATACCTAGTATTGCTATCTAATATTGCATAAACTATCGATAGTTTTGTACAATCGATAGTGACCTTTAAATCAGTAGTATCAGTATTACTTCTGTTCTACCCACTTCCAGTGTAAATGCAATCGATAATATTGAAATAAAGGTAACAATCGATTGTCCAAAACTATCGATAGTTCATTTAATATTGACAAGCAATACTATTTTAACCGTCTCCGTGGCTCAATGTAAACATTGGGTTTACGAATCGGAGGTCGCGGGTTCGATCCCCAGCGGGGTACATATTTAGTACTCGGTTTGGTTGGTGGTATATTGAATGTCCACCTGGCTAGTTACCACCATCTTATCTAAATCTGCCGCCAGACAGCAATGTTAATAGCATAGTTGTGTTCCGGTTGTCAGAGATAAATAGCCAGTCCCCCAAATGTGTTGGGGTTTCCGGGTCAGTACGCTTCCACCTTCGACTTCATCTTCGCTTAACATCAGGTGTGACTGAGGTCAAGTACCAATTCATTGCGGTTAAAAAAAAATAGTTATTACAACAATACAATTTAGAAGAAGAAGCCTTCCATCTCACTCCCCTCGGGGAGTAAGGAAAATTGTACCGGGGTTCGTGACCCCCTGCAATAGTTGCCCTCGCTGCCCGTAGCTGCGGGCAGGGCGTTGGGTTGTCGGCGGTTGCCCAGTTGTCGGATCCTCTTCGGACCCGGGACTCCGTCTACGTGTCTGGCTGCACTAGCTCCCTTGGTAGGGCTCGGACTCTGGCTTCTGGAGGGCGTGAGTGCAGAGGAGCGATGTTCTGCAGCAGGGGGTGCGAGGAGTTGTCAGCTCCGTCGTACATCTTCCTGGCGTTATTTTTTACAATAACGCTATACTTATTCACTAATGGAGTCTCCCAACTAGCGGGCATCCGCGAGTACCTAGTAGGCGCGACGGGCGTCCCTCTCTATCGTATCGCCCTCTCGCCTACTCCGCCTGTTCCTTGAACGCAGTCACGCAACTAGTGAGTGTTGCATGTATCAAGCCCGTCGGGCGTCTGGCCATCGCTGTTTTTCTTGCTCGCTGTCCGTATCACCATGTTTATTCCAAACATCGTTCATCAAACAGCCTTACACTGTCCCACTGGGCCACAGCGTCCTCACACTGGTAGAGGGTATGGGCCATACCCCCCCATGCGGGCCAAGTGTTTCTAAGCCACCGACTTGGCTTAACGACTGCCTTCAATTGAAAACTGTGACCGAGTATTTCACGTGCCCTCCGAAGCACGGACACAGTCGTATGCCACTAGTGGTCACCCATCCAGTGACTGGTCGCGCCAGACATTGTTTATCTTCGCTAATCGAAAACGAATGCGACTGCGCCAGGAGCGTGCTTCAAATTCTAAATACACACATATTATGACACAATCAGGTACAAGTATTACAAGTATTACAGTCGAGACACACACAAAAAGTAAATATGTTTGCCATTTAATTGGGTTTGATATAATAACAAAAAGTTTAATTATCAGATTGTATAATTTCATTCATTTCATTTCACTATCCACTACACCGATTGGTGTAGTGGATAGTGACCCTGTCAGCGAAACCAACGGTTGCGGGTTCGAATCCCGCGACGGGTAAATGTTTGTGTGATGAATATGAACATTTATTCCTGAGTCATGGATGTTTATATAAATATTTATGTATGTTTATCCGTTATCTACAGGGTGAAATCGAAGTCATTCGACAAAGGTTGAGCGATGATTCTACCCATCAATATGAACAACTTTTACTATGGGACCAACTTCGAATTCGCGAAAAAAAAATCAGCTGTTCCATAGAAAACGTTCATACCTACTCGACAAAAATGTATGGAACAGCTGATTTTTTTTTCGCGAATTCGAAGTTGGTCCCATAGTAAAAGTTGTTCATATTGATGGGTAGAATCATCGCTCAACCTTTGTCGAATGACTTCGATTTCACCCTGTAGTATCCATAGTACAAGCTTTGCTTAGTTTGGGACTAGATGATTGGTGTAAGTGTCCGAAATATTTATTTATTTATTTATTATTTCATATAATTTTGCTTAGTATAATGTTCAAATGATATAACGTTCTGTTTATATAATTTCATAAGATATAATTAAGAATAAGACTTGACATAAAACTCGTTTAACATAATAATACTTATTTCATTTGATATAATGAACAATAGGTCTGTGTAGTCATAAAAAAACTTATATATAACAAATGATAATTATATTTAATAATTATTATGCCAAGTGTTGTTATAGCAAATGATTGTTAGATTTAGTAAACATACTAAATGAAATTATATTAAACAACTTTATGCCTTTTGTCTTTGCCTTTTACGCCTTAATGTCAATAATTTTAATATTAAGATAAAAAATGTGACGTTTCCAAGTGATAATACAATATTTCCGACTGATTGTCAACATGTTTTTTTATGTGCAATAAAGAATAAAGAATCTTTATCCTACGAAATATATATTTTTTGACTTTGAAAATTATATCCAGTGAATTTTATGTGTCATGAAATTATATTTTTTGTCATTATATCAAACATTACACACCCATTTGTCGGTGTCGCAACGTTGAGTCATAAAGGTCTCCAACTCAGCATGTGTAGCCGTTGACTACAACACTGGTTTTCAGTGTGGCCTATATAGTGGGATATCATCATATCAGTCGAACGACATCCACTGCTGGACAAAGGCTAAAGATCCCCACAACGATCCTGCGCTGTGCGCATCCAGTAAGTTGCATAGTGTGGGAACTACACTGGTCATCAATAAAAAATCGACCCACCAAAGAAATATCCAGAAATACAAGCCAGAAATTCGATAATATAGTGAAATTTCACACTTCGTACAATTAAAATAAACGCGGGACTAAGTAAATGTTTTTATTTTTCATCACCACGATAGACATCATTGTAATGGAAATTTCTCGTACATCATTTTAATGACGACAAATTGGTGTAGTGGATAGTGACCCTATCAGCGAAACCAACGGTTGCGGGTTCGAATCCCGCGAGGGGTAAATGTTTGTGTGATGAATACGAACGTTTATTCCCGAGTCTTGGATGTTTATATAAATTTATGTATGTTTATCCGTTATCTAGTATCTATAGCACAAGCTTTGCTTAGTTCGGGACTAGATGATTGGTGTAAGTGTCCGAAAAATATTTATTTATTTATAATTCCGCTTGCTGTGAAAGAGTGAAAATTTCATTAAAATCGATGTAGTGCTGTTAGAGTTACTAACCAGTTTCTAAACCCAGACATGCAGTAAGTTGTAATCGACCAAATAAATATCTATTTGTTTAATGGGTCGATTTTTTAATGACCAGTGTTGATGGCGCAGTGTATATGTCCAAAGAAATTTGTTTAATTATATCTAATAGCCCCTTTCGAGTAACGACAGATTCTCATTATTTTTATGTGTAAACTAATGTATAAGCTCCTTATGACGAATCATATTCGCTAAGTTTAGGACTTGTTAGGGTAACCATGAAATAAAACAACTCATGTTTAATATATAATAACTATTTATGTAAGTATATAAACATTACATCGATATGAAAAAAAATAATTCATTTACCTAACTCACAAAAATGAAGGAAAATAATAATATACCTTAAAAACAACATACAACCTCACGCTACACGTTTTTTTTTAATTTAATTAATTATTATTAATGTTTAAATAAAAATAAAAATATATATTTTTAAAAAAGTTCCTGATTATCTCAACTTGCATTGACGAAATCTATTTTTATTTTAGTTTAACGCTAAGTTTTCCTTAAAACTAATCTTTTATTCAACGCTGCGTTTTATTTTACAATTTTTGGGTCCGTTTAGTGTATAATTCGCTAAAAATTGATATATTTTTTTTTAGTTTCATTTTTGACACAAAACTTCTATCAAAAGAATTTAGTTTACACGACAATTACACATCCAAATTGATTTTATTTACAATTTGACATTTTATACTTTTTTTTCTTCAATAAATTAAATTACATCTCAATGTCAGTCGAGATTCAAAACCGGTACCAATTTTTTGTGCAACATTTAGCGGAATCGATTCATGTCAAAATTTAAAAAAATTACCTAGAAAAAAGGTATTAACCGATATTAAAAAAAAAAGATTGACAGAATAAAAACAATAATTAATACGTCAAATTAAATAGACATGACAACGAATAGAGTGGCGCATTTGTTAACTTAACATATCAACAAGTGTTGATAGCAAAATAAGTTATTTATTTTACGTAACTCTGTATTCCCCGTTTCAGATAATTTCATTCCCGTTTTATATTTTGGTATCACTAAAGGAACCCAAATTTGCGCAGAACTGTGGACAGAGCGGGCGCCCAAAAACTTATCCTCTACCTCTCAAAATCTCGCTAAGAAATAACCTAATTTATACAGATTTCCATACACCCCGAAAAAATAAATCTTATATACTACATCAAAGTTACCAGAGTGAAAAAAATCTATTACAACACATTACTATCTCATGGTATAAAATTTCCCATATAGAATAATCCATCCAAATAAGTTTGCGTTCACTCAAAAACATCAACAATATAGGGCTTACAAAAAAACCGGTAATATAATATACCGGTACCATTTTGATGCCGATGAGTTATTATTTTTGGGCAAACGGAAACCGGTTAGATCTAAACATTGTTTTTTATCGCTTGAGAAGATCGTAAAATCCAATTTATAATGAATAAATGCGGCTCCGATCGGCGAAGAATTTTAGTGATACCAATATCATTTTTCGTTAAACAAAATTCATACACGAATCGGAACTTAAAACTGACGCTGTACCACGATTGGAAAAAACGTTTTAAATATGGAAAAATAAATTAAAAAGGTGTCTATATAACTCAGAAAAACTGAACAAGTCATAATAACTAAGTAGAAATAACTTATGGAACTTAACTGAAAATCGTAATACTTCCGTCACACTCGATAGGTATGTGATAATTATTCGAAAACGAGCAATGTATTTCTCGTATTAAATAATTTATATTAATATTCTTGATTTAACCATTAGTCTTAAATCAAAAAATATCCCTCAAAACCGTTTGCACAGTTTGTCTGCAGAAACTCGAGTCTCACGGGGAAATGAAATTATCAAGTTAAAATAAAGACGTAGGTCTTAATTAGACATTAATCTATATACTAACAATAACAATTGTATGTAACAATTTCAGAAGTCTTCATTTTATTATATACTATTGTTTATATATAAATGCTTGATCGACTCATAGCACAACGGCGGACTTCTTCCACTTTGACCATAGTTGGGCATTGTGTATGTAAACACAGCAAAAATTAAATTTGTGCTTTAATATTCATAACATGAAAGCATCAATAATTGAAGATAATGAATTTAAATCGGATTTGTATCTATAACGATCGTCAGCTGTAGACATCGCAAGTATCACAATTATCAAGGATTAGAAAATTAAAATATTGGTCGTGGAAGCCAGCAAGTTATTAAACATTTCTGACAGTTTAAAAACCGTAACCGTAATCCAACCGCTGTTTTTTCCAAACGTAGCACAACATTGACACACCGAAATATTGCGTCAAATGTGGTCTTATGAATAAAAATACAAATCTAGGAACATTTAGAGCTTATAACGAAATGTACGCTAAATAATTTATTATAAAAAAATGTGGAAGATACTCATTTTAATAATGAAAAAGGTCCATTCCAGTTTGATTCATCAGTTAGAGGTCCCTGGGATCAGCAATTTTATATTTTAAAGCTTTACATAATAGTAATGTAGCTTACAACTGATGGGCCGGGAAGTCAACTTTGGTGAACCTGTGCAACACCATGATGCGAAAGCGTTGCTGAACTGTGAAAGCTCCATTCCCACAAATTAAATTTTGAAAGACGCGTACAATGCCAGGCTATGAGGGAAAACGTCGAGAGTACGGTGTAAGTTGAGGGAGGACAGTTAATATTCGTGACACCTTCGGATTCAAACGGTATAATGATTAAACATAACTGATCCACAAGTCATTTCAACACATCAGACTGGAATAGCTAATGAAAATTATATTACTGCTAGATAAATTGGCCGCACCTTAAATGTCATTTACAATTAAGATCACTTTATAATCGTAGCAAAAACACGTTAGCAAGTAACATAAATATTTAAATAACACTGGGCTGATTTACTTCTTTGTGTAGAAATACAGACCCCAATGTAAAAAAAAGTACCCTTAAGTACTTATTCTGACCGCGTCAAGACCGGCGCCGACTTCATCGCCAATGTTAAATTCGACCTAAAGTGGGGCTTATGCCGATAAAATTGACTAAAAGACTTCAACTGTAAAATTCAATCGATGGCGAGAGACAATGTATACAAATTATAGTTTTTGCTCGTCACTTTTACAGTTTGCGTAAAGTGCACAGTGAAGTGCGTGCAGAGTCACTTCCCGCGTCGGTTTTTCCCGACACTTACAACCTTGGGATCTTCAAGTCTAGTCAAGTGAATAGGCATTTACTGGGTGCGCGTGATACATCTTCGGCTACATCGTCACTTTCCATCAGGTGAGATTGTAGGTAATACGCCCCAATTGAATATTCTACGTATAGAGTTCGTGTTGTTCGTGGTTTTGTGCCCTGCGCCAGCGCGATTATTATTGCACGAAAACCTGAAGACGTGTCAATAAATAAATTTAAACACTCATTTCGGTATACAACTCATACGTAGCATAGAAAGCATCACTCCTGTGAACAAGATACAAATATCTCATTCATTTAAATCAATTAAGTGTCTTAAGCTCACGATGGTATAAAGAATCGGAAATCTTTACATATATATAGTAAAAATATATATTTAGACATTAGAAATAAAAATTTAATTTTTATGTAGGTTGGTACATTTTGATTTTAGGCATGTTTCCAATCATGCAATTTTGTTCCATAATATTATTATAGATCTGAGTATTTTATTTTGGAGATTTTTGATCTCTTGATACCGCCGTAAATGTTCTTAATTGTAAGTGACAAATAAATCATAACGTCAAAATTCGGTGCGCGTGGTCTATAAAATATAGAACTATAATCATTATAACTATAGCATAAAATTTTTTGTAACCAAGTGTGTTTTCTCTAGCATTTCTACGTTATTTTGTGGATGTAATATAGTGAAACAAAAAAGAATACATACATCCATCTTTTTCCACGTCTTTCAAACGTAACGCACCACATACGCATTATTTAAATTTCGAAAAACCGGTTTTGGGTAATTCTAATTTTCACCCGAAGCAAATATTTGTTGGTTGTTCGTGTTATGCGAAATTGGTGTGTTTAGTACACCAATTTGGAGAAAGAGATACCCTTGCAGATTAGGGGTATTTTAGTCTGCCAAGATTTCCTTATAAAGGGATCACACTGAAACAATTATTTTATACTTTTGTGACGGGATCGATAGTGAAACAACTAAAATACTTATCTAATAGGGGGATCTCTTCAGAGGATTAGCCTGGAGTATACTACACCTGTTATCGCAAAACTAATGAAAACACCGTTCGGCAAATTTTTATCGGTTTTCCAAAACTTAAACATTAGTGCCTTTTTATACACAATGTATTAAAAACTGACCCTATCAAACTAGTTGTTAATAAAGATGAGAATGAAAGCGGATGCGCGCTCATCCAAACAGAACGCACGACCACGGAATACTAAGAATAATTTTCCTTCCAATTGAATGCGAGACGAAATACACTTGGAAAATTACAAATAAGGTTCAAAATAAAAAAAATGACGATTCGATATTTTGTAAATAATAATATGCTACAGTTAAAACGACACAAAATATTAATCTTTAAATTTCGAGGACTTAAAACAAAAAAATGTCCAAGTCACAAAATTAAAATGAACAATACCTAAGTAAAGTCAATACATACATATACCTTTATTCGAAATATAAATCTATATAACTAAATATCATAGATAATACATAGAACATCACTAGTTAAGATTTTTTTACTATTTCACATCACTACCCAGTGCTTTGAGGTTATTTCTGGACTCATTTTACAATTATTATTTTTTCCAGGACAGTAAATAAGAAATTATAAAACCGATTCTACATTTCTTCGTCATTCAAAAAATTTACTGTCGTGAAAATCGTAAAATAATCGCCAAAGATTTGGAGATGCTCCAGAAAAAAACTATAGTGTATAAATTAAAATAAATATAGTGCGATAAGGCAGAAGGACGCTATTAAAAAAAACTATAATCTTTCATTTTATCAGATCGTTGGAACGCAATAACGAAAATGAACGCCAACTCACCAAGTACCAAACATTTGAGATCATAAAAAATACATTTTAAGAACCGAAAGCTATAAACCAGAAACTTTTGTCGTGTAAAAATCGTTTTATATTATTTTTCTTTTTGGCAAGTTGGCGGCATTTTACGAAATTCACTGCATGAAATAGTCCGGATGGTCTGAATCCTTTTCAAACCGTTTCGCCTCTTCCTGCATGCTCTCTTTGATTTTCAGTATCGCCGCCGATTCCGTCTGATCATTCTGGTCGCCGCCCGGCCCGCCGAAACCTTGAATTTTTTTTAATGTCACCATATTTCTTTTTTGCACAAATTACGCGACAATTCGACATTGCCGGCGTGGCATACAAACTCTTTGGAGAAGTTTCACAATTGAAATTGCACAAAAAAATATAATACAATATTGTATACTAAATATCATTAACGAGAAGTATTTCACGTAGATAGTTGAAGATTCCGATAGTTTTCGGTAAATTTATGATACCGCATAGAGTAAATGGTTCAGCGCCCCTATTGCGCAACTTCATAACTATTAATGATTCACGTTCTGAGGTTCTGACGTGTGGTTGGTTGGCGTGAAATTTGACGAATCGGTTAGTTTAAAGATAGTCGTAATCATTGATAGTCCTAAGTTACACAATCAAGGTGCGGATCGGGCGGAGGTAGTTGTTATGAAATTTTAAAACAAAAGCAACATCAAAATCTCTGTTCTACGCTTTATTGTCTAAAATTTCTTGGAGCGTTTCACGCATATCATACCCGCCGTAATACAAATTGCGGTGTTCATAAAAACTGAAAGTTTCTCCAATATAATTTTGTTCTTATACTCATGAATTATTTAAATTATGAACCAGAATGATCGGAGATATGAGAAATATTGTCAACTGGTGTTTGGTCGCCGCGAAATCAAACCATCCCCCCCCAAAAAAACGTGAATGTCTTTTAACATTAACCCTATATTTTGTATCAAGAAATGTAAATTTGTACATCAAACGTAAATTGTTTTCATTAGTTTGAACCTTTCTCCAATTAATTAATCTTTTGTTTCTTCAATAGCGAAAATATTTTATATGGACTGTACAGAGGACTCATAAAGGGGAAAACATTTTCCATCCAATAAGCCTTAACATATTGCCATAATTTTTAATATGTTACAATTATATAAGGTATCCTGAAGAAATGGGGCTGTACATACTTGATATTCCTAAAATATTTAAAAATATTCTGGACTGTTCTGGGAGTTTCAACTATGTCAGGAGTTACCAACACATTTGGAAATCTAGGATGGAAACAGCTTTATTTTTATTCTAATTACGATGATGTGACCTTCATTAATGTAAAGATAATCATAGCATTTCCTTTTCTGGAATCACTACACAATTTTATAATTTGGAGCCTGTTTTGAAATCTTGTAACTGAACAGACCTAGCCCATCAGCATAACACTGCTATGATTTTTTAATATAAAACCTATTAAAATAGGTAATAAATAAGATTTAAAGAGTGACAAACGTTTTCTCATTTTGTATGGAGATCAGTCGCTATGAATCCTACCGAAAGGTAGGGGAATGATATTTAAGGTCACGTTATTACGCACGGACAGAACGCTACTAATAATTTGACCCCATTTGACCCAAGACGCATAATAACATTTTTTTTACACCAACTCAATTCAAAAACTGCAGAATCGTTTCCTGTATTTTGTTTAAAATTAGACGTCGAGTGTTTGTTAGCACTCTTTACCTTGCAATGCGCATGTTCATTTACTACATCAAAAATTAAAACACCATGCATCTGAGGAATGCAATGACATTGCCAGATTTAGCGATTTCAGAGTTAATTGTTCTTCAGTTTTTTGATTTGTACAACCTGGCAAAGCTTAAATGCATAATCCAGAGATACACGGTGCACCCTGCCTATACCTGTACTATTTATAATTTGTGTAGGTATTTTCATAATAAATTTATATTTTTCTACAGTAGCATCAACTGATGTAAAATAGGAACATGGAAACCTTTAATGGCGACCAATGTGCAGGGCTTGAAAAAATTGAATTTTTGAATACCGGTTAAAATACAGAACACGTTCATAAGTACAGCCATGGTTTATATTGTATTTGTGACAAGTGTGAAATGCTATTCTTGTATATAGTAATTGTATTACAAAATCGCGTCAGCCGACTGTACTTTTGAACGCGATTGTATTTCTTCTAAGTATCGTATCGGTGTTACTGCTAAAACCGGTAAATTAAAATATCAAATAAGTAATGATAATAGACATTTAGAGTGCTAAATATCGCACCGGAAATACAATTTAAAGTAGCAAAATATACAGAACACAACCGATATTATATCCGTTAATGCCGTTTCTGATGAATTATTTATACAGGCACCGAAACGAAAAATACCGGTTTTTAATCCTTCGTACAAATCTTTCGGTATCAGATTTCAAGGCCCGGACACGAGTCTGAATGTGATATTTATCGATACTGGTACATGTACATCTCAATAAAGTAGACAATAGCTTTACAATTTAATTATTTATGGCTAATTGAACAGGATTTGTCATTTGGCAATTTTTTCCAGTACATTTGTGCATATTCTAGTGAATTATTAACAGGAATGGTAAACCATATTAAAGACGTGGCCCAGTATAAAAAAGAGCTGGATAAATAGTAGTATGTATTCCTTGGTTTGTTTTAAAGCTATGGAATGATTCAGATTCCTTTTCTAGTAAAATAAGAAATAAAAATCTACAAATTTGTATTATATGAGTAAAACTTATAAATAAATTATTATTAAAATATATAATTTAACATGGAAAATTTATCTGCGCATTTCATAAACTATTAATTATCCGATTATTTAACGAAAATATAACTCTAATACCCAGTGTATTAGAGTTATATTTTAGAAATTGCCTACATAATATCAAGCCGTAAGAATTGAGTTTCCTTTACCTTCAGAAAATTGGATTAACAGTCACGTACTTCAGTACTCTATAAATCTATGAAGAGAATTTAAACAACCATGTTTTTCTATATATATAACATAACGTGTAGTGTTGGTATGTATGTAAAAAGCTTTCGAACGCCAAGGGGCAATGTCGATTTGTCGCATCAATAGACTGAACTAAAATAACAGATTAATTTTATAAAAAATACATTTATTTGATAACAAGATTCCGTAAGTACATACATAGGCATTATTTTTTCTCCTCTAACTTTACAATTCATTTACAAAACTAAAAAGGATAATATTAAATCACTAAACAAAAAAGAAAAAAATAGCTGTCTTTCGAACAAAAATTACATCTCGTGAAGTAAAAATCGTACTTTTTACGTATCCATACTTTTTTAAATATACTCACTTAAGTTGTAGTCACCCATGCCCGAGCCAGAGTCCTCTCGGGGCGTGCCGGGACCCCCACCCCCCACCCCGCCTGGCGACGACTTCATGCCGTCCACACCCCCTAGACCTAGGCCAAAAAGTCGGAGATTCATTACACATGCTTCAACCACCGTCGACAAAACATGAACACAGCAGGTCACCAAGTCCAGTTGTCGGCCTGCACAATCTTAAACTCTATGCTAATTTATAGTAACTTCATTAAAAGTAAAGCTTCAACGGACTTGGCTAGGTTAACATGTTTAGCCAACGATATATTTTAAAGGGAAGCTTGCTAGGAAAATGTTAGAAAGGCATAGGCGACGCGGCAGATCAACTGCCTCGCTAGTTTTGGTAAGCGATGCAACGGTATGGCGAGATCGTCGGTACATACTTTGCACGAGTAGCGATTTTGAAAAAAATTTCACATAATATTTTCATGAACATACACCGCCAAAATTAAGAAAAAGGGACGTCACTTACTGATTTGACCAAACGTCACGATCCAGAAATTGACTAATCAACGCAACTTGCTACAAACTCTGACTGAAAGGTGTCACTCGATTGTTGACGTAAATAGAATATATTTAATTTTAATAGCTTAAATTGATATTTACACTGCAACATGTTTTATTGTAACAAAACTAAACGCTGTTTATAAACTCATTTAAAATGTAAATGCAACGTCATAATCACTAAAAAAAATGTGAATAATGTTATATAACATTTTAAATAGCATGGTCCTAGATTAATTAACACTCGATTAAAAGACGGTGTAAAATTAGATGTAGTAGAATAAATATTAAATCTTTAACATTTAAAAAACTAAGCAAGCATTAACGTAGCTGTCTTATTATTCATATAATATATATTTCCTCTGATTGTCAAATCACAAATTGTGACCCATAATTATTTAAAAAAAGCAACCCTTGAGTTTCTTGCTCGTTCTTCTCTGGGGGGTCAGCTTTATGAATGAGTACAATACTATATATTGATATATAGTATACTATATATTGCTATATGAATGAGTAAAAATGTACAATAACATTCCATTGTAAATTTAACATTAAGGTTAATTTGTGACGTTTTCAAGTGATAATTTTATCCTATGAAATAAAATATTTTGACTTTGACTTTGCTAAAGTTTGATAAATGAAGTGAAAATATTGATTCCTAGGATAACGTTCAGAAGAGTTTGATTGTTAACGCTATAATTATAAAACTGAAACTAAATGAGATTTATTTAAGTTGAACCTGTTGTTCCATGAGGAATTTATACACATCAAAAAATAAAGTTGTAGTTATATGCTACTTTAATCAAAGTCAAAAAAAAATGTTAAAAAAATATGTTGTTGAAATAGTAATTTTTAAAAACTTTTAAGCTACTGCTAGTTCAGAAGGCAATTTTCCCCTGAGAAGAATAAGCAAGAAACTCGAAGAGTTGCTCTTTACAACTGGTTTTTATATTACAAAAATGTACAATAACATTTCATTGTTAATTGTGAAATAGCCTGGTATGTGAACGAGTTGGTTATGCACAAGGTTGATTATCATCTAAATAGTTCGATATTTTATAATATGCTTTTTCAATAAGTTTGCGTTTTATATTTGTATATTTAATTCATATTCGACTAAAGCGATTTACTCATATAATCGGAAAATTAAGGATTGTAGTTGAGGCTGTTAACTTCATTAAATGTATTTAAAAGATCTAAGTGTAATTTTAATGCAGATCTAATGCGTGTTAATTTATGAAAAGACAAAAGTATTTATTTGGACTTAGAAAACCCTTCACAGACCGTGTAGTTATGTAACCAAGGACCATACTACTTATTGTCTTTGAATGCCACATCTTACAGGCTGCATGTAACTTGGATTAGAATTTGGTGCGGCAAATAAAGGACTATCCAAGTTATGTGCCACCTGACTTAGGCATCTTTTATTACTCCAACTATGGACAGCTTAGGCGTGAACTAAGCGCGATTTACAATCTTAGCGCCCCGTATTACGAAACACAATATATTTACGTTTGAGCTGCCACTCGATCAGAGGGCCTATTACGTAAAATTAAACTTTTCAATCGTCCATCGGCCATCGTTGACGATCATCGACCACTCGTATAAAAGTAACTTCATTACGTATGTCGTCGTTTTACACTCGTATATATTGAATGTTATTGAATGAATGAATATTAGAATTGTCTAAAAGTATTGCTGCTCGACACTAGACGGCGCTACTGTGTACTTTTTTCATTAACACCTTGGACTAAAGAGCGCAATAGAAAGGGATGCCCTTATACGCAGAATAACGTTATCTCACTTTATTTTTGCATTACATAATTTATAACCTACCAAATTTGTACATGCAGTGCTGCCAATTACGAATAAATTCCTCAATTTGTGGGAAAATGAAGAGTGAGGAATAATTAAAATCGGGACATTATCGAGGAATCGCGGCCAAATAACATCTGTAAAAGAACCCAAAGTATTTTTATTACTAATCTTTTTACTACATTTTTTACGTAACAAGAACAAGAAGTTATTAAATTAAAGTAAAACATTAAACAACATTTTACATGAAACAATATTGTACTTCTTTAATTATCATTTCGAGGAAATTTCTGGGAAATTACCTCAGAGGCACATAGGAACCATTAAAATATTGTTTGATGCTTCGATCATGTACATGACTCATACATCATCATGGTAATAAAAATAATTTTATAATAGTAGGTTATTTGTCGAAATATTCACTTTTTGGAAAAGGTAATTGATCTACAAATTATTAGTAGCAGCAATAGCTTAACTAATATGAGCAAAACACGTTTTTGAAATAATATTTTTTTTCAAATAACAAAAGAATCATAAGAATCCTTAGTAACTATAGTGAATACGAATATTATTGCGGTAAACCCCAACTCACCTTTATCGTTAACGTTTTCAATCGTACGATGTGCATAGGTAATGCCGATATTATTACTTTTGTATGAGAGATCATTCATTCATCGTCAATCGTAACGATGACACTTGCACTCGTCTATCGTTTGAAATACGTAATTAAAATTTTGTGAGCTTGATAACGATGGTCGTAATAATCGTTTACGATGAGCCCGTCGTTACGGTTACGTAATAGATCCTCAGGTTCGAACGTGCATATCCAGGAAACTCGCAAAAACGGAGCAATCATTTTATTTTCACAGTGTACATTAAAGAAAATATAAGAATTTGAATACTCGGGCTGTTTTTGAACCCGCGTCCTCGGCATACCGTGACAGTGATGTTAATGTATTTTTTATGTACAAGGATAATCTTTAGTAGTGCTAAAATGGCTACCGCTTCGGGGTAACCTTTCACATGTAAGAAAAAATATTGTAATAATAATTGATAAAAAAAACCACAATTAGATGTCACTGCTCCAGCTGCCAATTCAATGTAATGTCGACGAGTGGATATGTAGACATAAGAACGGTCGTACAAGGCTAGCACTTGGTGACAGAGCAAAGCCAAAGATTTCATCGCGCCTTGACATGTCAAAGAATACTATCAACTCCCAGAGGGACACGCAGGTCCTTATGCATACATAAAAACAGCTCTTTGGAGGTATAAAATGTCTTGTCATAAAAATCAAAGCTTTTGAACGGCACATCCCTAGACGTAATCCATTATTTTTTTAGACACGATTGTCTAGTTGGGATCTTGCCGAATTGGGATGAATCCTTTCTAACTTTAGCTTTTACCTTTTGTATTTTTGGCGACTTGGGATAACGTCGATATAATATTGATCTGAATTTGTGCCTATACGAGATCCCAGGCCAACAAATACTAGCTCTAATAAAAAAAAAATGTTTAGAAACATGCAAATTTCGCCCCACGTGTGTAGCTGGTACCTAAAGCAAATGCAACATCGTTAATTTAGCTTGACTGAAATTGCAGTTAGTAGCAACAACTGCATCTTCACCAAAAGTGCTAGGCCTGTATACTGTACGGCGTCTGTACATATTTGAATGTGGCAAGTTATATACTTATGTTTGGGTTCCTATATGGTTCGTTTGCTTCATTCGCTTTGTATGTTACAATAAATAATACTAATAATATTGCGAATTTAATATTATAAATTAGCAACGCTACATGAACGAATACCCGTTGTACAGTCTTTTAACTAGCAATCAAATGAATGGCCGGCCTTATATAGGCACTGTGTCGAGGCGAGTTAAATTCTTCTATCACGGAAATAAAACTACACACCGCATGGTGGTTCTGTGTTTCACGCAAAGTAGGCGATTTGAAAGAAATAAGCGAAGTGCAAATGTCAAGATCTGATAAAGCGATATAGAAAATGTGCGCAGAAAATGGACAATACTACAACGCTCACGACCCGATAATACTATCAAATCCATACGAAATGCGGTATCTAAATTTTATTTCGTGGTCGATGCTAAATTCCAAAACCAAATGCTTATTCGAAAATTCCAACAAAAATTATTCGTTCATATAAACGCTATTAGAAAATAAATGCACTACTTAAAAATTAATAATCCACCATAAGACTAAATAATAATTAATATGTCTACGACCTTTATAATGTTTGGAAAAAATATGGCATATCTCTCGTGTGTATGTAAAATACAAGCTAACGGGTTAGGTAATTTTAAATATAATTAATTATTCCTGAAAGTAAAATCGCTAACAAAAACATATTCTACATTTCCAATTTTACCGCAGATTTTGCATTTATCGGTTCACGAAAAACCGCGGGCGAAACGGTTCAGCTTGTTTTAGCGGTTTTTTCATATAAAATCGTAGTATTTGAAACACAGGCTAAATATAATGCGATAAAAACAAATCATCACAGCATACATTACAGTCGATTGTATATTGTGTCGTTTTTATTTTGACATTTCCGTATGAAATACTTTATATTATTTATATACGCACACTAGGTGTTTAATTTTGGTCACCTTTAAATTTCGATATGAATTTACAGGGTTTTCTTTATGAAATAGTAGTAAATGGTACCCTGAAGATCTAAGTAAGTAGTATCAATCGGGTTAAGCTTCGAAATGAGGTAACATTATACACTATTATTAAAGAAAACCCACTCCTACAATAAAAAGGAATTAAGTGGCATGTATACTGTCGGCCATTTTGAAATAACTATTTTGAGGCTGCTCATATAAAAAATTCTACGAATCGAAATATTCAAAATAAAATAACAAGACGTTACTACTTGCATACCGAAATATATATTTGTTTACTTTGAATTCCCATCGCATTATACACGATCCAATGATTTCAAAATAGTGATTTTTTTTTCAAAAGGCGGACAATAAGATGCCAGGCGCCGTAGTATATTGTCCCAACCCGTTGATTGGTCTAGAATAAATGATTATTTAGTCTTATGTCATGAGCACCTTCGGTGGCGGGCGGCTGTGGCATGCTGTGCGGCGTCGGGCCATGCTCGCCGGCGAGCGGGAACTCGGCACCCAGCGCCCCAGCACCCACCGGCTTCATCAGCGTGTACATGTTGTCACCCCCTGCCGTGACACACGCGCCGTCATTGATGGAACCGAACGCTTCTTTATACCAGTAAACCGGTTTTTCTCAATTAATATATAACCGCACCAGTACCTACACTGTTTCTTATTCTGTGATGTGGTATAACCGGTATTTTTTTTCATACCAGTACAGCGGTTTTTTTCAATAGACAGTAAAAACCGACATGTTTTTGGTACCTATATCCAGGATTATCGGTGTTTGTATTCAACGGTACAGTGAAATTCGCTAATCGAAAATAAAGATGAATACCGTTTGGAAAAAATATGACATAATTATCCGTTATTTGATATATCACCGCCCACGGTGTAGTGCAATTTAAGGTAGGTATAGTTACATCAGGATTCAATATGATTAATAGCGTTCGTAAAGTGAATTAGCATTAATTTGATTATAATATTTTTATGCTCTCGACGAAATATATGCTATTATCCAACTACGACACTATTATTGAATCCTAATAATAACGAAAATTGCTAATAACAAATTACACGATCAGCGCCAAGTGTATTACTTTGATCCAGGCCAGAGTACACAGGCTTAATCGTTTATAATTTAAAAAAAAATCACAATATTTGACATATTTATAAATCAGTGATAAGCCTTGTCTGGAGCAAAAGTACCACAGTGTTTTCCAAAATTCACACGATATACACTAGTGCTGTCCGTGTTAAAATCCGATGACAACCTATAAATTTTCAAAACGTTACTAGGAAATATAGCCCCTCCCTCAACCGACACCGCAACACCTAAGGCGATGCATCTAAAAATGAATGGAGCAGCATCGATAGTGGGTCATAAATATAAAACGAATATAAAAAGTAAAACTACCCACCCAACTCCTATTGTTACCAAATAAGCCAGTTTTTTTCCAAACGATATAAAAATCTGCCAGGTCTGTGGCCAAGCTCAAAAATATTTCCGGAAAAAAAAAATACCTGGTGACGTCGACGTCGATCGAATTTTTACACATGAACTTTAAAGTCATCTGACTAATGTAAATCCGTCACGAGCAAAAAGTGTTATAAGCAAATGAAAATTTAATCATTTTTTTGTCAAATAAAAAAAATCGCGGGAAAATATCAGCTGTTCCATTACAAACGTTTAATACCAAATATGTATGGAACAGATGAACTTTTCTCGAGATTTTGAAGTTGACATCATAGTAAAGTTGGTAATATTTAGACACACTGTAAAAATTTGACCAGTCTTAAATGTCATCCTTCATTATTTACGAAGATCGGAATGGGATGCAATTTTTTGTACAAGTAAAATTTTACCGTATTTATTGTGCGAAAATTAAAGCTTATCCTCCGAATACCATGACTCTCAATGCGTTTACGTTAAGTCTGGAATTCTTTTATTGTAAAAAATGAGTCTGAAAGAGAAAATAAGATTTAGACTTATTTTTACATATGTAACACAGACAGATCTAAAGGTACTCGTATATTTTCCACTTGTATTTAATTATAACTTCCCTACGAAACAATACCGAATTAAGTTTTCTTAATTATTGAAAATTATTTTATAAACAAATATAAAAAACAAAATAGTTTTTTTTTTCGGGGCAACTTGGACTTTATAATGAAGATATTACAAATTCAAAAAAAAAGAAGTTACAGCAAAAAAGTAACAGTCTTCATAAATTAATTTGGAATAGACGTTAAGACCAACCTATTAAGTATTTAAAATGTTTTGTCAGGAGGCTTCGCTGTACCTGAGCTCAAAAATACTTTACACTTAACTGTACCAAGTAGATAAACGAGTAAACTTGATGAAAATCTATGAAATTACTATTTTAGGTGGGTAGGGCACGAGAGGAACCTTAATCAAAAATTTTAATCATCTTACGTCCTTTGCTTACAGAAAAAAAATAAAGTCAATTTGATGGGCAAGAAGGTCGTACAAACGTTTTGATTAATTTTGATCACTACAGATACGGCTGAATTCAACTTGTGAAAATTTACTACCCATTCCGACTTATTAGCCATGAGACGAAGCGAGGGCGGCGGCGACTATGTATTTGATAACGTTACAAATGCAGTCGCTACAATCCCCATCTCGTCGCCCGCTGTGTCATCCAATTCGCGGTCTACACACTTTTTTTCGGAGCCTGTGTATTTACCTGACTTGTCATGAACATAAGCTACAAATATTAGCGACTGTGGAATTCATAAAAACTTTCACAACATAGATGGTGTCATTCAAGAAGCTACATTGTACTAGGGATCAATAAAACAAAAAGACTGATACATACAAAAGGCCATACTAAAAACTTCCGAAGTGACGGTCTAAAATCCATTGACACTAGATGGCGCTGACTCATAGCCAACAATGTTGAGAAAATTAAGATTAATCTCCATAATTTTTATAAAAAAGTGACTATTTCTTTTAATCAATAGCAATTTTAGTCTATTTACTTCTAAGCTATGAATCAACGTAAGTGAATTTTGAGATCTTCCTAGATACGGTTTTTAGTACGACCATTGTCAGTTCTCTTGTTTTATTACTCCATGGTTGCACTATTCGCTTACAAATATTAGAATCTATAGTCCGTGTTAATAAAGCGATCTTAAGATTGAGATCGAGTCTCACATTAAGGACAATGTTATTTGATAGTATTGAAATGAAGTATCTCATTTATAAACTTAAATTCATCACGATCTTAATAACGGTTTATTAATACGAACATAAATATATGTTTTAGCCTAACCCGAAGGGGTCGTTCACACCAAGTAAGTTGACTTGCACCGCATTTGTCATTCATAAGGTAACGAGGTCGTTCGGGAGATTTTGAATAAATATTGCGACATTTCTGTTGCTAAATGGGCGAACCGGTAATAGTCCAATCATGGAGATGGGATACACACTAATTCCTCCGCCAGTGAAACATTCTTGTAAAGTATAGTTTGTCAAGTTATTAAATACAAAAAAAATAAAAGTAAATTTATAGACCCTTGAATTATTTGTCAATCATAACCACGGATAAATATTAAGAAAAAACGGTGTACGATTGTGTTTCGTGATTTCAGTTGTCGCCATAGTAAAAATTGTTGGAATTATATCGTAAAATTGCTTGATTTTGGATATAACATAGGATGATACATAATGGACGCCCATTCAAAATCTACTTAAAATCTAGCGTGCCATTTTTTTTAAATAGGTTACAATATAAAACTAATTAATTGTCAATGCTGTGTCGATGTCAGGGAAGCGATATTGTCCATTATGTAACTATTTTAAACATTTCTTGTTAAGCCATTAATGCAACTTGATTTTAGGTTCGTATTCATAGATACTTTCACCGGATAATGTAACACAAATTTTGAAAAGAAAATGTTGTATGGAGTAAGAAAAAAACAATCTATTCAAATAACTTAGTAAGCCACAGACGAATGACTTGATTTGATTGACCGGCAAAGTATGATCTGGTGTTGCCAACAGGGCTTATTTTATTACCGAAAATACCGGTAAATTAAGGTTTATACAGAATTTTAGAAGAGTTATCGTTCGGGCGCGTCTGAAATGAGAGCGCTACCTAAAACCTCAATAAACCGGTTTAATCCAGATAGACAGTGCACGCGTCGGCGTCATTTAAAGGATAGAGACGGCGTCGTCGTCGGCAAGAGCCAAAAGAAAACCGCTAAAAACCGATTAATTGATATAAATCCCATTTGATTTCGCTCCTTAAGAAAACTGGTTTTTTAAATCTCGAAGCAATACACTTCTTTGTACTTGATACTGTTTTAGGTGTAAAAATAAACCCGTAAACTAGCCTTATTAAGCCTAGTTGACACAAAGGCACACGTTGCGCAACATTTATCTGGGCATTTCGTTTCATCAGTTCATGTTTTGGCACAAGTCCCGCGACATTTTGTCCCTGCAACATCAACAACCTTACGTTATATTAAATTACTTAAATAACCTTAAATTATTGTAAATTATTTTGCGCAATAAAGAGTGTTTGTATTGTATTGTTATATCCCCAATCCCCACTGCTGGATGGATTCATCCACTTCGTTGGATAAGTAAGCTAATGGCCACCTGACATCAGTGGCGTGCCCTCCACACAGGCAGAAAAGCAGTGCCTACCCTAACGAATTGTAAGCTTTCCTCGAAATGCTTTGTCAAGACAGCTGATCCATATTGATGTGACCAGAAATATTCTAAAGAGTAAATTATTATTTTGTAGTTGTATTTCAATCATTATTTTAATAGCAAATCTTATCAATCTGCCTACCCTGTGGCAACGCTGTGCACGCCACTGCCTGATATGATCCCATATTGCCATTATATCATGTTATGTAATAGCTTTTAATGCAACTGTTGTATAATGATAATAGTATCGCATGCCTGGAAGAGATCGCTTTTAGTGATAAGACCGCCTAATTGTGTTCTATTGTTATCATCAAAAATTATTGTAAATTATTTTGCGCAATAAAGAGTATTTGTATTGTATTGTTTTAATATGTAATTATGTACAGTTGCATATAAGACTTTATCTACACCCATGATATGAATCCTCTATAAAAGGTGCTAAAACCATAGGGTTCTGTACAATGCTATAAGAACTTCATGGAAAGTTTAATTGCTGAGTATCTAATATCATTGTTGTGTTGATGGTATATTTAGAATCACCACGTATATTTGTAACTGACTGTACTAATGTAGATCAGAGGTAAGTTCACTAGTGTATGCAATAAAAGTCAAAAAAACTATTCGCTGTTTTATTTAGGGTCCGCACACCATATACAATTTTGATTTATGAATTAACCGACTTCCCAAAAGGTGGTGGAAGGATGTGCACAAACGCGAGTGGTACAGGTACGCGACGGGGGAACACTGACGAGAGCGGGGTGCGCACGCGCCACGTTCACCGATGTCATTTTGCACATCAGCATTCTACTGTGTCACCAAATCATTATTGTTTTCTTGTCTTCTAATTCAAATATGGATATGTATTATATGTATTATTTTTATATATATTAACTATGTATGTATGTTTGTATGTATTCAATTAACGTATGTATTTATTTGGGTGATTTATTTATTTTATTAATAATTTATAATGCTTCTTAACCCAAAGGTTGCTTGGAAAAGATCGCTTTTAGTGATAGGGCCGCCAAATTGTACCTTTTTCTTATTTATTTTTGAATAATTTGTTTGTTGTTTGTTTGTTTGTTGTTTGTTTGTTTGTCTTTTCCGGTAATAATTGGTTACAAATATCTGGTGGCGAGCCATCACTTGTATAATTAATTTTTGTAAACAACAAATTGATAAAATTTAGCAATACCAATATCGAATGAAAATGCCAGGATAGGTACGACGAGAATTCGAATAACCTATAAATTGTTTTTTTTTTTTTTTTTTTCAAAATCACAGCGCTGTGGTGGTGGTGCGACGCGTGCATGAGAATATTCTTTTTTTGACATTCATAAAGATACCACGAATTGTGTAGTGAGAACGAGGCTGTTTGATGAGTAGACCCCTTTGCATGAAATCACCCCATCCTTGCCAATGCTGCAAGCGCCCTGTGTTGCTGCTCACTCTGGTTCCTTCTCGCAGTCGTCGGTATCTAATGATGTGCATGATATAGTGATGTTCAGTGATGAAATTGGTAAGAGTATGGGTTTACAACTTACCCGTAATCTGGGTCAGGCAATAATTAATTATTGTCTGCCCGGAGCCACCTATATTGACATTTTAGAAAAAATACTATCTTACAATTTTAAGAAAAACACAACTCTTATTGTATTCATCGGTAGAAGGGGAAATGCCAGCAGGAAAAAGATTGTTCAATTATTTTCAAAATTGAACATTTTGACCAATGTTGACAAAATTATTTTATTTGCGCTGCCTTTCAGCCAAAGTCTGACAGAGAATGAAAATATTACTAGACATAATTTAAATATGCTATTGCATAACATGTCATGTCATGACAATAAATTTCATATAATAGATACAAATAAATTTATTAAGAACTGTTATACTTTGACTAAAGATAATTACTATCTGTCTAGATATTTTAAGCGACAAATAGCTGAGTTGCTATCATATTATATAATTAATTCTGCCAAATCCTTGGCAAACACGACAACTGTTTCTATTGAGCAGTCAACTGACATTGAACAATCCTTGGAATCGATTCCAAGTTATTTAAATTAATATATAAGACAACAGAGGGTAACTCTGGCAATTTGTTAAAATTAAATAAAAATCAACCTTCATGTAAAAAATTTGAGCCCTCATCTAAATGTAAGAGTAACAAATTAAACCTAGTACATCAGAATATTCAGGGCATTTTGGGCAAAGAGCTGGAGATTGAGCTATTCATGAACTGTCACAATATTGATATATTATGTATTACAGAACATTGGTTAAAACAGGGTCAGTTCATGTTTAGCTTTAAAAATCATCAGGTTTCAAGTTCGTTCAGTAGGGATAAAGCGGTACGGGGCGGTTCCTTAATTATTACTAATAATAAATTAAAACACCGGGAACGCTCGGATATAGTGAATCTCTCTATTGAGCGAACTACTGAGTTGGCCTGTGTAGAGCTTGAGCGGCTTATTGTAATGAGCGTATACAGACCCCCCAGTTCATCTTATGACTTATTCGAGGAAATTATGGACGAAGCATTAGGTAAAATTAGTAACAATAATAAATTTATTGTAGTTTGTGGCGATTTTAATGTAAATTTATTAGAAGTGAGCAGTCTCACTAATAGACTTAAAACTATATTTTTAAGTTATAATCTTGTTCATAATTTCTCTGTGCCAACTCGAATAACACCAACTTCATCGACCTGTATTGATAATGTTTTTGCAAACTTCGATCTGAGTGATAAATCTATTATAAATAAGTTAACATCAGACCACTGTGGTCAATTAGTCTCGATTAACATACCCCTTAGCAAGTCTTTGGAAAGAAATATTATGTGTGTTCCTGTAAATGATGGTCGGCTCAAGCAATTTAGACATAATGTTATGGCAAAATTGTATGACTTGACAAATGTTATGTATGAGAGTCCGAATGAATTATATAATTCATTATTCACTTTGGTAGAAAATGAGTGCAAAAATATTTTCAAAGAAAAAGTTATAAGAATAAATAGTGGTTTAGTATTTACTGATTGGGCGACTGTGGGAATCCATAAAAGTCGCCTGAAGTTATATGATCTTTATCATGAAAGGACATATAACACTAGTCCAGCTTTTGCTGATTATGTAAGAAAATATTCCAAATTATTTAAACGTGTTTGCACCTTAGCAAAGACAAATTTTATAAAATCCAAAATTAAAAATAGTACAAACATTGTGAAAACCACATGGACAGTTATAAACAGCGAAACTGGAAAAGTTAAGGCTCGCGATTCAAATATGGAACTAAAAATTAACGATTGCATCCTTAATACAGACTTGGAGGTTGCAGAAGCATTTGAAAAGTTTTTCACAGATATTCCAATAACAACCACGAAGTCACTTAAGTCATCTCCCACCGTAGCCGAATCTTTACTCAGAATGAATAGCGATGTCCCGAATGTGCAACTGAAAATATTTAGAAATGTTAGTCCAAATGACATCATGAAAGCGTATAAATCACTGGAAATGAAAAAAACCACTGATCTCTATGGTCTTTCTGTTAAAATAGTTAATTCCATCATTGATTGCATTGCACCACACTTAGCTTGCATCTTTAATAAATGTGTAGACAGTGGTGTATTTCCTGACTTGATGAAACAAAGTAAAGTAATTCCATTATTCAAAGCTGGTAGTACATCAGACCCCACTAATTTTAGACCCATTTCAATTCTACCAACTTTTAGTAAAGTTTTCGAAAAACTAATTTTAAATCAATTGTTGTCTTACTTCAATACTAATAATTTAATGACTTCAAAACAATTTGGATTCACACGGGGTCGCTCAACAACCGATGCCGGTGTTGCGCTTATTGAATATATATTTGAAGCATGGGAAGATTCGCAGGATGCGATAGGTATTTTCTGTGATCTATCCAAGGCCTTTGACTGCGTTCATCATGATGGTCTGGTCAGGAAATTACGCTACTATGGCATTATAGGCCGTGCCCTCAACCTTTTGGAATCGTACTTGTGTAATCGAGTTCAAAGGGTTGATGTCAATGGTAAGAGGTCGTCAGGGTCTCCAGTTTGCATAGGTGTTCCACAGGGCTCAATTCTCGGGCCATTCTTATTTCTTGTATATATTAATGATCTACCCAATTGTATAAACGGAAACCATGAGATAACAATATTTGCTGATGACACCTCCTTGCTCTTCAAAGTTAGGAGACGACAGAAAACTCTTGACGACGTGAATAGTGCTATCTCTAAGGTGGTTGAATGGTTTACGTCAAATAACCTACTTCTTAATGAAAAAAAAACCAAATGCATAAAATTTTCACTACCTAATGTCAAACAGGTAGCTAGTACTATTTTAATAAAAAACGAGGAGTTGGAGCTTGTGGACACTACTCTATTTCTAGGCATTATGTTAGATAAAGGACTACAATGGGGTCCACATATCGAAAGGTTGTCGAAACGTCTCAGTTCTGCAGTGTTCGCTATTAAAAAAATCCGCTATTTAACCGACGTGGACACCGCGAGGCTGGTATATTTCAGCTATTTCCATAGCATAATGGCTTATGGCATTCTGTTATGGGGAAATGCCGCGGACATAAATTGTATTTTTGTTCTGCAGAAGCGAGCGGTTCGTGCGATCTACAAGTTAGGCTCCCGAGTATCTCTGAGGAATAAATTTCAAGAAATCAATATATTAACTTTGGCATCGCAATATATTTACGAAAACTTAATGTACGTAAGAAAGAATCTGTATTTGTTTAGGAAAAATTGTGAAATACACAATGTTAATACAAGATATAAAAATAAACTTGCTGTCCATAGCAGTCGCTTACACAAAGTCACTAAGTCATTCAAGGGACAATGTATACGCTTTTACAATAAGGTTCCGGTAGACATTCAAAATTTGCCTTTAAATAAATTTAAAACAACCATTAAACGGAAACTATGTGCCAAAGGCTATTATAAAATTTCTGACTATCTGGATGATAAGAATGCGTGGACATGAACCGCTCGCCATTATCCAGTATATTTTATTCTTATTTTCTTTGTCGAATCATAAATATTACAATTAGGTATCTCAAATTGTATTTGTATTGACTTATTTAAAAAGAGCAACCCTGGAGTTTCTTGCTCGTTCTTCTCTGGGGAGACTGCCTAGTGAATGAGCGATAACTGTATGTCATGACGATTTCAAATGTTATTCTTATATATAACTTACGAAATAAAAACATTTTTGATTTTGATTTTTGATTTTGATTTTGCGCGGAAGGGATCGAATTGTTTAAAAAACCAATTAAAAACCTAAAGAGTTGCATAATTAAATATTGCAATAACATTATACCACTGGTTTCGACTTTATTAAGAATTAGAATAATTTATTATGAACGCCACAGCATGATACAAAAAAAAAGAAGTAGTAAATTATAGCAAAAATAGGAATACAATTATGAAGAAGATCCCCACAATGCTGCCGCGTGTTGCGGCGTGCACAAATGGGTTAGCACTCAGCTCATGCTGCGACGGATCACAGCGCCGGTTTTCAGTGGCCCCAAATGCCCAGTGACGCACGGGCGCCGCGTCATAATAATAAATAATTATAGTCAGTTTAGTACGTTAGAATATGGATATAGTGAGACTGTGAATGTATTGACTAGTATAATATATTGGGTCTTTACCCATGAAATTGGATATTTTTTCTTCGTTAATCATAATGCACCATCTCCTACGATTCTATAGCTATTTCCAAATTTGTTTTTTATTTGGAAAATATTTTCAAGGTTCCACATGAAATATTTTTTAATGTCTGAGCTAAATCACATAATAAAAAAAATTTGAGCAGAGCTCTTTTCATGAGCTTCCCACATTCGCAGAAAATTTTATAAAGCGGTTACTTTTAAAAATTAACGCTGCCTATACTTAATTTCATGTTATCCGATAATACACACAAAGTTTAGCTAAATTTGGATTTGCCGTTCCCAAAAAAAAAATTCAAAAATGTTTGTATGGAGAAAACAGTCCTAATGAAATTCTACATACAAAACGCCAATTTCATAGGTGAGGACCTAATAATTAGGCTACTGCTTCAAGCCAGTTGTTTTTGTTTTAATGTTGGCAATAAGCCAACTGTTTCAGAAACTTTTATAGAGGATTTATAGCATGGGCGTAGATACAGTAATAAAACCTTACACAAAGTCTTTATTACAATTAAATAGGAACTTGTGTCATGTTATATAAATAGCCCAGGGAAAATACGGTAAAAAATTAGCTTAACTAGGACATAATTCAGAACCGACTTATATAATAGCTATCTTATAGAGGTATATTAGAGATGTAATTTTGAATAACTAAGCCTAAAAAAACGATAGCTTAGGCCCCTATTAATAAACCATTCTCAAGATTGAGAACAGTCTTGTGACCGGTCTCAAGTAAATGTGTTGATTAATAAACTTTTTTTTTTTATATGAGAGAGCGGCAAACGAGCATGCGGGTCACCTGATGGAAAGCAATCACCGCCGCCCATGGACACCCGCAACACCGAAAGGGTCACGGATGCGTTGCCGGCCTTTGAGGAAGGTGTAAGCTCGTTTCTTGAAGGTTCCAATGTCGTACTCGTTCGGGAATACTGCTGCAGGAAGTCCGTTCCACAGGGTGGTCGTACGTGGTAGGAAGTTTCTTGAGAAATGTACAGTGGTAGACTTCCACTCATCCAGGTGATGTGGATGGAAATTTAATTTTCGGCGAGAAGTGTATCGGTTAAATTGAGCAGCGGGTATTAAGTTCGAACAGCTCTTCAGAACACTCCCCATGAAATATGCGATAGAGAATGCAGAGGGACGCGACGTCTCTTCGCAACGCCAGGGGATACTAACTTGAGACATGAAACAATACTCAAGACTATCATTCATTCACCGCTGAGGCGAATACTTGAGAAGTGGTCCCAGCTGAGTAGATTGTTTTATAAATTACCACGGCGCTTGAGATAGCGTCAACTGCTTAAGACGCATCTCGGTTGATACAGCCTCAAGACTTGTATTGAGATTGATTTATTAATACGGACCTAAGTCTAGATTTCTTTAGAAAACCCTATTGTTAATTTGTATCTTAATAATAATAAATACTAACTGATAAATGTTATTTTTGTTCTACAAAAACGTGCAATTCGAGCACTGTACGGGCTGAAGTCACGTGACTCCCTAAGAGCTAGTTTTAAAGTTTTTAAAATTATGACACTTCCATCTCTGTACATCTATGAAAACATTATGTATACTCGGAAAAATATTCATCTGTTCTCCAAGAAAAGTGACTACATTCCCTCAATACTCGACACAAATATAAATTATCCGTGCCTACGTTCAGGAGCCTGATTCTCACATACTCGAGATTTCAATGTCGAACGACATCAATAGGTTTGTCACTTTTACACACGTATATAAGTGTGAAAGAGATAGACATGCCAATGTCTATCGATAGACAAATGTCGAGTGTGCGAGAATAGGGGTCCAGGCTCCTGATTCTCACATACTCGAGATTTCAATGTCGAACGACATCAATAGGTTTGTCACTTTTACACACGTATATAAGTGTGAAAGAGATAGACATGCCCATGTCTATCGATAGACAAATGTCGAGTGTGCGAGAATAGGGGTCCAGGACCCCGATTCTCGCGTATTCGACATTTCACTGTTGTTCGAGATTGGCACGTATATCTCTTTCATACTTATATGCGAGCGCAAAAGTGACAAACCTATAGATGTCTATCGACAGTGAAATATCGAACGTGTGAGAATCACTGCCCAGACTTCAAAAGACAAATAAGTCGTTTTTAGGGAACTGTGTCCGTTTTTATAACAAAATCCCATTAAATATATTGGAGCTCACGGAACGACAATTTAAAAATAAAATCAAAAGTATCCTTATTAGAAAGGCCTATTATAGTATAAATGATTACTTGGAAGATAGAGATGCCTGGCTTCAGTAGTGCATTTTAATATCATAGCTTTAAGGAAATTGACAATGTCCATTTACAGCAGCTACTTATTATGCAGACTGACAATGCCTCTTTACAGCAGCTACATTACACTAAATTATTTTATAATCCTTTTATTTGTATCCAGATATTTGTTAATAATTAATGTACTTTCGCTTTTACATTTAATTAGGTATATATATATACAGGGCGTCCCAAAGTTATGGGACATGAAGGGGAAGTACCTTAAATATTGTAGATAGTGAATTTTGCTCAAAGAAGACTTTATGTTATTTTTAAAAGTTAGTAATTCTGCATTCATAGATTTTCTAAAAATTACTTGCTTCGGCTGGGAATCGAACCGACTTAAATGTGAAAAAAAAAACACCCTACTTTTATGATGCCAATCGAAAGAATAGCTAAAAAATAATAACTCTGCCTAAGTAACATAGTATTTTAAAAGAAAGGAACAACATAAAATGATTGAGTCAAATTTCAAGAAAGTTATTTATTGCCGACGACGTTCGAAAAGTAGCGATATTATCATTCCAAAGATAGCATTGATTATTCGTAAATAAGTACCCACTTCATAAAATAGGTACTAACATAGTTTTCCTTATTATAAGTGCACGTGTAGATGAAATGATAAAACTTGTATTTCAATACGTCCTCTGTAAGCTAGACAGAAGGCAAATTAAAAACAAAAATAAATAATTTATAATTTGAAAATGGAACAGTTTATGACAGCGTTTGTTTGAATGCATACTTTTTAAGATATTTTAAAAAGAAGTGATATTTTTAAATGTTGTTCTTAAATTTGAAAATGGAACAGTATGTGCGAGCGTTTGTTTTTCGGATATTGATCTGTTTAGTCTCAATTCACTTACACAAGTGTTATTGTGTTAATTTATTGCGAACATGGCATATCAAGTAAGTTTTGATCTAATGGAAGCATATTTTTTGAACGATAAAGATATCTCTAGAAGTTTGCGGTGGTATGGCGTAAAATATCCTGATAGACAAATACCGTCTCGTAAAGTTTTGAAAAGGCTTGTGAACAATTTGAAAACTCTGGGACGTTTCGATAAACGCCCAAGAGAACCACAGCAAGAAAACCATACGATCAACGACGAAGAACTTGGTATTTTAATTTACTTTTCGGCTTTTCCGAAAGCATCGGTGAGAGAAGGAGAACATGAAATTGGAGTTTCAAAAAGTAAAATACACCGTGTATTAAAAAAACACGGTTTTAAGAGTTATGTTGAAGGACGATTGGTTCAAAAATTACTTCCGGGCGATACAGAAAGGAGAAAAAATTTCTGTCTTGATATCCAGGCACGATTGCTCGAAGATCCAATTTTTTTGGATAATATTATTGGGACAGACGAATCTAACTTTAGCAATAACGGTATGTATAACCGCAACAATAATCGTATTTGGTCTAAAGAAAATCCCCTACGAGTGACTGAAACTAATAACCAAGTGCGTTTTTCACTCAACTGTTGGTGCGGACTTTTAAAAAACCGGGTTTTCTTAATCCATTTTTACCAAGGAACCTTGAACACAGAAAAGTATTTAGGAATACTTCAAATTTTAAGGGATAAGATAAGAAACCATTCCGCGGCGGAGCAAGAAAACTTAATTTTCCAACAAGATGGAGCTCCGGCTCATAATAGTCGGAGAGCAGCAGATTTTCTAAATGAATGTTTTCCTACATGGATTGGTACAAATGGACCGATTAGATGGCCGGCCAGATCCCCGGACCTCACACCATTAGATTTCTTCTTTTGGGGATACGTGAAAGATATGCTATACAAAAAGCGATACGAGAACGTAGGCGAGTTGCAAACAGAATTGTGCCATATCACATCGAGTGTTCACCATAAAATGATTAGAAAATCAACAGGCAGCGGGCTCATTAAAAGATTGGCGATTTGCGTAAGACAAGAGGGATCACATTTTGAGCATTTAATTAATTAATTTACAAAAAAATACCTACTTAATTGACTACGGCAGTTTCATGTATGTTTTTTATTTGATTAAAATGATTAATTTCACGTTGTTCCTTTCTTTTAAAATACTATGTTACTTAGGCAGAGTTATTATTTTTTAGCTATTCTTTCGATTGGCATCATAAAAGTAGGGTGTTTTTTTTTTCACATTTGAGTCGGTTCGATTCCCAGCCGAAGCAAATAATTTTTAGAAAATCTATGAATGCAGAATTACTAACTTTTAAAAATAACATAAAGTCTTCTTTGAGCAAAATTCACTATCTACGATATTTAAGGTACTTCCCCTTCATGTCCCATAACTTTGGGACGCCCTGTATATATTGTATTGTAATGGACATGTCCAAGTGCGCGGAATACGCCTATGGAAATAAAAAATGAGTAGGATATTTAATTAGGTAGATTTTTGTTAAACACAGTTAACTTATCGATGGATAAAAAACTAAGCATGATACAGTTAGGTGTGCATGTATTTTTCGCTGAAAATGTCGCGGCATTACTTAAGAAATAAAAATGAGGACTAATATATTGTAACGATAATTTCCATAAATGTTTTGAATAAAAAGAAATACCCATAAATTGGGCATTTTTTTTTAAAGAAACACAATTTTCAAATTTAACTTATTCGGAAAAATAACTTACGTTTCTGACAAATGCTTAATTTTTAGCAATTGTTACTACATTTACAACACTTTATTAAATGTTTCACGAGAATCGCGGTTATCCGTTCTTCCGAGGACTAAACATATTTTCGCCAAAGTTATATAAGACAAAATATAAGCAGTGTTAGCACAAAGTGTTTCCTAAGCGCCAATCGACTTGGCTAACGAGTACCCCCCAACTGCAAATATTCGCATGAAAATCCCTCAAAGCAATGACGACAAGAGCGGAAAATCTGGCCTTGGTGTGAACGAGCGACTAGGGTTCAACAAACAGCTTATATTACAGAAATTTAGTTATCAAATCAGAAAAGAAACATTATTTTAGCAAATTAACGGTTCCGTACCCAAGGGGCGGCAACGGGACCCTATTGCAAAGCCTACACGCATTGTCCAAACCACGAATTGGACGGCGACAATCATGTATTGGATCAAAAAGCGCGACCTAATAGGTAGCCAGTTGAAATTATCACAGGATACATGTTACCTCGACGACCCGTTTAATGTAGTGGTTAGAAACTCTGGCCACTATACCAAATCGTCGCGGGTTCGAATCCCGATAGGGGCATATGTTTGTGTGATGGATTATGGATACGAGATTTTTTTTTTTTTTTTTTTTTATGAGAGAGCGGCAAACGAGCATGCGGGTCACCTGATGGAAAGTAATTACCGCCGCCCATGGACACCCGCAACACCAAAAGGGTCACAGATGCGTTGCCGGCCTTTGAGGAAGGTGTAGGCTCGTTGATAAACTGATGATAAATGGTTGATAAACTACATAAATACATATTTTTGTAAATAAATACATAAATAAATGAAAAACATTCATAACTTATGCCCCTAGCGGGATTCGAACCCGCGACCTTTTGGTATAGCAGTCAGAATTTTTAACCACTACACCAAAAAGGTCGTCAATTTTTCAATTCATGCAAAGGAAGTTTCTTGTACATCCTTTTAATTGATGACATACTGTCTGTAGAATAGTGAAAACTTCATTAAAATCGGTGTAGTACTGTTCGAGTTACTAACTAGTTCTTAAACTCAGAAATGTATGTATGTAATTGTCATCAAAAATTATTGTAAATTATTTTGCGCAATAAAGAGTATTTGTATTGTATTGTATTGTAAACCTCTATAGGTTTACATGGTGGGTCGATTTTTTTGATGGCCAGTGTATATTTATATAAATGATTGGTGTAAGTGTCCAAAATATTTATGTATTTATTCATTAAATTAGAAAAAAAAAAAACAAATCCGCAACACGTTGAGAAGCAACGTATTGATACCGAGCCCTTTGCTCGCTAGTGAGAGAAAAAAACGCGAAAATACAAAACGGTCTTCAACTTTTCTGATTCGACAACCATATACAGAAGAGGAATCGATACAAACATAAAAACGATAGAGAAAACAAAAATCGAGACGTTACACAAATAAAAAGAGGAAACATAAAAAAAAAAGCGTAATACAGAAGTGACCCAAGCGTGTTTCGGAACCAAGGTTAAGCGAGAATGAAGCAAGCGGAACAAAAATGTAAAGGAAAACATCGGATGTAGATATCTATACCTTTTAATAAAAAATATATTTGGGGATAAATTCGTGGACGCATGCCTAAATTCTTTTTACTGCGATAACTTATTTTAGTATTGAATTATTGACAGAGCGAAATGACCTCCTTTGTCCTCTAGTGATCGTTAAAATCTCAATCACGACCAAATAGACTAATAACTAGTTTTCCGACAAAGTATAATCGAACACGTATAAAAAATCGATGCATTATATTCTGTATTTCAATAATAAAAGATAAAATTTACATATTTTTTTATGCACGACAGGTTCGTACTTGACCTCAATCACACCTGATGTTAAGTGAAGATGAGGTCGAAGGTGGAAGCGTACTGACCCGGAAACCCCAACACATTTGGGGGACTGGCTATCTTATCTCTGACAACCGGAACACAACAATGCTATTAACATTGCTGCTTGGCGGCAGATTTAGATAAGTTTGGTGGTAGCTAGCCAGGCGGACATTTCAAATGCCCTACCACCAACCAAACCGAGTACTTAAACATGTACCATCCCCGCTGGGGATCGAACCTGCGACCTCCGAATCCTAAACCCAATGTTGTTTACATTGAGCCACGGAGATGGGTCTAGTTGCAGTGAATGAAATTAGTTTTAAATTAATAAGTCACTAAAGTTGGTACCACGTGAGCGCCCCAGAAGTAAGGATAAGGGGATAAGCGTCTAAAGGATAGACGTATCGACTTAACCATAATTTCCTTCTAGGGCGCATATGTGATACCAAATTTAGCGATAGAACGCAAGCTAGCTAAACGACAAATTATTGGCCGTCGATAACAAAAATTTATACGTGGTCCGATGGTCGTCGTATGATCTGTATCACCGTGAGAAAGAAGGAATTCCAATCTTGTCTTTAACACCAGAACACAAAACCACTGGCATCAATAACACGATATTGTTTACGACATATTGAATGCGATGGCGCTTCACCTCCCGCCCCAGAATGGCTATAAACGAGACACGCTCAGATGTCACTGGTCGTGAAAGTAACGAACACACGAATAGCTACATTAACAACAACCGTAAATGAAAATGGCGAGCGTCCACGAAGTATCTACAAAAACAACAAAACTTTAAGTAGTGCCACAGTCAAATACCTGGTTTAGTGATGAAATAAACCTGTAATCTAAATTAAATGTTAAAATCACTTTTGAGAGGCGTCATATTGCATAATCTGTTTCGGTATTAGTTTCAAAAGTGTTGTTAACTCGGCCAGTTGCGATGGTTTAAACGTAAATTGCTTGACTGAAAACGAAACGGAGACAATGGATACAAAAGAGGAATATAATGTCAAACAATTTTCGCTGTGATTGGACACAGGTTAACACTGGAAGCTGTATCGGATACCGGTTTTTTGGCAATTACAGTTTAGGTAAAATACACGCGTATTCAGGATCTAACCCCGGGATCCACCGCCATCTTTTTGCAACATTGCGAATGCTCATCGACCTTTGAGTTACATTCGCTCAAAGAAACCCTTGTCAAGGAATTGTGGACAGAGTTGGGGCAGCTCCACAACTTACTCGCACGCAAATGGGAGGTACTCGGAGTGTTTACAGCAGTGGTTTAACATCAGGGGCCCGCTTCACGAAGCAATGTTACAAGTCGCAAAACCAAACAATTCACTAATGCAAGTGTTTCACAGAATTCATATTAATCAGAGATTCTTGCTTTGAACTCGCTTAACAAGAAAATCTCTTTTACCTCTTAAGGTTTGATTGCTGCACATTTATTCAAAACGAACGTATGTTTTGATGGCTACATCTTAAGACTTCGTCATCCAATCGAATACTTAAAAAAAGCTTGTAACAATACCTTCAAAATCATACCATTAATACATACATAAAGTCACGTCTGTTCCCCGTAGCGGTAGGCAGACCACAGACTTCCACTTGCTACGATCCTGACACACCTCTTCTGCTTCATTCCCTCTCATAAGATTGTTCATACATTGTATTTGAGCACGACCTTCTCATCTTCACTTAACATCAGGTGTGATCGAGTCCAAATGGCCAGCAGGACTGATTATGTGTTTATCTAATTCGGCACGAGATAAAGTTTTCTCGAGTGAAGCCTCCTGCTTTTTTTTATTCACAACGGGTTAGCACTTGACCTCAATCACACCTGATGTTAAGTGAGGATGAGGCCGAATGTGGTAGCGTACTGACCCGGAAACCCCACCTTATTTGGGGGACTGGCTATCTTATCTCTGACAACCGGAACACAACAATGCTATTAACATTGCTGTTTGCCGGCAGATTTAGATAAGATAAGTAATTACAATTTGTAGCAATTAAGCCTTTAGCCTCGCGAAACGGGCCCGAGACGTTTATCTTCCACAACGTAAATAGCAATCATTAAGTACTCTAGCCCCGATAAAGCTCCTTCAACCTCTTCTTCTACCAATACCAATAATAAGAGACATTTGATACCAAAAAACCGGTACGCGCCCACACCGCGTTCTTACACCGCCACCTGTGAAATACTGACTACTCACCGGAATTGGACGAGTCCTGGGGGCTCGGCATTATCGGCGTTGGGGGCCCCGGCGGCCCGTTGGAGCCTGGCGGGGCCCCGTAGGCGCCGGGTGAGCCCCCGCTATAGTTGAGCGGGGCGGAGCCACCGCCGCCGCCGCTGCTGCCGCCGGCCCATGCGCCTCGCGGTCCCATACCCATGGGGGGCATACCTGTTCCAAAGGAGCTTTTAAATATATTGTCCTGAAGGGAGGGACTTTTGCTACCCTAGTAATCCATGCAAGATAACAAGACAGACTGCTGTCGTGATGAGAATGCCGGCCCAGCTCGAGTCCTTACAGGAGTCTACCTTCGGTAGGGTCCCCGTACAATGCGCCACTATCTATCTATCCTATCTTAAATTAGTTTAGAGGCAATGCAATGGTGTGACAGTAGATAACTAATGAATCTTAAACTGACTAATTACTCCTTTTCTTAATGTACACTTAATAAATTTATAACAATAAAAATATTTGCGTGATTATCAAAATTTTAAATTTTGATTTACACTTAATAAATTTATAACAATAAAAATATTTGCGTGATTATCAAAATCTAAAGGTATGAAACGACTTGAAAATAATCTTTACCTATAAAATTGGAGTTTTTTTTCTTCGTTAATCATATGTACCAATTCCTGCGATTTTCAAAGCTATATCCAAATTTGTTTTTTATTTGGAAAATGGCATGAATCCTTTTTTTTTTATTTCTGGGCTAAATCACGTAATAAAAAAAAATTCAACAGAGCTCTTTTCATGAATGAATGAATGAATGAATGAATGAATGAATGAATGAATGAATATTTATTTGTAGAAATATGTGCTTCCCATAATCATTTCTTAGATTCGCTGAAACATTTATAAAGATGTTATCCGTTAATACACACAAAGTTTAGCTAAATTTGGATTTGCCGTTCCCAAAAAAAAAAATCTAAAATGTTTGTATGGAGAAAACAGTCTTAATGAAATTCTTCATACAAAACGCCAATTTCATAGGTAAGGACCTAATATAACACTTTTTGTAAACTATATTTAAGAGAATTAAACACATCTTTTCTAAATGAAATTGGAGCTACCGCTGGCCGCGAAAGTAAGTCTCCGTTAATTATGCTCGCCTAGTACTATCAGGCGAAAATAGCCCCGTGCCAGGCGGAGTCGTCATAGTAAGCCAACCCAGCACTCAGATAACCCACCGCCACTTGGACCTGAGGAGGGGACCGGTGATAATTTGTCATCCACAACTTCAATAGAATCCCGTCTACACTCTGAAGTTAACCCTGGTCAGCTATGCTCTCCTGGTATGCGATGCAAAAGTTTCTCTAATGGGCTATTAATTTAAGGCTCTAATTCTTAAATTAGAGCCTTAAATTAATATAAATAATAATAAATCAATCTGCCAGAGCCTTAGCTCTGGCAGAATGATCAGCGCTGTGGGTTTCATCCGCAGCATTATGCTGAGCCAGATCCCTTTCACTGGCCTGACACAGGGCACACCATGTAAAATTCCTAGTTGTTATTTTAAAATAGTATAATCTAAGTAAGTGTATCATGTGTCTTCAGTGAATAAAGCTATTCTATTCTATTCTATTCGGATGCGGAGTTTCTTGTCGCTTCTTCTCCCTAACCATAACACCTTGTGAAGCGATGTAGTTAAAAAAAGAAAAATAGCATGTTGACTTTCAATAAGTGATATTTTTGTATCCTACATTGAATAAAATATTTTTGATTTTGATTTTGATTTTGATTTTCTATTCTATTCTATTCTATTCTATTCTATTCTATTCTATTCTATTCTATTCTATTCTATTCTATTTGGCGGGATCTCGGGCGAGTGAAGTTGCATTTTTCTTTATAATTCTAAATTTGTGCATTCTGACTTTTGAAGCTTAATAATGGCCGAATATTGTGCAGCAAAAGTTAATGCTGGTGTACAAGTGAAGGGAAGTGTAAATTAAAGCGCGTGACGAAGCTTTCGGGTTCGCCAAAACTTTTGTAAAGCATTTTGCCACTTTACTAAAGAATTACTTGACCGTGACTAGACTCTGTATACGCCAAGTATACGACGAATTACTTGTTGTGACTGAGACTGACTTATAAACTGAATAAATAAGAAAAATAAGACATGGCTGTTATGGGCTTAGATCCGTTTGCCTTCTCCGAGAGGAGAGAAAAAAACGAAAAAAAAAAAGTTTCTCTAATTAATTTGGCATCTAAAGCTTCAATAATCACATCAAGCACTTTCTGAGGGGCCGTATTGAATACTACTCTTTGTCATGGGCCTAATCACATCGGTATCGATCACTCCCGCCATCGGAGAAGCCCCACCTGCACAGATTATCTTTGCAGCGGCCAACCTGAGTCCGAAGCCGATTTAAGGATTTCCATGTTGGCCATGGCAAATCGTGTCCAGGAGTTAGTGATCGCATTAGAATCGAACGGCTTAATACAAATCATCGACTGTAGTAGTAGAAAAGACAGTTTATTCTATTAAGGAATTTTTTGATACAGATGACAGTTGACAATATACAATAATTGACACTTTTAATTGACATTCAGTTTTATCATAATAAATTATTAAATTGTTGACATAATGTTGTATGTACAATACAAATAAATATAAATATCCAAACATATACAGTCAGCGCCATCTAGTTCCACATTAAGCAACTAGGCTTGTGTTGTGGATACCAGATGGTTGATACACTACACAAATACATTTTTTTTTTGTAAATAAATACATATTTAAATTAAAAACATCCATAACTCGGGTACATATGGCCGTATTCAACATACAAACATATGCCCCTAGCGGGATTCGAACCCGCGACCTTTTGGTATAGCAGCAGAGTTTCTAACCACTACAGCAAACATGTCTTATATGTAATTTATTGTATGTAATAGTAATGAATGAATGCAAATGTAACATTTCGGAATTTTATGACATTTTTATGGATTTTTTATGCCCAATGTAATTACTATATTTTATTTAACTTTATTTTATAGTACCTAATTATTTTGACCTTGAATGCCTACGGGCGGAACACAGCGGTAATAATTTTAATATAACATCCTTAATTCTGTGATTCACAATAAATTATATTGATTGATTGACTTTAACATTTCATACACAGATTTATCAATACTAGAAACAGACGCTACTGACTCAGTCATCCCCCGCATACAAAAGTAAGTACACATATAACTTACCTGTAAGTCCTGTGCAACTTATGAAGCTCAATAATTTCACAAATATAAAGAAAGAGTGAAATTAGAATATGTATTAGACGATGATTCGGTTTTTCGTTCGTGTCTACTTTTATAAATAAATAAAAAGATATTTAATCGTCCACTTAAAAAAAAATATACATGTATAGAGTTTACTTTCAGGTCGTATTTACAGGAAAACAGCGTACTTGATATAAGAAGTTTATTGACGTAGTGAAGGTGACAACTTAGTTAGAACAGTCAATTACAACCTGGGTAGCGCTTCGACCGAAACGCTGATCCGGGCATATAATCCACCGTAATACTGCCGAATTGCTTTACAGGGAGGTTCAAACACTTGAATGCAACCCTATAAGAACATTGGGAGGCCCTAACCTAATTAATTTATACAACCTCAACAATCTATTTAGCTATTCGGAGAACACGAAACGATAGCGCGTTTTAAAAGACTAGTGGCGCCATCTATTGGTATAGTTGAGAACTTAATATATTGGTGGTTGTGTTACACATGATCATTAATTATAGTTAAATTTTCTAACGTAGTGGACAAATAGGCAGGAGCCTCAGCAAAATAGCTGTTTATCAGTCTCCACCTCGTGCATTCACTGATAACAGAACGCATAACACGTCACAAGTTGTTGCACACTACAATACTATTGGCTACAAGCTACATGCAAGCAAGCATTATATGACGAAATCTTAGGAGAAAAAAAAATTGAAATAATAATAATTGGCGAAAGACACCTGCATGTCGGCATGGTGAAAAAGTGAACACGAGCGATAGTTATAAAAGGGGTCTACGAGCGTATTTTTTCTCTTTGATTGCAATCTGACAGATAAATAAGGAGTAATCATCATCAAAAGTGGCATCCACGAAAGATTTGAAAGGAAATCGTTTAACTTGGTATGGATATGTTATGAGGAAGGATGACACGCATGTTACTAAGAGAGTGATGAATATGGATGTCGATGGTTGGAAAGGAAGAGGCAGACCACGGAAAAGATGGATGGATTGTGTGAGGGGTGATATGAACGAAATGGGCGTGAGTGATGAGGTAACGGCTGACAGAGGCGATTGGATGAAATTCAAATTCAAAATTATTGATTTTCAGTAAAATATCAGTTTTAATAAATGAGTTGTTAAGGTCTCCTTGTAAGTATAGCAATACCTGTATCAGAAGACCTCACTCTTCCATAGCTATGTTATTATATTAACTTAACAATAATAATGAAATAAGAAATACTTGAGTGTGAAATTGTGAGTTTAATTAACTATTCAACATGGTCGTATGTAGCTATGTGCGTGCGTGCGTGCGTGCGTGCGTGCGTGCGTGCGTGCGTGCGTGCGTGCGTGGTGTGTGTTTGTTAATAACGGTCTAAAGATTTAGTGTAGTCTAAATGTTTATTATGGAAGTGTGCATTTATTTATGAAAAAAAACCGTACTGCACCGACCCCAAATAAATTGGAACTAAAGTAAGAAGATGATGATGCAATCTGACAGATTACGTCTTCCTGTCATATTATGCTACCAACATTAGACATTTCTTACTTGACTTAGAAAGATATTTCTATCTGCCAAGCTTGTATCCACTGTTATGTTCAAAAAATGCGAATAGGAGCGATGACTTTCAAAGATATTCTATGAGCAACTCTTTTCTTTTCCACCAAATCTGTCGGATTATGTCCTCCTGTCATATTATTATTCATTTTATATGGTCAAAGATGAAGCACGCGATCTAAGTAGATGCCAAAGCTGATCGAATTAGAATCAAACGGCTTAATACAAAACATCAACTCTCTCGCCCCGACGAAGATTATTGCCGCAGTCGAATGCTTATTGCGAAGCATCCTCGCCCCAACGAAGACAAGATCATGCAGTCTCCCGGTGTGATCCTCACCTGGTCCTTGCGGCGGAGGGCCGCGCATGCCGGCGGCATAGGCCCCCGGGCTCATGGGCCCCATGCCCGGCCGCGGGGGCGTCATGCGCGGCCCACCCAGCAGCCCCGCCGAGCCGGCTCCACCGCCGCGCTCCATGGAGTTGCCCATCATGCCTTGACCTGTCAACGTGCTGGGTACATATTCCACGATTTATCAACACTTGGTGACGTCACGGGGTAAGCCCGAAATTGTAAAATCAATACAGTATTGGTTATCGTCACACAATGGTTAAAAATACTAGCTTATAACGCAGAAAAGTTAGTTACACTATTATATGTTTACACTTTCTCAATAAGGTTCCTGTTGATACACAAAATCTTCCTTTCAATAAATTTAATAACCATTTAAGTATAGCTGCTATACCAAAAGGTCGCGGGTTCGGCATATGTTTGTATGATGAATACGGAATGCGTACCCGAGTTATGGAAGTTTTTCATTTATATATGTATTTATTTACAAAAAAAAATGTATTTGTGTAGTGTAACAACTATCAACTATATGGTATCCACACTACAATCCTAGTTGCTTAGTGTGGAACTAGATGGCGCTGTCTGTATATATGTCCAAAGGATATTCAAACACCAAAAAACCCGCCAGCATATTTTGAATTTTGCGGGCGCCATGTTGCATTATTTTATCATAAAATATATCCTATGACAGTGTAGGGATCAAGACGAATCGAACGTCACCTTGCAATTCAAAATCGATCGAGTCGTTTGGGCTACAGGAGGTAACATAGAAATCTACAAACATACAGTCGATAACATAACCCTCCTTTTTGGAGCTGTCGGGCAAAAATACTATAAAATAAAACAGAAACTTATTGAGAAAGCATATAATAAAATATCAGACTATTTAGAACAATTTGAATGATAGACATCACTGTGCATAACCAGCTCGTTCGTATGCCAGGCTATTTCACAATCAATAATGAAATATAAAAACCTGTTTTAAAAGAGCAACCCTTTGAGTTACTTGCTTGTACTTCTCAGGGGAATATTAGTTTGGGAATATTATTTATTTTATTAGAACAAGCAGTAACTTAAAAAAAAATAAAATTGACTATTTTAAGTGTACCCTGTGCACCTACAATGTAAAGATTTTAAGTGTACCCTATGTACCGACAATATAAAGATTTTAAGTGTACCCTGTGCACCTACAATATAAAGATTTGAAGTGTACCCTTTGTACCTACAATATAAAGATTTTAAGTGTACCCTGTGCACGTACAATATAAAGATTTTAAGTGTACCCTTTGTACCTACAATATAAAGATTTTAAGTGTACCCTGTGTACAATACAAAAGATTTTTGTGACTTTGATTTTTGGCAAACCTTTCATTTATTTGATCCCCTTACCTGGCGGTCCATTAAAATCGTTCCCCATGCCCATTCTAACAGCGCCGCGGGGCCCGCTCGAGTACCAGGGTCCTATGAAAGGCTGGCCGGTACCCATCAGCTGAGGCTGCGGCCCGTGCGGGGAAGGTTGGGAGCCGGGGTGCGGTGCGGGGGGTGACGGCCGTAGCGACGAGTTGGGGAAGAACCCTGGAGGCATCCCGCCACCACCCATGCCTGGAATAACATGACAACCAGTTCTTAATACTAAAATAAATATAATGACTGTAGTCAAGTCACAGACCTACACTAGTGACTCAATAGACTGCGTACTGGGGTCGGTGGATGCCGAGAGATCGTGTCCAAGTGGGGCTACACGGATGACAACCGGTGCTTGTGCGGTGATACACCACAAACTATGGGCATCTTCCATGCTGCCCTGAGACTCTTGGTAAGCTACATGACCTCTAGAATGCCACAGACAATGCTGTACCCGTGAGCTTTAACTGGCCATGCACTATTAAACAAACATTTGGACATAGGCCTTCCACCATGTTGGCCCAATGAGGGTTGGGGACTTCACAAGCCTCAGATTAATTTCTCAGGCATGCAGGTTTCCTCACAATGTTTTCCTTTACCGTTTAAGAACAGTCAGATAAATGCACAAGTAACGAATCCCGCCAGTCGCATATCAATCTCCGGCCGGCGCGTGCGTCGATGATGGTTTTGAAAAAAAAAATTAAACTACCTATGCCAATAACTTGTATTTCACTTACCTAAAATGCCCTATTTTTTTCTTACAGTACAAAAACTCATCCGGTATAATTAAATAAATTAAGGACAGAAATTTTAAATAACTTTGCATAAATTGAAAATTTTGATAACCCCCGAGAAAATAAGCGATTAAAACAAAACGGCTTTTTGATAAAATATGTCTAATAGCCACCTTTAGAAAACCTGCTTTCAATTAAAGAAAACCACATCCACATTGGGTTACCCGTTTAAGGGTTACAGTGCCACAGGCCGACACACACAGACACATAGTGGTCAAACTTGTAACAACCCTCATGTTGCATTGGGGGTAAATCAAATATTAAATGATTTTTTTGCTTTAATTTGATTACCTATGAAATTGGCGTTTTGTATGAAGAATTTCATTAAGACTTTTCTCTAGACAAACATTTTTGAAATTTTTTTGGGAAAGGCAAATCCAAATTTAGCTAAACTTTGTGTGTATTATCGGATAACATTAAGTTAAATATAGGCAGTGTTAATTTTTAAAAGTAACCGCTTTATAAAAGAGCTGTGTTCAAGTTTTTTTTATTATGTGATTTAGCTCAGACATTAAATTATATTTCATGTGAAACTTTGAAAATATATTCTATTCTCCAAATAAAAAACTAATCTGGTAATAGCTATAGAATCGTAGGAGTTGGTACATTATGATTAACGAAGAAAAAAATCTCCAATTTCATAGATAAAAGACCTAATATGTACCTACCATTATGACCAAACAGCGAGTTGCTAGCTATTTAGAATAGGATGGTAGACTTTAATATTGCAAGGTATCAAATTGTACTTATCATATTGATTATGAATAACACAGAGTGCCCTTGCAAGCATACAAAATCTATGAGTCTCTATTTTGTTCATGACCAACCCCTTCCCATGGACATAGTAATGGCTGACTTAGAGACCGTAAGCATAGCATCGTTGATCAGTGAAGAGTAACAGCACCAGTGAAATGGAGCTTAAAAAGAATCGGCAACTACCCACCTGCCTGCCAAGCGTGGAGACTTTGTGGCTCAATGTAAACAACATTGGGGTTACGATTCGGAGGTCGCGGGTTCGATCCCCAGCGGGGTACATGTTTAAGTACTCGGTTTAGTTGGACGTAGGGCATTTTAAATGTCCGCCTGGCTAGATACCACCATCTTATCTAAAACTGCCGCCAAGCAGCAATGTTAATAGCATTGTTGTGTTCAGGTTGTCAGAGATAAGATAGCCAGTCCCCCAAATGTGTTGGGGTTTCCGGGTCAGTATGCTTCCACCTTCGACCTCATCTTCACTTAACATCAGGTGTGACTGTGGTCAAGTACCAACAAAAAAAAAAAACAAAACCTCCCATGGAGTGCAATACAAATCGCACCATGTGAGAGCCTTTGTCCAATAGTACACTGATATAGGCTGTTTTGGTGTAGTGGTTAGCAACTCTGGCCACAATACCAAAAAGTTGCGGGTTCGAATCCCGCTAGGGGCATGTGTTTGTGTGATGAATACGGACATGTCTACCTGAGTAATGGATGTTTTCATTCATAATAAGTATATATTTACAAAAAAAAATGTATTTATGTAGTATATCAACCATCTGGTATCCACATCACAAGCCTATAGTTACTGTGGAACTAGATGGCGCTGTGTGTATGTCTGAAGATATTTTATTTATTTTTATATTTTATTATTTATAGGTTGTTGATGAGAGAGCAGATAATTGGCATAGCTTTGATTTGAGTAATCACAGTAGGTGGTTTGAAACTCACTACATGGATGACTATGTAACGTCTCGTTTAAGGGAACGTACCATACTACGTGACCGGTTTAGGGGACACCCACACACCCCAACAACCACCCTTAGTCATTGGGGGGGTCTATGTTATGTAGTAACATATTTACGACCTACTATACCAAATGGTCGCGGGTTCGAATCCCGCTAGGGGCATATGTTTGTATGATGAATACAGAAATGTGTTCCCGAATTATGGATGTTTTTCATTTATACATGTATTTATTTACAAAAAAAAAATATATTTGTGTAGTTTATCAACCATCTGGTATCCATAACACAAGCCTAGATGCTTACAGTGGACCTAGATGGCGCTGTGTGTTTGTGCAAAGACATTTATTACATTTATTTATTATTTATGTATTGGAAATATTGAAAATAAAAAGCACAGTTTTTGCCATACAACCGGACTCTGGCAGTAATAGTCGACCGTAACATAGACGACTGATTGCCATAAAAAAAGTTAATGTTAAGTTACCAAGTTCGATTCACAGTGGGATACCAAATGAATCGAACTTAATCAACACCAACACCAGCACCCCAACCTTAGGTTTCAATCAAAAGGACTCCAATTCTCACACGCTCGACATTTCACTGTCGATAGAAATTGCCATATCTATCTCTTTCACACTTATATGCTTGTGTAAAAGTGACAAACCTATAGACAAATAATAAACATCTTTGCACATACACACAGCGCCTTCTAGTTCCACACTAAGCAACTAGGCTTGTGTTGTGAATACCTAATGGTTGATAAACCAGATAAATACATTTTTTTTTGTGAATGCATCAATGAGGCTGGCATAGTCCCCCAGGGTGTACAAAAGCCTTATATAAAAACTAAATATAAAATTATATAAAATCATTTATATATGTAAATAAATCCATATATAAATGAAAAACATCCATAACTGAAGTGCACACATATTCATCATACAGATGTATGCCCCTAGTGAGATTTGAACCTGCAAGCTTTTGGTAATGTGGTCAGAGTTTTAACCAATACACCAAACAGGTTGTCTATTGATATTGAAATCTCGAGTGAGTGAAAATCAGGGACCTGTTTTTTTTTAACTATTTTTTTTTATGGTTAACTGGATACGCATTTGACCACAATCTCAACTGTTCTTTCAGGTTAGGAATTGATTTTATTTAAAGAGGGTACATAAAATATTTGCTTCATTCTAAACTAAACACTATTGATGTGTTGGGAAGCAGTGAGCTAAAATGAAACAAAATAATTTAGGTATACACATGTACTATTTAGGTTTACTGACTGACCTACATTGCACTACTAAAAATATGAACGAGTTTGTTACTAGGCATTTTAAAGTATTTATACATTCTAACCTCAAAATTTCATGTGACTAGGTAATAGAGAAACAAACTGAGGAGATTACAATCTGCAAACTAAGCAATATTCACAATTTTTACCAGTAACTGACGTTTTTTAGAAATATGAGGTAGTTATACAATTTGACTGATGCTCAGGAGATACTAAAAACATGTTATACTTGTAAAAGTAAATCTGTTGTAATCTAGACCTGAATATGAAGTCATGCTACACTTCCAACACTAAATATAACGTTATATTTACACAGGAAGATAAGGAAACTCATGCCCTACTAAGCCATTTCTACCAAGAAAATCACCCTATATTATTGACAAAAATCAAGGGTTTAGACATAAATTAGATAGCTTACCGTCATTTGGAGGTGCGGGGCCAGCGTTGTGACCAATACCGTTGACTCCATATCCAGAATTAACAAATCCATAGTCGTGGAAAGCTTTGGCTTCCGATGAGTGTTCACATGTGTCTCGACGCTCGGGCGCCGCGCAGTACAGGTCCCAAAACACGCACCACCACGAGTGTAGGAACCCAGGCGGCTCCCCCAGGGTTATATTCTTCTCCCATCGTATCTCCGAGAGGAAAGTCTGGGCGGCTTTCTGTGCGCCGACGTGTAGTAGGTACTCGTAGACATATAACGCCAACTTCTCGCGAGCCTGAGCGTCCGAAGGCACCGTAGAGCCTTTGCCCTTGGCATACATATCGACTGGAAGCCGACTTTTATGTGGAAATTGTTTATTATTTACATTAACGCTTTATATCAATAAATTCAACTTTACAAAATGTCATTGATCGATGGCGACATTTGGCGTCTGTGGCATAGAGAAAATTCAAGTAGTTCTCATTGCATCGTGAACTGTCAGAAACGTTGTTTATGATTTTAGTACAGATTAAAAAATATTTAATTAAGGTTTCTAAAGGGTTAAGGACAAGGAATGCTTTTAGAAATATTTTTAAATCATAAATTACGATTTCGTTTGACACTATTAAAAAATAGAACCATACCCTTCTCTTCCTGTGAGTGTCGTAAAAGGCGACTATGGGACATTCCATCAAACTACATCCGTTTTACCGGGGCGATGGGCATATTTTTGTATATTTCGATAAGTGAACTGTGGTCGTTGTTTCATGCATAAAACTTTTACTGTTTAGAAATCCGAAACGCTAATGTTTGAGATATCTATGACCACCCTATTTAGGACAAAAATCATAATGGTATGTATATAATATGGAAAAATTAGTGGTCTGTGTTTGAATCCACTTCTTACTAGTACATAGTTACTTTTTAATCGCAGTCGCTTGCTACGACGAACTGGCACAAAACAAATGTGACTTGATCAAGCGGCTTAGCGTGCTCATCAACCCGACCATCAAGCTACCTGGGATGTCGAGAAGAAAGGGATTAGGGGCAAATCAGGTTCCTGTCTGCTTCGCATGCTGGTTGGTATGGACACAGGCCTCCTCGCTCTTCCGCAGCCTCCAGACGAGATGATTCTCTGAATTACAATAAGGATTGCGCAGGACACGGCTGATTTGCTAGTTATGCGTGGTTAACGCCAGATTTCCCGTTACCTCCACGATAGGATGAGAATGAAGGAACATTGAGGGTAGGAAATAGTGCTGAACTTGTTATATATCATACTAGCTTGTTTGTACATTTCAATCTACCACTACCTAACAGGCAGAAACTTTTCTACGTGCTTGACGTCAAGTGGATTAACCGTCTCCGAAGCCCTTAAGGTGAATATAGATTCGACCATATATAAAATATATTACAGTTTTACGGACTTTTTTTACGGAGTTTTACGGATCAGTTGCAAAACTATAAGGTGCAGCCGATCGCTCATTAGGCGCAACACCGCTGCCCATAAAAGTTGACATCTCGTCGATGACGTCGTGGGGACGACTGTACATAAGTTTTGTGACCGTGACTTCTATTTTGGCAGTAAGAATAATTTTACTGTAGTCTAATTTGTATCAATAAGTGCTGTCTATTTATTTTCATAGCAAAGTTTACTCGATAGCAATTTTAATTTTGCGACAATCCTATGATCCTTAGATGTGGACTTTTGTTCGAAATATTTCTTCCCCTATGAACTCCTAGATACACTTATGCGTTTTTGTATATGAAAGTAAAAGTTATCTTTCTGTCTTTGAATGGAAATATGAGATTCAGGTATATACATGCAGTACTTATGTTACTTGCAGTACATAAGTTACTTTGTGGCGCAATAAGGCCCGTATTTAATAAACCGTTCTCAAAATTGATGACCTTAAGTTAACGCTTGAGTATCTGTTGCATATTAAACAGTATAAAAAAAAATTGTATTAAGATTGAGACGCGATCTCAATCTCAAGACGGATTAGAAGGATTTTTTTTTAATTCCACTCTTTTCTGACGTCACCCGTATACCACCGACAAGTAATTGTTACTTTTAACTTACCACTGACAGCTCGAAACAATGAAAACACACTGCTAGTCTAGGAATTTTTGAGTTTGTCTATTCCTTCTTCCTTTTCTGCGACCGTGTCACCGCGTGGTTTCACTGCCGCGTTTCGTACAAAAAACAGATCAAAATGGCTATCAGACCAGTCTACAGGCCTAAAATCGTCAAAAAGAGGACTAAAAGGTTTATCCGCCACCAGTCGGATCGATATGACAAACTTAAGCGTAACTGGCGCAAGCCTAGAGGTAAGCCACCTTTCTTTTCTAATAATTTCAGGTTCCACGTTATTTTTACAATATTTTGTGTGTAGTTGAACGAAATTGAGCATACTCATGATTTATTGCCGTACATCCAAGCCAAACAGCCAATATTTACATATAAATAACCTATAGTTTGTATAGGTTAGTAATTTCAATTTATTACTCCTATTTTGGAAAAGTCTGAAAGAGCAAGGAATATAACCTCCTCTTTACCGAGAGGTCAAGAACCCTGTAAAAAGGTTATATACTAACAAATGTAAAGTTGCCATTTCACAGGATTTGTTCTACTTTTATTTATAGATGTACACAAGTAGGTTTTTGAAATCCCGTAAAATTTTCGGCTGGTATTTCCGACATTCGATTAAACATTTCCTGGAATAATCACATCTGACTATATTGTGAAAATTTGACAGGTAATTTCACAAATTCTTACTACAGGACATGCTCATGGGTAGAATGGCCATCTTGTCTGGCATAAACTATATTTTATTTTTACTTGACACTGACCAGACTAAGCCCTTATCTAATTACAAAAAAAGTCAGCTAAAACATGCAAGGGCACTCTGTGTTATACATACTCAATATGATAATTACAATTTGTTACCTTGCTACATCAAATTCTACCAAATCCTATTCTGAATAGCTTGCAACTCGCTGTTTGGTCATAGTGGTAGATACATTTTGATAACAATCTTACTTTTTTTTTGTTTTACTCATCCACATAGGATAGGCAAAAGGTTATTACACCATACAGCCTCGTCGTTTCTAATTTTCTTATTCATTCATATAAATTATAGGCAAAATCGCCAAGTCTTTTTTGAAACGGTAAGATACCAATGTTACTATAGAGTTATACCACAGTATAATAAATAGTATGGTTATACTAGGGCTCTACCCACCTTACATAAAATTAGAGATACCAATGCACTGTCCTGTTACTTACTTATGAGTCTGTTACTTAAATTTATAGAGATACCAGTGCATGGACATCATAAATGATTACAATTCCAAAATCAATTTACTTAAGTGGTCCTACTGTATAGTGGTGGGCCATAAGATGGTCGAAGGTGGAATCATACTCACTTGGAAGCCTCACTTATTTGGGAAACTGACTATCTTACCTCAATCTGAATGGTTTGACTTAGATAAGATGGTGGTAGCTACCATCAACCCATTAAAGTACTAATTATATACTCTGGCGGGAACACAATCTGCCATCACCATTATGTAAACCCTATAGAGCAATGGAGGCAGCTAATACTTTATGTGCATAATATTTTTTTTATGCTCAACTGGTTAGCAGCAGTAGACCTTAATCACACCTGATAATATCTGAAGATGAGGCCGAAGGTGGAAGCGTATGACTCTGAAACCCCATCTTAATTAGGAGACTGGCAATCTTGTCTCTGACAACTGGAACACAACAATGCTATACTTGCTATACATCTTATAATGTACCCTATTCAATAGCAATTGTATTTGTAAACATTGCTGCTGCAAACTTGATAAGATGGTAGCTAACCAGCTGGACATTTAAAATGCCCTATCACCAATCGCAAACCGAGTACTAAACATGTACGCCACTGGAACCTGTTATCTCCGTCATAAATCCTGTGTTGTTCAAATTTATTCATGGAGGCGGTCAAATAAAACTTATGAACTTGTTGTATTTCAGGTATTGATAATAGGGTGCGCAGACGCTTCAAGGGTCAATACTTGATGCCAAACATTGGTTACGGTTCAAACAAGAAGACCCGTCATATGCTGCCCAATGGTTTCCGTAAGGTGAGTCTAAGAGACCTTCAAAGACAAAGATTTTTATTGCTTATCACAATGTACATTGTAATCGTACAAGGTGTTGCATACAGTGTAGAGCTCTGTAAGGGCATTGCACATTAAAGAGGGCTATTGTATATTGAGGGCTGTCTGTCCCCCATTTGCACGTGCAAATATAACCGTCATTATTCGCGGCGCGTCGGTCGTGTCTGCGAAAATACTTGCAGTGTTAAAAACGTTTATAGATACTCTTCTACTGGGTGTATTTGTAATCTGTGAAAAGTAATAGCTACGGGAATATATCATCTATATAATGAATGAATACTGCTATAGCTCTAATACCAAAAATCAGAAAAATGTTACGAGTTGTAATGTGTAGGTATCGCCCTATATCCATGATATAATTGGTATTTTTTACGGAAATTACAGTTTATTTCATGTTTTTCTTAAATAACGGGTAATGAAATAAATTGTTATGAGAATTGAATGCTCTATGGCAGGTTTCTAAGCCCGTTCTAATAAAAATAGTAATTGGAATTCTATGCCCATACTCCCAGCCAAAAAGAAAAAAATTCTCTTCGGAAATACAGACTAAATATCATAGCTAACATAACATAGCGCACATTATTGGATGCGGATAATAGGGAACAAGTACAAACACAGTCCAAAGGAATTGGAACTCTATAATCATTACAATTGAGAGTTGAAAGTAAGAGTGTCCGTTGGCACTGATCGGTGTCCCCGAGTGTTGACGGCATAAAAATTTTTTGGCATCGATCGGTGTCATTGTGCATCTAAAGGTTAAATAAATAAATACGGAATCAACTTTGTGAAAGGATTGGTTACGAAGCACAGAATAGGAAATAACACCACCATACAGAAAGCTAATGTAAGCCATGTTTAACTGCTACTCTTCGAATTTTGCCAGTGTCATGTGAGTCATGAGGTTGATACAGAATATTAATGTTTAGCCAAAAGCGTGCCACGTTCTCCCAGCAACACAAATTAAGCCATCACCAGATTAATATTACAGCTACAATACTGCAAATTCTAATATGATATGACTTAGACAATAGGGATTAATACCATAGATAACAAAAACTTGAGGTTAACGTGACAAGGAATGTCAGTGGGAACAATATCAAATAGGGAAGAAGACAATTTAGAGCAGTTGAAATATATGTTGCTTTAATAAGCACGCTATAACATCGTTCTCTTTCATAAATCAGTCTTACGGGTACAGCAGGTAACACTAAGGTTGTCCATTCAAGTAATAAGTAAAGCTCTTAACTCAAACACCAGTTTTTGGCTACAATTACTACAAAGTAGTAGATGCCAATATATAAAAAGTGTAGCGAAGTAAATCTAAGTACCCATATATCTTGCCAATTTCATCTAGCCCTGGCATTTTCTTTAAATATTTATGTGTCATCTCATGTTTGTCGGTCTGCATGTTTGGGCGTTTCAACATTAAAAGCTTTGCCAGTTACACCTTTTGAAATATACAAAAACGCACACATGTAATATGCATGTTTAGATGTTTTTGGTGTAAAGTCCCTTACTCGCCTTTTATGATTCTTATGGAGAGAGACTGGGTCTTGGGTCTGGAATTCTTTTTGTGTGTTAGAAATCGCATTTTTTTTTTGTTTATGCAGGACTGGCTCTTACTTGACCTCAATCACACCTGATGCTAAGTGAAGATGAGGTCGAAAGTATAAGCGTACTGACCCGGAAACCCCAACACATTTGGAGGACTGGCTATCTTATCCTTGACAACCGAAACACAACAAATGAATAACAAAATTGACAAAAAAAAACAGATGATAGGCTCTCCTGTGCCTATCACTATAACGTTCAAAAGAAATGTCCAATTCATAAGATAGAACACAGTGGACACTTCTGTAGCATTCTTCATTCACAATAAAAATCCTGATTAACTTGTTTCTTCTTCCAGGTGCTGGTACACAATGTCCGCGAGCTCGAGATCCTGATGATGCAAAACAGGAAGTACTGCGCAGAGATTGCACATGGTGTGTCCTCCAAGAAGCGGAAGAGCATAGTGGAGCGTGCTCAGCAGCTCAGCATCAGGGTCACCAACGCAGCCGCCCGTCTCCGCAGCCAGGAGAACGAATAAACTGTTATAGATTTATAAAAATGTTTCGTCTTTTATTTGGGAATGTAAAGGGTTTTGATCTACAGATTGTGCAAAAATTTGTGTAGTTCTGAATATATACATACTGCTAATTATAGATTAGTCTGATGATATTTTTCTTGATAAAAATACAATAATTATGTAATCAGTGTTACAATAACAACAAGCAAAGCTCACTGTCAATAGCTCAGCTCTCACATTTGCAAGGAATTCGTTTTTTTTTTTAAATATTATTTTGAACTATGCTACTGTCCTACTCACGATACCTAAGTACCCTCTATCCACTTAGTATACCATACCCTTGCCGATAAGGTCTAAGAAAATTAACCCGACAAACGTTGCAGAGTGTATGTATAGGATATGGGGATAAAGAGAGGGCGCTGCGGTGCTAGCCTAAACATAGCTGCGTAAATAAATCCAGTTAAAAATAAAATTGCGCGTGTTAAATATAAGAACATAGTGAAATAATCATTTACGAAAAAAATTAAAAATAAAACGGTAAAGTTAACAGATTTTATTCAAAAAATAAAATTTAGAAATGTAAATTTTGTGAGTTGGACCTTAAAGATTAATTATTCTGTGCTAAAGGCCGCGCGCTCTAAGTACTTTGCCACAACACACAAACACGTGCCGCGGTATCTTTGAAGACTCCTCTGGCGCCCACTCGCCGCTTGCCCCGGCGCCGCCGCGTCGCGCTGATTGGTTGCGCCCTGTGCCCCTCTTCCATATGAACGTTGCAGGTTTTTCTTCATTGATAAAATAAGGTACAATCGAAATGAAGTAAGTCTGTTAATTTGTATTTTCATTTGCACTTACATTTAATTTTTTTACTCGGAAAGAAAATTTTTAAGGCTAGTTTTTTTAATGAATATATTATTTTATTGTCATGTACGTGCAATTGCCAAAGTTTGTCGAGTTAATGAGCTACAAGGTTATATTTTGTATACATAAAAGCCGATAAACCCCAATTAGATCTTATATTATGTGATTAATATGGCTAGAAAAAAATAATGGATTGTTCCGGATTCAGCTACTAACAGTTTCCGAATCATGACTGTTCATTATTATCAGTTGGAGCACGAGGACCTGGTCTTACCCCGTGCTTCACATTATTCTACTCTGACCCAGGTGGAGATCCTAAGTGAAGTATAGGTACGGCCCCGTTTCCGCTCATATTTTTATATACGGAATCGATTCTATATGTGCTTCGGACCAAACTAATTTCTGCTATACAATAAATAACAATTGGATGCCATTGTTATAATGGTCCAATTCCAATTTAGTGTTATGGCTACATCGTTGTGCACGTTTTAATGATCATTATGGTCGCGCGAATAAGCTTTTTTCGCGCGCTTTTCTTAGATAAACAGCGCCATCTCTTAGAATCCTCGAGAACTAATAGGACTGCTGAGAATATGTGGCACAAACAAAATTTTTTTTAGTGTGCCGAACCTTTAAAGCCACCAAATAGAAATGCAGTTGATGGTAGTAGCTCCGTCTCTTCCGGAAATTCTTAGCATCCTTAATTACTACTGGATTCACTAATATACAAACACCAACACCGAGAAATTCGGAATAATCTGATTCGGATGGCAACCCTAACTCGAAAATTAGTACAGCGCGTAACGATTGATTTATTGTTATTCCCCAATAGATGGCGCTGTATTACTGACGTCGCCGTTTCTACATCGCGGTGTTAGGATTTTCCTCCACTTAATGACCAGTCACGCGAACAGTTTTAGTGACAAGTTCTTGCTGCATAGAATACTTGTAAGCATTTTCGTAAATTGAGACTGATTTTAATAACTTTAACCGACATGTTTTGTGGTTTGTACCCAGCTATATGGTTTTTCGCGTAACTTCGAACAACCAAATAGCAGTATTAATTATTAGACATGCGCAGTGTGAATCTCTTGGACAATGAGATTTATAAATCTGTTTCATCGGAGGATTTCATTCTTAATTTATTGATTTAATACACTATTTAGTTATGTAAATATAATATATATTTATTTGTATGTATTTTCTTAGAGGATTTAATGAAATCAAACTAATATTATAATCTAAATGTGAAAGTTTGGATCATCTCGGCTCATAATGTCCTTTTCTCCAAAATGTCCCTTTCTTTAACATTGCAGTAGGTACCTATTTATGCCCAAACTCACCAATAAATCTCAGTCTCTTTCCATTCACTTCTCTGGGATAAAAAAAGGGCCTAGGTTAATCCAGGCCCCTATTTCACCAAGTTGACAATTGTCAGCGACATATGTCGGCTGACAATTCGACATAGTCGCTGACAATTGTCAACGGACAGGTGACAAATGACAATTTTGTAAATTATTTCGTATAGAAAAGCTTATAAACATGACAGGCATTTTGTGACAATTGTCCTTATCTCAATCAAATGACAATTTTGTTGTGAAACAAAAATCATTTTTTGAACTCGACATATTTGTAGATTTGTCGGTAATTGTTGACATGAGATCGAGGCTGTGTCAGGCTAGCGTGACAATTGTAGTACAAAATGGCTCTCCGTGAAAGCAGCAGTAATGACAGTGATAGTGATTTAGATGAGTTCGCATATACTTAGGAGAATATATAGAGAACGAATAAATTTCTCCTGAAATATAATTACAAACAATATATATATATTTATATTTTATTATATTTATTTGATAATTTTCTCCTTTGTCATATTTTTTTGACAATTGTCGCACCTGTCAACTTGGTGAAATAGGGGCCAGGACCCCTATTCTCGCACACTCGACATTTGTCTATCGATAGACATTGGCATGTCTATCTCTTTCACACTTATATACGTGTGTAAAAGTGACAAACCTATTGATGTCGTTCGACATTGAAATCTCGAGTATGTGAGAATCAGGCTCCAGGGCAGCGATTCTCGCGCGTTCGACATTTACTGTCGATAGACATCCATAGGTTTGTCACTTTTGCACGCCCTTATTAGTACGAAAGAGATAGTTATACCAATGTCTATCGACAGTGAAATCTCGAACGCACGAGAATCGGGGTCCTGGGGGCTGATTCTCACACATTCGAGATTTCAATGTCGATAGACATTAATGGTTTGTCACTTTTACACACGTATATAAGTGTGAAAGAGATAGACATGCCAATGTCTATCGATAGACAAATGTCGAGTGTGCGAGAATAGGGGTCCAGGCCCTGATTCTCGCGCATTCGACATTTCAATGTCGAACGACATCAATAGGTTTGTCACTTTTACACACGTATATAAGTGTGAAAGAGATAGACATGCCAATGTCTATCGATAGACAAATGTCGAGTGTGCGAGAATAGGGGTCCTGGTCCTAATTTGTCTAAAATCAAATCTGAGGTATCAAACGTACTACACACTTTCGCATTTACCGAATCGCATCGGATTTTTCACCGTAAAGAAAAAATAGGGCATTATTAGCTAAGTGAAATAGAAGGTATTGGCATAGGTAGGTACGTTAATTTTTTTTTCAAAACCATCATCGACGCAAGCGCTTTCCGGAGATTGATATGTGACTGGCAGGATTCGCAGGGTTCCTGTCATGCGTTTATTTGAAACTCATATTTTTTCATGCGACAAACGCGACCGTGACACAAAGCTTTATTAGATGATGGTTTTGAAGAAATAAATAAGGTTTTTTGGCGAGTGAAGTTGCATTTTTCTTTATAATTGTGAATTCTAACTTTTGAAGCTTAATAATGGCAGAATATTGTGCAGCAAACGTTAGTGATGGTGTACAAGTGAAGGGAAGTGTAAATTAAAGTGCGTAACGGAGCTTTCGGGCAAGAAGCCGCCAAAATCTTTTGTAAAGCATTCTGCCACTTTACTGAAGAATGACTTGACCGTGACTAGACTCTGTATACGCCATGTATACGACGAATTACTTGTTTTGACTGAGACTGACTTACAAACTAAAGAAATAAGAGAAATAAGACATGGATGTTATGGGCTAGATCCCTTTGCCTTCTCCTAGAGGAGAGAATAAAACGAAGAAAAAAAAAACTATTTATGCCAAAACCCTCTATTGCACTTACCTAATATGTCCTATTTTTTTTCCTTACGGTAAAAATACTGATCCGGTATACATTATAGTTCGAATTGATTGATAGCATGAAAAGATGTAGGTGATTTTTTTTTTCATGCAAGACGGGTTCGTACTTGACCTCAATCACACCTGATGTTACATTGCTGCTTGGCGGCAGATTTAGATAAGATGCTGGTAGCTAGCCAGGCGAACATTTAAAATGCCCTACCACCAACCAGACCGAGTACTTAAACATGTACCCCACTGGGGATCGAACCCACGACCTCCGAATCGTAAACCCAATGTTGTTTACATTGAGCCACGGAGGCGGTTATAATATTGATAGTTGAAGTAAGGGATATTTGAATTAGCAGAACCAAGTCTCCCAGCAATGTATACCGAATTAGTCTTTGCATTTAGGATGGTGTAACAGACCCTATACACATGTCTAGTATAAATTAATAATTTTATTAATGAATCAATCTGTTTTGTATACCGATTATGGGTTAACGTTGGCACTGGCAACGCTGCTTGGGTACTGCGTTGTCTACTTGCGTGATCAAATCGTTGGTCGCGTGCTGCGCCGTAATAACTTGTGTACCGAATACGTCTGTCAAATAGGACGGGTTTATGCCAAAGATACGATATCTGTATCGTATAGATACAAAGAGTAAATAGATGCTCTGGAATTTAGCTATATCACTGTATTGATTAATTCGCTTAAATTAAGTACCCACAGAGCTCCTTTGTGTAGGGGTATATTGAAAGTATGCAATAGCGGACAGTGTATAGCGAGTGGGGTGTACCTACCGGCCAATACAAGAGTCATACGTCATGCGTGAGGAAGTGTAATTGGATGTGTGAATGTGTGTGTGCCCAACAGTGTACCTACACAGTATGTATGTGTGTGTGTAGTAATTGTCTACGCTAGTGCTTCGACAGTATCTGCTACGAAAACTACGACGACTGCCTTCGAAACGAATGGTTGAGAGTTCGAAACCAGCTAGGTGTAAATTAAATGTACCTATGTGTGAAAAACACTTCACATGTGTAATTAATTATAGCCTAATGCACTGTCAATATAACCAATAATAAGTAATAGGTACATCCTATACATACACTGCAAACTGCAACTCAGTCAACCTATTTATGAAAATGAAAATGATTTATTGCGTAACATTAATTCACGACAGTAGCTAGTTGTGTAGTGTGTGTGTGTGTGTGTGTGTGTGTGTGTGTGTGTGTGTGCGTGTGTGTGCGTGTGCGTGTGCGTGTGCGTGTGCGTGTGCGTGTGCGTGTGCGTGTGCGTGTGCGTGTGCGTGTGCGTGTGCGTGTGCGTGTGCGTGTGCGTGTGCGTGTGCGTGTGCGTGTGCGTGTGCGTGTGCGTGTGCGTGTGTGTGTGTGTGTGTGTGTATGTGTGTGTGTGTGTGTGTGTTGAAAATAGTCCTATAATCAAACCATTATTGCTATAAATTACAATGTTTTGTCTTTTGGCAATTGTGTTCCTATAACAGTGATGTTTTTGTTTTAATATATTGTTCTATATTTTAAGTATCGCTCTTTGTCTGCAATAAAAAATTTTAACTTCGTTTTTCATTCCGAGGGTTTGCTGGAAGAAAATTTGTAATTTCTGTCCTATGTTTGTTCAATGTATGTTTGTTTACTTATGTATGCAATAAAGTGTTTGTCGTGTTAATTTTGTTGGACCTTCCATATTTCAGATCTTTTCTAGTCTAAAGTTACAGACGGACGAGAAGCTAGTTGGTTTTTTACAGTAATGTTTTTGATGCCATTTATTTTACTTAAGCAACTGCATATCCCCGTTCAAAATGGCAGATGGCAAAACTAGGGGTTATGATTTTATTTTTTACGATACGCGAGCCCGCCCGTACCAAGTACGGCTCGTTAGCTAGGATACCTACAGGAGGCTGGCTAAATTTTATACTGTACATCTTATTAAAATATACATTTTTGGTCTGTCATTGGGCAAAAGAAATGAAGCATAAGGTGATTTGTTTCTTCATGGGTTTTTCCAAATTTTGCAATTTCAATTCAAGTCAACGATTAAATTGTTTTCGACTGACATCAAACATAAATAGAATTGTAATAATCTGTAGAACTCATAATATTAGTCATGTAAGGCTTTTTTTTTTTTTTTTTCTTGTTTTTTTTTGAGGGTTTTGTCGCTTTAGCGATTATGTCACCCTCGTGACAGACCTCAACAACTCAGAGTACTTATAACCTACATACATTAATCTATGGAAGCAGAAGATCAATCTTAATTTCTATTAGTCATTACAATTTCGAATAGTTGATTATAAAGCCCTGGCTTCTTCCGAAAGGGGACAGGCCAATATACTATTACATTTACCAATATCCTCACATACTATTGATGGTAACAACTGTCGTCTTTGTGACTCATTCCGCACGCATTCAATGAGTGCATGGTAAACATCTTCCACCACATCACACAGTCATGTAAGGTTGAGATATGATGCCGACGGTAGATGGCGGAGTGTAGCTGGGTTGTGGTTGAATGCCTCGTCACAACCTATTATCTTGCTCCGGGTGTCGTGACAGCTGCTCCTTTCACGACCTCCTTAACGCCACAGTAAATGCTGGTAGAGCAGCTAAGGTTCGGTCCAATAAAGAAACATGTCTCGACTCGAAAATAAGAAAACTCTGACCACTACACCCAAAGGTCGGGGGTTCAAATCCCGCTAGGGGCATATGTTTGTTTGAGAATACGGCCATGTGTACCCGAGTTAAAGGATGTTTTCATTTATAATGAGTATTTATTTACAAAAAAAATATGTATTTGTGTAGTATATCAACCATCTGGTATCCACAACAACACAAGCTTATAGTTACATAAAGTGGAACTAGATGGCATTGTGTGCATGCCCACGGATATTTATTTATCTTCGGACAGTAAGTATTATTGAAACTATGTTTTAATTAAGTGAAAACAGTCAAGTGTCAAGTCTGACGTTTTATACAAAGCACGTTCACAAATATTCTCAATAATTGCCAACAGTAAGTCCATTGTAATTTCCCATAATACATTTTGTACCTATGTCCGTGGTGACATATCGATTTCATTATAAACCACCTTGTTAACGCCATTCATATTTATATAATACAATACACGCAATATAAACATACACAAGTTTATGTATACATATATCTATTAAAATTCCCTATCCTTACCTGAAAACAAGGTGAAGATTCAATCGCGCGCGCATCGTAGAAAAGCTAGCTCACTCATTCAAGCAATTCATTCAGACGGTTCATTCAATCGTTCTCTTCTTCTAAAACCGCTCTCGCTACTATCGAAACGCGCCGCGTCGGTTGTCCTTTTGAAAATTATTAAAATCTATATAAACTATCCAAATTTGTGTAGTGTAGTGTGACGACCGATTGGTGTAGTGGATAGTGACCCTATCAGCGAAACCAACGGTTGCGGGTTCGAATCCCGCGAGGGGTAAATGTTTGTGTGATGAATACGAACATTTATTCCCGAGTCTTGGATGTTTATATAAGTATTTATGTATGTTTATCCGTTATCTAGTATCCATAGCACAAGCTTTGCTTAGTTTGGGACTGGATGATTGGTGTAAGTGTCCGAAATATTATATTATATTAATATTACAGACTTGTTGTAGTAGTTTGTATCCAAATTTGTGTGTGGAGTGCTGCTCTGTGTCTACGAGTGTCACAAACTTGGTGTCGTCTTTGGAAACCAGCCGCAGGTCTAGAGAAACGCAGCTATCGAAGATTCGGATCCACGCGTGAGTTAAAAAGTCCTTGTTTTCCCTTGATCCCATTTTCTATCGCCTCGACATTTCTCACCACCACCCTGTATACGATTCATGTTTGTTTATGTACCCAACTTGTACCTATGTAGGGTTGACGAAAATTATGCAAAACACCGCCAGAACGTGGAAGCAACTCGCGGCCTCTACATCCAGGTGAGACAAACCTTTCGTTAAATGATAGATAGATAGATAAACGTTTATTTGTTTCTCCAGCCACACACATACATTAAATAATAATACACATAATTTAGACTACAGTACAGTTGCAATAAAAACAGAACATATAAAATGTATCTATGTGTGTGCTGCAGCGGCACAAATGGGCCTTTTAATTAAATAGTAGGTACTAGGGACGCATGAATTACCTAGTTAATTAATAATTGTTAAGGAAGGTCATGGTTACCTTATACCGGATGAGTTTTTACTGTAAGAAAAAAAAACGGCATATTAGGTGGCTACGCAATGTTTCCTTATATCATATGGGCCACTAACGCCATCTGTGGGCTAAGAGGCTCATTAATTTGCTGTATGCGGTCGCCAAAGCTACAGCGTTACGGCGAAGATGTCGCCACACGTGTTCAAATTGATTATTTTGGCGAACAATCGACATCATTTATTGGTCAATTTCATCGAGAAAAGACGTTACGACAAGATGGCGTAAAAATGGTGTCCAATTGTGTCTCCGCTTCGCTCCTTAAAAAATAAGATTGTTTTGCCGCTTTTAACTGAAAACCCGCTTATTTTACCTATGCTTTTAACTGTGTGTGTTTTTATTAATTTGAACTAACGTTTAACACGTGCAAAAAATTGTGAAGAACTAACTATTAGTTGTAGTAGCTGAATCGAATACTTGGCCGTGCTGCTGGATCCTGCTCGACATCCTGAATTGATACTCGCAAGGTTAGTAGCTAATAATAGTTACGCAGCTTTGGTGTGGTGTCCTATAATTTTTAGGGAAACAAGTGAGGTTTTGCTTCCAGGTATACAACCATAATAATAATTGACTTTCCCGCTTGGTGGGCTATTTACACGCCCTGCCATTAGGTAAGTGAAATAGAACGTATTGGCATAGGTAGGTAGTTTGTTTTTTCAAAACCATCATCGAATAACGCCTTAATTGTGTCATTTAACGGTCGCGTTTGTAATCTATTCCACATAATTACATCATTAAATTAAATAAACAAAGAAACCTTCGAGAAAATATGTGTTCCTAATAAATGTCGCACGATAGGACCCTGCGAATCACGCCAGTCGCTATCAATATGAGGACAGCGCGTGCCATTTTGAACAAAAAAATAATAAAGAACAAACAAACATCCAAACTTTCGCATTTATAATATTAGTATATCGCTTTAAGTAATAACACCGCCAACTGCCTACAATAATTTCTATTTCACTTACCTAAAATGCTCTATTTTTTGTCCTTGGGTACAGCAAAAAAACTAATTCTGTATAGAGTCTGATCCTTGTAGATATTTACTGAGTTCCTTTTGATGGGCCAAAGGATCTCCAGAAGCTTTATTTTTTGACGACGATTTTTGACGACCTTTTGGTGTAGTGATTAGCAACTCTGACCGCTATACCAAAAGGTTGCGGGTTCGAATCCCGCTAGAGGCATATGTTTGTATGATGAATACAGACATGTGTACCTGAGTTATGGATGTTTTTCATTTATAATAAGTATTTATATACAAAAAAAATGTATTTATGTAGTATATCAATCAACCATCTAGTATTCACAACACAAGCCTATAGTTGCTTACTGTGGAACTAGATGGCGCTGTGTGTATGTCTAAGGATATGTATTAAGTATATTTTTTTATGACTAGGTAACTATTTTTCGCCTTTCCCCATGTCCGTCTGTCTGTCCGCGGCTTAGCATACCCATACCAAATTACAGCTTTCCAGTAACTACTAACTACTACGCCGATATAAAAAAAAATCTTGAAAAATATTTACACGTGAAGTGGGGTTCGTCGTCCGACTATCCAAATAGGTCGTTCAGAAATATTAGAGAGTTTATGTATCAATTCAGGCGTTTAAGAAATATTAAGCTTTAATTAAAAGTTGGTTTTGGATTCGTGACATAATTCCCGGCAGTAGTATATGGTAAGAAAGTTAAAATGAAAACCATCACAGCTAAGTAGAGGGCGGCAAACGAGCATCGGGTCACCTGATGGAAAGCAATCACCGCCGCCCATGGACACCCGCAACACCAAAAGGGTCACAGATGCGTTGCCGGCCTTTGAGGAAGGTGTAGGCTCGTTTCTTGAAGGTTCCAATGTCGTACTCGTTCGGGAATATCGCTGCCGCTGCAGGCTTTATAAGTTTTTCTAAAAGCTATTTTTTTTATGCACAACGTGTTGGTCTTGACCTCAATCAAACGAAGTCGAAGGTGGAAGCGTACTTACCCGGAAACCCCAACACATTTGCGGGACGTGCTATCTTATCTCTAACAACCGGAACACAACAATGCTATTAACATTGCTGCTTGGCGGCTGATTTAGATAAGATGGTGGTAGCTAGCCAGATGGACATTTAAAATGCTCTACCACCAACCAAACCGAGTACTTAAACATGTACCCCGCTGGGGATCGAACTCGCGACCTCCGAATCGTAAACCCAATATTGTTTACATTGAGCCACGGAGGGTTAACGCTGCACATGCTGATCTGGACCATTTCGTTGTGCCCTGATATGGGTCACGTTTCCTGTTACCGACTTAGTGTTTTATAATGGTGTCTATTCGGATGTACACCAACTAAACTAAAACCAGTTTTAGAGTAATACTGTCTCTTTCTCCCTGGTACAGTACGATGCGACGGCACCACTCTAAAACTGGTTTTAGTTTTAGTTGGTGTACATCCGAATCGACACTATTGTATATGTATAATGTAGGTTACAAGACTTGTATCGTGGTCAACGAATTTGTTCTATTTTTAAACGACTTCAAAAAAGGAGGAGGCTCTGTATTCGGGGCGTATTTTTTTTTTTCTGTTGAAAATTATTTATCAAACAACAAAAAGCCTCCTTGTAAGTTTGTGATATTGTGAGGGGGAAGGAACAGACCCCACCGCGAGGCCCGATACCTACGCAGTGCCTATGCAATTGCCCGGTTTTTTTGACGTACAATCCAATCATCCTAAAAGTATCACATGGGCTAAAGTGCCGCGGCATCGACATCTATTAGAAACTATTCGCATTACAACAACCACGAAACCAACTACACTAGCTACTCACAGAGCAAAGTGTTTACACGTATAGGAGTATAGATACCATCCATAAACATCCGCTACTGAGATGTGTAGCAAAATTTCGTCCACATTTTTAATAGACGTCGTAGTATAGTGGACAGTAGCATCAGTCATTAAAACAAAGTTGTGCAAGTGCAAATCTCAGTAGATGCTGCAGCAGAGCTGACGAAATTTTCTTACTCATTCATATGTGACATATTATTATTGTATTGGTTTGAGTGTTGATATTGTATGAATACTTTGTAATAGATGGTGCTAGAGTGCGTCGGTCCATACGGTCCGTATAATACTTTTAGGGAGATTCGACTGTACCGAACTTTTTTTTTTTTTTTTTTTTATATGAGAGAGCGGCAAACGAGCATGCGGGTCACCTGATGGAAAGTAATCACCGCCGCCCATGGACACCCGCAACACCAAAAGGGTCACAGATGCGTTGCCGGCCTTTGAGGACTTCACGACTTTTTTCCCAAATGGGGTGGTCAGAGACAGAGGCGTCTTTACCTATGGTGCAGAGCGCCGGGTCTAAGGGGGCGCCGAGCGCCCTCTAATGCGACACCTCCAAAGATGCGTCGCTCGCGGCGCCGGCGCTCTCGAAGACCCTGCGCTCGTGTTATGGCCGACACCGGGCGCGCGGTAGCAAAGCGAGGCTAGGTACTCCTTTCCTACTGTATTTAAAACACAATAAAAAGAACAAAAATTTGAAAGAAAGAACTACAAAGTTGTATTTTTTTATTCTTATAGCTGTTCGTATTCCATTTTGACCCCGCTCCTACTAGACTAGGGGGCGCCAGGGTACTGGTTGCACACGGGCGCCACAAGGGCTAGAGACGCCTCTGGTCAGAGATATCTTATTCTTATCCCAAACAAGTGTTTGGTGTGCCAATTGAATACTTGAAACAACATCAACGTTTCACCTTTCGCAATAAATGCACACATAAGAAGGTAAGACCTTCGACGTTGAAACGTGCAAGTCTATGAAAGTTTTTGGTGGAAAGTCTTTTAATGACTTGCATAATTCGGAGGCACTATTTCGGGGATACAAATTGTAATCATGTGTAGAACAGTACTTGCGTATGAGAAATGAAGACACTTTCAGAATCCTCACTAAAATATTAGGTCTTTACCTATGAAATTGGAGTTCTTTTTCTTAGTTAATCATATGTACCAATTCCTGCGATTTTCGAAGCTAGGATCCAAATTTGTTTTTTATTTGGAAAATGGAATATTATTTCAAGGTTTCACGTGAAATATTTTTTAATTTCTGGGCTAAATCACATAATAAAAAAAATTTGAACAGAGCTCTTTTCATGTGCTTCCCATAATCATTTCTTAGATTCGCTGAAACTTTTATGAAGCGGTTACTTTTAAAAATTAACGCTGCCTATACTTAACTTAATGTTATCCGATAATACACACAAAGTTTAGCTAAATTTGGATTTGTCGTTCCCCAAAAAAAAATCAAAAATGTTTGTATGGAGAAAACAGTCTTAATGAAACTCAAAACGCCAACCAATGATGGGGCACGAAGTGCCTGAATTTATTTAAATTTTGAATAATAGTTTAGCTTGAAGAGCTTTTAGGTAGGAATTTAAAAGGGATTATGAAATGAATTGTTTTATTTTTATATTTAACAAATTAATTATATTTCGACTTAAATTACAAATAAATTACATAAATTTACAAGTTTGAAGACAAAGCGGCAAGAGTGAGTGGTGAAAGATAGGACAGTCAAAAAAAGGAAAGAAGGAAAAAGAGAGGAGTGTTTAACAGACAACATAAGCGTCGGAGAAATTAACCAGCTCTCCGAAAGGCTGGCTTACTGTGTAGAAGAAGACCACCCTGGTTCATGGCGCACTTGGGCGTTTGATTGGTGGTTACTTGGATGCGTGGGTCGCTTGGGACCGTAGTAGGACGATGCATGTGGGCATCAAAGAGTTCCACCATGGCTCTGTCAGGCTGTATGGCTTCAGAGAACCCAATATTAAATACTTTTTAAACTATATAGTTTTTCCTTTAGACATATTTGGCACAACTTTTGACATTACCAAAATAGCTAAATTCCATTAGGATATATAGTTTCAATGAACAATGTTCAGGTTAGCGTCTGCTCCCCATCATGGCGCTGAAGATTCTCCACTCCACGCAAAAGATGCCCCGTAACCCGCACCATACAGTACGGTTTACAAGTGAAGATCTACCCAAGTATAAATCAGTCATCAGTACTACCACTGTAAGTATAAAAAATAAGTATAAGGAAAATAATGAGGAAATGTTTACGCACTGTAGAATATTAACTGTGTACAATAAAATTAAAATGTCTAGTTTTGGAAAAATTTACCAACATAGCATTGTTAACAAAAACAAGTAGACCAAGTCGTCTACGTAATTTGGCATACCTACCACCATATCAACTACCTAAATTTAATAATGTATATGGCATGAGAATATGGGATTATATTTTACCAGATATATTAAATACCTGGTGAACTATATTCACATAACATAAAACAATGTAAAAATGCATTGAACAAGTACTATAAAGATGGAACTACGTAGGAAGATGACTTTCCAATAAATTTTATTTCGATAAAGACACACGTCTACTTGCTTTCGCACATTATTTCTTGTATCTAGATATACATACCTTTTGTTTGTAATAATTAATAACGCGGCGGGTCAGTGACCTCATGCGCACTACACACAAACCTTTGCAGGTTTTCGTAGGCGTCTTATAGTGAAGATTGTTTAAATAATGTTCTATGGATAAATAAAGAAAAAAAAGTATTAAATAGTCAGTGAAGGAGACACAGGCCCGTATTAATAAATCAATCTCAATATTTGCAAGGATTTGCACAACTAGTACTACTTTCCGCATCGCGTCGGAGGCTCTTGAAAACCAGCGCTGTAACAATTGCTATAGCATACGCTGAGATGGAGTCCATTTTTGACATCACACTGCACTCACCGCATTTCAAAATGTGTTTTTTTTTATGTATTACTGGTTTCGTGTTTGACCACAATCTCACCTGATGGAAAGTGACGATGTAGTCGAAGATGAAGCACGCGATCCCAGTAAATGCCTATTCACTCTGCTCTTGAAGATCCCAAGGTTGTAGGATTCAGAAAGACTGACTGTGTTTCTGTATATTGTTATAATTTTCTTGTTTTTATTAATATTGTTGTTGCTATAGTCAAATAAACATAATGTCTATGTCTATTTCTAATACAAGTCTTGAGGCTGTATCAACCGAGATGCGCCTTAAACAGTTGATGCTATTTCAAGCTCCGTGCTAATTTTTAAACCAATCTTGAGGTCTACTCAGCTGAGATCACTTCTCAAGTATTCGCCTCAGCGGCGAATGAATGATAGTCTTGAGTTTCGTTTATTAATACGCGCACCTCTCAAGTGAGTACTGCTTGAGTATGCACGTGCTTTTCAGGTCTCAAGATAGGTTTATAAATCAACACGTTTACTTGAGACCAGTCACAGGAGTGTTCTCAATCTTGAGAATGGTTTATTAATACGGGCCTCAGTCTCCCAATTTGGGAGCTCCAGATTCGATTTCCAGGCAATTAGATATGTTTATACGTATATCGGACCGCTAGGAGCTAACGTTTTGTTTATGGATGCTAACTTTGTGTGGGATGAAAGAGATAGTGTTAATTGCAATACATAAACAACAATTGAAACGCTTCAGGCGCTTTTGAAAACATTGTGCTAGATTAGGGATGCCAGGCGCCTGTGGCTCAGCGGTTAAGCCGCGGGTTACCAATTTGGGAGGTCCAAGTTCAATTCCCAGACATACGCCGTGTACCAATGTGTTTTTAATAAAAAATAAATAAACGCTTTTTCGATAAAGTTCCTGTTGATATACAAAATCTTCCTTTTAATAAATTTAAAGATACTTTAAAACAGAAACTTGTTAAGAAAGCATATTATAAAATATCAGATTATTTAGATGATAAACAATCATGGACATAACCAGCCCGTTCGCATAACCAGGCTATTTCACAATTAATAATGAAATATTATAATATAAAATAATAATTTTGTAATATAAAAACCTTTTTTAAAAGAGCGACCTCTCGAGTTTCTTGCTTGTTCTTCTCAGGGGAAAATTGCCTTTTGAACAAGCAGTAGCTTTAAAAATGTAAAATCTGACTATTTTAAGTGTACCCTGTGTACCTACAAAATAAAGCATTTTTTGATTTTGATTTTTAAATTTTATTTAATTAAGTATGTGCATTTATGCGACTGCTTTTAAACGGCGAAGGAAAACCTACATGCATAAGAAATAAATAAAAAAATCGAAGGCATCTCCAACCCTCACTGGGCCAACGTGGCTGACTATTTTTCTTTATACACAACGAGTTAGCACTTGACCTCAATCACACCTGATGTTAAGTGTAGATGAGGCCGAAGGTGGAAGCGACTGACCCGGAAACCCCATCCTACTTAGGGGACTGGCTATCTTATTTATTTACCATAAAAAAATGTATTTGTATAGTTTATCAATCATCTGGCATCCCTAATACAAGCCTAGTTGCTTTGTGTATGTGGAACTAGATGGCGCTGTGTGTATGTGTGAACAAATTAATTATTATTATTTATTTTATTTTTACAATCGTAATCGTTTTACTTTTTGTTTATTAAATAAGTAATAGATTATGTAGGTATTTCAGAGGGTGAAGTGTAAGTTTTGTTTCGACTCAACTTTACTACCGCGTTCACGTTTACGTGACGATTTGTATGGAGAAATGTGCAGCGCCTCTAGCCGGTAGTTTGCAAAACGATTTTTTTCATAGGGACTTTTTTCGTAAACGCGAACGCGATGGTAAAGTTAAAAACGAGACAAAACTTACACTTCGCACACATTTCTGTATCCGTATTTTGCACAACCTGCCCGTTCTATAAAGTTATACTCCTACACCCAAAGGTTGCATGGAAGAGATCGCTCTTAGTGATAAGGCCGCCTAATTACTCTTTTCAGTATTGTGCTTTGTAAAATTCGTACATTTTTGTGCAATAAAGTGTATTTGTATTGTAATATAAATTGACACTCGCCAGGAATCACCAGAATCCAGTCTGACGAGCTACACTGGACCCCAGTCCTTTCCTGGTCAGGACTCGGGTGCTCCGAGTCCCGATTCATGCAACTATCAGCCGGCTGCGCAGAGGTTTAGACTTAATGAGCAACGTGAGTTCATGACCTCTTTCACTTTGTCTGATGGTGCTGGTATCGGGCTTCACCTCATCTATTGCTTTCGCGGAAACAAATAGGCACACAGAGATTTTTTTCTTTATGATTAACTGGATTCACCTTTAACCACAATCTCACTTTATGACAATTTACGGCTTTACGTTCCACTGAAACTCATGTTATCAAAATTAAATGCGAATAGCCATCCAGTGTACTACGGGGATCTGGTTGCAAATCGTGATAGCTTCCGTGCTTTTAAGTCTTTCTGCCATTCGTATTACTGGCATTACTACACTAAGTAGATTAGCTACTTACCAAGAACTCACTGCGTCCCTTGGCGCCGTCCGTGGTGTATCCTATACTCATTAGGGACTGAGCCTCACTCAGTCCCCTTTACCCATTTAATTTTAACCTCATACGAGGGTTTTCTCCTTTTCTCTGGCTACACTCCCATTTGTAAAGGGGAAGGAGGAAATAATTTTATTTTTCCTTCTTTAAACCCCTTTTTCTTCTTCTTAAATATATTTGGGGCCCAAGGTAGCGTAAAGTCTTTTCTCGGGACACGCTTACTTTCAGTAGGCGACGTTCAGTTGTACCGCTGTTGATCCTGGTTACAGGAGTTGCAGTGGGAGGGTGTGGAGGCGGGTCATGTTTACGTTCCACTGACTGAACACATCAAAATTCTATAGCCAGGCATTTACTCTTCAAGCCATTCGTCTCTGGAACTCCCTACCCGAGTCCATCAGACGAGCTCAAACTTTGAATACTTTCAAAGTCGCCGTCAAGGAGCATTTCCTTATGCTTTAATCTGTGTTCTCTTCTTAGCTTCTCTCTATACCTTAGCACAACCCTGTTGTCGCTTATTATTATTATTTTATATATTAATATATCTATTTTAACTTGTATTCAACTATAATTTGACAAAGGTGATTATGGCATATCAATAATCTCATGACATGGTTTATATTTTATTTTGTTTTGTTTTATTTCATTTTGATTATTCTAAAATGGTATGACGTTGACGTAACAATGGTTACATACTTATACTTTCTTAATTAATTTTGACATACATATAACAATATGTTTTACTATTGTATACAGGAATTTGTTTTTTATGTTATTATTTTTTGTTTTATGTTTGACAATCACTTTTATTTTAAATTTCATAAATTTACGAAACTGTATGTATGACATGCTATTGTAAAAGTGAACTAAATAAATCTAATCTAATCTAATCTATATCAATAAATATTTATTTAGTACACCTATATATTTACGTTTGTATTTTGTTGCTATTTTATAGATGTTATTTTTAAGTAGGTTTGTCTTGTCTTTTGATCTATGTATGTATGTGTATGTAATATATATAAAATTTATTCACGTAGTTTGTATACAACCTACCTATTTCAAATGTACTGTCCTTATACCCAAAGGTAGCCTGGAAGAGATTGCTTTTAGTGATAAGGTCGCTAAATTGTCTTTTTAAAGACGTTGTCATTTAAAGACCTAAGATGTTTGTGTTCGTAAATGTTTGTCAAAATATAAATAAATAATTACAACATATGTAAATTAAATTTACACAATTATAAAAAAAGTATAAGTTGCATCAAATTATACAGAATATTACTTTACAGGTATTAAACTGCTGACTTCCATCAACCAAATTGTCCAACACCGCGCTGAGCTTGAGACCAATCGTGTGACTCTCTCTAACCTACTGGACGAGTTGAGACGGAAACTTAAGAGGCGCATAGAAGAATGTCACTTCGAGAAGAAAGACAAAATGAAGGTATAACTTCACCTTCACATGAGGGTTTTTTTTTATCCACAACGGGTTAGAACCTGACCTCAATCACACCTGATGTTAAGTGAAGATGAGGCCGAAGGTGGTAACGTACTGACCCGGAAACCCCATATTATTTGGGGGACTGGCTTTCTTATCTCCGACATAACATTGCTGTTTGGCGGCAGATTTAGATAAGATGGTGGTAGTTAGCCAGGCGGACATTTTAATATGTCCTAACACCAACCAAACCGAGTACTAAATATGTACCCCGCTGGGGATCGACCCCGCGACCTCCGAATCGTATACCCAATGTTGTTTACATTAAGCCACGGAGGCGGTTAAACTTAAAATGCACTGAACCTGCTAATAATAAAAATGTTTGACGATCATTAGTATTACTTGTTTCCTCATGAATATCACCTCAGCAGCCAATCAAATTTCAAGAAATCAATATATTAACTTTGGCATCGCAATATATTTACGAAAACTTAATGTACGTAAGAAAGAATCTGTATTTGTTTAGGAAAAATTGTGAAATACACAATGTTAATACAAGATGTAAAAATAAACTTGCTGTCCATAGCAGTCGCTTACAGAAAGTCACTAAGTCATTCAAGGGACAATGTATACGCTTTTACAATATGGTTCCGGTAGACATTCAAAAGGACCATGGGGGATTTTGTATGGACCCCGTCCCCACCCTACAACAGTCATAGGACACGTGTCAATTTGTTCATTGCGACCCAAAAAAGGATAAAGTACCTGTTTTAGTAGCAAAAACTATTGGGTTTATTTATAATAAAAAAAAACTTTTCGGTAAAAATATATTTATTTTTAAACCAAAATAATTTTTTTCACAAACAAATATGCTTATTTCACATAAACAAGGACGATTCTATATAATAAAAAAAAATACTTGGTTCTCAAACTGAAAATCATTGAGTAGTAATAATAATGCTTAAATAATATAGGTAACTATTAACTCATTATTACAGCCAAATCTAAAGTGTCAAGCTTGATGTGCTCTTGACTGCACTAATAATTACATTAAGTCGTCTATTACAATATTATCAAGCATTTGTGCTGGTGCATTAAAGTCAATATGACGCCCTAACCCCATGTACCATACAATGGATATTATGTGCGCACAACTTCCCACAGTGCGATTGCCTGTAAGGCAAGTGCAGTACCAATGAGCAATAGCATGTCTGTCAGTCAAATCCCGGTCTATTAAAATATAACTATAATAAATACGGGAACGGACATGGCGCGACTGAATCCGTACTCTGACTAGCCAAACATTATTTAGCAGGATATTGCATCGCGGTAAATTGTTTAACTCGTTATCACGGTATAATTCTATATTATAAAGGCCATCGCGAAGGTGCTCGGCGCAGTAAGACTTGGCAAGCTTAATGTGATAGCTCCCTAGCGCGAAAAGAAACACTTCATCTTCAGATAAACGTGGGAAGTCTTCGAAGTTAGGAATATTTGCTTGCATGGCTTCAAAAGGCACTCTCTGTCTGTTAAGATTTTTCATATGCACATAATCATGCAAGTGATTGGACATGTTCATTCTAGAATGAATTATATTTACAATCTCGGCGGCGAATCTGTTGTCAACAGCGACTCGATAATAAGCGTTTATTATGGCCGCTGCAATTTTAAAGTCACAGAACATATGACTTAATGCACGATTAAAATACGTTTGACGCAACAACCTGAACCTATTCTTAAACTTGCCGTTGACCGCCTCAACAACCCATCTGCAAATCGTAACCAATCGGGACTTATTTGCCTGTTCTGTTGTCAGTTGACTAGCGGTCCGGTCTTTTGTAGGTGGCATGTGGACTTCATAGCCACAAGACTGGATTACACCAATGCTGTCTCTAAAGCCCCTATCAACTATAAAAACATCGCCACTGTTTAAAAACCAATGCAATGGATTTTCTTCATTCATTATTGACTGCATAATGGTAGCATCAGATGTTGTAGCCCGGAATGGACCAAGTACGTCTATTATGTAGCCATCACTGCTCACAATTATAAAAGGTTTTAAAAGATTTCGAAACTTGTGATGGCTGTAAGATTGGCGCTGAAATAAAAAATTGGAGCTTTTTTCAATATATATGTACGTTCCATCTAATATCAAAATAGCTTTAGTATTTTGCTCATCACCAAAAAACTCTTTAGGAATCAGTAAGTTTCTTTCTAGAACATTTTCTCTAGACAGATGATCTAGACCAAGATGTCTATTAACGAAATCTTGTGTCAAACATTCTCTCGCTATTTTTAAATGGTCTTCAAATGTTCGACGTGACATCCCAAACAATGTTGCTAACCTTTCATTGCTTTCACCAGTCCTTAATTTCGTCATATAGGCCCCAAGAACTCTCCGCGGATGTCTGTGTCTCTCAGCTAAGCTGGGTGTTTCCAATAGCATACTATTAAATTGCTCAATAGTTAGTCCAGTCCAAAAATGAAGCTCATGGGCATCCAATCCAGTCACGGAATCAAAGCTTAATCTAGGAGCATTCATGCCGCGAATTAACATTGTTGTCATGTCCGAAACAAGCTCAGCGTTGAAATAATTCGTCACGTTTACATTATCCAGTAATTCGTCCCAAATAATATTGGACAAATGATCTTGACACAGTCGTGTACTAGGTGGAAAATATAAGCTGTAGTTACAAATGGCGAACAGTCTTATAGACGCGGGGATTCGCCTCAGATCCAGATTTCTGCAATGCCTATATAAACAGGTTCGCGAAGAATTAGGAGCTCTTACATACTCAGGGACGAAGATTTCATTTGGTTGGGCGCCTTCAGCTGGATTGTTGACATCGACAACAACATTTTCGTCAGGAAGGTCTTGTCGATTGACATCATTGTTGGCTCTTTGCCAGCATCTGTGACATACAGCCATGATGTTATTGAAAATAACCTGGAATAAAAAAAAATACATTTAATATCCTATCACAATAAATAAAGATATCGTAGGACTAGGTTGCAGTGCACACAGAATATCTACTTTCTTACGACGATGATATAATGCACACCCTACGTTATATTATTTTTACAATGATTATTGTAACTCATCGTAAGCACTGTTAGACAAAGAAAAAAATAACATTACTTACTAACCTCTATTAGTCCATTTTGATAAATATAGTCAGCCACCGCTGGTGAACTTTGTGGCAAAGTATCTTCCAAAATGTGTCTTCTCTGCCTTAGGACAGAACGCGGACACATAACACATCGGCGTCCTGTATCCATAATTGTGCCAAAATGTTCTCAAAATCAAAGTCCTTTAACGTGCCAAGGTCAATCACAAAGATATTCTCACAGTCCGGTAAACAAGCAAGGGTCGTTGTGCGTCGTAAACAAGCCGATAATGATAACCACGTGCGTAGCGAATAACAAACGAGTGACGACTGCGACTACCTGGCTGGTCGGTGCGTGTGCGGCGATACCTGAGGGTTGAGGGAGGCAGGGGAGGGGTAGGAGACGCAGGACCTCTGTGCATGTCTCGACAAGCCCAAATCGGTTTCCTGTACCTACGCTATTAGCGTAGGTATAATTATTTTATGCGCAATCTAATTAAAAAGGAAAAAAATATATAAAACAACAATGTATCATTAAACCTAAACCCCACGTATTTGAAGTACGTCGCCATAATAAAAAAATGTCTATCCTACTAGATGCTTCAAATGACACTTATTTCAAATCTGTTGGATGGTGGGGACATTTCTTCCCATCGTCCTTTGCCTTTAAATAAATTTAAAACAACCATTAAACAGAAACTATGTGCCAAAGGCTATTATAAAATTTCTGACTATCTGGATGATAAGAATGCGTGGACATGAACCGCTCGGCAATATCCAGTATGTTTTATTCTTATTTTTCTTTGTCGAATCATAAATTTTACTAGGTATCTCAAATTGTATTTGTATTGGCTTATTTAAAAAGAGCAACCCTGGAGTTTCTTGCTCGTTCTTCTCTGGGGAGACTGCCTAGTGAATGAGCGATAACTGTATGTCATGACGATTTCAAATGTTATTCTTATAACTTACGAAATAAAAACATTTTTGACTTTGATTTTTGATTTTGACAATTTCCTATTTCAGGCGTTAAAGCAAGCAAACCTGAAGCTAGAGAAAGAGAAGTTCAATATAGCAAAAGAGATAGATCATCTCAAGAGGCACTTACAGAAAGAAGAGTCTCATCACATGCAGCATGCTAGATCAGCTGTGGCACAGGTGAGTCAAATTAAATTATGCTTTCCTGAGCAGGTCATCTAAAGAGCAAAACGCCAAAGTATGTTATTGTCTAAGGCGCATAACTTGGCAAATTACCTAAGTTGCATTTAAGTCTCAGTAATGAAATCTCCCTTAAGTAAAATAAGATCTGAAATGAAAATAAATCTCCCTTTATGGGGGTTTATACGCGGCGCCCTCATTGGATAAAATAAGATTTCTTTTTAAATACAGAATCGCTCTGACCTCCATTCGGGAAGCTTGAAGCTAATTAATAAATAGCTTTGATGGGGGATTATTTTCCAGAATTCACGATTAAAAAAAAGTGGCGGTTTTGTATCAATAATTTGAAATTATCGAAATAACTGTAATTTAAGATACATAAGACGACCTGTTTGGTGTAGTGGTTAGCAACTCTGACCACTATACCAAAAGGTTGCGGGTTCGAATCCCGCTAGGGCCACATGTTTGTATGATGAATACAGACATGTGTTCCCGAGTTATGGATGTTTTTCATTTATACATGTATTTATTTATGTATAAAAAATGTGTTTGTGTAGTTTATCAACTATCTGGTATCCATAATACAAGCCTAGATGCTTACTGTGGACCTAGATGGCGCTGAGTGTTTGTGCAAAGACATTATTTTAGTTTATATTACTTTAAACTCTCCAAGGAAGTAAAACTTTGCACGGGCCTAAGCCAAGTGTCTAAATCTACGTTATGTCAATTTAACGAGAGGAATTTCCTTACTAGTCTGCATGTGTTTAAGATTGTTGCTTTTTGTAGTAGTGTGGCTATGGATGGATGAATGTCTAGTGTGTTGAGGCTGATGTGTAGTGTCTTGGGTATTACGCCGGTGGTAGAAATGATGATTGGGATGATTTTTATTATTATTGAGTCAATTATTTTCCAGGCTATTCAAGGAGTAGCGAAATTGACACCAACCGAGCACATATTCAACCCATGCTCGATATCCGACTTACCAAATGTGGTCTGTCGAAACGTCGCCAGAAATGCGCCTTCTAGAAATGTGAGTATTCCGACTGCGCCAGGAAATTTTCTCACATGAGGCCAGAACCAATCTGGTTGATCGTTGACAAAATTAATATTATTATTCCAATGTTTTCTTGTTTCACCTTTAAATGCTTATGTATTATACAATGTGTCCCGGAGAGAAGTGACCAGCGGGCGTAGTTTGAAAATTTATACAAAATTATCGATAAATCATTTAAATTTAGAGACCTAACTGCTTTTGTTTTTTAAAAATTGTTAATCCTTTTTTTTTTAATAGACATGTCTGACCTTCTGCACTATTTTAGTCATAATTTCTTTGTTTTTACGTCTTTCCCAATTCTTTTTTTTTTAATTCAGTGCTGTTATTATTATTCATCAAATTAAGTTATGAAAATTATCCCAAAACAAATAAATAATTTATTAAAAAAGAAATAAACTTAAAATTCGACCAACAAAACTGTATTTCTTTAAGTTTAAAAATAAAAAAACGAAAAATGTCCCTATAACATCATGTTTTTTTTTAATTATTATGATACTACATGATATTCTCTAAAATATCCTCGAACAATGTTTTTAGTTATTTCAAATAAATGTGAACGTACGAGACATTGAAATTGACCTTTTATGCTCCAGTAACTAGATAGAGATAAGTTTAAAAAAATGAAAGTAATGTTTTAAGCAGTTTATTTGCACATTTAAGTGTTTTGTTATTACAATGAATCATTTTGATTTTAACATGATAGTTTAATAATAAATAAAAGATACTTAATTTGTTAAAATGGTTGTTTATTAAGAAAAATCAGGTAATTAATTAATTATGTTTTCAAAATGACCGCCGTCAGCGGTTATGCAGGCCAGGGCCCTAAATGACATCCTTAGTGTAGTTCGCCTTATTTCTGCATGATTCTGCGCTATTTCTGCGGCAGCAGCATCGATTCTCTGTTTCAGCTGGTCTCTTGAAATTATTGGCACAGCATAAACTTTTTGCTTCATGTAGCCCCAGAAATAATAATCAAGAGGCGTCAAGTCTGGTGACCTCGGGGGCCATGCTACTGGACCGCCTCTGCCAATCCATCTTGGATAATTTTTATTGATGAATTCACGTACCGATTGTGCATAATGTGCCGGGGCTCCATCTAATTGAAAGTACATGTGACGTCTCGTCAGCAAAGGGACGTCCTCTAATAATTGTGGGAGATCATTGCGTAAAAAATTCAGCATTACCTCTTGCGTAAGTCTTCTTGGCAATTCAAATGGGCCAATAATTAAATCGTCAATAATTCCAGCCCACATGTTTACAGATAACTCGTATTGAAACAAGGTCTCCCTCACTGCATATGGATTTTCAGCGGCCCATATGTGCAAATTTCGGTGGTTGGTTATTCCGGCCCTGGTGAAAGTAGCCTCGTCGGTCCATAAAACGCGCTTTATAAAGTCAGGATTAAGCCTGTGTTGACGTAATATCCATGTACAAAATACCAACCTCGGTATACTGTCACCATCTCTTAAGTTTTGAGCGCGTCGATAATGGTAGGGGTGAAGTCCCTCTTTCTTCAATACGCGCCAGACGCGCATTCTTGTTATCCCCAGCCTGATAGCAATTCTGCGAATGCTTATCGTTGGATCAGCTGTTACTAAACGTAACACCTGCTCGTCGATGTCCATACGAACAGCAGGAGCAGGTTGTACGGGTTCATTTCGTCTGCGACGTAAACCCATTTCACTCATTTGGCGATGTACTGCGATAAACGAGCGATATCCAAGTACGACCCGGTTGGGATATCGTCTTCTGTACTCCGCAACGGCAGCTCGTGCGTTCCCGTCACAAAAACCATACACAAAATGCATATCAGCCACATGAGAAGGTTGTAAATTTGCAAGTCTAGACATTTTAAAAGAAAGTCACAAATTGAAACAGTAGTCCTCGAAACTCGGAAGCGCACCAATTGAATTCAAAGACGTAGCGTCACGGACACAAGGAACGATCGACTAACTAATAATAAGCAAATTGGAGCCGGTCTGAGAAAGGTGGCGGGGGGCGGGAGGACAGGAGCTATACGATAACAGCTAGTAATTTTTTACCTGCTCTATCCTTATTTGAAGGTCACAATTCAACACATTGTACTTTGGCACACGTTTGAAATTGATAGAAACATTGTTCTAGGATATTTTAGAGAATATCATGTAGTATCATAATAATTAAAAAAAAACATGATGTTACAGGGACATTTTTCGTTTTTTTAATTTTAAACTTAAAAAAATACAGTTTTGTTGGTCGAATTTTAAGTTTATTTCTTTTTTAATAAATTATTTATTTGTTTTGGGATAATTTTCATAACCTAATTTGATTAATAATAATAACAGCACTGAATTAAAAAAAAAAGAATTGGGAAAGACGTAAAAACAAAGAAATTATGACTAAAATAGTGCAGGAGGTCATACATGTCTATTAAAAAAAAAGGATTAACAATTTTTAAAAAACAAAAGCAGTTAGGTCTCTAAATTTAAATGATTTATCGATAATTTTGTATAAATTTTCAAACTACGCCCGCTGGTCACTTCTCTCCGGGACACATTGTATATTTGACGACCGATTGGTGTAGTGGATAGTGACCCTGTCAGCGAAACCAACGGTTGCGGGTTCGAATCCCGCGAGGGGTAAATGTTTGTGTGATGAATACGAACATTTATTCCCGAGTCATGGATGTTTATATAAATATTTATGTATGTTTATCCGTTATCTAGTATCCATAGCACAAGCTTTGCTTAGTTTGGGACTAGATGATTGGTGTAAGTGTCCGAAATATATTTAATATTTATATTTATTACAAATAAACTTTACGATTCGGAGGTCGCGGGTTCGCTCTCCAGCGGGGTACATGTTTCAATATTCGGTTTGGTTGGTGGTAGGGCGTTTTTTAAATGTCCGCCTGGTTAGCTACCACCATCTTATCTAAATCTGCCGCCAGCAATGTTAATAGCATTGTTGTGTTCCGGTTGTCAGAGATAAGACAGCCAGTCCCCCAAATGTGTTGGGGTTTCCGGGTCAGTACGCATCCACCTTCGACCTCATTTTAACTTAACATCAGGTGTGATTGAGGTCAAGTACCAACCCGTAGTGCATAAAAAAAAATACTCGCTTGAAACAAATTTTTATTATGTGCCACAGGCCGACAATAAGCTGGCTGCCGCGCGACTGATGCGCGACATAGCTGAACTAAGGCAGAGGGTAGGGCAAGTTGAAGCCAGGCTTGCAAATGAGCTCAAGGTAACTAACATTATAGGTTATTACATCCGTGAAATGGATACCAACACGGCTGGGCAGCATTTGGGAAGCGACGTAACATCTTCTCATCCCAAATACCGCAATGTCCCAAGACGAAAGTCTTTGATCAGCGTGTGTGTACAGAGATGACATGGAACGAAAACGTGGTCGCTCACTAGTCACCCAAAGACCAATGGAGAGAGCTTATGCTCAGAGTCTCCCTGCGGGATCGAATCAGAAATGAGGAGATCCACAGGAGAACCGAGGTGATCGATATAGCTCGAAGCAGCGGGAGACGCAGCATCCCCCCGAGCCCCCCACGAGGGGGACCGACGTTTTGGTAAAATATCCACCTGATGGAAAGTGACGATGTGGTCGAAGATGAAGCACGTGATCCCAGTAGATGCCTATTCACCCTGCTCTTGAAGTTCCCAAAGTTGTAGGAATCAGGAATGACTGACGCCGGAAGGGAGTTCTATGCCTTACAAAAAAATAAGGCAAATTACAGGTTTCATCATATAAACTATTATTGTGTTTTTTTTTGAAGTTCAAGCTAAGTAGTTAGTTAGGAACCACGTAATGGGTAGCTTTACGGACATCGAGACAACGCTGCAAATAATGCTGAGTATTCATATGAAACGTGCAGCTGCAGATACGCACAAATTGCAGAATAATATAAATAAATATATTGGCATATACACACAGCACATTATGAATGAAGAGTCGAACCGCTTAGTGCAAATGTTCGGTATGTTAACTACATACGGGTGGAATCCCTCCCCGCGCCCAGTAGTCCGAAGATGAAATGGCGATGGTGGAATAAGATTGTGTAATTCCAGCGCACACTCACCGAAGTGCATCCTGTAAAAGACTGAGAGACAGGCGACATTGCGACGGTGTTCGAGGCTCTGCAATTTAGCAGTGATCGAATGGTCACCAACGAGTCTTTTGACACTGTCAAAATACGTATATGTGAATTTCACTGTGTGTAGCATTACGCACGGAGAAGATCGGTGTCCTTTCAAAAAACAGCATAACAAATAATCTGTCAGTGTATTTACAGCGTAAGAGGCAGGCTGAGCTCGACATTGTGCGACTGAGGAAAGAACTATCTTGCAACAAGTCGTGCGTAGCATCGCTGAGGATGCCGGTGCAGCCAATGAGGAAGCAGTGCTCCAAGTTCGCGTAATTTCTACCTATTTTACCTTAGCATAATTTTACAAAGATTAAGAGAAAGGAAATCTGTAATTATGTTGATTTCTTTCAATTTTAGCCAATTACTCTTTTACGCTTAGATGTAATAAAATTACATTCGTTATTTCAGTTTAAATATAGGTGTCTATATCTACTCCTGTATTGAAAAATAAAACTAAGTAATAACTATTTAAAGGAAATTATTATTGTATACTAATAAGATTTTCATTTAAATCACTCATTCTCAAAGTGGACGATAAATCACGCCCCCTTATGCCCACTTTCAGGGGGGCTAGCATCTTTCAGGTAGGGCATCGTTAGGAGGTTTCGTTTGGCTTAGAAAAAAATTAGAGGGCATTACAAATTTCAGCTGAGAAATAGAATATGGGCATATCTTATCATAACCATATTCATCTAGACACGTTAAAAAGCAATAACCGTTGTTAAGATGCGCTGCAGATAAATATCTTGCACATGCACACAGCGCCATCTAGTTTCACACTAAAAGTTTTTTGTAAATATAATTAAAAATAATGAAAAACACCCATAATTGAGGACATGACCGTAATCATCATACAAATATGCCCCTAGCGGGATTCGAACCCGCAACCTTTTTGTACAGTGGCCAGAGTTGCTAACCACTACACCAAACAGTTTGTCAATCTGACGATAAAAGTAATCAGAATAAAATAAAACCCGCTTTAATTAAAAAAAAAAAAACAAATATAATCAGCAAAAACCACGACTATCCTTAAACAGTTAACAAAAAGCCCTCATTATGATGGCCGGAAATTTTCATGTGTCAAATAATGCAATTGTAACGCGTGTCGACCTTTGAACACCCTTTTGCAAATATCACATTCAAAGACCGCTTCCCCGGTATGAAGTTTCAAATGTTGATCGAGCAAGTATCTAGTTTTGAGAACTTTATTACATATTGTGCATTTGAAGTCTGCGTTGTCGCTTCTTATGTTCCTGAGTTGGTCGACGAGTTGTCGAGATGTGGTGCCTTTCTTTTGACATCGGCTGCAGTAACTTTTGTGTGATCGGATACTTTTAACGGCGCTCTCGGCATTTTTCACTTGCGGAGGCTTTTTTGGCAGACTGTTGAGTCTGGAACAATGTGACGTGAATCGCCGTTATAGATTAAACACTCATACTCATAATTCTTTATTTCCATAAACATCATTGGTGCACTTGACATGGTGAATGGGAGAACAGGTTACAATAACAACATGTGAACAAACATGCCAAAAATGCTTTATTTTGTAGGTACACAGGGTACACTTAATATAGTCAATTTTACATTTTAAGTATTATAAATACTAAAATAATAAGTTTCTCATGCTCTTCTGCACCTTCTTTAAAAGCTACATCTACCGGACAACATCTATCTTCAATAAACAATAGATCCTCACCTGCCTCTGCCTCGCATGTCGCCTTTCGCGTGTTGGACCGAATGCTCTTTAATGGTCACTGGCAGAACAATGTTACACTTCCTACAATAGTTTCTCTTGTCGACGTTCTTCTTGAGTTTGCAACGTGAACACACAAACGTCTTGGATTCGTCAGCTGGCATTATCATCGGATACCGCTGACCGCAGACCGTGCAGTTTACAATAGTGCGTTTCACGTTGATGGCGCTGTTGTTTGTGAAGGTACGTCTCACAAGTCTGGTGGCAAGATGAGAGAATTTTTTATTTATCCACAAAGGGTTAGCATTTGACCTCAATCACACCTGATGTTAAGTGAAGATGAGGCCGAAGGGACTGGCTATCTTATCTCTGACAACCGGAACACAACAATGCTATTAACATTGCTGTTTGGCGGCAGATTTAGATAAGATGGTGGTAGCTAGCCAGGCGGACATTTAATATGCCGTACCACCAACCAAACCGAGTACTAAATATGTACCCCGCTGGGGATCGAACCCGCGACCTCCGAAACGTAAACCCAATGTTGTTTCACGTTTGGGGTAGTGGTTAGAAACACTGACTACTATACTAGGATCTGTATTTCAGAATGTTGCTCAAGCGTAGATCTGAGCTTGACCATGGGAAGAGATGTCGATATGCACGTTACATAAAGCGGTCCCTTTTTAACTATCCTCAAGCGGAGATCTCTGCTTGAGTAACGTTCTCTAATACGGGCCTAAAACCTGACTGCTATATAATATAAATGACACCAAGCAGAATTATTGTTGCGGTCGATTATTTTTGTATGTGCTTTATCTATCTATATTTTAACTACCACCATGGCTCAATGTTAAAGACATTAAGTTTCGAAATGGAGGTTGCGGGTTCACTCCCCAGCGGGGGTACATGTTCAGTACTCGGTTTGGTTGGTGATAGGGCGTTTTATATGACCGCCTGGTCCGCTAGCTACCCTATCTGCGTCTGCCGCCAAACAGCAATGTTAATAGCATTATTGTGTTCCGGTTGTCAGAGACAAGATAGCCAGTCTCTCAAATAAGATGGGGTTTCCGGGTCAGTACGCTTCCACCTTCGGACACGTCATGTTCACTTCACTGCATCCAAATCGGTTCATCTGTTTAAGAGCGACGGAGCCACAGACTGATATACACATAGTGGCTAAACTTATAACAACCCTCTTTTTGCATCTGTTAATAAATGAAAACAGGTCGTCAAATGATGATAATTTATGTGAATTTGCTACCCACCTCTGCTTTTTTTCATTTGAAATGGCGGCCTTTTTGCTAAGCATCTCCAATATTTTTTTATTCACATTCACTTGATCTTCTGTACTTTTTATTATATTTAATATGGTGTCTGGTTGTTCAAGGATATGCCGTAAGCTCGTCTGGTCCATGGAATTCTTTGTGGGGATTCTAAGAATGGGCCTTCTCAAGCTTTGACTATCACTTCTTTTCATTGAAACTGCTATTGCTGTACGAGCTGATGAACCTGAAAAATGACAGCAATGCCGTTGTATAGCTGATATTATTATTATAGACGACAAGCAAATAGAGCCGACCCGTCTCTTCCCGCGGATGTCGTAAGGCGGCTAAGGGTCTTTCCACCAAGAACATCTATAGACTTGTATGTTTTAACGAGGCGATGGGCTCTCCCCTGTCACATGTGCATTTCTGTATATTTGGAATACCCAAACGCTATTATAATATCACTGACCATCCCATTTGGGATAAAGATCCTGACTTTATGTATGTATGAACGAAATCAACCACGAACTACTAGAAAGCTCATATCAAAGCAAACTTATACCAAAGTGACAGAACGCGCCATGGAAAATGGTCTACCTGTTTTATGGAATGAATTAGATGATTTAAAGAGTATAATATTCTAACCTTTTCGTCACAGTACATTTCTGAAACTCTAATATATTATGTTAAAAAAAATATAGCATCATTTAGGAAAAATAGTGATAAACATGATGTTAATACAAGAAATAAAGATAAACTTGCAGGTACATGACTGACCTCCGCGAAGTCAGTAATTCATTCAATGGGTTATGTATAAGCTTTTTCAATAAGGTTCCTGTTGATATACAAAATCTTCCTTTATACTATAAAACAGAAACTTATTAAGAAGCATATTGTAAAATATCAGATTATTTAGATGATAAACATTCATGGACATAACCAGCCCGTTCGCATAACCAGGCTATTTCACAATTAATAATGAAATATTATTGTGCCTTTTTGTAATATAAAAACCTTTTTTTTAAGAGCAACCTTTCGAGTTTCTTGCTTGTTCTTCTTAGGGGAAAATTGCCTTTTGAACAAGCAGTTGCTTTAAAAATGTAAAAACTGACTATTTTAAGTGTACCCGGTGTAACTACAAAATAAAGCATTTTTGATTTGATTTGATTATTTTTTAAGGACATGGTTGGATTGCTTCTAAATCATTTCTAATTTTTGTAAATAGAAACGCATACCGTTTATGTCTCGGTATATACAGGGCGTCCCAAAGTTATGGGACATGAAGGGGAAGTACCTTAAATATCGTAGATAGTGAATTTTGCTCAAAGAAGACTTTATGTTATTTTTAAAAGTTAGTAATTCTGCATTCATAGATTTTCTAAAAATTATTTGCTTCGGCTGGGAATCGAACCGACTCAAATGTGAAAAAAAAAACACCCTACTTTTATGATGCCAATCGAAAGAATAGCTAAAAAATAATAACTCTGCCTAAGTAACATAGTATTTTAAAAGAAAGGAACAACGTGAAATTAATCATTTTAATCAAATAAAAAACATACATGAAACTGCCGTAGTCAATTAAGTAGGTATTTTTTTGTAAATTAATTAATTAAATGCTCAAAATGTGATCCCTCTTGTCTTACGCAAATCGCCAATCTTTTAATGAGCCCGCTGCCTGTTGATTTTTGTTGTTTCTGTTGAATACAAGTTTTATCATTTCATCTACACGTGCACTTATAATAAGGAAAACTATGTTAGTACCTATTTTATGAAGTGGGTACTTATTTACGAATAATCAATGCTATCTTTGGAATGATAATATCGCTACTTTTCGAACGTCGTCGGCAATAAATAACTTTCTTGAAATTTGACTCAATCATTTTATGTTGTTCCTTTCTTTTAAAATACTATGTTACTTAGGCAGAGTTATTATTTTTTAGCTATTCTTTCGATTGGCATCATAAAAGTAGGGTGTTTTTTTTTTCACATTTAAGTCGGTTCGATTCCCAGCCGAAGCAAGTAATTTTTAGAAAATCTATGAATGCAGAATTACTAACTTTTAAAAATAACATAAAGTCTTCTTTGAGCAAAATTCACTATCTACGATATTTAAGGTACTTCCCCTTCATGTCCCATAACTTTGGGACGCCCTGTATACTAGATATTCATTACCTACTACATGGTTAGAAGATATCTTAATCACAGAATTAGGGATGTAGTACATTTTTGAAGTATTCATAGGTACTCTTTTTACCGGACCGAAGAGAGGGTACGTTTTTCGCGCGTATATATGTATGTATATATTCTTTACCGTACCATACCGCACTGTGACGAAAAGTAAAACCAAAGCGACTCTTAGGCCCGTATTAATAAACCAATCTCAATACAAGTCTTGAGGCTGTATCAACCGAGATGCGTCTTAAGCAGTTGACGCTATCTCAAGCTACGTGCTAATTTATAAACCAATCTTGAGGTCTACTCAGCTGAGATCATTTCTCAAGAATTCGCCTCAGCGGCGAAGTCTTGAGTCTTGAGTTTCGTTCGTCTCAAGCAGTACTTGCTTGAATATGTCTTTCAGTTGTTTCAGGTCTCAAGTAAGGTTTATTAATCAACACGTTTACTTGAGACCGGTCACAAAACTATTCTCAATCTTGAGAACGGTTTATTAATACGGGCCTAAGAGTTAAAGTTTGTCATAATGAAAAAAAAATGTTTTAGGACTACAATGTGGGTATCATAGGAAATGAATCATCATGAGGATTCTGAAATTTTTATTACAAGTGAGACATGCTAAGCAGCAGACGTGTGGCTTTTAAATCACATTTTTTCCATATCTTTACAGTCTGTTTTTTTTTAATTAGATGGTTTTAGATAGAATGATTTTCTTAGGAAACTACAAGGTTTTAACGATTGCCTTTATCTAGACAAGTTTTTGATAACTCTTGTCAACTCACAGTCGCTGATCGGCCTCTCGAATGCTGCGTGCACTAACGCCCGAAACTTCTGAGTATTTCGCAACTTAGTGACACACTTGTCGCATATCATGGTGTCAGATGGTGTTACCTTCAACATAAAATAATTAGAATTTATATATAACTGCAACGAGAAAGGGGGCCATGTGCGCAAAAGTTTGAGAACCAGGTAGCCCTGTTAGACCTTCTTTCCTTATTCTTTTTATTTTTTTAGTTATTATTAGTTAGTCTCCTTTATTTCACCCATCTAACTAATATTATAAATGCGAAAGTTTGGATATTAGTTTGTTTATTTATTTGTTTGTTGGTCAATCACGGCGAAACGGATGGACGGATTTACATGAAATTTAGTATATAGGTAGAATATACCCTGGATTAAGACAAAGGATATTTTTTATCCAGATAAAGTGAGTAGTACCCACGGATTAAACAAGTTTTCGCGATAAAGTTATTCCACGCAAGCGAAGTCACGGGCGGAAGGCTAGTATACTTATAAAACTAAACCCAAATATATTGCGTTTCCTACTTCAATAGGTAGAAGGAAGAGATCTCTTAAAAGATACAACTTTTGTGCATGACCTATCATTTGTACTCTGTTATATATAAATTGCGGAGTAATAAAGAATACAAACTAACTAGGCTACTACTTTGATGATAATTAAACCGTCGTAAATTGGCAAAGCAACAGACTTCAGTAAATTTCGACTCTCTATCTCCGGAGTGCATCATTACATCTTAACCTTTATCACATCTTAAATGTGGGACCACCCTAGTGATAATCCCTATCAAATAAAGCGTTATGGATTTGTGGAAAATGGGTTAAGTGTTAATAAAAAAATGTTTATCAAGGTTAGATATCTCTCACAACCTTCACAAAACTTAAGCCTTCGCCACACAGAGAGCAGCCATGGTGGATGTCACTATTGTCGCCGTAGCCGCCCCGCGCCGCCCTCAATTCACGTCACCAATACACCCCGAGCAGAACAACTCGCTGTTCTCTATTTAGCGAAGGCTTTAAATAGGTGTTTAGGTGTTATCTGATATCACGTAACGATCAACTAACTCTCACACCGAAGCACTCTCCGAGGAGCTGGTCATACCGCTCCTCAACCCCTTCCCATACACAGGTATCGCCTACTCGCCGCAGACTGTGCTCGCCTCCGCATAACCTGCAGCAGCGTCCTGGGGCGCTAGCGCCGTCACCAGATGCTCGCGCGTGGATGGGTATTGAATTCTATAATGTAAGTTTGGTAACGAATGCTTAGTTGTTGTCACACTAAGGTCGTGCAAACTAAGGCTCTAATAAAGCAATCTTAATTGAGATCCAGACTCACTCTCAATACAATTTTTTTTTGATGATGTTTAAACACAAAAGAGTATCTCAACTATCAACTTAAGTTCACGTTGATCTTTAAATCGTGTCATGTTTAATTTTATACATTTTTTTCTTTTCAAGTCAATGGCAAGATTATTATGACCTAAAGTAATTTGGCCCAAAAAGTAGCAACTTATATATATTTAAATAATTTCATATATCAGACAGTTATATCATATTAGAAGTGTGAGTTTTGTCTCGTTTTTAACTTTACCACCGCGTTCGCGTTTACGCAAAATGTACCTATGAAAAAAATCGTTTTGCAAACTATCCGCTAGAGGCGCTGCACATTTCTTCATACAAATCTTCACGTAAACGTGAACGCGGTAGTAAAGTTAAGTCGAAACAAAACTCACACTCCGCCCTCTGGCCCCAAGTAGACAGTCTGCACTATGGATATATAACCGATAAACATATGTTCTACACCCTAGCTTAGAGTTCAAATTCATCTACGATGATGATAAGCGTTAACATAGTCCTCTAACAAAACTGAAATCGAGTAGGCAGATTAATAATCAAGAAAACAGATATACATAGACCATAATTTGAGAAGGACACAATTACTAAGTTAAGTTTATTCTTAACGAGGGGTGGGTGCAATGCAATAAAAGTTTGGGAACCTATGGTGATTTTTCTTTTTATGACTTTGATTATATTCTAGGCTATTATATAGGTACTGCTACTACAATGTTATTCGTAGGCTGCTACATAGTGTACGTCATCGCATAGACTATTATATTACGTATAAATTAATGAGGTCATCGTAATTTAGTACCAGCATGGTTACAACTAGTAGAGCTTTGTGTCTCAACACAACATGATTATGTATCTCAATGATTAAATACGTTCAAATATGAAATCCATCTCGCGTCATCCATCGGCAATATATAGAGGTCAAAGAACCCTAGGGCTTGTATAAAGATTATGCTCGGAAGTAGAAAATAGTACGTATATCAGATTAGAGAAATTAAGGAATGCTTACATTACTAAAGCAAAGGTCTTGTAGTTTCTCCTTAGCCCATATCACCTTCATTTTGTTACTAATTGTTTCTAAATACTTAGTAGGTACAACTTAAAAATAACTTTAAAATTTTGCAATAATTTACATTAATAGTTTTGTCATTTGTCAACAATCTAATCCAAGTCGAAAAGATAAGATTCGTGAATAATCGATCACCTATCATCTTCATCAGAAAAGAAATAAAAAGACGTAAGGTCCGTCTATAAAACTTTTGACATTGGCCCAACTCTTAGTAGTCTGTGCATTGGCCTTACAAAGTATGGTGGCTTTTTGACGGGAACTCATCGAGTGATGTGGCATTTTTGTTTTTATTTCGTAGAAGTAATTTGTGCATTCTGAATTGTGAAGTTTAAAATGGCAGAATATTGTGTAGCAAAAGTCAGTGATTGTGCTTAAAACCTGCATGCCTGAGAAATAGAAATTCAAAGGCATGTGAAGACCCCAACCTGCATTGGGCCAGCGTGGTGGACTATGGCCCATAAACGAGGGAAGGCCTAAATCCCTGCAGTGGAATGTTTACGAACTGATAATGATGAAGTGCGTAAAGTAGCTTTCGGGTTCTCACAAGAAGTCAAAATCTTTCGTCAAGCATTCTGCCACTTTACCGTAGAATGACTGCATGGAGGAGATCGCTGTAAGCGGTAAAGTCGCCTTTTGTGCGATAAATAATATACGCTATAATTATTTATGTAGTTTTTGTTAATTCTGCAGTAAGGAGTATTTGATTTGATTGCTTCAATGTTTTAAAGTGACTTTCAAGTATACAACGAGTGACTTGTTTTGACTGAAATAAGATATGTCTGTATGGATTAGAATCCTTTGCCTTCTTCGAGAGGAGTGAATTACAAAAAACTGACTGACACTGGCTGGACATGAACAGAAGGAATGATTACTGAGGAAGAGGCTGTATGGCTATGCTCCTTGGCCTGCCTTTTCAAATGGCGAACATTATTAAAAAAAACAGACGGAATGACAGACAGCAAGCAGCCAGCAGCCAGCTTTTAGACATTATCTGAGTAATCTGTGGCAGCCAGTACCTAGCAGATTGTGTGTATTGTGTGTTGTGGTTTCTAATTCGTTTGTTATTTTACGTTTTCTCGTGTAATTATCATAAAGATGCTAATAATTTAATTTCGCCACTATCTAATCATGTAATAAAACTAAAATAATAAATCACATATATAATTGAAACAAACCTAATCAACTATAAACGCTTCGCAACAAACCAGCAAAAAAAATGGGTGGCAAAGCAGAAAAGGGCACACCGAAGTACATAGCGAACAAGATAAAGGCTAAGGGCCTGCAGAAACTGCGGTGGTACTGCCAAATGTGTCAGAAACAATGCCGAGACGAGAACGGTTTCAAATGTCACACGATGTCCGAATCTCACCAAAGGCAACTCTTGCTCTTCGCTGATAACTCCTCCAAATACATAGACGAGTTCTCCAAGGAGTTCGCTGACGGGTACATGGAGCTGCTGAGACGTCAATTCGGTACAAAAAGGGTAAATGCTAACAAGGTGTATCAGGATTACATTTCTAACAGGTAACTGTAGTAAAGGTACTGAAGATCTACCACCGCTTTTTTTTGCTTCCTAAGGAGATTTGCTAAACGTCCCATTTTCCTGGCACATCCCATAATTTAATTAAATTAACTTTAAGAAGCATACGGGCACCGATCGGTGCCAAAAAAATATTATACTGTCAACATTTGTGGACTCTGATTTGTGCCAACGGACACCCAACTTTCAACGACCGTCGCATCCTACTGTTCCAGGGAGAAAGAGACAGTACTACGTTAAAATTGGTTTTAGTTTAGTTGGTATACATCTGAATCGACACCATTTTCGATCTATAATACATATATACGATATAAATACGTTCTATGCTGAAAGTGCACAAATGATTGGTGACAATATATGGTGGAAAGTGATCATTCGTATTTTTGCGAAGTCCATTAGAAATTTTTATTTATTTATATAGAAATCACACAGCATATAATTACATTTGAAAACATTTCTTAAAAATTTTTAAAGCCAAATTTTAGAGATTTCTAATTTAAAATTTAAATATTAACGGGTACTCAGCTAACTTTAATAGTAAATAAGCTAAAAACTAAGGCATTGCTTTACAGCATTTGTGTGTATGTGTGAGTGTAGAATGTGGTTGGAGTGTAATAACAAATACCTTTGAATCGAAACAATTTTGAAACGAAAACTCACCTCAGGTCCAACCTCTTTACAGCCCCAACTACTGAATTCTTACATTTAGTGAATTTAACGTTAAAAATATAAGCATACAAGAAATATTTATTGTATTGTATTCTTTTTACAGAGACCATCTCCACATGAATGCTACTCAGTGGGAAACCCTGACGGACTTTGTAAAGTGGCTAGGACGGGAAGGCAAGTGTGTTGTGGACGAAACTGAGAAGGGATGGTTTGTTGCATACATTGACCGTGACCCGGCCGCCATTGCAGCTCAGGAAGCCAAGGCTAAAAAGGAGAAGATGGATAAAGATGACCAGGTATTTTCTCACGACTGAACATTGTAGTTTTTATGCATGTGTTGACATACCTTGGACTGTGCACGATAAATATGAATATGCATTATTTTAATTATGTTATGAGAGAACAGTTTGGGAGAACCGTGTTAGATTCCCAGGCAGGCCATGCACCCATGACCTTTTTAGATTTAATTACTTTAGATACAGTTTCAAAATCGGAAAAGAAAAGAACAGATTAGGAAACAAGTCCCCATTGTGGCAGTCCCAGAAAACGATTGCCCACTAGTTTAGAAAACAATTTAGAATTCGGAATTTTGAATCGAATTCGAAAAAAAGTAAAAAGCCAGAGTATCGAAAAGAACTGGATACACACACGACACTGTCAAACACATAACACCTGTCGTTTTTCGTCGGAGGTTACAACGATTTATCCGACTTCTCTTAAACGGTGAAGGAAAACATCCTTTGATGATTCATTGAGACCTGTAGTGTCACAAAGGCCGCCGTATCCCAGTAGTTCCATGCTCAGCTCTGCAGCGCATGCAGTCAAAAAATTCGACAAATATCAGACGTAAATACTGCTAGATGAGTATATGCTAGTCACTTAGAGATAGGTTTAAAGAGTATATTCTAACCTTTTCGTCACAGTACATTTTTGAAAATCTAATATAATGTAAAAAAAAATATAGCATAATTTAGGAAAAATAGTGATAAACATGATGTCAATACAAGAAGTAAAGATAAACATGCAGGTCACATGAGTCGCCTCTGCAAAGTCGGTAATTCATTCAAAGGGTTATGTATACACTTTTTCAATAAGGTTCCTGTTGATTTACAAAATCTTCCTTTCAATAAATTTAAAGATACTATGAAACATAAACTTATTAAGAAAGCATATTATGAAATATCAGATTATTTAGATGATAAACATTTATGGACATAACCAGCTCATTCGGATAACCAGGCTATTTCACAATTAATAATGAAATATTATTGTGCCCTTTTGTATTATAAAAACCTTTTTTTTTTAAAAGAGCAACCTCTCGAGTTTTTTGCTTGTTCTTCTCAGGGGAAAAATGCCTTTTGAACAAGCAGTAGCTTTAAAAATATAAAATCTGACTATTTTAAGTGTTCTCTGTGTACCTACAAAATAAAGCATTTTGGGTTTGATTCCCTTTGTCTTGCTCTTCTTGACCATGTCATACATACTATTATTCTCATCGTTTGAATGGTAGACGACCTGTTTGGTGTAGTGGCTAAAAATTCTGACTGCCATACCAAAAAGGTCGCGGGTTCGAATCCCGCTAGAGGCATATGTTTGTATGATGAATACAGACATGTGTTTCCGAGTTATGGATGTTTTTCATTTATATATGTATTTATTTACAAAAAAAATGTATTTGTGTAGTTTATCAACCATCTGGTATCCATAACACAAGCCTAGATGCTTACTGTGGACCTAGATTGCGCTGTGTGTATGTGTGTAAAGATACCTATAATATTTATTTTTACCAGACTTCAAGCACATCCTGTTTAAGATTGTGTATCTTTCTGTGAATTTGAAATAAAATTTTCTAGGAGAGAATGCTAGAATTCGTCCAGAAGCAAGTAGAGCGAGGCATGCAGCAAGGCACGAGGTCAGACGAGCCAGCTTACACCGAATTCAAGAGAGAAAGCAGCCAAGAGAGAGTGACTCTTGCACTCAACTTGAAAAGGAAAACTGACGGTGTGTTTATTATTTTATTTAGATATTCATGTAATTCCTCCGTTTTAGTGAACCAGGGAGCATTGGCTATCATTCTCAGTATGTTATTCTGGAATCTCTGTAATATCTACAAGTACCAACTATCAAAGCAGAGGTCACCACTATGACAACATCATACAGACACAGAATAATTATTATTATTATTAGGAGCCCATACTGTCCCACTGCTGGGCAAAGGCCTCCCTCCTCTCTCTCCACGGCTCTCTATCCCAGGCCGCCTCCGACCAGTTGGTTAGGAACTTATCCAACTCATCCCTCCATCTCCTTTTCGGTCTGCCGCGACGCCTTCTTTCTAATGGTGGGCTCCAGGTGGTGGCGATTTTGGCCCACATATCGTCTGGCATGCGACAAACATGGCCCGCCCAGTCCCACTTCAGCTTGGCGGCCGTTGTGGCTATGTCAGCAACAAGGGTCTTAGAGCGAAGTGTAGTGTTTCGGACGCGATCGGTCTGTTTAACATTTAGTACACTGCGCTCCATGGCTCGTTGGCAAACCTTGAGGCTGGACCTTTGGGCTTCTGTCAAAGACCAAGTCTGAGCGCCATATGTGAGGATCGGGAGAATGCACACGTCCATGAGTTTGCGCTTTAGTGACAGTGGAAGGTCGCCCTTCATGTGTTCCTTCATGGACCAAAAGCTCCTCCAGGCATTTTCAATGCGTCTCGCTATTTCTTTATCTTGTCGTGCCTGAAAGGAGACGGAATAATAAATCATGAAAATAGTCTGGCACAGGAACTTAGTGATATGGGAACGAGCTAGTCTATGTCCATGGAATACCATCCATCACCATAGGCTGATAATTTATAATATCTCCGGCAGTATGTTTCCGACTTTATCGAAAACCCGAATTAATTTTATAATTTTTTTTTTCAGACAAAAAACCTGACGCCCTTCCCACTTCAGCATTAAAATTCAAAGAATCGAAGAGCAAAGAGGAATCCACTAGCAAGAAACAGAAGACTGAAGAGGGCAGAAGTAAACAGTCTGCCCTTGACGAGATCATGAAAATGGAGGAGCAAGCCAAAGAACGAGCTAATAGGTATGTTTTTAATATGAGAAATGTTTTTCAATTGTTCATGTATGAATCTCCTTTGTATAAATCACATTATAAGTGTGTGTTGAGTAAAACACCCAATTTTCAATTAGATATTTATGCGTCGGCAACACTGACATTTTTTTTTTTCGTTTTATTCACTCCTCTCGGAGAAGGCAAAGGGAGCTAAGCCCATACAGCCATGTCTTATTTCTCTTATTTCTTCAGTATATAAGTCAGTCTTAGTCAAAACAAGAAATTCGTCGTATACTTGGCGTATACAGAGTCTAGCACAGTCAAGTCATTCTTCAGTAAAGTGGCAGAATGCATTACAAAAGATTTTGGCGGCTTCTTGTGGGAATCCGAAAGCTTCGTTACGCACTTTAATTTACACTTCCCTTCACTTGTACACCATCACTAACTTTTGCTGCACAATATTCTGCCAAGCTTCAAAAGTCAGAATTATAACCAAAAATGCTGCTTCACTCGACGAGATCCCGCCAAAAAGCCCACTGACATTTCTTTTTACAAATTGTTCTTTTGTTTTAATTGACTCCTCTCGGAGGAGGCAAAGGGGTGTAGACCCATACAGCCGTGTCTTATTTCTTCAATTTAGTTTAGTCAGTCTCAATTAAAACAAGTCATTCGTATACAGTCTAATCACGGTGAAGTCATTGTGGGCAGTCGGACATTGTCAAGCAAGGCAAGAGTGTTAGTAGCTACGCTGATGTATGGGAGCGAATATTGGGTATGGCAGATGAAGAATGAAAACAGAATCAATGCTGTAGAAATGCGTTCACTGTGTAGTATGTGTGGAGTGACTTTGAATGATAGATTAAATAATTAAACAACAAACAATAAACAATATTTTATTGAACCGAAATAAATTACACAACTTGTTGAAGCTTTGTTGTCTGTGGTAGTTAAAAACTGTGTTACAAACAACAATGTCTTCCCCATATATTTTGTACAATAAGTAAATTTGGTAGGTACTCGTATTTGCCAATTATGTTTTGCCATCTAAAGGTGTAGAGAGTTTGGTAAGTATATAAATATAAGTAAATAATATAAATATGACTACACTTAACCGTTACACCCTGTATATAAAATATATTTGAATATATATAGGATATAATATATATCTACAAAATTCTTTGTTGCACTTATGTTATATTTCATTTATATAGTAACGTATACATACAAGTTGATAGATACCTGTATACATAAATACATACAGTTCTCGAGGCGTAAGATCAGCTTTGCATTTGTGTGAGTGCACACAGATAGAGATACGGCTTGTGGCGCAGCGCGTCCCGCGCATTGTTTAAACGCGGCCTGAGGCGCGGCGTGTCCGCTGCGCGTCGCTTCCCTGCCGCGCACATGCCGCACTTCACCTCTTGTACCGCTAGCAGCTTGACGTCACTCACACAAATGCAAAGCTGAGCTTACGCCTCGAGAACTGTACCTCTATATTAATATATTTAATTAGGTTAGATACTGAATAGCATTGTATAAATTGTGCACAGCATTTGATCAGTTGATTGGAAGCAGACTTATCTGGAATAATTTTACAGTAGGGCAGAAGAAAGAAGTTTTATATCGTACCAAAAATTGTGTGATTAGAGAATGGTGTGGCGTGGAAGATGACGTAGTAAGATAGAAAGAGGTATGGTAAGGTGGTTTGGGCGTATAGAACGAATGAGTGAAAGGAGATTAATGCAAGCGCGAATGGAAGGGTCTAGTTCTATTTGTTCTCACCTATGGGCTGGGGCACCTCAGTACCAGCTTCTTCCTTTTGACCGCGTTCAACGTGGCGCAGTCCGAATTGTCGGCCAAGAGAGTCTCACTGACCGAATGGATCCCCTGGCGTTGCGAAGAGACGTCGCGTTCCTCTGCATTCTCTATCGCATATTTCATGGGGAGTGTTCTGAAGAACTGTTCGAGCTAATACCCGCTGCTCAATTTAACCGATACACTTCTCGCCGAAAATTAAATTTCCATCCACATCACCTGGATGAGTGGAAGTCTACCACTGTACGTTTCTCAAGAAACTTCTTACCACGTACGACCACCCTGTGGAACGGACTTCCGGCAGCGGTATTCCCGAACGAGTACGACATTGGAACCTTCAAGAAACGAGCCTACACCTTCCTCAAAGGCCGGCAACGCATCCGTGACCCTTTTGGCGTTGCGGGTGTCTATGGGCGGCGGTGATTGCTTTCCATCAGGTGACCCGAATGCACGTTTGCCGCCCTCTCATATAAAAAAAATAATAATATATATTTGGTTATGAGAGTGAAGGAAGCAGAAGAGGTGTGTCAGGATCGTAGCAAGTGGAAGTCTGTGGTCTCTGCCTATCCCTACGGGAAACAGGCGTGACATTATGTATGTATGTGCAAATGTATTAATCGTCTAAACTAATCTTTATCCATTGTTTTGATCGAGCGAGCTACCAATCAAAAAACCGTGGCGTCCACACTGCGCGAGGTAAACGACCGAGACACTTTTGAGCAACCCGAAAAGACCGACAGTTTGGTGTGGACCCGCCTATTCACTTAGTTTAAACAAGTTACTGCAAATAAGATATTTTTGTTTTTTTTTTTCGGGATCCTTTTTTTTTAAGCCTACTTAAAAGTACAATCTGTTAAAAATATTTTACAATGTATGTAGTTCTTCTTCTTTTCGTGTCGAGGCAAGTTTCAAATTTTATTGGACCAAAACTTAGCCACTCTAACAGCACTGTCTGTGGCGTTAAGGAGGTCGTCAAAGGTGCAGCTGTCAGGACACGCGGGGCAAGACAATACGTGATCCATTGTCTGTGGGGAGACTCCGCACTCGCATCGATCACTCCCGCCATCGGAGAAGCCCCACCTGCACAGATTATCTTTGCTGCGGCCAACCTGAGTTCGAAGCCGATTTAAGGATTTCCATGTTGGCCATGGCAAATCGTGTCCAGTAGAAAGAGACTCCTCGAGCGGGAGGAACGACGCAAGAGAGTATATCATTAGAGAGTAATCTGAAGCCTAGAAACATACGAGGGAGTAATTGACGCTAAAATGGATCTAAACCTGTAATATAGAGTCATGTACTTTCAGGAAGGACTACTGGCTGACCGAGGGTATTGTTGTGAAAATAATCACCAAGTCATTAGGAGATAAGTTCTACAAGAGGAAAGGGGTTATTGAGAAAGTGATGGAGAAGTACGCGGCGCAAGTCCGGCTCATCGATGATGGGGTCAGATTGAAGTTGGATCAGGTAACATTGGCGTCGCTAAATATTTACGAAAACTTAGGGCCCGTATTAATAAACTGTTCTCAAGATTGAGAATAGTTCTGTGACCGGTCTCAAGTAAACGTGTTGATTAATAAACCTTACTTGACACCTGAAACGCACGTGCATACTCAAGCAGTACTCACTTGAGCCGTGCGCTGAGTTTCACGTATTAATAAACGAAACTCGTGACTATCATTCATTCGCCGCTGAGGCGAATTCCTGAGACGTGACCTCAGCTGAGTAGACCTCAAGATTGGTTTATAAATTAGCACGTAGCTTGAGATAGCGTCAACTGCTACCTCTCTGTCCTCTCTTTCCTTTTTTCTTTTCCGCGGGTCAAGTATCTCGGCGCGCCTGTCAAATTTTCGAAAATACCTGCGGTGTAAAAAACGTTTATAGATACTCTTCTACTGGGTGTATTTGTAATCTGTGAAAAGCAATAGCTACGGGAATATATTATCTATGGATATAATGAATGAACACTACTACAGCTAAATACAAAAAATCAGAAAAATGTTACGAGTTGTAATATGTAGGTATAATATCCACGACATAATTGGTATTTTTACGGAAAGTACAGATTTATTTCATGTTTTTCTTAAAAAAACGGGTAATTCAATAAATTGTTATGAGAATTGGAAGCTCTATGGCAGGTTCCTAAGCCTGTTCTAATAAAAAACAGTAGTTGGAATTCTATGCCTACACTCCCTCCCAAAGAGAAAAAAAATATTTTCGCAAATACAGACTAAATATCATAGCTAACATGACTTGGCGCACATTATTGGATGCGGAATTTAATAGAGAACAAGTTCAAACACAGTCCAAAGGAATTGGAACTCTATAATCATTACAATTGAGAGTTGAAAGTCGGGTGTCCGTTAACACCGATCGGTGTTCGCGAGTGTTGTCGGTATAAAAGTATTTTGGACACCGATCGGTGTCGGCGTCCGCCTAAAGGTTAAGACGCATCTCGGTTGATACAGCCTCAAGACTTGTATTGAGATTGGATTATTAATACGGGCCTTAGATTGGAATAGAGATTTATTAATAAAGTTTATTCCGTCCAATTTAATTACTTATGTGCATTTATCCGACCACTCTTAAACGGTGAAGGAAAACTTGATGTTAATTTGATAAAAAATTTTATGTCAATGAAAAAATAAATTGACATTCTCTGTAATTTGACATTTCTATATTCCTTTGTATTATTTTGATGATTAATTGTTATTAATTTTACCACTAGCTAAACTATGTATTGGTATGTTTTCTAACTTGATTTGTAACTTTCAAAAGTTTCTTACTAGTTCTTTTCCACGAAAATTTGGTTTAGCACAAAAACGATTAATTGTTATGCATGCTGATTATCTTTGTATTGTTACTTTAATATTGTCCAATATTTGCACGTCATTGTAATGACTAAATTAGGCGGATCTTCTTGTAACAACACCTAATGTAATGTACCCTATTCAAGAGCAAATAAATCATATTCTATTCTAAAAAACATCGTGAGGAAAGTCCTCAACCCGCATTGGGCCAGCGTGGTGGACTATGGCCCATACTCCCTCATATACGGGGAAGGCCTATATCCCTGCAGTGGGATGTTTACGGGCTGAGATGATGATGATATTGTTCCAGAATCACTTGGAAACAGTGATACCGTCGGCCGGCCGCAGCGTTCTTCTAGTGAATGGGGCGTATCGCGGGACTGCGGCCGTCCTCCGAGCTGTGGATACAGACAACTATTGTTGTGATGTTGAGGTAATTATAATTATATTATTGGGGTCGATACAAAGTCATAATATGCGTTAAAAATTAAATACAGGTTGTTGGGGTCGAAGCAACACCATAAGGGTTACAATTATTTACAGGCTGCGAAGCCGTAAGTGGGGATGAAATTATATACTTGTATTAGAGTCTGTGCAAAACCGTAAGGGTTAAAATTATATACAGGTTGAATTATTTACAGGCTGCAAAGCCGTAAGTGGGGTTGAAATAACATTCTTGTATTAGAGTCGATGCAAAGCCGTAAGGGTTAAAATTATATTCAGGTTGTCGGGGTCGAAGCAACACCATTATTTACAGGCTGCAAAGCCTTAAGTGGGGTTGAAATTATATAAATGTATTAGAGTCGATACAAAGCCGTAAGCGTTGAAATTAAATACAGTTTGTTAGAGTCGATTCAAAGTCTTAAAGATGATTAAAATTATTTACTGGTTGTTAGGGTCGATACAAAGTCGTAAGAGTCAAAATTATATACTGGTTGTTAAGGTCCATGCAACGCTATAGGGGTAAAATTATATACAGGTTGCAAAGGTAGGGATGTTTGAAATTATATACAGGTAAGTAGTTAAGGCGCTGAATAGAGCCAATGACCTTGAGCAATGGATACGCCCACTTAATGTTCGATAAAGCAGCGCTGCGTCTGCGACACGGTCAATATGCGTACCGTCAGACGAGTCGACCTTACGGGAAACCTTCTTGCGAACTGAACTTTGAGTTAGAGCTCTCCTAAATGCAACAGGTGGCGCTGTTCGCGAAATAAAAAACAACACAAAATAATAATATAACAAGGATGATTTATTGAAATATAAATGTATAGGTATTCATAGAATGTTTTCAAAAATAAGTTTGGGACCAGAATGTTTCAGACACGGCGAAATAAATAAATAAAAAGTGTTATTTTTAAACGACTTCAAAAAAGGAGTATGTACACCGATATCTCCGAGACTTGGCGGTTGATTCACATGGTTCTTTTTGTAAATGAAAGGGGATACCGTCGAGTTGGTCCCATTGTAATTTCAGTGCAATCGGTCCAGTAGTTTTTGTGTAATCATGGTAAATATCAGAATGGCATTACATATTTAGACGATTGCGTAGTTTTTACACAGGGAAACTAAGTAGATACAGTTTGGGTTTGTATGGAAAAAGTGTAGACTAGATCGGTGTGATTATCAGCAATAAATATGACAAATCGAAGATCATCAGGTCGAGCTGGTACACCCGAACTGCCCATTTAACCTGTAGGAGCGAGAAGGTCGCCATCGCACAAAAATTATCATGGAGATTAGCAACCACGGATAATACTAATAACTTTTTTTAACCGACTTCAAAAAAGGAGGAGGTTCTGTATTATTTATGTATGTACATCGATTAGTCCGAGATTTTTAAGCCGATTTACGTCGGTGTGATTATCAACAATAAATATGACAAATCGAAGATCATCAGGTCGAGCTGGTATACCCCAAGTGCCCACCTAACCTGTAGGAGCGAGAAGGTTCGCCATCGCACAAAAATTATCATGGAGATTAGCAACCACGGATAAATACTAATAACTTTTTTTAACCAACTTCAAAAAAGGAGGAGGTTCTGTAATCTTTATGTATGTACATCGATTAGTCCGACATTTTTAGGCCGATTTACGTGATTATAAAGCCGTGCCTGCGCTCACGCTGCTCAGCGGACTCCTCGGCAAGCCGATCGTGTATAAAACCGAGTCTATGCTCGTTCTGTTCTGGAGTTTCCTGGCGAATACGTGATTTAACGTAATCTTTCATAGCTACTAGACGTACTCGGCGAGCTTCGGGCGTCTCCTGGGAACGCGAAATTGCGTTCCGTGAGGCATTTTTTTCAAGCCGTAGTACCCTTTCAGTTTCGGTTTCTTTTGACCGACAGTTCTTTAAACGAGCAGCACCTTTCGTAAGCCTGCCCATATTGGTCAATTAATATATTTTATTATTTTGTAATGTCTGACCAGACACTAAAAAGAATTAAATAAAAAAGGATTTAAAAAAAACGACTTCAAAAAACCCGGAAAAAATAATTTAATTAAACTACTGCAATATTAATAACTGAAAAGTATGAAATAAAAAACCAGAGCAGAATGTTCTTTAGAGATAAATATACACTATTATATATAATGAGAATACAATACAATTTATATGCTATACAATAATAGTTAGGTATAATGATCATTGAGTTCGTGGGGCACCCATTTGTCAAGCTTTTTTACCTTGCCAATTTGACGCAAATTGACCAATATTGTTTTGACGCTAACGTCGAAAGCTGCTGCTAATTCAGCCGTAAATTGTGTATCATCAGCTTTTTGGAATAGCATCCATCAGCAATCACATCAATTATCGGTATACCGTTTTTCCTAAGGCTTCCTTCTGCTATCGCAAAATTTCTTTCTTTTTCCCCTGCTTTCTTCATAGTTTCTTGAGCAACCCTTTGCCAATTTCTGGACAGAACGTCATGTTGGGTTTGGTATTTTTTATTTGAAATAAGAGGTAGATTTATTGCCGTAGAAAACTCTTTCAAATGTGAATGACCACCACCAATAGATATTATGCCTGCTATGGCACAACTATTGACATCTAAGTAATCATCCTCCGGATAATCATTTTCTATATGAAACTTTAAATTGCACATTCTACACACGAAAGTAAATTTAGAGATGAGCCCATCTTGTTTTTCGTTTATTAAATCGATAGTATTCAGATTACAGCCAAGAGGTCCGTTCAAATTTCTTGCAATTTTTTATAAAAATGCGAGTTGGCTACAAACCGCCGACAGATGCAGATTTCTTATTCCGTATTCTGATCACTTGTAATCTGATAAGTCTGAAACAGAAAACTTTCGTTATTATTTTATTAGTTAATATTATATTTACCGACTACGGCCCATTATTATTATTATTTCGTCTTTGGCCTAAGTGTTTCTCAAAAAACAAGACAATAAGGCGGTCATCACGAACAAAATACTTTTTAGTCATATTTTCCGTAGTCAGGAATTAGTTTTTGTCTTTTATTTCATATATTATATAGCGCATTTGACGTTAGTTTGACATTTAGTTGACCATTCAGGTTACTAAGCCATTAGTTAGTACATACCTCTTCATCTTTTTTTTTCTGAACACCTTGTGCCTCAATGTCGTACCTGTCATTAAAAGATAATATTATTGAAACACTTCAGGAAAACTTTTTGAATAAAATCTGTTAACTTTAATGTTTTATTTTTTATTTTTTTCGTAATAGGTACATCCTATACATACACTCTGCAACGTTTGTCGGGTTAATTTTGTTAGACCTTATATATTATGATGGCCGAATCTGTGATTTTCGTAAGTCTATGGTAATTCTCAATAGATTATTTTAGCGGTTGAAAGGAATTTATTTGTTTTTTTTTATATAATTTTTATTATATGTCCCATTGGCAATCATTTTATAAAAATCTCAAAGTTATGCTTTTGTTTTATGATGACCTTTACATATTTCTTTCGACAAGGTTTGTTTTTGGTCAAAAATAACAATATTGCCTATTATCTATTTCAGAAATCCTAGATACTGGTAAAAATAATAATTTTACTCACTCTTGCAAAACAAGTCCGGTTGATGACTCTTCAGGGCCCAAATGATTTTTAGAACTGAAAATCAAAGAATTGTAGTACGTCAGCACCTAGGAATATGTAATGACGTAAAGTACACAGCCATGCACAAAAATGAAATTTTTGATAAATATCACTTAGACATGTAAAAAAAGATTACAGGATTTATTTAGACATACAATAAATAAAAGCAAATAAAATAAAAAAGACAAGAAAAGTACTGGGATCGATCCAGCACGACGAAATTCAAGCGACAAGCCCAAGTCGACTGAGCCAAACGTCTTACATAAGCGGTGACGAAAAAAGGTACCTATACATCCCGTATCAGTAGACGCAACTACAAAATAGTGAAAACATAATTATGGTTGCGTTTTATAAATTTGGTGTTTCATGTACATACTTAATTAATTAAAAAGAGATATAATATTTTATTATACTTACTTCACAACCTCCATCATGTGTTTCTGATTTCTTTTATATTGCCGTTTCTTCGGTTTTGTTTTTTTCTCGAATCCATTTTCTATTATTAACTTTACCAACTTATTTATTTACAACTGTGATTACCTACCTAATAAATAAAATTATTTACACACATACAAAATTTTACCCTAATTAAATAAACAAAACAAGAAAAAGAAAGTCCTGAATATGAATATGAAAAAAAGTTCGAATATTTGGGAGAGCGTCTCAGCGCACAACACAGGTCCATCCAGCAACGCGCCTAAGCGATCACTGTCGCATTGAGTACGAGTAACAGAGAAAGCGTTACTTAGAATTATAGGGCGTAAGTGCAAATCACAAAATTAATTATTTCAATTAAAATAGACGCATTATTGAAAATCTAAAACATGAATTTGTTTTAGTAACATATACGACACAATATTGTACAAAATATCATTTATGTTAGTGAATGCATATCTGAGAAAAATAAGATTTCATGCATTTTTAGATGCTACTTTGCAATTAAATTCTATCGAGAGAAGATTGTGTAATTATGTTTTGAAAACATGAATCATGTCAGAAATATGATCAATTTTACCTATAACTTTTTTTATAATGATACGAGCTATATGCTTTACAAAAAATGATAATCTTTCAACGCAATTGGCTGCTGTCAGCCTCTTAAGATCGATGCAAAGCCTTATCCCATAACGTCCCTATATTATATAAGCTATCATATTAACACCATAATATATTTCCATTTCTTCTAGATTTCGGAAGGCTTACTCACGGGTCGGATGGTACGAGGAGTCCAGTATGAAGACTTAAGCAAATTAGCTACGTGACGTACTCATGTGATGCGTAGTTATTGAGAATTACTTGTTGTTACTTCGGTAAAGCAATTTGTATCGAGTATGTAACCTGATACATTTAACAGGGTTCATGTCACACCGCATTCCATACAAACTTTGAAGTTCTAATATATCGAAATGAATAGACCGATTCTGATAAATATCTTTGCGCATACACACAGCACCATCTAGTTTGACACTAAGCAACTAGGCTTGTATTCTCTGACGACCTGTTTGGTGTGGTGGTTAGCAACTCTGGCCACTATACAAAAAGGTTGCGGGTTCGAATCCCGCTAGGGGCATATGTTTGTGTGATGAATACGGTCATTTGTGCCCGAGTTATGGATGTATTCATTTATAAAAAGTATTTATTTACAAAAAACAATGTATTTGTGTACTATATCAACCATCTGGTATCCACAACACAAGCCTATAGTTGCTTACTGTGGAACTAGATGGCGCTGTGTGTATGTCTGAAGACATTTTAATTATTTATTTATTTATTATTTATTATGGATTTTTTTGTGTATAAATATATACCGTGTGAGTTTTTTTACCGTAAGGAAAAAAATAGGGTATAGTAGGTAAGTGAAATAGAAGGTATTGGCATAGGTAGTTTAATTATTTTATTTTTTTAAACTCACGCGCCCGGTATATATTGTTAACCGCCTCCGTGGCTCAATGTAAACAACATTGGCTTGACGATTCGGAGGTCGCGGGTTCGATCCACAGCGGGGTACATGTTTAAGTACTCGGTTTGGTTGGTGGTAGGGCATTTTAAATGTCCGCCTGGCTAGCTACCACCATCTTATCTAAATCTGCCGCCAAGCAGCAATGTTAATAGCATTGTTGTGGTCCGGTTGTCAGAGATATGATAGCCAGACGCCCAAATGTGTTGGGGTATCCGGGTCAGTACGCTTCCACCTTCGACCTCATCTTCACTTAACATCGTGTGTGATAGAGGTCAAGTACCAACCCGTTATGCATTAAAAAAAAAATGCGACTGGCGCTATTCGTAGGACTCTTATCATGCGAAATTTATTTGGAATTCACATTTTCCTTTATTTAATTAATTTAATGATGTAATTATGTGAAATAGGCTACAAACCGCGACCGTTAACTGCCACAATTAACGCTTTATTCGATGATAGTTAGATTTATTATTGAAAAAAAAAAATTAAACTACCTATGCCAATAATTTCTATTTCACTTACCTAATATGCCCTATTTTTTTATGTGGTAAAAAAAAACTCATCCGGTATAAATAAAAAAACATCCATAACTCGGGGACATGTGTCTTTTTCTTATGATTGACTGGATTCGTGTTTGACCACAATCTCACCTGATGGAAAGTGACGATGTGGTCTAAGATGAAGCACGCGATCCCAGTAGATGCCTATTCACCCTGCTCTTGAAGATCCCAAGGTTGTAGGATGCAGGAAAGACTGACGCCGGAAGGGAGTTCCATGCCTTGGCTGTTCCATTATGAATGAAGAATCGAACCGCTTAGTGCGAATGTTCGGTATATTAACTATATACGGGTGGAATCCCTCCCCACGCCTAGTGGTCAGAAGATGGAAGGGCGACGGTGGAATAAGATTATGTAATTCCAACGCACACTCTGCGAAATGCATCCTGTATTCATCATACAAACATATGCCCCTAGCGGGATTCGAACCCGCGACCATTAGGTACACCAAACGGGTCGTCTCAAACGTAATGAACTTTATACGTATAAGCAGGATACATAGATCTTTAAAGTTAATAGGAAACATTTTCGAAATATGGAATTTTAAAAAAAAGGGAAAACTTAAAACACTCTAATTTAGTTTCAATTCTCTACTAACTCTTTAGATCTGCTTTAGCGTATAAAGTTTCATTAGGATCGGTTTATTCGTTTAGTAAAATTTGATCTTCAAAGTTTGTATGGAACACCATGCGGGATACACCCTCTTAATTCATATTTTTAACACTTTATTGTATATATGTGTACACAGATCAGAAAAACATTCAAGAACAAACTTAATATATACAAAAGGCAAGGTTATGTCTAAGCGAGATCGCTTCTAGCTTACCTTTGATTAAGAAAAAAATAATAATGACAATACATTAATTTTTTGTTTCATTCACTCTCATAAAGTTGTTCATATTATAAATGTTTGTTTGTAAACGCATTATTGTACAAAAGAAAATAAATACAAAACAAACTTAACTTAAAACTATGCCCAAAGGCGGACTTATCCCAAAGCGGGATTTCTTCCAGTCAACCGTGATCGTCGTTAAGGAACAGTAGGTTGGGCGTTCAATCTTTTCAAATGTTATTTTTTATTTCAAATCAAAAATGCTTATTTTGTAGGTACACAGGGTACACAAATAGTCAGATTTTACATTTTTAAAGCTACTGCTTGTTCATAAGCCTTTGAATGAATTACTAAGTTTGCGGGGGCGAGTTATGTGACCTATAAGTTTATATTTTTTTTGACATATATTAGATTTTCAAAAATTTCGAGAGGTTCAGAATCAAATTGGATGTTTTTCTTTTAATCACACGTTTTAGAACCATACTTCAATCACGCCTGATGTTAAGTGAAGATGAGGCCGAAGGTGGAAGCGTACTGATAAGGAAACGCCATCTTATTTCGGGGACTGGCTATTTTATATCTGATAACTGGAACACAACAATGCTATTAGCCGATAGACTTAGATAAAATGGTGGTAGCTCCAGGCGGCCATTTAAAATGCCCTACCACCAACCAAACCGAGTACTAAACATCGAACCCGCGACCGTCGATTCGTAAATCCTGTTCTTTACATTGAGCCACGGAGGCGGTGTGCCAGTCTAATGGCCACCTAACAGTGTTTTTAGGACGCCCTACGGCCAACGACTTGGCTTAAACTGCCTTTCAAATTGCTACTAGCGGTCACTGACCGCGCCAGACATTGCTTAACTTCGGTAATCGAAAGTAGCAATCCGACTGCGCCACGAATGCTTCCATACATGCAACGACTCAATACAAGTTGTTTCAAAATTAACGCTAAATAATTTCTAATGATCAATATTTTAATTTAATGTACAGAAATAGATGTATTTCAATATATTGCTGTATTTTTTTGAGGCGGATGATTAAAATAGTATACTTGGTCATACACACAGCCCCATCTAGTTCCAGACTAAGCAACTTGTGCGAAGTGTGAGTTCTTCTTATTTTTGAGGATGGCAACCAGTCAACCTCACTGTCGAGGGACATTACTGCCAGTTACGAGTGAAAAATTTTATTTCTCTTATTTCTTCAGTTTATAAGTCAGTCTCAGTCAAAACAAGTAATTCGTCGTATACTTGGCGTATACAGAGTCTAGTCACGGTCAAGTCATTCTTCAGTGAAGTGGCAGAATGCTTTACAAAAGATTTTGGCGGCTTCTTGTGGGAACCGGAAAGCTCCGTTACGCACTTTAATTTACACTTCCTTTCACCTGTACACCAACACTAACGTTTGCTGCACAATATTCTGCCATTATTAAGCTTCAAAAGTTAGAATGCACAAATTATAAGAATTATAAAGAAAAATGCAATTTCACTCGCCGAGATCCCGCCAAAAAGCCGAAGTGTGAGAGTTTTGCCTCGTTTTTAACTATACCATCGCGTTCGCGTTTACGAAAAAAGGCCCTATGAAAAAAAATCGTTTTGCAAACTATCCGCTAGAGGCGCTGCACATGTCTCCATACAAATCGTCACTTAAACGTGAACGCGGCAGTAAAGTTAAGTCGAAACAAAACTCACACTCCGCCCTCAGGGGAATTTTTCTAGTGGACGTGGATGGCCGACAATATGAGGAATACATGACCCACCTCCACACCCTCTCACTGCAACTCCTGTAGCCAGGATCAACAGCGGTGCAGCTGAACGTCGCCTTCTGAAAGTAAGATGGTCCCGAGAAAAGACTTTACGCTACCTTGGACCCCAAATTTATTTAAGAAGAAGAAAAAGGGATTTAAAGGACAAATCAAATTATTTCCTCCTTCCCCTTTACAAATGGGAGTGTAGCGTAAGATTAAACTATGAGGAATAGCGAAAAGTACTGAAAGAAGTCTCGGGCCTTTGATGAACACTAAAACTGCATCATTGGATTTTTGAAAAATCAATATTCCTAGACAGAAATCGGATCGTTTATTTTGAAAAAAAAAAAAAAACTTTTTTCGTTTTACTCTCTCATCTCGGAGAAGGCAAAGGGATCTAAGCCCATACAGCCATGTCTTATTTCTTCAGTTTACAGTATTCGTCGTATACAGAAGTCTAGTCACGGTCAAGTCACTCTTCGGTAAAGAACGCTTTACAAATGATTTTGGCGGCTTCTTGTGGGAACCCGAAAGCTCCGTTTCCTTTCACTTGTACACCAACACTAAAGTTTGCTGCACAATATTCTGCCATTAGCTTCAAAAACTAGAATGCACAAATTATAAGAATTATAAAGAAAAATTCACTCGCCGAGATCCCGCCAAAAGTCTTGCGTCAAACAAGGAATGAGCTCATTTTAAACAAAATACTTTTTTATTTTTCTTACGTTACCCACCTATTAAAAAACTTATTAAAAAAATATTTCCTTCTTCCCCTTTACAAATGGGAGTGTAGCGTAAGAGTAAACTATGAGGAATAGCGAAAAGTACTCAAAGGAGTCTTGGGCCTGATTTTGATGAAAACTAAAAGTGCATCATTGGATTTTTGAAAAATTAATATTCGTAGCCAGGAATCGGACCGTTATTTTGAAAAAAAAAAAAAAAAAAACATACTGTATTATTTATTACACCATTCAATAGTGTCGCTAATAAGGAACCAATTCTGGGAAGTAATGACATGCGGCAAACTTAAGGAAATAGCTCATTTTTAACAAAAAAATCATTTTTTATTTATCGTATGTCACCTACCTATTAAAACTTAACTGATCAATTGTAGTCGGTCTGGCCCCATACGATTTGGCTGCCCGCCCACGACCGATAATCGGTGACCGATTTTTTGTAGGAGAAAAATAGAACGGTCTGATTGCAATATTTCAACGCCCACGTCCTACAAAAAATCGGTCACAATGTTCGGCTGTACGCAAACTAAACTAAGATCAGATTTAGACTGGTGCTGTCACGTTATATTGTTCCAGAGAGAAAAAGACAGACCTACTTTAAAATTGGTTTTAATTTAGTTTGCGTACAACCGAATCGACACCATTATCGGTGATAAAAGTATTGAGAAAAAAATCAGCTGATTATCGGCACTATAAAAAGCCGGTCGTGGCCACATTTATTCAACCAACTTCACTTCATATAACAAAGAATGAAATTCGATTGTCGCTAATAAGGAACGATATCTGTTCTCTTGCTCTCATTAAATCCTCTCCTATCCTTCGTCCCTTTCAAATGTTCGTTTTCTTTTGTAAATATTGTACTATAATTTTATTTTAAACGTTTCCTCGCTTTTTAATAAGTTCCCAAAACTTGTCGTTGGCTTAATACCCCAAAAAGGAGTAATAGCCATAAAAAAAAAAGAAAATGAACGAATTCTGGGAAGTAATGACCCGGAAAACTTTGTGACGTCGCGGTTGAAAAAAAAAACCGGACAATTTCATAATTCAATCTTTTTATTTCATTTCAACAATGGTACAATAATCGGAAATCAGTAGATAACTATGTATATAGATAACTAATTTATATAAATAACATATATGTATATTTCAACAGCACCTGTTTTGTAGATATCTAAGGCACAATAGGTCAGTTGGTAGATAGATGGAGTGAAAGGAAGGTCTTACGTCAATTACCGAGCGTGAAATTAAACAAAATAAAGTTGTATGTATCCTAATATGCAGCTGATACAAAATACAAACGCTTTATTAGGAACGTAATTTATACTTTATAATATAATTGGGTTTTATTTGGATAGAATTGTTCGAGTTGTGACAGCAAGGAGGGCTCTCTGATGACAATTGAAAAAAATATAGTGACGATAGTCTCGACAGATGGCGCTGATTTAAAGTCAGGTGTCAGAATCAAAGACTATAATCTGTATATATTATATAAACTATTTACTTGGTAACTCAAACAACTTTATCTGTTTATTTTCATGGTTGATGAAACGATGAATAATTTAAGCCACGGATTAATATTGAGTGCTGTTTTTCGATGAAAACTTGATTTCAGTACAGCGCCATCTAAAAACTTCGTTTTTTTTTTTTGAAAACCCCTCACTCTCTTATTCATAAAAAATTACAAACGCTTTATAAGCCTGTTTTAGTTGAAGTGTGTTTTGTCACTTTCTTTCTTTACAACATTTCCTTATGAACGACAGAGACAAAACATACTTTAACTAAAACAGGCTTTTATAGCGTTTGTAAATTTTTATGAATAAGACGGTTAGTGTGTAAATTCAAAAGCTCTAAATGAGACAATCAAATCGCAGACATATATTGGAATTGACAACGCAAATGCGTCAAATTGCATGACACTCACGACATCGTTTGTCGTGCGCGAGATACGAGTGACAGTTAGTATATTTCGACTAAGCGTTGTGTGTTGAATAATGTATGAATGACTAAATATTCCATGACTATGTAATTTTAATCTAATTTCATTTCAATTTGACATTTTTTATTTACCAATTTCAATCGTATTTTACAATTTTAACATTGTCCTTAATAATTGACATGGAATTATAATATTAATTTTCGAAACTAAGCTAATGGGTATCTACTGTAATATATATATTTTTTTTTTTTTTTTGCAAAAATTTCCTACCATCTTAGATAAGCCTATGTACCTACCTCAGATAAATAACTAACCATTTTTTTTGTATGCCAAAATGGTAGATCACAGTGTTACTTATACCACAGATCACTAATAAGTTACTAAAGTAACTTATACCATAATATTTACTAACATCTTTTATACCTGTGTTTCACATTAATAAATTGAATTGAAGCTAATTCAATTAATTAATGTGAAACACAGGTAAAAGGGTGTTAGTGAATAATATTAATATAGTATTAGTAACTGATGTGTGTGATAGGTATACAACAAAATTGCGTTAGTAGTAGGCTTGTCAGGGTAGTAGGAAATCTTTATAAAAAAAAAATATTAATAATAAATAAATATAAATATTTGGGGCACTTACACCAATCATCTAGTCTCAAACTAAGCAAAGCTTGTACTATGGATACTAGATAACGGATAAATATACATAAATATTATAAAAACATCCATGACTCGGGAATAAATGTTCGTATTCATCATACAAACATTTACCCCTCGCGGGATTCGAATACTATCCACTACACTACACTAATCGGTCGCCAAATTATTATATTACAGTAAAGTATGGTTTCGATAATTCAAATTCAAAGTGAATTATTAAGGGCAATGTTAAAATTGTAAAATATGATTGAAATAGGTAAATAAAAAGGTCAAGTTTAAATGAAATACATTAAACGAACGACAAACGGAGCAAATACTAATAGCGTTTCACTATGAGATCGAACCAGCCTCATAGCATGACATCATTTGTATATTTCGTCCAAGCGAATGAGCAGGACAAATAACTCGCGCGGCAAACGTTTATCGCGCTTCATGTTACTAGTGCTGGCATATTTTTGAGACAGGCTATTGAATCACAAGGTTAATTTAGTGATTTAAATACGCCCCACGCCAAGCCGATAAAAAGACAATCGCCTTTCTCCCACGCCTTTTCAGTGGGAGTGAATTTAGCAGCAAACGAGTTGACGCTTTACGCCAACTAAAGGCACGAAAAGAGGCATGTAAAGTTTATTTACGTTATCTAGTCCAATACGTCTGTTGAATGATGGGTGACCGCTAGTGTCATTTTCATAGGTGCAGGACATTTAATTGACGGCAGTAGTTATGCTTGAACACTGACGGTTAGGTGGCCACTAGGCTGCCACAAATCCTTTGTGGCAAATGGCAACATTCACTATCTAACTGAAGACCGGCCTAACTATCATTCTACATAATAATAATAATATTCTCTTAAATTAATAATAAATCTTAATTATTACTTAAAACAAAGGAAAAATAAAAGTCAACGAAAGTTTTATAAATTGCAAATAGTACAAATAAAAAGGAGTCGTAAATTAATTGGTAGTTATTGAAATATAATTCGAAGTGAAAAATCTATAATTTAATAGAAAAATAATGTGATGCAATTGATTTCAATCGATTTAAATATAAGTTATAAAATATTCGTTACAATTCTATTTGTTTATACACCGCCATTTTTTTTGCGCGGGATTCATTCAAAGTGTTGCCATTCATAATAATAATTAACTTATTCGAAATTAAAATCGAAATAAGTACTATTTTCATATAGCTAAAAACTAATCTAAATTATAACAAATGCCATTTAAACTAAGCAACTACATTTCCATTACAACACTACGCTTACGTAATAAAATGATTAAAACAATCATGCATTGAATTTGCAATATGGTTCCATTAGTTGACGTTCTGGACAAATTTTAGATAATTTCTATCTAAAAAAAAAACAAATTTATGTTCATATGGTTCATGCTCCAAAAAGAGGTTTGTCACAAAATGGTAGGTTTCGGGTTCTGTGTTGCCAGTGGAAGCGACGTTCTACTTTTTTAGCAGTTTTTCCTCCTCGGGGTTGACAGGTTCCACCTCAGTTGTTTTGGAAATAGAGTTGATATTGCGGTTTGGTGGTGTAGGTGTAAACTGGAAAAAAATACAAAGATTATTAAAAATGCATTCTTGTCTAATATAGACTCTTATCAGCGGTAAAAATCTATGGTAGGTACTGTGATTTACGAACGAAATTTAAACAAATTCTTTTATCTATATATAGTAAATTATTATGACTTTCTATAAATGAACAATGAAATAACAAAGCGATACAAGATTTATACCAACCCCCGTAGCATGACGTCGTTTGTCGCGAGTGGAGTGAGAGTGGAATAGTTGTATATTTGGTCCAAGCGAATGAGCAGGACAAATATTGGTGTCGATTCGGATGTACACTACCTAAACTAAAACCAGTTTCAAAATAGTCTCTTTCTCCCTGGAACAGTACGATGCGACAGCACCGCTCTAAAACTGCTTTTAGTTTAGTTTAGTTTAGTTAAGTTGGTGTACATCACAGATTTATAATTATAAATCTGTGGTGTACATCCGAATCGACACCATTAACTTGCGCGACATAAACGTTTATAGCGCTATCATGCTACTAGTGCTGGATAATTGAAATAATCAAAAATATTTTATGAAGTATATAGACAAGCGCTTCATAACTTTAAGAGATCGTCAACGACATGAAAGTGTCGGTAGCGTCACTGAACATCGAATTACAAACGAGCGAATAGCTGTGGCTCGAAAGGCAACGACAGGATACTTCTGGACGAACGCTAATGCGAAAGAGATCTTTGTAGCGAGCGAGATAGGTCGGAGCACGCAGACATTGTTGGCTGGGTTAGCTTAGCCTTCGATATTAGGTTGAACATGTTGAACATACCGAGGAGTTCGTTCGCATTAGCGTTCGTTGCAGTTTTCTGTCGCTGTAAAGTTTTCGCTCAAGCAATGTGTCGACCAACAAAGTATCGGAACTACGACCTTTCGGACCACAGTTATAAATAAATAAATATCCTTAGACATGCACACAATGCCATCTAGTTCTATTTTAAGCAACTATATGCTTGTATTTACGTTATTGTATGTACGTTTTTTTTTGTAAATAAATACTTAATATTTTTTTTTTTTTTATTTTTTTTTTTTTTTTATATGAGAGGGCGGCAAACGAGCATAATATAAATTAAAAACATCCATAACTCGGGTACACATGTCCGTATTCATCATACAAACATGCCCCTAGCGGGATTCGAACCCGCGACCTCTTGGTATAGTGGTCAGAGTTGCTAACCACTACACCAAACAGGTCGTCAAGTTCTTCGCGTGTTTGTATTTCGATGTTCAATAACGGACTCAAAAGTGTCTGCATGATATTTAAGAGGCTCTTAAAGTTAAGAAGCGCATGAGTAATTCAGCAGGTTACCGTATGATATTGGAAGAAATATGGGTTATATGTGATGAACGGGACAAAAATATGGTAACTAATTGGCGAGTGCCCAGAATTAACAAGATTTGTGACCACTAACGTTGGGATAATTTCCAACCTTGCTAGTAAACTAACATTTTGAACTTGATATCTACGTAAAGACTCTTAGGCCCTTATTAATATACCAATCTCAATACAAGTCTTGAGGCTGTATCACCCGAGATGCGTCTTAAAAGTCAACGCTATGTCAAGCTCCGTGCTAATTTATAAACCAATCTTGAGGTTTACTCAGCTGAGATCACTTCTGAAGTATACGCCTCAGCGGTGAATGAATGATAGTCTTGAGTTTCGTTTATTAATACGCGCACCTCTCAAGTGAGTACTGCTTGAGTGTGCACGTGCTTGTCAGTTCTCAAGTTAGATTTATTAATGAACACGTTTACTTGAGACCTAGTTACTCCTTTACTTATGACAAACCATATCGAATAATAAAATATCGAAAGTAAAAACAAGGTACGAGAGAGATCTGTGTGCGAAGTGCGAGTTTTGTCTCGTTTTTAACTTTACCATCGCGATCGCGTTTACGCAAAAAGTATCTATGAAAAAAGTCGTATTGCAAACTATCCGCTAGAGGCGCTGCACATTTCTTCATACAAATCGTCACGTAAACGTGAACGCGGTAGTGAAGTTAAGTCGAATAAAACTCACACTCCGCCCTCCTGAGATCGTCTTTTGTTTACATAATAGTTAGCAAGTAGAAATAATTGGTTGCTAGTGTGGTTTCGGTTTGTGAAAATAATGACAATAAATCTACCCACCTCTTTCCGTGGGCTCAAAAACATCTATAGATTTACATGTTTTAATGGCGATGACTCTTTGTAATTCTGGGAACGGGCTAATGAGTATATGTAATATTTGCTGTGAAAGCACTAGCTATTGGATAACACTGAAGGCGAATCCTGTGTAGATAGATTAGTTTTACATTTGTACTTGATTCTCAATGTTACTCACTTCCATGTATAATAGTATAATTATCATCCTTTCAAGCTAAATTCAACCGTATGTCACTTATTATAACAATCAAACTTAATCAAAAAAAATTATGGAACTTACATCCTTTAGAAAAGGCCCACAGGCTGCTAGGTATACCCAGCAGTGGGTGGATGTGGTCTGACTACGCAGGGTTTGTATATGGATACTAGGTAATGGATACATACATATTTTTTTATAATTTTCATAAACATCCATGACTCGGGAATTCTTTCAAGCTGAAGAAGAAAGTACATTTTCGGATTGGACTAGGTACCCAATGCTAATTTCGAGGTAACAACATTCGGAATCAAGTACGAAAGTACCTACACTGATGTGGGATGCATATAGAAGATATAGATTCTTCATAGAACTTCTGAAAACGTCTTAGCGTGCAAAACTAACTACAACAAATAAGTTAGGCGACATATAAGTTATAAATTAACAATAACATATTGGTTATTACTTAACAGTAACATAGATAAGTTTTATAACACAACACAAAATATCAGTTGATAGGGAAAGGTGGTCCAAGACGAAGCTATAGGATGATCTTGTAACCCACAGGATCATCATGTAACCCACAGGATCATCATGGTTTTTTATGCTCAACGAGTTAGGCTTTATCCTCAATCACACCAGATGTTAAGGTGAGGCTTAAGATGAAAGCGTACTGACCCGGAAACCCCATCTTATTTGGAGGACTGGCTATTTTATCTGCGACAAAGAGAACATAACAATGCTATAAACATTGCTGTTTGGTGGTAGCTAGCCAGGCGGACATTTAAAATGTCCTACCACCAACCAAAATGTGTAACCCACAGGATCATCTTGTAACCCACAGGATGTAATAAAATTTTTTATTTGACTGTAATTGTTTAGCTATTTAAATCAATTATTTTATTATGAATTCTATTATGCATGCCTTGTCCTGGTAAAATGTGTGATACTTTATTTTTATAATTACAACCTTGTGTACCTACCACATTTTTAGCAAATAAAGATTATTCTAACGCACAGGATTATGTTGTAACCTATAGGATCATCTTGTACCACCTTCCGCTGTGTGCTATCAGCCTAAAGATTCACAGTACAGAAAATATTAGGTAAGTCACAATGATACGTTGGTATTAACACGGGATCCAGCGACACGTATTTCTTGTACCTACATGTGTATTGAACAATTTAATATACTTTATAAGGTGTGTCGCCGAGTTGTTCCCAAATCCATCTTCGTAACCGTTGGCGAATCAAAAGAAGAACATCTGTGAATGAATGGCATACACCTACTTAATTCTATGCATGCAAGAAAAATAAAATATAGACACTGGTGTTTTTCAGCGGCACACGCTTGGAATTAACTAGACCTATACTTTTCTATCTACTAGCACACGTCAAGGACGACATGACATATCGGTTCTTTCACTTTTTAATTCACCCTTCTCGGAGAAGGCAAAGGGGTCTAAGCCCATACAGCCGTGTTTTATTTCTCTTATTTCATGTTTAGTGAAGTCAGTCTCAGTCAAAACAAGTCATTCGTCGTATACTTGGTGTATACAAAGTCTAGTCACTGTCAAGTCAGTCTTCAGTAAAGTGGCAGAATGCTTTACTAAAGATTTTGGCGGCTTCTTGTGGAAACCCGAAAGCTTCGTTACGCACTTTAATTTACACTTCCATTCACTTGCACACCATCATTGACTATCTTTCAGTGTTCTGCTATAATTAAGTTACAAAATTGAGAATTCACAAATTATAAGAAATTAAAACAAAAATACAACTTCACTCGCTGAGTTTCCGCCAAAACGCCCACTTTTTTAAAGTTTGTTCTTTTGGATAGTCATAGAGGCCCATATGGCCAGTTTTTTTGTCAGACCGCAACAAAGACATTCAATTACTATTCTAAACTGGTTTATTCAGTTTCACTCCTATATTTTTTGTCTGTTTGCTTGCTTCAAATCGAATTCAAAATTAATCGATGGAAAGCTTTCATGGTGATAATTGTACCTGCTCTCCTTACCTTAGAGTGACGTGTCTAAATACCATGTCGTCTTTTATGTATTCTCGCCATTAGAAAAGAATAAGTCTTGCTTTAAAATTTCAAACGTGTGATAGCTACGGAATCAACAAATATACCAAGTCTACACATGCAATCAAACATAACAGAGAGGTAACAATGTCCATGCGTTTATCGTTATGGTACAAAGAAAAAGTCATGAAAGTAGTAATACTGAAAACATCACAGCTTCAACACAAAAGGTTCAAGAAAGAGGCGATTTGGTAGAACATTATAACACCTGTACATATAAAAAAAAATCATCATGACGTCTAGATTCAAAATCATCAAAATCACAAAATGCTTTATTTTGTAGGTACACAGGGTACACTTAAAATAGTCAGATTTGACATTTTTTAAGCTACTGCTTGTTCAAATTGATTGTAGAAATTTAGATTGTATTTGGCAACCCTGGTTTAAAGTGCCGTTAATAAGTCAGTATAAATACTTCCATGAATGAGGCACATATCATGCACTACTTAACTATGTGCGCAAATAGCAAACATATGAGAAATACAACGTCCGTGAATCTACGAAGTGGAATTAAGCAATTTTGATAATGTCAAAAAATGGCGTCCAAATGACAAAAAATTTGCCACTATTACAGTTATTCCAATATTTTAAGAGGATTCCAGCAACACGTGACGCCAGAATGATCACTGAAAATATTGAATAACTCTTAGGCCCGTGTTAATAAATCAATCTCAATAGAAGTCTTGAGGCTGTATCAACCGAGATGCGTCTTAAGCAGTTGACGCTATCTCAAGCCCCGTGCTAATTTATAAACCAATCTTGAGGTCTACTCAGCTGAGATCACTTCTCAAGTATTCGCCTCAGCGGCGAATGAATGATAGTCTTGAGTTTCGTTTAATACGCGCACCTCTCAAGTGTGTACTGCTTGAGTACGCACGTCCTTTTCAGGTCTCAAGTTAGGTTTATTAATGAACACGTTTACTTGAGACCGGTCACAAGACTGTTCTCAATCTTGAGAATGGTTTATTAATACGGGCCTTAAACTACAGTGGCACTAATTTCTTTCCTTCAGGTACTATTTCGCACTATTTAGGCATAATTTTTTGATATTATTAAAATAGACGAATTCCAATTTGTATTCTCTTATTATTAAATTAAAAGTATAAACATTATTTACACAACATTTACAGCTAAATCCAATAAACAAATTCGTTTACTCATTCATGCGCATGCGCACCAACGCCTACTGACTAAAATCCCACTATTATGATAGATACATAACTACCTCGTATCTAGTAAGGGCAAGCGTTAACGATGTCGTTTTGGTATAAACACTGAAACGAAATGATTATTTCAATAATTTGACCGCCAAAATTGGCAAAACATAGGAATTGATTAAGTTCCATGTACTCTTCGAACTGCATCATCAAATCTTAACCAAATTTATTGGGCCAGTCTGGCGGTTAAAGGTTTAATATTAAATAAATACAATACAATTGCGTACCTCCTCCTATTTTTAAAGTCGGTTTAACGATACTGTCTAATTGCCGGATGAAATTGTTTTACCATAAGGAAAAAAAATAGGGCATATTAGGTAAGTCAAAGAGAGGTTATTGGCATATATGCGACTGGCGGCGTACAACAAAAATACAACTTTGATTTTAGGAACTGTATATATCCAAAGTTTAATAATATATAAAATATTACACCGGCCATCTTGCTGGGTACGAATAAACTGTATATTATCTGAATGGCAGTGTTGCCAGGATGTTTTTACATTTCTAATTGCCAGCAATAGACAAACATTTTATACCAAAAAAAAAAAAAAAAAAAAAAACTGATGAAAATATTAAACTCTTTATGTTCAATAATATTGTACTGAACAGGCGGGATTCGTAGGGTCCCTATTTACGTGTATATATACGCGACTTTCAATTGACACATCGCTTTAAACGATTCTGGTCTTGGAAAAAAAATTACTTCTGGCAATTGCCTTCTATTTCACTCCCTAATATGCCCTAACCTAATAACCTAAAGACCAACCTTCGTACCTACCAGGTAAAAATTTCAAAAATTTGTTACCACACGCCCTAATTTACAATAAAATTTATAAGTAACAAAATGATATTTTGATTATTACTACACTAATTATTAAAATATTTACTAACACATTTCCAATGTTCGCACTTTAATATCTAACTCTTGGTACGTCCAACATCTGGCAGCGTGGAAGTATAAAAAGCATAATTAATTTTACACTAGAAAATTATCAAGGCAGAATATGTAAGAAATAAGAGTAATACATACGTTTTTCTCGTCTTCTTTGATATCCTCCGGCTTCACACCTTCACGTAGCAACTGTAAGAAATAACGCTGATTTAATAACTAATTTTGACTATACATCTCATCTACAATCTCGCGACATGATTTATATTTTATTTTGTTTATTTTTGAGTCTTCAAAAATATTTTGACATTGACGTAACAACGGTTACACACATAATTATAGTATTTCATTGATTAATAACATTGTTTTATGTTGTACTGATTGATGTGATTGAGGTCAAGTGCTAACCCGTAGTGCTTAAAAAAAAAAAAAAAAAAAAAAAAAAAAAACTATTTGACATACAGACGTAAGTAACAATGGTTACAATTATTGCGTAAATTCTATAAATTATGACATGTATAGTAACTATAATGTTATTATTTTAAGTTTGACAATCACTTTTATTTTTGACTTAATAAAAATGTAAGAAATATGGGAAAATAATGGGCTCTATTTGATTCTGTGGTACAAACATATTTTAGAGCGAAAATATAATAAATTTTAATGATTTAAATCGGTAGTTGACATAACGAAATTACCCATTCGTTCCATCATTCATTCGCCGCTTCACTTGAGAAGTGATCTCAGGTGAGTAGACCTCGGGATTGGTTTATAAATTAGCACGGAGCTTAAGATAGCGTCAACTGCTTAATTTACGAAATTGTATTTATGATTACGATAATGTAAAAGTGAGCTAAATAAATCTAATCTATCGTTATTTGACTACATTCACACAAAAAATCCGGCATAAAAGTCTTGTCACTTTAGTTCGGCCCGGTTAAAAATGGCATCCTCAAAAGTTTTTAAAGAGCATGTATGGATAATAATATGACAACTAGAAGTGTATAAAATCGTTTGAGGTTATAAATTCTGAACGAGAACTTCGTCCTTTTTGTGTGCATGTAATACTACGGTCTGCATCCTCATATTGGGCTTAGAAGGACAAGTATTCAGAGCCTTAAAAAGCCTCAATAAAAAACAAGTCAGCAACACGACCTTTCAAAGCCTTATACTGAGGGTCGTATTAGTAAATCAATGCAATTTTTTTATGCAACTAATTCTCAAGCGTCATCTCAATCTTGAGAACGGTTTATTATTACGGACCTAAAAGTTCTACTCGCAGATTTCAAAACTATGTGGTACTGTTCGGTGACTTGCAATCTTGACATTTGGTAAAAAGAGAGATCCTTTCACGCAAGTGAAGAAATAGATACGAAAATCGTTTTTAATTAATTGTACATGAAATTACAGTTACCGACTCATAGTCACACCAAGTTATCACACCAGTGTTACAAACAGGATTCTTTTTCTTGTTAGTCACACTACTAATTTTTCCACACCATTTATACTATAATTGCTAGTGCTGTACCTGTTGAAAATTTAGGTGTGACTATGAGTCGGTAAGGGAAATTACCACATGATAAACTTCATTTTGCGGTTCCTTCATAGAATTTCTTAAGTATTTAAAGACATATTTATTAAAAAGTTCTCAGACGCTTGGCTGGTTTTTATATTCATGTAAATTATCTTAGATTAATGATTGGTCTCCGCGCCGCTACGACTAGATACCGTCGGCGTACTCGAAAAATGCGGCAACAAATACTACGCCGTATTCGGCGTACCCGCGCCAGTCACCAAACAAACAAATTTCAAATTTTGGTTTAAGACTGAAGCAAAATGCCGGTATGCGTAGTCAAACTATGTAATAACAATACTACAAAAAACAAGAAAGATACTGGCATCACATACCATCAGTAAGTACTGTATAAATCTACACACTACAATATTGAGTTGCCGCATTCAGGAACCTGTTTTTTCTTCATAGTGCGGTATCTAGTCGTAGCGGCGCGGAGACCAATCATTAATCTAAGTAAATTATATTATTTACCTTATCCACTTCTGGCTCAATTTGTTCGTTAGTCCCCCCTTTAGTCAGAGCTCCTTTCTCCATGAGAGTAGCACGCTTGGCTGCTAAATACATCGACCTGAAAACACGTAATGAGCATTGATTTATAACGATATAACTATAGACATGGTCGCGCGAATTTCTGTTGATAAAACAGCGCCATCTCTCGACACCTAATAGGACTACTGAAGTATTGTGATTCAATAATATTACAAATATTACCAAACCCTCGCAAACGGAAATGGTAAGTAGGTCACATCAACGACAATATAGTATATTTCAATACAAGTGCGGAAAGCCTGTCATTGCAAAGAGTTCCGACAAATGTCACCCGAGCCGAGGCGCAGCCGAAGGTGAGGGTTGACAGTCGGAACGAGTTGCAATGACGGTTCCGCACGTGTACTGAACGACTATTTTTAATACAGTTGCGAAAAAATTAAGCAATTTAATAAAATAATAAAATTTTTGGAAAATGGCGCCAACCGTAAAAGAATACAAGCAGAGACTATGGCAGTATACGTCATACAGCCAACTTTTTTATATTTATAAATTTAATTTGGCCGATACTAATATTAATTTAATGTTTAAATTTCAATTAAAATTACTTTTAAATCTGATATTGAAACAAATTAGTAGCTTTTTTTAGAAATATTTGCATAAATCATAAAAACTTCTATGAATTTTTTTTAGTAAAAACTTCATGGTTGGTTTTTTCTTTTTAATAGACATTATTTTGACAGTTTGCAAAGAAAAAGCACTAGTTCGGGAAATCCCACTTCCCGCACGCTATACGTCCCTGCAATATGCCACTTTTTGAGTAACTGTATTAAAAAATATGTATGTGTATTAGGCTAAGGCCTGTATTAATAAATCAATCTCAATAGAAGTCTTGAGGCTGTATCAACCGAGATGCGTCTTAGGTAGTTGACGCTATCTCAAACTCCATGCTAATTTATAAAACAATCTTGAAGTCTACTCAGCTGAGATCACTTCTAAAGTATCGCCGCGTTTATTAATACGCGCACCTCTCAAGTGAGTACTGCTTGAGTACGCACGTGCTTTTCAGGTCTCAAGTTAGGTTTATTGATCAACACGTTTACTTGAGACCGGTCACAAGACTGTTCTCAATCTTGAGAATGGTTTATTAATACGGGCCTTAGTGTAGTGACGTAAGTTAGAGTTATAAATATAAAACAATGCATTGTTGAAGACGGATTTAATATATAGATATACATTGAGTATTGAGTAATCAATGGCTTTCTGTTAACATCTCCCGAACCCTTCCTACAATATAACATGGCGACCCTGCCAGGATTTGAATGATGCCAGCTGCCAGGATGAAAATATTTTTTTAGTCTGTGCTCACAATATAGAACTGCAAGAAAAAATTACAATGGTGTCGATTCGGATGTACACCAACTAAAGTAAGGGGGCTTTTTGGCGGGAACTCGGCGAGTGAAGTTGCATTTTTCTTTATAATTCTTATAATTTGTGCGTTCTAACTTTTGAAGATTAATAATGGCAGAATATTGTGCAGCAAACGTTAGTGTTGGTGTACAGGTGAAAGGAAGTGTAAATTAAAGTGATTAACGGAGCTTTCGGGTTCCCACAAGAAGCCGCCAAAATCTTTTGTAAAGCATTCTGCCACTTTACTGAAGAATGACTTGACCGTGACTTGACTCTGTAAACGACGAATTACTTGTTTTGACTGAGACTGACTTACAAACTGAAGAAATAAGAGAAATAAGACATGGCTGTTATGGGCTAGATCCCTTTGCCTTCTCCTAGAGGAGAGTATAAAACGAAAAAAAAAACCAACTAAAGTAAAACCAGTTTTACAGTAGTACTGTCTCTTTCTCCCTGGAACAGTACGATGCGACGGCACCACTCCAAAACTGGTTTTAGTTTAGTTTAGTTGGTGTACATCCGAATCGATGCCAATATTGATTAAAAGTACGAGCAATGTACAGAAGAAATTTAATTCGTGTAATTCCTGTTTACTGGCGACACCATTCCTGATTACGAACTCTCCACCAGGAAATAGCCGAATTCAGTCAAAAATTATTGGACTTCTATACTATGGCTTACTTTATATGGATAATCGAAAATTTTCTGATCGCACAAAAAGGCGGCCTTATCGCTAACAGTGATCTCTTCCATGCAAACCTTAGGGTACAATACAAGCTACCAGTAGGTTTGCACTAATAGTTGCAATACGGGTGTATTTTATAGTTGGTAATTATTATATAACGTAAAGATTAAAATACATAGACTACAAACTATAACTAGATAATTTAACTGCACTTAAACATATACCCTCTTATTCATAAAAAACTACAAAAGCATTATAAGCCTGTTTTAGTTAAAGTATGTTCTGCCACTTTCTTTCGTTGCAACATTTCCTTATGAACGATAGAGACAAAACATGCTTTAACTAAAACAGGCTCATTAAGCTTGACTACATAAGACATACAAATTTATATATATACATATATATTAAATATATTAAAAAGAAAAATACATGCCATTAATTTGCTCAGAAATAACTTAGAAATCATATTGACAACCACGGACTTTCAATTTTTTTTTTTTTTCATATACATTATTATGTATCGTCAGCAGTAACATACGGATAGTCATGTCCATCGTAAATGGTACATACCTCTTGATGGTAAGGTAGTAGAGCTCAGCGATGGCGCGCACGGAGTAGTCAGGGACGAAGGTGTGACGCAGCATGGAGTCCATGTTCAGGTTCTGCAGCGAGCCCAGATTTGACGGCGCGGGGGACTCCACTGTGGAATTACAATGTTTTTAATATAGTCGCTATGAAATCTCATCATCATCAGCCTGTAAACATCCCACTTCAGTAATATAGGCCTTTCAAATCAAATCAAAATCATATACGCTTTATTGTTTAAATAAGGAAGGTACATTTAAAGATCTTATAGAAACTACAAATGAGGCGGCCTTATCGCTAACAGCGATCTCTTCCTATCCTCACGGAATTCAATATACAGGGTGTCCCTGGAAGTATGGATCAAATCGAACAGGGGCATGGGGAAGGTCATTCCCAAACTTAAGCTGAAAAAAAAAATTAAAAAAAAAAATTAATTAATTATTTTTAATTAAAAAATTAAGCTGATAGCTTTGCTAGTTTTCTTTTAAAAATTTTTTTTGTATAAGCACTATTCGATAATATGAAAATGTAAAAAATTGATCATAATTTTTGAACCGTCAAAAATGGCACCGACATTCATAGGGTTAAAAAGTTTGGGAATGACCTTCCCCATGGCCCTGTTCGATTTGATCCATACTTCCAGGGACACCCTGTATAATAAATAATAATAATAATAAAATGTATCTTTATTTGTTCTTCACAAACTCACGCTTAGAGAAATGTACAGGATAAGGACTTTAGGACACCAGTACCCCAGATGTACTTCCCGGACGTACAGCTCAGACAGCGAGAAAATGACATAAGTAAGGATATAATGGGACATTTATTTATTTATTTAATGATTTATTTGAAATCACAGCCATAATTACAAATTTAAAATATAAGTTATACATTTAGAAGCCAAAATAGATCTCAGTAAGTTTATACATAGCTTATTATGTTACCTTATCTATCGATACATCAAATTGTTACAGTACACATACATACATACAGTACAGTAGTACAGATAACAGCTGATTTGTGTTACTCCGATATTTAATTTAATTTTCTGTGCAATTATCCAATATTTACAAATAAAATTGTTGAGAAGAGCATCACAGGCAATTACGGCAAATACTCACTACTTGAAGGCGACCACTAGTTACTCGTATAATCCACCACACGTCACTCCGCTGTTTGAGGTACGACTCGTTAATTATTTCACTTAACACTAAATAAACACAACAATCGCCCATAATGCAGTGTTACAAATGCGAGGAACCTATTTATGATCAAGAAAATATTCACTGTAATACATGTAAGAGAGAATATCACTTTTAATGCGTGGGCATTATAATAATAATAATAATAATATTTCGGACACTTACACCAATCATCTAGTCCCAAACTAAGCAAAGCTTGTACTATGGATAACTAGATAACGGATAAACATACATAAATATTTATATAAACATCCATGACTCAGGAATAAATGTTCATATTCATCACACAAACATTTACCCGTCGCGGGATTCGAACCCGCAACCGTTGGTTTCGCTGATAGGGTCACTATCCACTACACCAATCGGTCGTCATTATGGAAGGGAAATTTAGGAAAATGGGATCCGTAAAAAAATTTGGTTGGATTTCCAAAGGAATTCCAAATATCTCAATATTATTAGCACGATTTTTTTGTTCAAATTCATTAATTTTATATTTCATATTATCTATGACGCTCTCGTCATGTTTAATTTTACCAATTTCATTCTTAATGCTTTTAACATGTAATGCCTTTCGTCATTTAATGGGACAGTAAGGGCCATAGTCCACCGCGCTGGCCCAATGCGAGTTGGGGACTTCACATGCCTTTGAATTTTTATTTCTCAGGCATGCAGGTTTCTTCACGACGTTTTCCTTCACCGTTTAAGAGCAGTGGGATAAATGTACAATAAAATTTAAAAACTCATTAGTACATGGCCTTCCTGGGAATCGCACCCGGACCTCCCAATTTAGCTGCGTCTTAACCGCTGAGCTACCGACGCTCCAACGTGCTGTTTTAACCGACTTCAAAAGGGAGAAGTTTCTCAATTCGGTGGTTTGTATGTACACCGATATCTCCGTGTTGTGGTGGTTGCTTCACGTGGTTTTTTTTTTTTATAAATGAAAGAGGATACCGTCAAGTTGGTCCCATTGTAATTTCAGCGTAATCGGTTCAGTCGTTTTTTTTGTAATCATAGTAAAACAGTTTCTTCTGTTTCGTGTACACTTTATGTCTACCTTTTGCATCAAATTTCGCTCTCACGGGTTTGCTGGAAGAGATCTCTTATAGAGATAAGTTCGCCCTTTGTACATTTTTCTTACATGTTTGTTAATGTCCATTTCTTGTGTGTCTAGTGTACAATAAAGTGTTAAAATAAAAATAAAAATAAATAAAATAAAATAGTATTACATATTTAGACGATTGTGTAGTTTTTGCACAGGAGAACTAGGGCCTGTATTAATAAATCAATCCCAATACAAGTCTTGAGACTGTATCAACCGAGATGCGTCTTAAGAAGTTGACGCTATCTCAAGCTCCGTGCTAATTTATAAACCAATCTTGAGGTCTACTCAGCTGAGATCACTTCTCAAGTATTCGCCTCAGTGGCGAATTAATGATAGTCTTGAGTTTCGTTTATTAATACGCGCACCTCTCATGTGAGTACTGCTTGAGTATGCACGTGCTTTCAGGTCTCAAGTTAGGTTTATTAATCAACACGTTTACTTGAAACCGGTCACAAGACTGTTCTCAATCTTGAGAATGGTTTATTAATAGAGGTCTAGGAGTAGATACAGTTTGGGTTTGCATGGAAAAAGTATAGAGAAGGTCGGTGGGATTATCAAGAAATATGAGATATCGAAGATCATCAGCTCGAGCTGATATAGCAAATCGCACCATCAATCAATCAATCAAATACGCTTTATTGTTTAAATAAGTTGGTTGGTTGGTGGTAGGGCATTTTAAATATCCGCCTGGCTAGCTACCATCATCTTATCTAAATCTACCGCCAAGCAACAATGTTAATAGCATTGTTGTGTTCCGGTTGTCAGAGATAAGATAGCCAGTCCCCCAAATGTTTTTCCGGGTCAGTACGCTTACACCTTCGACCTCATCTTCACTTAACATCAAGTGTGATTGAGGTCAAGTACCAACCCGTTGTGCATAAAAGAAAAAAAAATAAGGAAGGTCCATTTAAATATCTTATAGAAACTACAAATTAGGCGGCCTTATCGCTAACAGCGATCTCTTCCAGACAAACCTATCATCTCGGAATTCAATACGAGTAATTAACCACTACAAAGTAAAAAAATGATTTTATTAAAATTCTCGCTATATCTCAAATTTTTTTTTTTATGTTCATTGTCGTAATTATTATTACTTAGACATAGACATATATTTATTTGACAGCACACTATAGCAACAACAATATTAATCAAAAAAAAACAAGAAAATTACTACAATAATACAGAAATAGGGAGATTTTGAAATGATTGATATTGTGATGTAACGTTGTGCAGTTTAAGTGCGATATAAAATGAGAAAATAATTGTAACCAGTAGATCGAAATTAATAAATAACATTTATTTACTATACGGAACCTACTAATCTAGGCATAAATAATCGACGCGCGCGCGGGGGTTTTCATTCCTCGCTTCGTATGACGCTGCGGACGCGGTACCCTAGTACACGATCGAATTCCGAAGACTAACGATCGGGTCTAATCGGCTTCCTTCGGTTTTCTCTCGGCACTCGCGTTTTAACAGTCCAGAGCGACAGCTGTGTCCTTCGGTGGAAGGTCATCTGAATACTTTTCTTCCAGCTAACTATTTAAGTGTTTTGGATCCCTCTAGGGATCTCAACTTACCTAAAAGGTCTATCGGGCACTAATACCCCTGGTGAGGCGACCGTGGAGGACCCTAACCTCACGGCCTCACCTTATCGACCGGAGCTGTGGACGATTCCTGCCACGAAAAGCGAAGGCCTTCAGGCCAGTGATCCCCTTAATATTGCTCTCGAGACGTTGCGGCGGTCAGTGAAATTGAAGGCTTCAATAAAGGTTGGAACTTATCACATCTTTTATTGGCAACCCCTGACCTACCCTACCTGAGGCGAAACGCCACAGTGAGTGCTTGTGTAATACTCACCAAGTCCGACGTTTTGAGTGAGAGCCTGTACACCGAAGTAGGTGAAGGGTCCAGCTTCAAACACCAGGTTCTCGCGGCCTACCGTCACCTCCACGCGACCCTCCAGTATAAGAACGAAGTAGTCCACCTAAAAAAAAGGTAACGATAATAAATAAATATTTCGGAATATCTGGAGCGTAGGTGGCTCAGACGCGTTCTCTCAATTTGAGAGGTCCGGGTTCGATTCCCAGGCAGGCCATGTGTTTATTCATCATACAAACATATGCCCCTAGCGGGATTCGAACCCGCGACCTTTTTGTATAGCAGCAGAGGTTCTAACCACTACACCACCAAACAGGTCGTCAGATGTTAATCCAGGTTAATCTATCAATGACCTGGATTACCACACCTGTAGGCAATGTTTTTTGTTGAACCGATTTTGATGAAATCTTCCACGCGGACAAAGTCGCGGGCGGAAAGCAGGTATGTGGTTCCAAGTTCCATCAAGTAGGTTTCGAAAGGACACTTACAGACTTGCCCTCCCGGAACACGTATCTCTTGGGGTCATCCTTGTCCTCGTCCCCGCGCAACTTGATGTGCTGGATGACGTCCTGTTTGAGGAGACGACGCAACACCGTCTCAGATATCATGTCGGCCCGGAACGCGCCCACGCCTGTAGGAAAACGACATTTTTTTTAATTTATTAAGGACAATAAACAGTTTTACAGTGTGTATAACTTACAACATTATTAACAAACAAATATGGATGATTGTAAAAACAGCAGCATTATCCACAAATTACTAACAACTCAGTACAAAACTAAAGGAATAACTAAACTAAAACTAAAATAAACAACGCAATCTACCTGTTATATAAATAATAATAATATAAATAAATATCCTTAGACATACACACAACGCCATCTAGTTCTACAGTAAGCAACTATAGGCTTGTGTTGTGGATACCAGATGGTTGATACACTACATAAATACTTTTTTTTTTTTTGTAAATAAATACTTATTATAAATGAAAACATCCATAACTCGGGTACACATGTCCGTATTCATCACACAAACAATATGCCCCTAGCGGGATTCGAACCCGCAACCTTTTTGGTATAGTGGGCAGAGTTGCTGACCATTACACCAAACAGGTCGTTATATACATGAAGTATCAGATGTAGTCGTAGAAGCTACAGTTTAAATATAAGGAATATAATATGTAGAAATAGTTGATGACAGCAATTTAAAATTTATTGAAATATTATTTATTTATACATTTTGTAAACACACACATATGTTTGCAAAACAAGGAAGAAGGAAATATATACGGTGACCTTTGTTTATTTACAATACAATACAATACAAATACACTGACATTTTAGTTCAAAATGGTTAAATTATTTTATATCGTCTTTTCAAACACACTCATAAACTTGACATTATAAATATGACGACCTGTTTGGTGTAGTGGTTAGCAACTCTGACCACTATACCAAAAGGTCGCGGGTTCGAATCCCGCTAGGGGCATATGTTTGTGTGATGGATGAATATGGATATAATATGGATATGTGTCGATGCTCACGTCGGCTGCTGAATGCGAGGTCGGTGCAGGAGTATAGGATAAGCAAACTCACTTGATTAATATCTCTTTATCATTTAATACTCAAGAGAAACGTCCAGTACACTGTAACAACGTAGTAGCTAGCGCCAGCGCACACAGGCACACAGGTGTTGCCAGATGAGACTTACAAAAATATACTAAATAAAATACCATAGGTACTTTCGGTTGATCACAATATGTGTATTTATTTACAAAAGAAAATGTATTTATGTAGTATATCAACCATCTGGTATCCACAACACAAGCCTAGTTGCTTAATGTGGAACTAGATGGCGTTGTGTGTATGAATAATTAAGCCTAAAAAAAACGAGCGTTAGTTGTAATTTTTTTAGATAACCCTATTTTTCATTTGTGTCTTAATAACAATAAATACTAACTGATATTTAATTCGGCAGACTTTTGTTAAACACAGTTAACTTATTGATAGATAAAAAACGAATCATTGGAAAGTAACCAAATATGGAATAGTATCCCTAATTTGGAATACCGGCATTTCTTGTAAACAAAGACTTCTAGACGTAATAATTAGTAATCGTTTATGTCTATCTATCCCTATATATATCCCTATATATACGCGTACAGGATTCGACGTGTCAGTCCAGCGAGTGCCTTGCCCATGGCGAGACAGTTTTGTTTTGTTGCTGGCAGAAAACTTATTCAGGTACGTAAATATTAAGTATTTTTCGTAATACAATAACAAAAATTATTATATTTATTGCCTCTATGTATTGTATAAATGTTTGTTTGATAGTTTGGAGGCATTTTATTGCAATATTTAATTGAAATTTGAAAAATACGAATATAAGTTTAAATTATTTAGAAATCCCAAATATGGACAGTTCATGGGGTCCAAATATGGACTATCCTGTCCAACTAAGTATTTTGATTTTGATCTTGTTTTATTAGAATGGCGGCTATCAATACAAAAGCAAAACGAAAAGAATGGAATACAGATTATATGGCAGAGGCTATAAAAATGGTTGAGAGATAAAAAAATGGGTTATATAAAAATCACTTTGATGTACCGTGATCTACTTGGTTTCGCTTATGCCAGAAAAAGAAACTGCCTCCAGAAGAAGCTGCAACCACCACATTAGGTAGAAGAACTACTCCCTTTTTAAATTTGACTGATAAAGTTCATAGAGATACTCATAGGAGGTTGATTTTTGATAGTTTCTATAGTGATCCATATTTGGGGTACCTATTCCATTAATAGATACCTTTATGTTGTTGATTTTGAGAATTTACAGTACTTATAATTAATAAATATAAATACAAGACTGTTACTATTTAGAGCGCAAATATATGATTGGTTATAATTACGAATTAAAGTTATTGATTTCTTTAATATGTTTTATTTGTAGTGGTAGAGCCACGCTGTAAGCTATTAGCTTGCAGCATGAATGGGCCGGCTCGACCGGGGAAGTACCACCCTCTCGCAGAAGACCGACGTCTGAGTACTGGCATTTTGCCACTGCGCTTCGTCCGGCGAGCGAGGGCGCCGGAGGCCCACCTTCCAGTCTCTCTCCAGAATGGTAGCGGTATTTAAAGAGTTAGTACCCCAGGAGGGTACCAGCACTGCTGGAGAATCCCTCATCGCTCAGGCTGCCCTACTTATTCTGGGGTGGACACCTTCCTCAAAGGCCGGCAACGCATCTGTGACCCTTTTGGTGTTGCGGGTGTCCATGGGCGGCGGTGATTGCTTTCCATCAGGTGACCCGCATGCTCGTTTGCCGCCCTCTCATATAAAAATAAATAAATATATATTTATGCCTAAAAAACAAAACGGTATTCCATATTTGGTTACCTTCCTAGTTACGCATGCATGTATTTTAGCTGAAAATGTCGTCGAGCTGCATTGCTTAAGAAATAAAAGTGAGAACTCATATTTTGTAACGATAATTTCTCTAAATGTTTTGAATTTAAAGAAATACCCATTTTTTTTTTCAACACATTTTTCACCGTTAGCTTATTTAGTTACTTACTTAGTACTTGCGTTTCTTACAAATGCTTAATCGTGGATATTCGTTTTTCCGTGGTCAAACCGTATTTTCCCTGGGCTACTCTACGCTTTGACTGTCAATTACTGTCACAATTAGTATTAGGTCTTTATCTATGAAATTGGAGATTTTTTTCTTCGTTAATCATAATGTACCAACTCCTACGATTCTATAGCTATTTCCTTTGTTGTTAATTTGGAAAATAGAATATATTTTCAAGGTTTCACATGAAATAATTTTTAATGTCTGAGCTAAATCACATAATAAAAAAAAAAACCTGAACACAGCTCTTTTCATGAGCTTCCCATATTATTCCTTAGATTCGCAGAAACTTTTATAAAGCGGTTACTTTTAAAAATTAAAACTGCCTATATTTAACTTAATGTTATCCGATAATACACACAAAGTTAGGCCAAATTTGGATTTGCCGTTCCCAAAATAATTTTAAAAATGTAATGCAATAAATATTGGGTATTTACCTATGAAATTGGAGTTTTTGTCTTCGTTAATCATATGTACCAATTCCTGCGATTTTCAAAGCTATATCCAAATTTGTTTTTTATTTGGAAAATGGAATATTATTTCAAGGTTTCACATGAAATATTTTTTCATTTCTGTGCTAAATCACATAATAAAAAATATTTGAACAGAGCTCTTTTCATGTGCTTCCCATAATCATTTCTTAGATTCGCAGAAACTTTTAAAAATTAAAACTGCCTATATTTAACTTAATGTTATCCGATAATACACACAAAGTTAGGCCAAATTTGGATTTGCCGTTCCCAAAATAATTTAAAAAATATTTGTATGGAGAAAACAGTCTGAAATTCTTCATATAAAACGCCAATTTCATAGGTAAGGACTTAATACATACAATCAGGAAAATTATGAAACCAAGATTTTGGACTCACTAGTGCTGAGGAACTGGAAGGTGGCCAACACCAGCTGCGGGGACACGTGCACGCGCTGATTTTGATGGCCGGCAAACGCGGCCAGGTCCTGGAACTTGTTCTCTGGCCGCATCAGACGCCTCTTGGTGCGGTTGTCGCCTGGCGAATTAAAAAGTTACAACTATATTAAAAAAGTCTGTAAAGTGGGTTGTCTGGAAGAGATCGCTTTTAGTGATAAGACAGCCTGTTTGTGTTATATTGTTATTATCAAAAATTATTGAAAATTATTTTGCACAATAAAGAGTATTTGTATTGTATTGTATTGTATGAAATTCTTTATTTGTTTTTTTTATGGCATGAGATTCTGGTACACCTTTAGGTGTTAAAGGTCACATCACAATTCCCAATGATTACTTACTGAATACGTCAGTCTCGTCAACGATCTCTGCCTGGATCATTTCCTCGATGACGTCTTCCAAGGTCACCAGGCCGACCGTCTCGTACACGGGGTCGCCGTCGCCTTCTTTGTCGATACGCTGCACGAAAGCCATGTGACCTTTGTGACCTGGGGATAAGGGATACCATACATTAATATTGACTGAAGTCCCGATCCAATATGTAGGTCCAAAGTAGGTATATCCTTGGACATACACACAACGCCATCTAGTTCCACATTAAGCAACTATGGGCTTGTGTTGTGGATACTAGATGGTTGATATACGACACAAATACTTTTTTTTTGTAAATAAATAAATATATAAATGAATAACATCCATAACTCGGGAACACGTGTCTATATTCATCATACAAACATAATAAATGCCCCTGGCGGGATTTGAACTCGCAACCTTTTGGCATAGCAGTCAGAGTATACATACATCAAACAAGTCGAAGTAGCAAAATACAAGAATATAAGTAATATAAGATTTAAAAAATATATTGTTATAATAAATATGGTTTTATTTATTTATTTATTTATTTATTGCATATCACATGGTTCACATAGGTGTTAAATATAAAAGTGTACAAGCATGTGACACCCTGTAAGGGCACCGCAAAAGTATGAGAGAGAGCTTCTTATAATTAATTATTTATATTAACTTAAAGAAATCTAGCTTAAAGAGATCTAACATTTTTCATATTCAATACAAAATTTCTTTACATTAACCTAGAACTAACTTAAAACTGTTTTCTACTTATTTTAAACACTTTTATAATATTACCTGTTTGTACTTACTATACTATTTTATTAGATACTTAACTTTTAATTATATATATTTCAGTACATAAGATACATTATTTATTAGACTTATTATCATTTAGTAGTTCTCCTATATTATAAAATGCTTTACTTAATAAATATTTTTTCAACAATTTTCCAAAACGTGATAAATTTTCTTCATTTTTAATATGGTTAGGGATAGAATTATATATTTGTGCAATACAAAATTATTTGCAGTTCCTACTTTAAAACATCGGAATTTTATGAGATAAATATTATTTATTACTGAACTGCCCAAGGAAGGAGGGTGATGGTTTTCGAGTGTATGTACGTATGCGTCAGTGGCTCAGCGGTTAAGACGCGGTCTCCCAATGTGGGAGGTCCGGGTTCCATTCCCAGGCAGGTCATTTACCAAAAATTTTTAAATTTAATTACTTATGTGCATTTATTCGACTGGTCTTAATCGGTGAAGGAAAACATCGCGAGGAAACCAGCATGCCTGAGAAACTCAAAGGCATGTGAAGTCCCCAACTCGCATTGGGCCAGCGTGGCGGACTATGGCCCTGTACCTGTACTCCCCCTCATTATACGAGGGAAGGCCTATATCCCTGCAGTGGGATGTTTTATGGTAAAAAATCTAATAAGGCGGCCCGTGAAATCTAATATGGCGGCCCGTGAAATTCAAAATATGCTGTCGGGTTTTTTGGTTTTTCAACTCAAATTGTTTGACGACCTGCATGTTTGGTGTAGTGGTTAGCAACTCTGATCACTATACCAAAAGGTTGCGGGTTCGAATCCCGCTAGGGGCATATGTTTGTGTGATGAATACGGACATGTGTACCCGAGTTATGGATGTTTTCATTTATAAGAAGTATTTATTTACAAAAAAAAATGTATACAGGGCGTCCCACGGCTATGCCACATGGAGGAAAAGTACCTTGAATTTTGTAGATGGAACATTTTACTGAAAGAAGACATTATTTTAATTTAAAAAACAATTTAAACTGCATTCATAGATTTTTAAATAAGTACATGGTTGAACCGGGAATCGAACCCTTTATTTATAAAAAAAAAATTACCATGTAACTTTATCATACCAATTGAAAGGCTTCATCATAAGGATAATTTTTTGCTAAATAACATAGTGTCAGAAATAAAAGGAAGACCATGAATTTTAACATTTTTAATACAAAATTAATCAAATTTATCAAATGCTCAAAATGAGTCCCATCCTGTTCAATACAAAGTCGCACTCTTTTGATTATTTCGCTCCCTGTCGATTTTTTGATCATGTTGTGGTGGATATTTAGAATAATACGTCGAAGTTCAGTTTGTAGCTCGTGGACACTTTGACACTGGTTCCACAACACAAGCCTATAGTTGCTTACTGTGGAACTAGATGGCGCTGTGTGTATTTTATAATTTAATTATTATCATTTACTTGAGTGGCGGCCCGTTTCCCAAGCCTGCCTAATATGGTTAGATACATTGCCGTGAGACTACCTATACCTTCCATTGTAAACAAATTGATATGGCAAATATCACGTAGTGCTAAATATTACAATGACTGTTCAGTGTTCATGTTGCTGTGAGCTCACTGAATGAATCATATAACGTAACTTTACAATTTGATATTGACCTTTGAAAACACAATTGTATGACGTAGTCAGTTGCGGCTGAATTTGAACATCGAAATACAAAGAAGTGCGAAGAACTGTGGTCCGAAAGATCGTAGTCCGACACATTGTTTGAGCGAAAAACAATACAGCGACAGAATACTACTTTGTTCTGCGACGAACGCTAGTATTTGTCTAACTATGTTTAGCCGAAGCATCTATTGCCAGACGTTTTGGTTTTCAGAATATTATTAACAATATTATTATTATAAAAACACAATCTAACATCGAACATTCTGAAGCTAACAAACAGTGTCGGGGTGCTCCGACCCATATTGCTCGCTCGCTACAGAGATAGGGGTGGTCTAGAAAAAGTAACTTCGACATAAAGTAATTCTATTAATTTAAATTATGGTAAGTAATACATCTGTCAAACATCAAAAAGTAGTGCTGATAATCGTTTAACCGTTTTTCTAGTATGTGAAAAAAGTTATATAAAATAATGACTCTGGCAATTGAAATGTCTTATTGCCGCTTTCGAACAATTGTAATTCGAGCAAGAAAGTTTCGAAAGTATGATAAGTTACCAATTTTCTTTCTACGCCTTCTTCATGGCCTCTTCACTGCATTACGGATTTATACATTTCGCCCTTTATACTTAAAATATATCATAAATATATTTATATAATAATAAACCAATGTAATATGTATTATTGCTCACGCGTGACCAAAAACAGTAGTTATTTTTAAGTGTCACGATTGCATTGTGGTTTGAAGCATTTTCCTACTAGATACAGTTATAGTGGTATAAAGTGTCAGGATTAAACAGAGTGTCTACCTACGGGGAAGGAACGATTATTGACATAATTTAATCAGACTGCCCTAGGTATGTACTCGTATGTAGATTTCTATCAATCAATTTCATAGGTAAGGACGTATTAAGATACTCTCATTTTGGTCACGTTTCTATGGTAAGTGATGTATTTTTTACAACATAAATATACAAGTCAATAGTTTATGGTAACAGATCTACAATCATATTTACATTAATCAATCAATCAATCAAATACTCTTTATTGCATAATTAACAAAAGCTACATGAAGCATACAGCGTACCTACATCATTAATCGCACAAAAAGGCGGCCTTATCGCTAACAGCGATCTCTTCCAGGCACACCTTAGGGTAAAGATACAAGTTACCAGTAGGTGAGGTTCTATGTTACCTCCAGTAGCCTAAATTAGCGGTTCCCAATGTTTTGACATTGGAAATGTCTTTTCGTTCCCTCCAGTGTAGGCTCCGATTTCACGAAAAAGTGCGACCCCCGTATATGGGAGAGTTGTAAAGATATGATATTCAAAAAAGGCTCAAAAGACGCGTATTCGTGAGAGCTGTAAGGTGCAAAAAGAATTATTCGAGAAAGTCAAAAACGAAAAAAGTTATGGCCGAAATAGTGAAAAGAAAATATATATTTCTTCTGGATTTTTGATTTTGGATGCGAAAGTTTGGATGCTTGTTTGTTTGTTTGTTGTTCAAGTGATTGAGCCGTGAGGCGAAACGGATTTGGATGAAATTTGGTATATAGGAAGAATGTACGCTGGATTGAGACAGGATATTTTTTATCCCGTTAAAGTGAGTAGTCCCGGGGGATAAATAAATTTCCGCGACAAAGTTATTCTACGCAGGCGGAAAAAAAGTTGTTTATAAGAGAAAAAACTCCTCTGGACAATTTAGTCAGCTACAATTTATTGCCTTTTTTTTCTTTTTTTATCCACAACGGGTTAGCAATTGACCTCAATCACACCTGACGTTAAGTGAAGATGAGGCCGAAGGTGGTAGCGTACTGACCCGGAAACCCAATATTATTTGGGGGACTGGCTATCTTATCTCTGACAACCGGAACACAACAATGCTATTAACATTGCTGTTTGGCGGCAGATTTAGATAAGATGGTGGTAGCTAGCCAGGCGGACATTTAAAATGCCCTACCACCAACCAAACCGAGTACTAAATATGTACCCCGCTGGGGATCGAACCCGCGACCTCCGAATCGTACACCCAATGTTGTTTACATTGAGCCACGGAGGCGGTTAAACTTTGCCTAAAACAAAGATGATCGGGTTAAGGGTTTGTCCTGTAACCTAGCCTTTTTGAAAAAAGTCAGAACATTGTACTTTTATTATCCCTACTTTCTGGTCGTTCAGCGACAATATTTCTTCGAATTCCGTAGATTCATTTCCAATGTGCTCGATAGTCGTGTGAGGCACAAAATCTGTGAATTTTATGACAGAGAAGAAGACTAAATTATAAGTGATGTGGATCATCACCTGGATGAGTGGAAGTCTACCACTGTACGTTTCTCAAGAAACTTCTTACCACGTACGACCACCCTGTGGAACGGACTTCCGGCAGCGGTATTCCCGAACGAGTACGACATTGGAACCTTCAAGAAACGAGCCTACACCTTCCTCAAAGGCCGGCAACGCAACTGTGACACTTTTGGTGTTGCGGGTGTCCATGGGCGGCGGTGATTGCTTTCCATCAGGTGGAAAATGACAAAAGTGATTGTATCTTGTAGTTTGAATATTTTTATGTCTTACCATGAGAAGAAGGAATAAATTATAAATAAAAAAAATTGTACAACTAGACGTATTTTTAGATATATTGGTTAGAAATCGATCACGCCGTTTACGCTACACGAGGTAACAGAAATCAATATACATACACTCGTTAAAACATTACCTTCCTTTTTGGGGCTGTCAGGTAAAAATTACAAACAAACAGACGGACATGACGAAACTATAAAGGTTCCATTTTTCTGTTACTGTTGAATACTCGAATCTTGAAAAATTGATTAATCAATCAAATAAAAAATAAATAAAAAAATGTTATACAACAAAACGTTGTTGCTTTATTGTTAAATTTTATATTATTTAATGACATCGACAGTGGTGTTGATTCGGATGTAAGTACACCAACTAAACTAAAACGAGTTTTGGAGTGGTGCCGTCGCATCGTACTGTTCCAGAGAGAAAGCGACAGTACTACTTTAAAACTGGTTTTAGTTTAGTTTAGTTTGTGTATCGACACCATTATTGTGACATTATACTAAATTAACCGACATTTTATTATTGTCACAAATAACCTAGCATTATTGTAATTGATGGATTATTATTTTTAACCGCCTCCGTGGCTCAATGTAAACAACACCGAGTTTACGATTCGGAGGTCGCGGGTTCGATCCCCAGCGGGGTACATGTTTAAGTACTCGGTTTGGTTGGTGGTAGGGCATATTAAAATGTCCGCCTGGCTAGCTACCACCATCTTATCTAAATCTGCCGCCAAGCAGCATGTTGTGTTCCGGTTGTCAGAGATAAGATAGCCAGTCCCCCAAATGTGTTGGGGTTTCCGGGTTAGTACGCTTCCACCTTCGACCTATCTTCACTTAACATCAGGTGTGATTGAGGTCAAGTACGAACCCGTCGTGCATAAAAAAAAAATATTATAATTTTTTATTTGATTGTAATTGTTTAGGTATTTAAATCTATTATTTTATTATGAATTCTATTCAGCATGCCAGTTCTTGGTGAAATGTGTGATACTTTATTATAATATTTAAAAACCTTGTGTACCACATTTTTGAAAGAAAGAAAGAAAGAAAACAGTTTATTTACCACAAGTGGGCACACACTAAATGTACAGAACAAACTTAAAAAGAACAAATTACAAAACATATAAAGATAAACATAATAAATTTTGAGTGCCACTGTGGCAAAAAGGGTGGGACTCAGCATTATGCTCAGTTCCAGGAACTGGGCGCTGTTCTTCCGTCCCACCCTGGGAGAGGAAAGCGATGTGTAAAAGAGTGTGTACTAATATGTGCTTGTTATGTAGCGGGTAAGTATTGTGTCATTGTAAAAGTGCAGTGTGTGAATGTGACAAAGAAGATAATAAACACATAAATACAAGCATAACATAAATATGAATATAGGTATTTATAAATATATAAATATGATATAACAACAAACATAAAGGCTACATCATCGGCCTCGATTTATTTATTTTTAGCAAATAAAGAATATTTTCTATTCTATTGTATTCCGCCCTGTGGTCGCAACTTAATTTCCTACATTTAGCATATACGATAGAAAATAATGAAAGTAATTCCGCAGACCATGTGTTCACCTCAATCAATAGCTCATATTAATGTATACATTCGTCCATCTGGTCGCCCAATGAATCACTTATAACCTTCAACAGACAGAAACGCGTATTTTTGGCGTCCTAAGCGATGCTTTCACGTGCTAGCCTATTTAAAAAAAATTCTTATCGCTTGCATCTCCGGGTACTTCTGACCAACCAGCAAACACAACGAAAGCAAAATATGATTATGATAGTGAATACGCGTGTGTATATGTCTGATTCATGATGAATGCGTAATCGCACATGTATTGTGGGCACTGGGAACGTAAAGGTAAGTGACTCAATGTAAACAACATAGGGTTTACGTATCTAAGGTCGCGGGTTCGATCCTCAGCGGGGTATACATGTTTAGTACGCCATGTAAAGTTCGAATTTTGTATCATAGGTATGCATCAGTGTCTGTACGTCTTTTGGGCGTAGTTGGTATGCAGCGTAGAGCGACCTTGACTATCTCGTGCGCATGGTGGCTTGAAGCCTCATCACTTCTGGGCAGTCCAAGAGGTCATCTCTGTCTATATTCACGAAAATAAGTCAGCTGTACCTTATACTTTGGTCACAAGAGAACTTTTTATTAGCCCTTAGATTACGTAACTTCCTCTAGATATATCGTTATCGATTACGTTGACCAATGAGAAACCGTCAAATTGACGAACGAGCGATGAGCCAACCAATCACATGTCAGAACGTAACCGATGACGACAACGATGAAATTATATAATAGAACCTCGTCCGATAGTAAATGTGTAATTTTTTCGTTTTGATTCACTCCTCTCGGGGAAGGCAAAGGGATCTATGCCCATACAGCCATTTCTTATTTTTCTTATTTCTTCAGTTTAGTGAGTGAAATCAGTGTCAGTCAATAAAAGTTATTCGTCGTATAGAGAGTCTAGTCACGGTCAAGTAATTCTTCAGTAGAGTGGCAGAATGCTTTACGAAAGATTGTGGCGGTTTCTTGTGGGAACCCGAAAGCTTCGTTACGCACTTTAATTTATGCTTCCCTTCACTTGTACACCATCACTGACTTTTGCTGCACAATATTCTGCCATTATTAAACCACTAAACTCAGAATGCACAAATTATAAGAATTTAAAACAAAAATGCAACATCGCTCGCTGAGTTCCCGCCAAGAAGCAGATAGTAAATGTTGGTTTTCGGTTTGATGTAAGGAATAAATTAGATATGTTTATACGTATATCGGACCGCTAGGCGCTAACGTTTTGTTTATGGATGCTAACTTTGTGTGGGATGAAAGAGATAGTGTTAATTGCAATACATAAACAACAATTGAAATGTTTCAGGCGCTTTTGAAACCATTGTGCTAGATTAGGGATGCCAGGGAGCGTCGGTGGCTCAGCAGTTAAAGCAAAAATGCTTTATTTTGTAGGTACACAGAGTACACTTAAAATAGTCAATATTATATTTTTTAAGCTACTACTTGTTCAAAATGCAGTTTTCCCCTGAGAAGAACAAGCAGGAAACTTGAAGGGTTGCTCTTTTCATATCAGGCTTTGATTTTACATAAAAGGTTTTTATATTTGGTATTTTATATTATATTTTTATATTACGACCGATTGGTGTAGTGGATAGTTTAGCGAAACCAACGGTTGCGGGTTCGAATCCCGCGACGGGTAAATGTTTGTGTGATGACTATAAACATTTATTCCTGAGTCATGGATGTTTATATAAATATTTATGTATGTTTATCCGTTATCTAGTATCCATAGTACAAGCTTTGCTTAGTTTAGGTCTAGATGATTGGTGTAAGTGTCCGAAATATTTATTTATTTATATTTCATTATTAATTGTGAAATAGCCTGGCATGCGAACGATCTGATTATGTCCAGGGATGATTATCATCTAAAATAGTCTCATATTTCATAATATGCTTTGTTAATAAGTTTCTGCTTTATAGTATATTTAAATTTATTGAGAGGAAGATTTTGTATATCAACTGGAACCTTATTGAAAAAAGCGTATACATAACCCTTACATCAAGACGCGGTCTCCCAATTTGGGAGGTCCTGATTCGATTACCACGTAGGCCATATACCAATGAGTTTTTAAATTTTAACCCTGGCCCGCATCTCCTCAATCACTCCCACTTTGAACACTCATCTTCTCTAGAACACTTATCCCCACATTATCCTAACACTCACCCTCCTTAAACTGCTTCAGCATGACATCCAAGGTGACATCCTCGAAGACAAAGTTACAGTTATACTGGTAGTATGTGCAGATCGTCCGCAGCGGGGTGTTGTCGTCAGGGTCCACGAAGGCCAGATCTTTGGTGAAGAGCACTGTCACTATGTTGCCGGGGTTGCCTTCGTACACCGGGATTCGGGAGTAACCTGAGAAACAATTTTTTTATTAAATTTATTTGAGAGAGAGAGATAGTAAGATAGACAGACAGACAGACAGACAGATAGATAGATAGACAGACAGATGTCAGACAGACAGATAGACAGACAGACAGACAGACAGACAGACAGACAGACAGACAGATGGACAGACAGATACATAGACAGGCAGACAGATGTCAGACAGATAGACAGACAGACACATAGACAGACAGATGGACAGACAGACATACAGATAGATAGATAGACAGACATACAGATAGATAGATAGACAGACAGACAGACAGATAGATAGATAGACAGACAGACAGACTGATAGTCAGACAGACAAATGGACAGACAGACAGACAGATAGATAGACAGACAGACAGATTGTCAGACAGACAGACAGATTGTCAGACAGATAGATAGACAGACAGACAGACAGACAGACAGATAGACAGAGAGACAGACAGATAGACAGACAGACAGATAGACAGACAGACATAGATAAACAGATATATAGATATACGGATTGATAAATCGTTTATTTGTTCCTCCAGTGACACACTTACCATGTTCAAAGATAAACATATTTTATAACATTCTATATAAATAACGTCAGGATACACTAGAGTATGTGTGTGCTACATCGTACAAACGTACAAACGGATCCTAGCTCCTTCGGTTAGGTGTATATGTATAATTGCTCAGCTTAACTACCACCATCTAATCTAAATAAGATGGGGTTTCTGGGTCAGTAGCTACCACCTTCGGCCTCATCTTCACTTAACATCAGGTGTGATTGAGGTCAAGTGCTACCCGTTGTGCATAAAAAAAAAACTATCTATGCTGAGATGGGGACTTGATTTGATACCACTTTGCGAGGCGAAAACTAACTAGCTACTGCTTACTTTTAGATTAGTGTTTCATATTTTCTGTTGTGTTATGTAGTATTTGGTCCATTCAACGACACACATTTTTTTTTTGCAAAAAAAATCAAAATCAAAGTCAAAAATGTTTTTATTTCGTAAGTTATAAGAATAACATTTGAAATCGTCATGACATACAGTTAATTATTCTTTATTGCACCAAAAATATTACAATAACAGAGTACAAACAATAGGTCACGTACAAAGGTGGACTTATCTCTTTAAGAGATCTCTTCCAGCCAACCTGAGCATTGAAATAGCAGTTATCGCTCATTCACTAGGCAGTCTCCCCAGAGAAGAACGAGCAAGAAACTCCAGGGTTGCTCTTTTTAAATAAGTCAATACAAATACAATTTGAGATACCTAATTGTAAAATTTATGATTCGACAAAGAAAAATAAGAATAAAATATACTGGATAATGGCGAGCGGTTCATGTCCACGCATTCTTATCATCCAGATAGTCAGAAATTTTATAATAGCCTTTGGCACATAGTTTCCGTTTAATGGTTGTTTTAAATTTATTTAAAGGCAAATTTTGAATGTCTACCGGAACCTTATTGTAAAAGCGTATACATTGTCCCTTGAATGACTTAGTGACTTCGTGTAAGCGACTGCTATGGACAGCAAGTTTATTTTTATATCTTGTATTAACATTGTGTATTTCACAATTTTTCCTAAACAAATACAGATTCTCTCTTACGTACATTAAGTTTTCGTAAATATATTGCGATGCCAAAGTAAATAATAGATCGGGTTGATCTATTATTTTAATGTGTGTCGCTGAATGGATCAATTATTTTAATGTGTGTCGCTGAATGGATCAATTATTTTAATGTGTGTCGCTGAATGGATCAATTATTTTAAGTGTGTCGCTGAATCGGTTAATTATTTTAAGTGTGTCGCTGAATGGATCAATTATTTTAATGTATGTCGCTGAATGGATCAAATAAAGTTTTCTTATTTTCATAATTATACCGGATGAGTTTTTTTTACCGTAGGGAAAAAAATAAGGCATATTAGGTAAGTGAAATAGATGGTATTATATAGGCAGCTTTTTTTTTCTTTCTTTCTTTTTTTTCAAAACCATCGTTGACGCATGCGCCGGCCGTAGATTGATATGCGACTGGCAGGATTGGTATGGTTCCCATCACGCGAAAATATGGAACTCATATTTTCTCCGTGTTTTCATTGTTTATTTAATTTAAATGATGTAAAGTCCTGGGCCGATTACGTCACCACATCTCCAGACCCCCCCTCCCGTGCACACTCAAAGGGATCAAATTACATGGTCTCAGATAAACACATCTGGTTCACGTTCTATTGCGTCTAATCTCTTTCTGTAGACTGTTTTTTTTTTTGGCCTTTTGAATAACAGAGCCGCATAACTATAAACAAATCAGGTCAGGTATTATATTACTAAACAAATAATAACCTGTTGATTACAGAGTACCTACCTAGTTGGGTCGGGTCGACTGGTACCGATTGGTACCAGCGGGGCTTGTCAGTATGCGCTATTAGGTGGTACCTATCGGATGTGGAATAGGCTACATACGCGACCGTCAAATGACACAAATAACGCTTTATTCGATGATGATTTTGAAAAAAAAAAATATTAAACTACCTATGCCAATACCTTCTATTACGTTATTACTCCTCCGCCGCTCCGCCGCCTCCGTGGCTCAATGTAAACAACATTAGGTTTACGATTCGGAGGTCGCGGGTTCGATCCCCAGCGGGGTACATGTTTAAGTACTCGGTTTGGTTGGTGGTAGGGCATTTAAAAAATGTCCGCCTGGCTAGCTACCACCATCTTATCTAAATCTGTCGCCAAGCAGCAATGTTAATAGCATTGTTGTGTGCCGGTTGTCAGAGATAAGATAGCCAGTCCCCCAAATGTGTTGGGGTTTCCGGGTCAGTACGCTTCCACCTTCGACCTCATCTTCACTTAACATCAGGTGTGATTGAGGTCAAGTACGAACCCGTCGTGCATAAAAAAAAAAAAAAAGTTACCTATGAAATTGGCGTTTTGTATGAAGAATTTCATTAGGACTGTTTTCTCCATATAAACATTTTTTTTTTTGGGAACGGCAAATCCGAATTTGGCTAAACTTTGTGTGTATTATCGGATAACATTAAGTTAAGTATAAGCAGCGTTAATTTTTAAAAGTAACCGCTTTAGAAAAGTTTCAGCGAATCTAAGAAATGATTAAGAGAAGCACATGAAAAGAGCTCTGTTATTTTTTTTTTATTATATGATTTAGCCCAGAAATTAAAAAAATATTTCATGTGTAACCTTGAAATAATATTCCATTTTCCAAATTAAAGACAAAAACAAATCTGCTTCTTAAAATACAAGAGCAATCTTAGTTTAGGAGCAGGGCCCATTAATTTTGCTTAAATGTATTTGCTATGTACCTCCTAATTCTTTAATTCGCTGATTGTAACTTAGCCTAAGTTTGAGTCAATAAACTTAAAAAAGAAAAAAAAAAAATTTGGATATAGCTTTGAAAATCGCAGGAATTGGTACATATGACTAACGAAGAAAAAAAACTCCAATTTCATAGGTAAAGACCCAATATTTCACTTACCTAATATGCCCTATTTTTTTTCCTAACGGTAAAAATTCTCATCCAGTAATAGTACATTATACCTGACTTAACAATCTCCGTCATCGTCTCGAAGTCCAGAACACTGGTAATGGGCAGCATATAGCAGTCCTTCAGCTTCGTCATCACGTTGTGTACAGTCTTTTTACGAAGGTCTAATGCTCCAGATATGATGTTCACCTCCTCTTTATCCAGGTCGTTCACGTGGTTAGTGACCTGTTTCAATTGAAGCTTCAAAAGCAGTTAGAATATGATCTTTAGTTATTACTGTATCTAAGAAAGGTCGCGGTGTGTTTAGTATTCGGCTTTGTTGGTGGTATTCCGACTGTTTGAGATAAGATAGCCAGTGCAAATTGGGGGTTCGCGTGAGCGAGCTTCCGCCAACCTAATCTTCACTTAACATCAGGTGTGATCGAGGCCAAGCGTTAATGGCTAGTCCGTTGAGATAAGATCGCCAGTCATAATTGGGGGTTCGGATGAGCGAGCTTCCGCCAACCTCATATTCACTTAACATCAGGTGTGAGTTCAAGCGCTAATGGCTAATCTGTTGAGATAAGATAACAAGTCCAAATTGGGGGTTCGGACAAGCGAGCTTCCGTCAACCTCATCATCACTTAACATCAGGCGTGATTGTGGTCACGTGGTGGTAGTCTACCTCAGCAGATTGTAGAGGTAGCTGTCTGCTCTCTGGTCACCAGAGACTTCTACCAAGCGTGCCAAAATCGGAAAATTATCCGGTGTGCTTCCAGCTCCCATGGCGCCATAGTCTCTAGTTTTTTTTGAAGCACTATACAGGGCGTCCCAAAGTTATGGGACATGAAGGGGAAGTACCTTAAATATCGTAGATAGTGATTTTGCTCAAAGAAGACTTTATGTTATTTTTAAAAGTTAGTAATTCTGCATTCATAGATTTTCTAAAAATTATTTGCTTCGGCTGGGAATCGAACCGACTCAAATGTGAAAAAAAAAACACCCTACTTTTATGATGCCAATCGAAAGAATAGCTAAAAAATAATAACTCTGCCTAAGTAACATAGTATTTTAAAAGAAAGGAACAACGTGAAATTAATCATTTTAATCAAATAAAAAACATACATGAAACTGCCGTAGTCAATTAAGTAGGTATTTTTTTGTAAATTAATTAATTAAATGCTCAAAATGTGATCCCTCTTGTCTTACGCAAATCGCCAATCTTTTAATGAGCCCGCTGCCTGTTGATTTTCTAATCATTTTATGGTGAACACTCGATGTGATATGGCACAATTTCCCTATTTTATGAAGTGGGTACTTATTTACGAATAATCAATGCTATCTTTGGAATGATAATATCGCTACTTTTCGAACGTCGTCGGCAATAAATAACTTTCTTGAAATTTGACTCAATCATTTTATGTTGTTCCTTTCTTTTAAAATACTATGTTACTTAGGCAGAGTTATTATTTTTTAGCTATTCTTTCGATTGGCATCATAAAAGTAGGGTGTTTTTTTTTTCACATTTAAGTCGGTTCGATTCCCAGCCGAAGCAAGTAATTTTTAGAAAATCTATGAATGCAGAATTACTAACTTTTAAAAATAACATAAAGTCTTCTTTGAGCAAAATTCACTATCTACAATATTTAAGGTACTTCCCCTTCATGTCCCATAACTTTGGGACGCCCTGTATACGGATATTTAATATTTACGCACATTTTTTCGGGATATAAATTATAATCAATAGGTAAGGCAGTCTCTGCGTATGAGAATGAGGGTTCCAGGGTTGGTTGGTGGTAGGGCATTTTAAATGTCCTCCTGGCAAGCTACCACCATCTTATCTAAATCTGCCGCCAAGCAGCAATGTTAATAGCATTGTTGTGTTCCGGTTGTCAGAGATAAGATAGCCAGGACCCCTATTCTCGCACACTCGACATTTGTCTATCGATAGACATTGGCATGTCTATTTCTTTCACACTTATATACGTGTGTAAAAGTGACAAACCTATTGATGTCGTTCGACATTGAAATCTCGAGTATGTGAGAATCAGGCTCCAGTCCCCCAAATGTCTTGGGGTTTCCGGGTCAGCACGCTTCCACCTTCGACCTCATCTTCACTTAACATCAGGTGTGATAGAGGTCAAGTACCAACCCGTTGTGCATAAAAAAAAAAAAAAAAAAAGCAACACGTGACGCCAGAATGATCACTTAAATTTTTGATGATTGATTGATGATTTTGATGTGAAAACAGCAAAAGTAGTATGTCAGGATCGTTGCAAATGGAAATCAATACTCTGCCTATCCCGGGAAACAACCGTGAGCATATGTATGTATACATACTGCGCTGTATTGTGTTTTATTGTATTGCGTTGTATTGTATTATTGTTATACTATGCATACCTTTACTAGTTCCTTCAGTCTTTCCCTGTTGTAATGTGTGCCAATCTCTTCTCCCAGGAAGTAGTCCAGGAGCTTACTCGTGGGCCACGCTAGAGGTGCGCATATGCCCATCACTATCTGTAAGGTAAGTAAGGATTTAAATCAGTGTGTTACGGACATGCGGGACTTTTTGATATACCATATGTACAATGCTATGGTATATGTAAACTTTTAGACCACCCTTCGAATAGTGATCCATCAAGTTCATTCAACAAGATCAAAATGGGTTCGATCCCCAGCGGGGTACATGTTTAAGTACTCGGTTTGGTTGGTGGTAGGGCATTTTACATGTCCGCCTGGCTAGCTACCACCATCTTATCTAAATCTGCCGCCAAACAGCAATGTTAATAGTATTGTTGTGTTCCGGTTGTCAGAGATAAGATAGCCAGTCCCCCAAATGTGTTGGGGTTTCCGGGTCAGTACGCTTCCACCTTCGACCTCATTAGGTCACTTAACTTAACGTCAGTTCTTTTTCAGAAGATTTTGTATATCAACAGGATATATTGAAAAAGCGTATAGATACATAACCCTTTGAATGAATTACTGACTTTGCAGAGGCGACTTATGTGACCTGCAAGTTTATATTTATTTCTTATATTGACATCATGTTTATCACTATTTTTCCTAAATGATACTATATTTTTTTTTGCCATATATTAGATTTTCAAAAATGTACTGTGACGAAAAGGTTAGAATATTATACTCTTTAAATCTGTCTCTAAGTAACACTGCAGGTCTCAATTGATAAATTGCGCGAACAGCTCGTTATTGTAAAACAAAGATTGTATTTATATCCGCGGCATTTCCCCACAGCAAGTTAGAGCAGATTTGATTTGATTTGTTGATGATACAGAGCCACTCACCTTCATTATCCAAATACTCTTAGCACCAATAAATAACCCGTGTCTTGCGCAGACAGCTTGAGGAGTAATCTCGGCTATGAACACAATGGCTAGAGTAGATCCTATTACAGCCACCAATCCTGACGTCAAATCATCCAGTATCACCGTGAATGTACTATTCACGGCTACATTACTCAACAAAATAGTACAGAGCAAGTAATTCCCATGCGATCTTACAGGCATGATCGCTCGAGCGTACTTCCTTTCTTTCTCTGTACCAGTGTTAGCTATGATCTTCAATTCTGTTCTATCCAAAGCCATCAATCCTAGATTAAGTCCAGAGAAGAGGGAAGCCAGCATCAGCAGGATAACGATGAGGATCAGAGAAGCCCAGAGAGGTAAAAGCTTGTTGTGGGTGGCAAGGATCTTCCATTCTTCGGGACCCTGGTGAATGAATTCTCGTTCGCTCGTGTTGTTTTTGATGCAAATGTAGAACTTGTAGTCTTTTAGTGGAGGTGGGGCTGTTAGGTCTAATAGTGCTGAGTCCGAGTTTGCTGACGTTACCTACAACAAAAGTGTTTAATGTAATTTTGAAGCAAAACAATTTGTGTTGACCACAGGCTAAGAGCTATATACAAAGAGGACATGTCGACAGCAAGTGTGCAGTGTGATTTCAATTGTGCAGTGACGTCATGGAGGGCGTGGCCTATTCTGCCAGTCGGTTGCCGTCGCTCACAGAGGTCACACGCTGTTCCGCGCACATTCTGCTCGATACTTATTCTTTTTCACAAATTCGTGTCATCACTCCGTTAAAGATGAGGTGAAGTATTGAATTTCAATATGTAAAAGTTATTCGGCACTTTAATGCCAATGGTATACCGACAATGGTGTCGATTCGGATGTACACCAACTAAACTAAAACCAGTTTTAAAATAGTACTGTCTCTTTCTCCCTGGAACAGTATGATGCGACGGCACCGCTGCAAAACTGGTTTTAGTTTAGTTGGTGTCCATCCGAATCGACACAAATGGTACTCGACAGCGGCGCCTACTGAAGGTAGACGGTGCCCTACGTGACTCTATTGCTACCTTGGGCCCCAGACTAATTAAAGAAAGAAATAGGTTGTGTAAATAGTAATATTCACTATTTATTTACTATTACACAATATTCTATAATCACTATTACACAGTATTCCCCTTTATGCCACTGCTGATTCAGTCTCATTTCATTTGACACCTTAGGATTTTTTCATCTACTAGTTGTTGGGAGAAGATAAACTGCAGAATGTGTGGTGATCGAGGTTTTTTATTGGAGTGTTGTTCCGATCGTAAGAGGGCGAAAAACTGGCCGCGCGCCAGTATATATACATTTAGATTCGCGCCATCTATCGGATTGTCCTGGAACCCGTGAGAAAGATACACTTCAAGTGAATTGATTGATTAGAGGTGGGTTCACGGGTTCGCCGATAGATGGCGCCAGTCTTCACATAATTGTGCCGACAAGTCAGGCGAGGTTCTATACTGAACACTAGTAGTGTCCATCTAGCGACCAGTAGCGGAACTAAAAAGTACGACATTTTACTGGTCTCTGCTCTAATTCATACAAAAATTCAATACTGACTCAACTAAAATGTATGAAACAGCAAATTTTTTTTTTTCGATTTCGAAGTTAGTCGCATAGTGAAAGTATTCATTTTAATGGTCTGAAAAACCATACAAAGTTTTGAAGGTGATTAAGGCCCGTATTTCAGAATGTTGCTCAAGCGTAGATCTGCGCTTGAGCATAGCTAGAAAGAGATGCCGCTACAGAAAGCTGTCCGTTTTTACGAGATCTCTGCTTGAGTAACATTTTGTAATACAGCCCACGCCTATGCCACATTTCCCTAAAGCACCTTGAAATTGTAGATTGATAATTTTTCTGAAAGAAGACATTATTTTAATTTAAAGAACAATTTCTAAAAGGGGGTAATCTATCATACTTACTTTCGAAACTGTCTGGCTCGAATTTCAATTGTTCGAAAACGGTAATAAGAAATTACCTAGAGTGATTATTTTATATAACTTTTTTCTCATAAACTTATTTTATATATGTTTCACATACTAGAAAAACGGTTAACCGATTATCAGAGCTACTTTTTGTTGTTTGACAGATGTTTTACTTACCTTAATTTAAATTACTAGAATTACTTGACGTCGAAGTTACTTTTTCTAGACAATTTTTGACCCAGATTCCCATTTTTTGTAAAAAAATACATTTGAGCAGATCCAAAGTTTTTTATATTAAGATTAGGTTAGGTTGGGGTTGGAAAGATGAGAAACAACGCACGAGCTGAGCGAGCAAAGCGAGCGTGCCCCGGCAGCGGCCGGCGAAGTGCCAGAACCGAATAGCTCCGTTTTAGAAATCTATTCATTGCTTTGTGTTTTTATAATATTGTTAATATTCAATCTACATTATTCAAGGCACTTTCCCTCCATGTGGCATAGGCGTGGGACGCCCTGTATAATATTATACATACCCGATACTCATCGTCTAACAAATGCGTGCACGGCGCTCCGTAGTTCTGACTAAAATGCGTAAATGCCACAACCGTGTTCCTAGTGAAGCCTTCACCGAACAACCTTAGCGTGAACTTGGTGTCTCTTAATACACTCGGTATCATCCCATCCACAATCTTCGGTTCCTTAGCAGCCTCCTCGACCCTCAAACCCATAACCTTGATACGAGAATACACTACAGGAGTAGAATCATCTATTGTTGCATTCTTGGGACCCAAGCTGCTCTCGGTATCATTGGTATCGTTGGTATCGTTGGTAGCATTGGTATCACTGGTCTCGATTTGACGTTTCCGTCTGTCCAGTTCGTTTGTGTTAATCGGTTCCAGGCTCCTCTCTGGTATCATTTCAACACTATTCTGGTAGGGGAACGTGGCCACGTTGTACTTGTTGAAGGTTGTATCGTAGCTGTAAAGGTTGACGTTTAAATCATCTTGGAGTGTAGGTTCTTCTATTTCGAATGTTTCTATGCTATTGTGGAGCAGGTCAATATTTTCAATAGTTTCACTGTCTGTCTTTTGTTCATCGCCGTCATTTTCTGTTGATCTGTGAAAAGAAAAGATAAGTTAATAAGTTTTAATACAAATTACAAACAATATAGGTACAGTAGGAAGACAGTTAACAGACAGAGGTGTTAATGATGGTAAAGGAGAAGAGATGCCTGTTAGCCACATTTGAGAACCGAAGAGCAAAGATGATAGGTCACTTGATACGACACCATATTTTTTTGAAGAACATAATTGAGGGAAAGATTGAAGGAAAGAGAGGAAGGGGAAGACCTAGGCGTAATTACTTTGACCAAGTGACAGAAAAGGTGAATGCCGTGTCGTACCAAGAGGTTAAACCGAGGGCGGAAAGTAGAGAGACGTGGTCATTACTCCACCGATAGGAGCATAGCTCATAAATTGAAGAAGAAGGAAGACAGTACGATTCAAAGTTCATATTTTTTTTATTCGTTTTGGCTTGGTTAGGAGATCATTCAGCCATGTCTAAATGTGTAAGTCGCCTCCGCAAAGTCAGTAATTCATTCAAAGGGTAATGTATACGCTTTTTCAATGACGTTCCTGTTGATATACAAAATCTTCCTTTAAATAAATTTAAAGATACTATAAAACAGAAACTTATTAAGAAAGGATATTACAAAATATCGGATTATTTAGATGATAAACATTCATGGACATAACCACCCAGCCCGTTCGCATAACCAGGCTATTTCACAATTAATAATGAAATATTTATAATATAAAATAATAATTAATAATTTTGTAATATAAAAACCTTTTTTTTAAAAGAGCAACCTCTCGAGTTTCTTACTTGTTCTTCTCAGGGGTAAATTGCCTTTTGAACAAGCAGTAGCTTTAAAAATGTAAAATCTGACTATTTTAAGTGTACCCTGTGTACCTACAAAATAAAGCATTTTTGATTTGATTTGTCTTGTTTGCTATGGAGGAGCAAGGCTTGCTACCATTGGTATTATATACATAGGTACTAGGAAGTCTCAACCCTATGATTTTAATGTGTATGTAGGAAAGGAAATAAAGATTTTTAATTTTAATAATAATTTAATGTCTTTAATATTGTATAATATTGTAATAGGGTTTACGCTTCGGGGGTCGCGGGTTCGATCCCCAGCGGGGTAAACGTTTAAAGCCAGGCTAGCTTACGATCTTTGAGCTTCCAATGTGAAGACAGGTTGTTGAATTCTGCTACACAAAAATTATTACAGAATGAAAAAGAAACAAAGAAACACAATAACCGAAAAGAATATTGAACAATGGCTTGGTAATTCTGTAAAAACGCATTTAAATGGCTAAGGTACATACATACATAAAGTTACGTCTGTTTCCCGTAGCAGGCAGAGACCATAGGCTTCCACTTGCTACGATCCTGACACACCTCTTTTGCTTCATTCACTCACATGCTATGGTTCCTAGTGAAAAGTTGTTTGTAATCAGAGGGCGGAGTGTAAGTTTTGTTTCGACTTTACTACCGCGTTCACGTTTACGTGAAGATTTGTATAAAGAAATGTGCAGCGCCTCTAGCGGATAGTTTGCAAAACGATTTCTTTCATCGGGACTTTTTTCGTAAACGCGAACGCGATGGTAAAGTTAAAAACGAGACAAAACTTACACTTCGCACACAGTAGTGGAGTGACCAACCGAAAATTGTAGGACTTTTCACAGTGGCCTCACCAGTTAATGGGAATTACACGAATTCAAATTCACCCAGTATATACAGGGCGTCCCAAAGTTATGGGACATGAAGGGGAAGTACCTTAAATATCGTAGATAGTGAATTTTGCTCAAAGAAGACTTTATGTTATTTTTAAAAGTTAGTAATTCTGCATTCATAGATTTTCTAAAAATTATTTGCTTCGGCTGGGAATCGAACCGACTCAAATGTGAAAAAAAAAACACCCTACTTTTATGATGCCAATCGAAAGAATAGCTAAAAAATAATAACTCTGCCTAAGTAACATAGTATTTTAAAAGAAAGGAACAACGTGAAATTAATCATTTTAATCAAATAAAAAACATACATGAAACTGCCGTAGTCAATTAAGTAGGTATTTTTTTGTAAATTAATTAATTAAATGCTCAAAATGTGATCCCTCTTGTCTTACGCAAATCGCCAATCTTTTAATGAGCCCGCTGCCTGTTGATTTTCTAATCATTTTATGGTGAACACTCGATGTGATATGGCACAATTCTGTTTGCAACTCGCCTACGTTCTCGTATCGCTTTTTGTATAGCATATCTTTCACGTATCCCCAAAAGAAGAAATCTAATGGTGTGAGGTCCGGGGGTTTTAATTTGCCTTCTGTCTAGCTTACAGAGGACGTATTGAAATACAAGTTTTATCATTTCATCTACACGTGCACTTATAATAAGGAAAACTATGTTAGTACCTATTTTATGAAGTGGGTACTTATTTACGAATAATCAATGCTATCTTTGGAATGATAATATCGCTACTTTTCGAACGTCGTCGGCAATAAATAACTTTCTTGAAATTTGACTCAATCATTTTATGTTGTTCCTTTCTTTTAAAATACTATGTTACTTAGGCAGAGTTATTATTTTTTAGCTATTCTTTCGATTGGCATCATAAAAGTAGGGTGTTTTTTTTTTCACATTTAAGTCGGTTCGATTCCCAGCCGAAGCAAGTAATTTTTAGAAAATCTATGAATGCAGAATTACTAACTTTTAAAAATAACATAAAGTCTTCTTTGAGCAAAATTCACTATCTACAATATTTAAGGTACTTCCCCTTCATGTCCCATAACTTTGGGACGCCCTGTATATACCGGTGAGTTTTTTAAGGAAAAAAATAGGGCATATTAGATAAGTGAAATAGAAGGTATTGGCATAGGTAGTCTTTCTTTTTCAAAACTATCTTCGAATTAAGCGTTAATTGTGTCACATAATTACCTATAATATAGCAGCCTATTCCACATAATTACATCATTAAATTAAATAATCTCATCTTCACTTAACATCAGGTGTGATTGAGGTCAAGTGCTAACCCGTTGTGCATAAAAAAAAAAATAAAAAAAAAAAAAAAAAATTCCTTTCCCTACCCTTATACCCCATTATCTCAGCTTGTATAAACATCATGTGGAACTCGTTAGCACTAGTGATCCTAATATTCATTAATCACTGTATAGTTGTCTGGTTTTGTCCTCATTGATTTGTTTCAGTAATAGTGTATTGGAATCAGTTTGCTACTGGATCACACACAGACAGTATTGAAATCATATTAACTGGCATGTAAGATTAAAGATCAATATCTTTAATCTTAAATATATATTTAAATGCCGTTAAGATTTCGTGTGCGTGCGTTTTTGAAAAAAAAAAAAACAATACCTTCTAGTTCTCTTACTTCTTCTTCTTCTTATTTTTGAGGATGGCAACCAGTCAACCTCATTGTCGAGGGACATTACTGCCAGTTTCGAGTGAAAATTTTTATTTATCTTATTTCTTCAGTTTATAGGTCAGTCTCAATCAAAACAAGTAATTCGTCGTATACAGAGTCTAGTCACGGTCAAGTCATTCTTCAGTAAAGTGGCAGAATGCTTTACAAAAGATTTTGGCGGCTTCTTGTGGGAACCCGAAAGCTCCGTTACGCACTTTAATTTACACTTCCCTTCACCTGTACACCAACACTAACGTTTGCTGCACAATATTCTGCCATTAAAGTTAGAATGCACAAATTTTAAGACCTGTAAAGAAAAATGCTACTTCACTCGCCGAGTTCCCGCCAAAAAGCCTTCTCTTACTTAATATGCCCAATTTTTTTTTCTTACGGTAAAAAAACTCATCCGGTATATTTGCTGCCCTACCGAACTATGGAATAGGTCAGAGGCAGCGAAGCGTGACAACTATAGTTTGACCATGTTCCATGCCATGATGTTCAGCCATCCGCATCCATTACCTACGCAATACAACCGTCTGATTCCCCACCCAAATGTAAGTAAAAATTAGGCTTTTTGGCGGGAACTCGGCGAGTGAAGTAGCATTTTTCTTTATAAGTCTTAAAATTTGTGCATTCTAACTTTTGAAGCTTAATAATGGCAGAATATTGTGCAGCAAACGTTAGTGTTCGTGTACAGGTGAAGGGAAGTGTAAATTAAAGTGCGTAACGGAGCTTTCGGGTTCCCACAAGAAGCCGCCAAAATCTTTTGTAAAGCATTCTGCCACTTTACTGAAGAATGACTTGACCGTGACTAGACTCTGTATACGACGAATTACGTGTTTTGATTGAGACTGACCTATAAACTGAAGAAATAAGATAAATAAAAATTTTCACTCGAAACTGGCAGTAATGTCCCTCGACAATGAGGTTGACTGGTTGCCATCCTCAAAAATAAGAAGAAGAAGAAGAAGTAAAAATTAAATAGCATAAGTTTAGTCAAGATTGATGTGGTAATTTAATTATTACCAAAGTTTGTTACCAAATATACTGACGTCATATATCATGTAAAAGAGAAGTGTCATGAAAGTTGGTCTGAGTATTTTGATCAAAGGTCTTTAACAAAAGGAATTTGGTATAGGTAAGACGATCCAACCGTGACCAATTATACATAAAGCCCATCGTATTTTTGTTGAAACGGTGTCGTCGTTTGAACTCTACATCGGGCAAAGAAAACAGATCACATCTCTCCTGGTAAACCTTTCGACGACGTGGAACATTTTCTGCTCGTTCAATAGCATGCAAAGCTTGCATAACTAACGCAAAATAGGTACGATTTCACAAACAATTTTATAAAATTGTACTACTTAATCTCTACTTCCAAGCTCCTTGCAAATAACAATTAGCTTTAACGAACTAACCTTAAAAGGGATCGGACTCCAAATAAAAGATCAGCTGTTACACATTTTGTCGGCCATATTTCTTTTTATTAAAGGTTTATTGAAGGGTCGATTTTCGAAGTTAAGAAGCCGCTATTGAATACTTAGAAATCTTTTTAGCGCTATTGGACGTTTATGAATAATGCTTTTCGGGATTCACATTATAACAAGCTAATGCGAAGACTTCTTGCCTCGATGACCAGCTAACGATCAATGCTCCTCCATGCTTCCACTGCTTCCGCTTAACATTCAAAAGCGCATGCTTTCCTCTGATTGGTCTGCGTCGTCATTGGTGGGTTTATGCAGCACTACCAACTACTTTTAGTGAGGTTGTGACGTAATTTCATCGGAAGTACCAACCAACTATAAATTCAAACGTAACAACTTAGAAAAATCATGACACTAATAAACCTATTTTATTTTTTTATGAATAAGGCTGTATGGACACAAACACACCCAATACCGTCAAACACATAACGCTCGTCGGTTTCATCGTTTAACAAATATTCAACTGCGATTACTCAACATTTCGCGCGCTCATTGGCATATTCATAAATTCATGATAGTACATACATTATGCATTATGTCTTTAAATCCTTACGCTTAGTTACATGTGCGTGATGCTAGAATACATACAGTGGAATACAGCTATTTTGACAATGTATAAAAACTGTGCTGGAATAGTGCCAATTAGTGCCCAGAGGAAAAAAATTGTGCCACTGTAGTTTAACAGTTATTGAATATTTTAAGTGAGCATCCTTGTGTTCAGTGTTGCTGGTATCCTCATTCTCGTACTGCTTTACTTATGATTATAATTTACATCCGAAAAAAACTGTGCATCAATAGTGCCACCGAAATATACAAGTCCCAGAAATAGTTCTTCAAAAACAACGAAGTTATTTAGATGTCTTTGTGAAAATGGACTCTTTGTCGGCTGCACTTTTTTTGGTCTCCGTGTGTGTTATCGCATAGAATTATATAGGGTCTAACAAAATTAACCCGACAAACGTTGCAGAGTGTATGTATAGGATGTACCTATTACGAAAATAATAAAACTAAAAATAAAATTTAGAAATGTAAATTTTGTGAGTTGGACATTAATGGCCGCGCGCTCTAAGTACTTTGCCACAACACACAAATGGCGTCTTCCAACTCAATGGAACGTTGCCTGTTTTTTCTCATTGATAAAGCAAGGTACAATCGAAATGAAGTAAGTCTGTTAATGAGAATAATATATGAAGCAGTAGGGGACTGTGGATTGGATCCATAGCTTGGGCATCACAAATCGAAATAGTTTATTATAATTATAACGTGTATAGAATAAGAAATCGAAAATTGCAATAATTTCTTAATTTTTCATTGATTATCAATTTATTCTATAATAATAATAATAAATTTGGTTCAATAACTTAATTAGGTATATTTTATAAATTGAATCCAATATGTTACGGGAATACACAATATTCATTTACCAATAACGTTAGTTTTTATTTGATAACACCAAACACATTTCCAAAATTCCATTTGTCCACGACCAACCCTCAGGTTTCAGCAGAATACCAGTGTTTTGCCCGCCTCGGGCAAATCCATACACTGAGCTGTAGCCTCTTTGTATACTGTGGCACACACATATAATATTTGTTGTTTCTGTACTTGTGTATCTGGTAAACATAATACAATACAAGCTTAGTTGCTTAGTGTGGTAGGTACTATGGCGCAGTGTGTATGTGCAAAGAAATGTATTTCTTTTATTATTTATATGAAAAAGTCACAATATTATAACTCGAACTACAGTGGCATAACTTTTTTTCCTTTGGGCACTATTTTAGCAGTTTTTTAACGTTTTCAAATGGCTGAATTCCACTATGAGTATTCTATCATCACGCACACGAAATTACTGTCACTTGAATATAATTAAATATTTCAAGGTCGATGCCATCACTTGTGTATTTTCCTTAATAAGGTACAATTGAAATGAAGTAAGTCTGTTAATTTGTATTTTCATTTGCACTTACATTTAATTTTTTTTACTCGGAAACAAAATTTTTAAGGCTAGTTTTTTTAATGAATATATATGGTTACCATATATATATATAATATATATATATATATATATATATATATATATATGGTTACTGGTATATATATTATATATAAATTTTTTTCGTGCACTTTTACATGACCGATTTATAGGTTGTGAGCACAGACTAAAATTTTGATTGTGCGCCTATTTTGTTCTCAGCAGCCCGACTAGTTCTCGAGGATTCTAAGAGATGGCGCTGTTTTATCTACTAAGAAAAGCGCGAAAAAGATTAGTTCGCGCGACCAACTAACTTCTAATCTAAATTCGATTCGATGTTTCTTTGTTTATTTGTTTGTTGCTCAATCACGGCGAAACTGATGAACGGATTTGGATATTATCGCACTAATATAATAAATGCGAAAGTTTGTGTGTGTGGTCTATGTCTGTATGTATTTTTGTTACCTCTTAGCGCCTATACGGCCTATTAGAACCTGGATTAACATATAGGCAAATTTTTTTGCTGAACCGATTTTGATAAAATCTTCCACGCGGACGAAGTCACGGGCGGAAAGCTAGTTTGGTATATAGGTAGAACATACCCTATTAAGGCATAGGATGTTTTTTATCCCGATAAAGTGAGTATAGTTCGCGCTAGATAAACATATCCGAAAATTTTGCCACGCAGACGAAGCCGCGGGCGGAAAGCTACGTAGATTATAAATCTAACATAGCGCTTAAAAATTTTGAGTCAAAATACAAAATTATCTAAGTACGCTTTTTTTATGATTGACTGGACATTTGACCCCAATCTCACCTGATGGAAAGTAGCGATGTGGTCGAAGATGAAGCACGCGATCCCAGTAAATGCCTATTCACTCTGCTCTTGAAGATCCCAAGGTTGTAGGATTCAGGATAGACTGACGCCGGAAGGGAGTTCCATGCCTTGGCTGTTCGGATGATGAATGAAGAATCGAACTTCTTAGTGCGAATGTTCGGTATATTAACTATATACGGGTGGAATACCTCCCCACGCCTAGTGGTCCAACGCACACTCCCCGAAATGCATCCTGTACTGGAGGGAATGGAAGACTGACGCCGGAAGTAAAGGAAAACGCTATCATGTTTTTGGGTTTTGTAAACTTATAAAATAATGGATAATAATAAAACAAACTGTAGTCAATTCGGACTTACTGAGATAACTTATTTTGAGAAAAAAAGGTTAGGCGCATTTCGTATTGCGCCAATCATTTGAACGGAAATTAAACTACTTATTATTTAATACTCGTGGTTAGCTCTAAACATTTTGGGTTTGGTTTTACTTTGGTAGCGTCAACGATATAATCGTTCACAAAAAATAACGCGATTTAAAGGAGGGGATCGTTCTGCCCGAGGAATAAAATATTAGTTTATGGTGAAAATAAGGTTTCCATATATTCACTTACGCAGAGTAAAGGTCTTAGCATACGTGACGTGTTTATTCTCGTGCCGGACGGAACGGGACGATTTTTTGACATCGTTGCATTTGAAAACATAGCAATAAAATACACGTGGCGAGAAACACGGGCGGAACGGGACGGCAATAGAAAAAACATCGTTATGGCATTTTCTTCATCTAATGCTACGGCAACCATTGCTAGTTCTTCAAAAGTAAAATCGAACATTTTGTGCTGAAATATGGTTGCAGCACTAGCACGACTATCGTTGAACACCGTCACTGTACGTATGTTTTAAAACCACTTTCACGTTGGGAACTATACCGTCCCGTCTCCGTTCCGTCCGAGAAATTACCCGTCACGTATGCTAAGACCTTTACACACACTTTCTTATTAACATATACAACTTGATACATATACATCATTTTGTACAACAATTATAAATAGGTCTTTTTGTATCGTTTTATTGATTTAGTTAATAGCCTATTTTATTAGCACGACTATCGTTGAACACCGTCACTGTACGTATGTTTTAAAACCACTTTCACGTTAGGAACTATACCGTCCCGTCTCCGTTCCGTCCGAGAAATTACCCGTCACGTATGCTGAGACCTTTACACACACTTTCTTATTAACATATACAACTTGATACATATACATCATTTTGTACAACAATTATAAATAGGTCTTTTTGTATCGTTTTATTGATTTAGTTAATAGCCTATTTTATTCTTAAGTATTGGGACTGTTTATCTGTGTGCATGCTGTGTTTCACATCCAGTAGGATACATTCAATTAATTATGTCGTAATGTTGGGTAAAGCTAAAAATATTGTGAATTGTGTCCAGTTTTGTGAATCCGGAAATATTCAACTGCGATTACTCAACATTTCGCGCGCTCATTGGCATATTCATGAATTCATGATAGTACATACATTATGCATTATGTCTTTAAATCCTTACGCTTAGTTACATGTGCGTGATGCTAGAATTCACACAGTGGAATGCAGCTATTTTGACAATGTATAAAAACTGTGCTGTAATAGTGCCAATTAGTGCCCAGAGGAAAAAAATTGTGCCACTGTAGTTTAACAGTTATTCAATATTTTAAGTGAGCATCCTTGTGTTCAGTGTTGCTGGTATCCTCATTCTGCTTTACTTATGATTATAATTTGTATCCGTAAAAAACTGTGCATCAATAGTGCCACCGAAATATACAAGTCCCAGAAATAGTTCTTCAAAAACAACGAAGTTATTTAGATGTCTTTGTGAAAATAGTTAATAGCCTATTTTATTCTTAAGTATTGAGACTGTTTATCTGTGTGCATGCTGTGTTTCACATCCAGTAGGATACATTCAATTAATTATGTCGTAATGTTGGGTAAGACTGAAAATATTGTGAATTGTGTCCAGCTTTGTGAATCGTTTAAAAAAAAAAACAGAAGCTAAATCAGTATGATCGCTGAGATTATCATTGATAAGCATTTTATTTATATTTGTATGGAATCAAGGAAGACTCTTCTTCTTCTTATTTTTGAGGATGGCAACCAGTCAACCTCATTGTCGAGGGACATTACTGCCAGTTTCGAGTGAAAATTTTTATTTATCTTATTTCTTCAGTTTATAGGTCAGTCTCAATCAAAACAAGTAATTCGTCGTATACAGAGTCTAGTCACGGTCAAGTCATTCTTCAGTAAAGTGGCAGAATGCTTTACAAAAGATTTTGGCGGCTTCTTGTGGGAACCCGAAAGCTCCGTTACGCACTTTAATTTACACTTCCCTTCACCAGTACACCAACACTAACGTTTGCTGCACAATATTCTGCCATTATTAAGCTTCAAAAGTTAGAATGCACAAATTATAAGACTTATAAAGAAAAATGCTACTTCACTCGCCGAGTTCCCGCCAAAAAGCCCAAGGAAGACTCATCAGAGCAGAGAGAGTGAAGAGAAAATCAGTCATGCAACATAAAAACATGAAGGGTCCGAGCATGGACTTATTATTCAAACAGGACTGAGTAGTCGCCGCTGAAAAACGAGCCGAGCAGGATGTATAACGTAGAGGCCGTTTGTCTCTGTCTAACTTATTAAAGATATGTTGCAACCACCATAGGATTCACTTGGGCAAGTATAAACGCAACACTTTTTCACCATTTTACTCCTTTTACTTGTTATAATACTTATAATATAACAAATACTTTAAAAAACTTTTAATGCAAAGAAAATTCAAAATCACACCGAACCATCACCGAACCGCCATGACATGACATGCTTTTCAGGGTTACCATAAAAATAACAAAATCGAAATAAAAATGTATGTTTTCTGTTTGATTTAAGAATATATGAAAAGAAATTAATGCGAATGTTATTTGTTTATTTATAATTGTTAAAATAACATAAAAATATAAGTGTTTCAATGTAATTTTTGAGTAGCCAAAACTGTTGATCATAATCATTTTTTTTGCTGGCAAGATGTAAGAACGAGACACACGGCCTCCGTTATTTCTATCTCTCTCGGCTCGGATTTGCCTTTGTGTATGGTGCATCCAATTTAATACCTTATTGCGTTGACATAGTGATCATTTTCCTAAATGATTCTTTTGATAGTTATCAGTCCTGTTTGAATAATAAGTCCATGGGTCCGAGCGGCACGAGCGCCCAATACCAATGTACCAATAGAAGCGCGCGAAACGCGTTCGTTCAAAAACAAGGGCTAACGTTTGAAGTTTGAACACCTAGTCTCTATAGCGAGCAGGCAGATGAGTGATGCGTTTGGTTGCTACAGATTCCATTTTTTACATCAGCTAAGCTAAACGAAAACCAAAAACGTTCCGTGTGCGAAGTGTGAGTTTTGTCTCGTTTTTAACTTTACCATCGCGTTCGCGTTTACGAAAAAAGTCCCTATGAAAAAAATCGTTTTGCAAACTATCCACTAGAGGCGCTGCACACTTCTCCATACATATCGTCAAGTAAACGTGAACGCGGTAGTAAAGTTATGTCGAAACAAAACTCACACTCCGCCCTCTGTTCGAACGGTAACACTGTTGTAAACTAGCGCAGTTAGTCCCCAGGTAACATATAAACCTACTTAGACATACACTCGAAAAACATTACCTTCCTTTCTGGGACTATAGGGTGAAAACAGAGTATCTTCAGAGCGAAAGACGGCTACTGAGCCTCAAACTTTGCTGGAGAAATTTTTATCAGACTTGCGTGACCACCGCAAATGCGAGTCAGTTCAAATTAATAGCTTGCTGACCTAATTTCCTTGAAAGCCACTAAATCAGGGGATGATAGGTAACTGCTGAATGTAGATAGGTAACTATATGAATGGACTTTTTATTCTTTTTTTTTATGCACAACGGGTTTGTACTTGACCTCAATCACAAAGATGAGGTGGAAGCGTACTGACCCGAAAACCCCAACACATTTGGGGGACTGGCTATCTTATCTCTGACAACCGGAACACAACAATCCTATTAATATTGCTGCTTGGCGGCAGATTTAGATAAGATGGTGGTAGACAGCCAGGCGGTCATTTAAAATGGCCTACCACCAACCAATATATAAATATTTATATATGTTTATCCGTTATCTAGTATCCATAGTACAAGCTTTGCTTAGTTTGGGACTAGATGATTGGTGTAAGTGTCCGAAATATAAAAAAAAAGACTTTCGTCTCCAAGCAGCACAGTATCTACTCTGATACAAATTTATTTATAGATGTCGTCAAGAATAGAGTACGTCATCATATAATGCACGTTAAGCGAAATTTTATCGTTTTAATGAAGTATTTTTCTTCGCCATCTTCATTTTTATAACGGTCGTAAACTTGTACAAACGTATACAGAATTATAAAGATATGGAGTAAGTATTAGTGTAGATAAGGCACGCTATGCGATTTATCCGTGGCTAATTTCGATGTTTCTGCTTGACATTTTTGTTACGTACACTTCTGCTTGTGAAAGCCGTGTTAAAATCTAATTTATTGGGTGGGAATATACAGGTTGGAAGAACAAGCTGAGTTGGGAAGGAAAGTCCTAAATTTTTATGACACTTTATTGATAGGAAACACTCAAATCAAATACGATTTATTGTTTAAATAAGGAAAGTACGTTTAAACATCTTATAGAAACTACAAATTAGGCAGCCTTGTCGCTAACAGCGATCTCTTCCATGCAAACCTATCATCTCCGAATTTAATGGTTAGCACAAATAATTTAATAATAAACACTCCTTCATTTTCAAAAATAAATAGAACCGCATTCACAGATTTATGTAAAATCGCCTGCCTAAATCTTCCGAAAAAACAACAGCCTCTTCTTTTATGACACCAATCGATAGGGTAATTCACAAGGTTCAAATCTCTCAATAAACTTGTCTGGCTCAAGGAGTCCACGGAAGACCAGCGTCGTGGTATCTAACTGGTACCTCGGCATATGCTGAGTGGATGCCTTTTCGGTGCCACATATATATATATATGTATATTTTGCTAGAATTTAAGATTATTGTTTAGTTTACGGTATGTGACACCGAATAAATACTTTTTCTTTCTTCTTTCTAAACATTGCCCCTTAAAAGGTAAGATCATGAAACAATAGAAATTATTTTGAGTTTTGAGCTGATGATATGCGAATCAAATTGATAATTTATTTTATTCTAAACAACTTATTTTACAATACAGTTTTGTTAGTTGAGGATCCCTATAAATAAGTATGGCTAGGTACTCGCTCTTCCACGTGAAAAGTTGCTATACGTATAGATACGTAAATTTAATACATATATATACGCATTTTACATGTCCCACTGGCTAGCTACCACCATCTGACACCGATTGGTGTAGTGGATAGTGACCCTGTCAGCGAAACCAATGGTTGCGGGTTCGAATCCCGCGACGGGTAATGTTCGTGTGATGAATTTATTGAACATTTATTCCCGAGCCATGTATGTTTGTATAAATATTTATGTATGTTTATCCGTTATCTAGTATCCATAGTACAAGCTTTGCTTAGTTTGGAACTAAGTTGGTTGGTGTAAGTGTCCGAAATATTTATTTATATTATATCTGCTACCAAACAGCAATGTTAATAGCATTGTTGTGTTCCGGTTGTCAGAGATACGATAGCCAGTTCCACAAATATTTGGGTTTCCGGGGCAGTACGCTCCAACCTTCGGCCTCATCTTCACTTAACATCAGGTGTGATGCCAAGCGCAAACCCGCTGTGCATAAAAAAAAACGTGCCTATTAAGTAGGTACGTATAATAGTTACAAAGAATAAATAAACAAAATATAAATGTGTATTTTTTGCTTACGTGTATTTTATTGTATGTGTGTGTGCATGACCTCTACTGTATCTAACACGCCATGATGTCAGGTATCAGAAATGACACGTCTTCAATGCACTAAAACGCATCTAATTATTAACCTCTTCTGTGTTCCAGGCAGAACGCCAAACGACTATACGTTATCGTCTGTGACGTTGAGATAAAAAGTTGTTAGAAGAGCGGTTCGGAGCTGTTTTAATCAGTGGAGAGGTAATTAGTCGGGTTGTCAGTCACTGAGTAATTGAAGGATTTTTATACTGGGTGTTACAATTGTGTTGTATTTATTCGTCAACAATGTCATTGTGTTCGAAATTATATAACATAAAAAAATAAAATCAAATTATAAAATATGGAATAACTTATCAATAACTAGGATTAATTTATAAAATTATGGAATAAATTATAAAACATAAGTCTAATTGCGCCAGTACAAAAACATAAAATAAGCACAACATTAATCATATTAATAAGTCACCTAACAATACATAAAATAACTAATATCAAAAACATTCAATTTTAATAAAGTAAATAGTCGCTGCTCAATTTAACCGATACACTTCTCGGAGAAAATTAAATTTCCATCCACATCACCTGGATGGAAGAACTGTTCGAGCTAATACCCGCTGCTCAATTTAACCGATACACTTCTCGCCGAAAATTAAATTTCCATCCACATCACCTGGATGAGTGGAAGTCTACCACTGTACGTTTCTCAAGAAACTTCTTGCCACGTACGACCACCCTGTGGAACGGACTTCCGGCAGCGGTATTCCCGAACGAGTACGACATTGGAACCTTCAAGAAGCGAGCCTACACCTTCCTCAAAGGCCGGCAACGCATCTGTGACCCTTTTGGTGTTGCGGGTGTCCATGGGCGGCGGTGATTACTTTCCATCAGGCGACCCGCATGCTCGTTTGCCGCTCTCTCATATAAAAAAAAAGAAAAAAAAAGTCAAATATTATTATAAATCAGTCAATGTATTTAAAAATCGTCAAGTTTGTAGCAACACTTTTCCAACAGGTGCTGCTTTAATTTGAATTTAAATTGTTTTAAATCTGTTATTTATTACCTTCAGTTATACAAAATGACCGACAGTTAGGATCTAACTAATATAAAAATAGCGAAAGTTTGGGTGTTTGTTTATTTAATTGTTTGTTACTCAATCACGGCAAAACAGCATTTTTTATGCACAACGGATTGGTACTTGGCCTCAATCACACCTGATGTTAACTGAAGATGAGGTCGAAGGTGGAAGCGCACCGACCCGGAAACCCCAACACATTTGGAGGACTTGCTATCTTATTTCTGACAACCGGAACACAACAATGCTATCAACATTGCTGCTTGGCGGCAGATTCAGATAAGATGGTGGTAGCTAGCCAGGCGGACATTTTAAATTGCCCTACCACCAACCAAACAGAGTACACATGTACCCCGCTGGGGATCTAACCCGCGACCTCCGAATCGTAAACCCAATGTTGTTTAAATTGAGCCACCGAGGCGGCTAAAAAATGTTAATAAATTTATCTTTATTTTTTATCTACCTTTTTCGAAAGTCCTTTTAACTCACCCTGTAGGTACGTTATAACAACTACGCAGCATTCTCATTGGATTAATTTTGGTTAATTGCCGACAATGAATGTGTGAATTGGAACATAAACAAAACGTTTAATCATTTGTAGCCACCCATCATTAGCCTAACTTCCCGCTACCGCAAGGGCAGGGCCGAGTGAATACCGCCATTTTTTACGGCATTGGCGACGGATACTTCAGCCGAAGCTATGGCAACTTGAAATACTCTAAATAACTTGAATCAAGTAAATGGCTTCATGACAATGTATTTTATAGTGTAAAAGAATATTTACAATTAAAGTCGATGCTTGTTGAACCATAATTATAAGTATTTGACTATAACCGCCTCCGTGGCTCAATGTAAACAACATTGGGTTTACGTTTCGGAGGTCGCGGGTTCGATCCCCAGCGGGGTACATGTTTAAGTACTCGGTTTGGTTGGTGGTAGGGCATTTTAAATGTCCGCCTGGCTAGCTACCACCATCTTATCTAAATCTGCCGCCAAGCAGCAATGTTAATAGCATTGTTGTGTTCCGGTTGTCAGATATAAGATAGCCAGTCCCCCAAATGTGTTGGGGTTCCGGGTCAGTACGCTTCCACCTTCGACCTCATCTTCACTTAACATCAGGTGTGATTGAGTTCAAGTACCAACGCGTTGCGCATAAAAAAATAAATAAATTCAATACAAAACTCACACTCCGCCCTCAGACGTTTTCGAAACTGCCTTGAAATGTGAGCAACAAGGGCATAGCTCTTAAAGTTGCATAAGAAGTAAGTTAAGATTTGTTCCGTCCAGTGGCGCCCTCGTTATATAAATTTAGGCCTGCTAATAAAGCAATCTCAATACAAGTCTTGAGGCTGTATCAACCGAGATGCGTCTTAAGCAGTTGACGCTATCTCAAGCTCCGTGCTAATTTATAAACTAGATCACTTCTCAAGTATTCGCCTCAGCGGCGAATGAATGATAGTCTTGAGTTTCGTTTATTAATACGCGCACCTCTCAAGTGAGTACTGCTAGAGTATGCACGTGCTTTTCAGACCTCTAGTTCGGTTTATTAATCAACACGTCTTGTGACCGGACTCAAGTAGACCAGTCACAAAACTGTTCTCAATCTTGAGAATGGTTTATTAATACGGGCCTAAGATCTCTTTTTAACTGCAGAATACATCAAACAAAACGTTCAGTGTGCGAAGTGCGAGTTCTTCTTCTTATTTTTGAGGATGGCAACCAGTCAACCTCATTGTGGAGGGACATTACTGCCAGTTTCGAGTGAAAATTTTTATTTATCTTATTTCTTCAGTTTATAGGTCAGTCTCAATCAAAACAAGTAATTCGTCGTATACAGAGTCTAGTCACGGTCAAGTCATTCTTCAGTAAAGTGGCAGAATGCTTTACAAAAGATTTTGGCGGCTTCTTGTGGGAACCCGAAAGCTCCGTTACGCACTTTAATTTACACTTCCCTTCACCTGTACACCAACACTAACGTTTGCTGCACAATATTCTGCCATTATTAAGCTTCAAAAGTTAGAATGCACAAATTTTAAGACCTACAAAGAAAAATGCTACTTCACTCGCCGAGTTCCCGCCAAAAAAGCCGAAGTGCGAGTTTTGTCTCGTTTTTAACTTTACCATCGCGTTCGCGTTTACGCAAAAAGTATCTATGAAAAAAAATCTTTTTGCAAACTATCCACTAGAGGCGCTGCACATTTCTTCATACAAATCGTCACGTAAACGTGAACGCGGTAGTAAAGTCGAAACAAAACTCACACTCCGCCCTCAGCCCTCTGACTGCACTCGAGAAGCCTAAAAGCTATTATAAATAATACCTAACAGCTTTGATGGGGGTTATTTTCTACAATTCACGATTATAAAAACAAAGTAGCCGTTCTAAATAACCATAATTAAAGCTATTAAGTATTATTTTTAATTAGCTTTAAGGCAAATTTTTTATATATAAGCTGTATTTAAAACGAAATCTTAAAATACCAAATGAGGACGCCAATGCACCGAATAATAGAAGCTTGTAATAATAAATGCGTGTTAAAATGACATTAATTTCAACATTCGATTTCATTCTTTAAGATTCGGAGGTATCGTTTGAGAGCAATCGAATAAAAAGGGTGATGAAAGTCGACCTAAATATAACTTGGCAGCTATTGCCATAAATTGTACTCATTAAAAACGAAATCTGCATGAATATTTTTCATTGGTCGGTTTTTTTTTCGTTTTATTCCCTCCTTTCGGAGAAGGCAAAGGGAACTAAGCCCATACAGCCATGTCTTATTTCTCTTATTTCTTCAGTTTATAAGTCAGTCTCAGTCAAAACAAGTAATTCGTCGTATACTTCACGTATACAGAGTCTAGTCACGGTCACGTCATTCTTCAGTAAAGTAGCAGAATGCTTTACAAAAGATTTTGGCGGCTTCTTGTGGGAACCCGAAAGCTTTAATTTACACTTCCCTGCATTTGTACACCAACACTAACTTATGCTGCACAATATTCTTCCATTAAGCTCCAAAAGTTAGAATGCACAAATTATAAGAATTACATATACAAAATGTTACTTCACTCGCCGAGATCCCACCAAAAAGCCCCTTTCATTGGTCGGTATCTTTACGCTTTATGGCGGGAATATACGTCACATTATGTCTCCGATTGTCTAATTGATCTGACTATCATCGTATTCACTCGATACAAGTCCGATTCTTCCGTCAAACTTTTTCAGAGCTCAGCTATTCTCGAGCTATTATCCCGATTGTTTGCATACGGGCAAAAATAAAATTACTTTTACTTATTGCAAAAAAAATACAACTAAAAATAAATGCTCATGTTGACGCGAAAGAAGAAAAAATCAGTAATAAAATCGTAAACACTTCGACGCTGTTTCCGACGGGAATTACTCACTTTAGCGGGATAAAAAATATCAATCATAACATAGAAATGTTTAGTGATGAAGTTGGTAAAGACATGGGTTTGCGACTTAGCCATTATATGGGACAGGCAATACTTAATAACTGTATGCCTGGTGCCTCCTACTCAATTATATTAAAAAAGATCTTGTCAAAGACTTTTAAAGAGAATACTACTCTGATAATTTTTATAGGACGACGGGGAAATGTAAATAAAAAAACTCTGATAAATTATTTCTCTCAATTGAATGATTTAAAAAATGTTCATAAGGTTTTATTGTTTGCATTTCCATTTAGCCAGAGTTTAAAAAAAAATGAAAATGACTTTAGACATAATTTAAATTTAACATTGCATACTCTGACATGTCGTCATGAAAATAAATTTCATTTTTTTAACACTAATAAATTTATTAGTTCCAAATATTTTTATGTGACAGGAGATAATTATTATCTTCCCAAATATTTTAGGAGACAATTAGCAAATATGCTATCCTATTTTATTTTAAATTCAGTCACTTTAGTGACTGACCCAACAGGCGCCTCTATTGGGCAGCCATTAATTATTAATAAATCCTTGGAAATCATTCCAAATAATTTAAATTAAATCATAAGACAACAGAGACTACCTCTGGCATTATAAAATATATGTTTGAAAAAAAAAATTATAAAAGGGTTGCTACGCCCCAAAATAGATATAAAAAAAATGGTTTAAAAATTCAAAAATGTATTAATCTGGTACACCAAAATATTCAGGGTATGAGTGGCAAAGAACTAGAGGTGGAGCTGTTCATGAGCTGCACTAACATTGATGTATTATGTATAACGGAGCACTGGTATAAGCAATGTGAGCTCATGTTCGGCTTCAAGGAGTACCAGATTGCAAGCTCGTTCAGCAGGACGAAGGCAATACGAGGCGGTAGTCTCATTCTAATTCGTAATAATATTAAATTTAAAGAGCGCCTCGATATTGTAAACCTTTCTGTTGAGCGAACTATTGAAATAGCCTGTGTAGAAATTGCGCGGCTTACTGTATTATGTGTATATAAACCCCCTTCTTCATCTTATGAATTATTTGAGAAAATCATGGATGAAATCCTGTGTAAAATTACTAATTCAAATAAATACATTGTAATTTGCGGAGATTTTAATATAAACATATTAGAAGATAGCATTCAAACCAGAAGACTTAAATCTTTCTTCAGTTGCTATAATCTTGCTAATCTTTTTTCAGTGCCCACTAGAATAGCTTCTACATCAGCTACTTGCATTGATAACATTTTCTCGAATTTACAACCCAGTGATAAATCTATTTTAAATAAATTAAGTTCAGATCACTGTGGTCAGTTAGCGGTTTTTAACATAGCAATTAATAAAACGCTGAAAAGAGATATAACGTACGTGCCAGTAACTGAGTCACTACTCGATCAATATAAGAGTAAAGTGACTGCGAAATTAGATTATTTACCGTACTGTGACGATCCTAATGTATTATATAAATCAGTTTTTGACATTTTAAAAACTGAAAGTAATAAAGTTTTCTTAGCAAAATCTGCTAAAATCAACAATTCCCTCGTTTTTAGTGATTGGGCGACGGTGGGAATTCATAAAAGTAGGCAAAAGTTATATGAGCTTTATGATGAAAGGACATATAATAAGAGCGAAAGTTTTATTGAATATGTTAGGCAATACTCGAAAATATTCAAGCGAGCTTGTGCCACAGCAAAATCAAATTTTATAAATAATAAAATAAAGAATAGCGCGGACATAGTAAAGACAACTTGGAAAGTTATAAATAGCGAAACTGGCAAATTTAAAACTCTTAACACTGATACGCGATTAAAAATTAATGATCGAATTCTAACTTCACAATTAGAAGTTGCAGAAGCTTTTGAAAAATTCTTTACTGATATCCCAATATTAACTACAAATTCTCTGAATTCATGTCCCACACTCGCTGAATCGCTACTTAAACAAAATGTGGAGATTTGTGACTCCCATTTTAAATTTAATCATGTAAGTCCTATAGACATCTTAAAAGCATTTCGTTCTTTAGACAAGAAAAAAACTGCCGACCTTCACGGTTTATCAGTAAAAATTATTAGTGCCGTAATTGATTGTATTTCACCACACTTAGCTTATATCTTTAATAAATGTACTGATGATGGCATATTTCCTGATCTGATGAAGCACAGTAAAGTCATACCTTTATTTAAAGCCGGTAGTACATCAGACCCCTCTAATTTTAGACCTATTTCAATACTACCGACTCTCAGCAAAATCTTTGAAAAAATTATATTAAATCAGATATCGAGTTATTTTTACAGTAACAATCTAATGTCATATAAACAATTCGGTTTTACAAGGGGCCGCTCGACAACCGATGCAGGTGTCGAGCTCTTACAATATATTTTTGAGGCTTGGGAAGATGCGCAGGATGCAATAGGAGTATTTTGCGACTTGTCCAAGGCCTTTGATTGCGTTCATCACGACACTTTAATCAGGAAATTACGTCATTATGGTGTAACCGGCCGAGCTCTCGACCTTCTGAATTCTTATTTGAGTAACCGAGTTCAGAGGGTTGATATCAGTGGTAATACATCGTCAGGGTCGACAGTCTGTATGGGCGTCCCACAAGGCTCCATTCTCGGACCATTTTTGTTTTTGGTTTACATAAATGACTTGCCAAACCTTGTAAACGATAAACATGAAATAGTATTGTTTGCTGACGATACCTCTGTAATGTTTAAAGTAAATAGACTAAAATTAAATTATGACGACGTGAACAATGCTATTTCTCAAATAGTAGAATGGTTTACGGCAAATAATTTGTTACTGAATGAGAAAAAAACTAAATGTGTAAAATTTGTACTGCCTAATGTCAGGGAGGTGCCCACAAATATAATGATAAAAAATGTCACTCTAGACCTTGTTGAGTCCACTGTATTTTTGGGCATTACTTTGGACGCCAAATTACAATGGGGTCCTCATATCCATAAATTGGCGAAGAAGCTCAGCTCTGCAGCGTATGCAGTCAAAAAAATTAGACAAATATCGGACGTAAATACTGCTAGATTAGTATATTTTAGTTATTTCCATAGCCTGATGTCTTACGGTATCTTGCTGTGGGGAAATGCCGCGGATATCAATACAATCTTTGTTTTACAAAAACGAGCCGTTCGCGCAATTTATCAATTGAGACCTGCAGTGTCACTTAGAGACAGATTTAAAGAGTATAATATTCTAACCTTTTCGTCACAGTACATTTTTGAAAATCTAATATATGTCAAAAAAAATATAGCATCATTTAGGAAAAATAGTGATAAACATGATGTCAATACAAGAAATAAAGATAAACTTGCAGGTCACATAAGTCGCCTCCACAAAGTCAGTAATTCATTCAAAGGGTTATGTATACGCTTTTTCAATAAAGTTCCTGTTGATATACAAAATCTTCCTTTCAATAAATTTAAAGATACTATAAAACAGAAACTTATTAAGAAAGCATATTATAAAATATCAGATTATTTAGATGATAAACAATCATGGACATAACCAGCCCGTTCGCATAACCAGGCTATTTCACAATTAATAATGAAATATTATAATATAAAATAATAATTTTGTAATATAAAAACCTTTTTTTAAAAAGAGCGACCTCTCGAGTTTCTTGCTTGTTCTTCTCAGGGGAAAATTGCCTTTTGAACAAGCAGTAGCTTTAAAAATGTAAAATCTGACTATTTTAAGTGTACCCTGTGTACCTACAAAATAAAGCATTTTTTGATTTTGATTTTGATTTTGATTTTGATTTTGAATCAATCAAGCACACTTTATTGCACAAAATTCTACAATACATTTCTTAAATATATATAGCTTAAAATCAAAATCAAAAATATTTTATTCAATGTAGGATACAAAAATATCACTTATTGAAAGTCAACATGTTATTTTTTTTTAAACTACATCGCTTCACAAGGTGTTATGGTTAGGGAGAAGAAGCGACAAGAAACTCCGCAACAACACATCTTTTCAATTAGTTAGGTACTCAAAAAAACAAATTGTACAGCCAGGCGGTCTTATCGCTATTAAGCGATTTCTACCAGACAACCTTAGGGTAGAGAAAAAAGTGGAGCGGGATAAAAGCAAGTAGGTTTATCCTGTCTCAATTCAGGGTATATTCTACCTATATACAGATAGAATATATCCTGGATTGAGACACTACTCACTTTATCGGGATAAAAAAATATCCTGTCCTATATATCTATATACAGGTAGAATATACCCTGGATTGAGACAGGATATTTTTATCCCGATAAAGTGAGTAGTTCCCGCGGGATAAACAAATTAAACATCCGGGATAAAGTTATTCCACGCAGGCGAAGCCGCGGGCGAAAAGCTAGTCACTTATAAGTCTAGACGAATACAAAAAATTAATAAGAATAATAATATTAAAAGCTTGTTTTTTTAAAGTGTGCTGACTGGTTTCGGTAGGTACGTAAAAACAATAGAACCAACACGTCTCTTCCCGTGGGTATCGTAAAGGCGACTAAGGGACTCTTCACCAAAAAACATATGAGTATGTAGTGGGCATATATATGCATTTCTCTATACATCAAAAGGTGAACCGTTGATGTTACATAAACATATCTCTGACCACTCCATTTGGAATAAAGGTCATGACGTTATGCATGTAATGTAGAACTTATGACGGCGCCCTTGACGTTTTTTTGCAGGAAGTGGATTTGTTTGAATTAGGCTTTGATAAACATACATTGTCACCGCCTTTTCAGCTCCGCATGTACCGAATAGATACATATACTAGATTGCTTATTCATAACATAACTCTTTTGTTACGATATTATATTCATTTTATAATATTGTAATTAACATTAATTAGTACATACAATGACAAAAATATGGTAGCGCTTAGATTATGTAAGACCTCACAGAACATGTAAGCAACTTCCGTTCTCTGGTTCTAACCAGGGAGCCAATAGCGCTAAATAACCAAAAATTGTTATTTCATGGCAATACAAATTTATAATAAGCGACCTCATTCATTAAGACAGTGGCCTCTACAAAAATTTAAAAAAGATTTAGGTATATTACGTCCTTACCTATGAAATTGGCGTTTTGTATGAAAAATTTCATTAAGACTGTTTTCTCCATAAAAACATTTTTGATTTTTTTTTTGGAACGGCAAATCCAAAATTAGCTAAACTTTGTGTGTATTATCGGATAACATTATGTTAAATATAGACAGCGTTAATTTTTAAAAGTAACCGTTTTATAAAAGTTTCAGCGAATCTAAGAAATGATTATGGGAAGCACATGAAAAGAGCTCTGTTCAAATTTTTTTTATTATGTGATTTAGCCCAGAAATTAAAAAATATTTCATGTGAAACCATGAATTAATATTCCATTTTTCAAATAAAAAACAAATTTGGATATAGCTTTGAAAATAGCAGGAATTGGTACAATAAAAAAATCGCTTTGACATACACTCGAGCTGCCTAAAAGCTAATTTAACTAATATTATAAACTAACATTCCGCCCGCGGCTTCGCCTGCGTGAAATAGCTTTAGCGCGGATATGCTTAATTTGTTTATCCCGCGGGAACTGCTCACTTTATCGTATCCCGATAACAAACAAACAAACATCCAAATTCTTCGCATTTATAATAAATTTGGTATGTAGGTAGAACATACCCCGGATTTAAACTTAGGATATTTGTTGTAAGATGTGATACTGGCCATATTAGAACTATTTTATTTTGAATTTTTAGTATAGAACATCTGCTTTTACTGTGACAATCACTTCCAAATATACATTTATCATGTAAACATCTAGTGTTCTTACTTTATATTTTCCCACACGTTATCAGCACGAAAAGGTAAAGAACACTAAATATTTAACACGTGCGTGTAAAACATATTTGTTGAAAGTCGCGAAAATTATAATTTCGCTTATTTTTCATTTTTTTCGTCTTTGACATTAGCTGTGAAATAATGTCAAGTTCAATTTCTGCAATAAAACCGCTAGTAAACAGAGACGGTTTTGGTGTTTGGAAATTCAAGATGCGTATGTACCTAATACACGAAAATTTATGGGAAACTGTTGCCGGATACCCTGAAGGTAGTCAAATTACCGCTGAGAAAAAGTTGCGTGACGATCAGATTGCGTTATCGAAAATTTGTCTCACAGTTGATGGTATGGCAATCACCCTTCTCAGACCTTGTGAAACGGCTAAAGCTGCGTGGAAAGCCTTGTCCTCTGCGTATGAAGACAAAGGCTTAGGACGAAGAATAAGCCTCGAACGGAAGTTGTACAGGTACTGTCTAGATGATTTCAACGATATAGAAATGTACATTAATGCTGTTATGTCAACAGTCCAGGACCTTGCCGATATTGGCAAGATCATAGAAGATGCTTCAATCGCTGCTATTCTTCTTGGAGGTTTGTCTCCACAGTATGCCCCTCTTGTTATGGCACTGGAGAACTCAAATGTAGAAATTACTGTTGACTTGATAAAGACGAAATTGTTGAATGAATTGAATAAACCAAAAGAGAATAACCAGGATACTGCCCTGAAAACACGGACTAATCAGAAATCTAAGCCATCTTCATCAAAAACTAAGAAACAGATTATCTGTTACGACTGTCGGGAGCCAGGCCATAAGAGTCCAGACTGTCCCCATAAGAAGGACAAGAAAAAGAAATCTGAGAATCATAGAAACTCTTTAAGTGCGTTGAATGTCATTGGTGACGTGGAGAGTACTAAATGGTACATAGATTCTGGGGCGTCGGCCCATATGACTTCAAAACGAGAATGGATGGAGAACGTGAAAGGATATCCCACCGGCAAAGTGACAATTGCTAATGGAGAGGTGTTATCCAGTGAAGGCGTTGGCGATATTTCTATTACGATGTGTGATGAGGTTACGAAGATTAGTAACGTTGTTCATGTACCTAATTTGAACGCTAATCTTATTTCAGTAAAGAAAGCAGTTGATAACGGTTTTTGTGTGGTTTTTGATAAATCTGGTTGTAACTTTTATAACTCTAGTGTTTTTTCTTGTACAGGTATTTCTTTGCTACATGGTTCGATCTGTGGTGGGCTGTATTCTTTAGATTGTACAGTCAATGTACCACGTCAATTATCTGCTTTTGATGTGCACTCTGACGTGTCCAGGTATCAACTCTGGCATAAACGTTTAGGTCACCTATGCCGCATTGGGATGGATCGCTTAAAAAAGGACCAGGTAGTAGGCATAGATTATTCAACAGTTGACAAGGAACCATGTGTGGCCTGTGTAGAAGGAAAACTGAGTCGGAAGCCTTTCAAAAGGATTCCGTATAAAAGGGCAACTTCAGTTTTAGAACTTGTCCATACTGACGTTTGTACATTATCAGAGACGTCTTTTCAAGGAAGTAAATATGTCTTATTTTTCATAGATGACTTTACTCGTATGATCTTTGCATTCTTTATTTCTTCAAAAGCTGAAGTAAAGGATAAATTTCATATTTTCAAATCCCTAGTGGAGCGAGAAAAGGGATTAAAAATAAAAGTGTTGAGGAGCGACAACGGGACAGAATATGTCAATACTGACCTTACAAATTACTTACAGATGGAAGGAATTCAGCATCAGACGACAGTGCCCTATAGTCCGCAGCAAAACTCCATCGCTGAAAGGATCAACAGAACGATCATAGAGAAGGCTAGGTCTATGCTCTCTGGCAGTTCTCTTTCTCCAGCATATTGGCAAGATGCGACAGAAACTGCAGTCTATCTTAAGAATAGGACTCCTCACCGTGCTCTCGAAGGTAAGACTTCTTTTGAGCTGTGGTATGGTAAACAGCCGAACCTATCACACTTAAGAGTCTTTGGATGTCGAGCTCTGATTCATGTCCCCGATTGTAATCGGAAGAAGTTGGACGTGAAGGCAACCGAGCATATTTTTGTTGGCTATTCTGACGATCCCAATAGTTATTACTTCCGAGATGCAAAATATCCTAGACGACTTGTCAAAAGTAGGGACGTGGTTTTCTTTGAAGACACTTTCCGGGATTTAGAGGAAAAAGGAAAGGGTGTCAAATACCAGTTAGCGCCTGGTGCGCTCAAACCGGCACGTGTACCCTTATTCCTTAGTCCTCAATCACGGGTGGATGTGCCACAACCGGCACGTTTACCTTTATGTTCACAGATCGACTCTACAACAAATAGTAGAGAGGATCCGATACCTGGACCAAGTATTGTTGCCGACTTTGAGCCGAGTCAACTTGGGTTTGCCCCGTCACCAGAACAATTAGAAGAAAGTGATTCTGATGTTGAGGTTGCAGAACCACGCTATAATCTGAGACCTAGAAAAATCCACAATACTGCCGCCAACTGTGTTTGTATGCAGACTATATCCTCTCAAATGGATGAACCGACTACTTATCAACAAGCGGTGAATGCAGTAGATAGAGATAATTGGTATCATGCTATGAGAGATGAATACCAGGCTTTGCTGGAAAAGAAAACGTGGATTCTGGTGAATAGGCCAGATAAGAAGGTTATACCATGCAAATGGGTTTACAAATTAAAAAAGAATGCCCATGGCGATATAATCAAATATAAAGCTAGACTTGTCGCGAAAGGCTATAATCAAGTTCATGGTGTCGATTACTATGAAACCTTCGCTCCGGTAATTCGGAATTCCTCCTTACGCGTTTTGATTGCTTTAGCAGCAGAAATGGGCCTGAAGATGCGACACTTAGACGTCGACACCGCCTTTTTAAATGGCGATCTTCAAGAAGAAGTCTACATGGACCAGCCTCCGGGTTTTAAGAGCAAAGGTGACGAAGATAAAGTGTGTCTGTTGCAAAAGTCCCTGTATGGCTTAAAACAGGCTCCTCGCGCGTGGAATATTAAGCTCAATGAAGTGTTGAGTAAAATAGGTTTTATTAGATTACCTACCGAACCATGCGTGTATAAAAAACTCCTTGGTTCAGAATTAATCCTGTTAGCAGTCTATGTGGATGACATCATTGTTTATTACCAGAATGAAAAGTCATTCGATGCTGTCAAGTGTGACTTACAAAAATATTTTACATTAAAAGATTTAGGTCCACTGAAATATTATCTGGGATTAAATATCTCAACGGAAAATGGTGAAATACGAGTCAATCAAAAGTCATATATTGAATTCCTACTAGAAAAATTCAATTTAGGGCAGGCAAAAGAGTACGACACTCCCTTGGCGAATAGCAAAATAGGTGCTCTTCAGGATTCGGATTGTAAGAATAATCATTATGCCTATCTGAATTTAATAGGTTGTCTAATGTACCTTGCTGTCAATACTCGACCTGATATTGCTTTTGCTGTTAGCTACCTTAGTCAGTATAACAACAAATATAACAGCACGCATTGGGTGGCAGCGAAACGAGTACTTCAGTACCTAAAAGGCACTATAGATCATTCTATTATTTATAAGAAGACAGGAGAACTTCTCGTAGGTTATACGGACGCGGATTTTGCGAACTGTGTGCATGATCGTCGTTCCTACACAGGTTATTGCTTCAAACTGGCAAATGGACCTGTCTCGTGGGCATCGAAGAAGCAGCCTACAGTGGCGCTGTCTTCTACCGAAGCCGAGTACATGGCGTTGACTGATGCTGCGAAAGAGGCTATTTACTTACGTCGTTTGATATCCGAGGTATGTGATATTAAATATCCTAGTATAACCATTTGCAGTGACAGTCAGAGTGCGCAGAACTTAGCTCATAATCCTATACACCACGGCAGATCGAAACATATTGATGTTAGGTACCATTTTATTCGCGAAAAGGTATCTGAAAATGTGATTGTGCTTCAATACACTAAGTCCAGTGACCTGTTAGCTGACGTGTTGACAAAATGTCTTGGGAAAGTTGCACATCAAAGGTGTATCAATAGTATAGGTTTAGTTAAGGCGTAGTTACTTTATGTTACAATGTTTTTCTATATGTTACAGTGTTTGTTTGTTATTACTAAGGCTTCTGAATATGGTCATTACGGGTGGATGTTGTAAGATGTGATACTGGCCATATTAGAACTATTTTATTTTGAATTTTTAGTATAGAACATCTGCTTTTACTGTGACAATCACTTCCAAATATACATTTATCATGTAAACATCTAGTGTTCTTACTTTATATTTTCCCACAATATTTTTTATCCCTAAAAATTAATAGTTCCCGCGGTAATATCGTCGATAAAGCTATTTCTAGTAAGCGATAAAGCTATAGATAACTAATTAAATATTCAAAGGTATGTGAAGTCCCCAACCCGCATTAGACCAGCGTGGTGGACTATGGCCCTTCTTCACTCAATATGAGGGAAGGCCTATATGTTTGGGCTGATGATGATTCTTTATTTATTTAAAGAATTTTTAGCGTTACTGGAGATCCAATTATTTGCATGACGAAACGTCTCCTTTTTTCAAACAGCGTCAAAGAAACCGTAGTACGTTTAGTTTACGTCATGTTGTTTCCAAATTAGCTGTGACTAATAAACATCGTGACGTTAGAAATAGAATATATTTAGTGACGACCACGTCTGACGCCGCATGACGTCATTAGGTGACAGTTTTGGCTGTATGTCGCGACGGGCCGTAGCTTTGGTCGGTTGACGTTCGCTTTTGATGTGCAACGCTCTCCCCACGCATAATGAAATGTATGACGTAATTTTAAATTGTTACAGCTGTGTCTCTGTTTAATTTTAGGCAGAAATGGATTATTGATGTATGCGAATGGATTTAAAGGGCTAATCTGCTATAAATACCACATAATGCTGGTTGAAAAATGATTCGCAAAGAAACGGACAATTTAATTTACATTTATTCCCGAGTCATGGATGTTTGTATTTATGTAGGTATGTTTTTTATGCACAACGGTTCAGCACCTGAGGGCGGAGTGTGAGTTTTGTTTCGACTTAACTTTACTATAACACGATCGAAACAGAGATCCGTACAGTTCCGATGACTACCTCGCCTTGTGTAGGAAGCATCACCTGCTCCCGCTGGTACAACGTCGTGAAATAGCAGACCTGGTATACCTTCTAAAGATAGCCCCAACCAGAATCCTTAGGTTCAACCCGCTTTTTGATCTCCCACCGTGCTCAACCAACTACAGGCAGAATGCGTTTGTGCAGCGAGCGAGTAAGAATTTTAATTTTCTTAGCAACGAGTTTGACTTGGACCTATTTTGTACTAGCGTTACATCGGCAAGGTACACATTGAGTAGACGTTTTTTTTTGGCCAGAAAGTAACCTAATACTGCTGTGACCCGGTTGTTTTTTGGATTGGCGATGCAAGGATATCCTATCTATAGATTGTTTATAATTAGATTAATTTTTCCAACAATTCTCTGATTGCAATGTATAGTTTTTTATTTTTTATTAAGTTTAAGTAGGTTCTATCAGTGGAAACCTCTAATTGGCTTTCAGTTTCTTAGTTTAAGTGATAATTTGTAAAACAGCTGTTGGTTTTCCCAAGAAAATAAAATAAATAAATAATAATACCGCTGAATTTTGTGGGATTGCCCGCGCTGGTCTAATGAGAATAGGGTCATGCTGGATAAAGTGTCATCGTATAACCATCCGGTCTTCTACACCGATTTAGTGGCGAGCCGACATAATTTTCAAGGCTTTTAGCAAATTTTGCCACGATTACTATTGGCATTATTATTCACGGTAGCCTTTTGCTTCCTAAACATTAACACTCACTGCGTTGTGGCGCTGTCCGGGGTGTATCAAAACAGGGTGTCAAGCATTACTTGATCCCCTTCCCCATAGGTTAAGCGTTAGTGCTGATTTTGAATTCATTTAGCTACACTCCCATTTGCCGAGGGGGGGGGGGGGGGGGAACTTCTTTCCTACTTGACACCTCTAACTCTTCTTTAATTAGTCTGGGGTCCAAGGTAGCAATAGAGACACGTAGGGCACCGTCTACCTTCAGTAGGCGCCGTGCAGAGTACCACAGTTGATCCTGACTTACAGGAGTAGCAGTGGGAGGAGTGTGGAGGCGGGTAATAATTAACTTTACTACCGCTTTCACGTTTACGTGACGATTTGTATGGAGAGATGTGTAGCGCCTCTAGCGGATAGTTTGCAAAACATTTTTTTTCATAGATACTTTTGCTATAAACGCGAACGTGATGGTAAAGTTAAAAACGCGACAAAACTCGCACTTCGCACACTGACCTCAATCACATCTGACATTAAGTGAAACATGAGGCTGAAGGTGGAAGCGTACGGACCCGGATAGCCCATCTTATTTGGGAAACTGGCTATCTTATCCTTGTGAACCGGAACACAACGATGATATTAATTTTGCTGTTTGGCAGCAGACTTAGGCCCGTGTTAATAAACCGTTCTCAAGATTGAGAATAGTTTTGTGACCGGTCTCAAGTAAACGTGTTCATTAATAAACCTTACTTGAGACTTGAAACGCACGTGCATACTCAAGCAGTAGGTATACTCACGTGCGACGAGTAAACGAAACTCAAGACTATAATTCATTCGCCCCTGAGCCGAATCCTTCTCAGCTGAGTAGATCTCAAGATTGGTTTATAAATTAGCACGTAGCTTGAGATAACGTCAACTGTTTAAGACGCATCTCGGGTGATACAGCCTCAAGACTTTTCTTGAGATTGGTTTATTAATACGGGCCTTAGATAAGATGGTGGTAGCAGGCGGACATTTAAAATGCCCTACCACCAACCAAACTAAGTACTAAATATCTGTTTTTTTTTTTTTTTTTTTATGATTGACTGGATACGTGTTTGACCACATTTGTCTGTTGGTTACATTCAGTTACATTGAGCTTTTTTTTTATGCTAACCGGGTTGGTACTAGACCTCAATCACACCTGATGTTAAGTGAAGATGAGGTCGAAGGTGGAAGCGGAAACCCCAACACATTTGAGGGACTGGCTATCTATCTCTGACAACCGAAACACAACAATGCTATTAACATTGCTACTTGGCGGCAGATTTAGATAAGATGGTGGTAGCTAGCCAGGTGGTCATTTAAAATTCATTGATATATTTATTTAAAAAAATGTATTTGTGTAGTTTACCAACCATCTGGTATCCATAACACAAGCCTAAATGCTTACTGTGGACCTAGATGGCGCTGTGTGTATATGTATCCATAACTCGGGTACACATGTCCGTATTCATCACACAAACATATGGCCCTAGCGGGATTCAACCCACGACCTTTTGGTATAGTGGTCAGAGTTTCAAACCACTACACCAATCCACCACAACCAGTCGTCAATCGCAATAATCAGGTCGCAATAAAGAATATATAAAAAAAAAAATCGGACAGACACCCCGTTGGAACCCTAAAAGCGTATCAATGACTTATCAAAGAAAACAAAACAATCCACAGCAACGATTCCATTTTCCCATAATGACAATTAATACGACCATTGTCACACTGCAATACTCAGAACAGGAACAAAACACCGTCGCAAATAAGAGATACCAACACGAAGTACCAATAAGCTTTTGTGAAATGGTTGGAATGCTTACCGGGGTAACGCACACCAGACGGGTTGGCGAGTGGTATATGTTATACTATTTCCATTTCTTTATTTTCTCGATGACAGATCTAATTTGATAGTTGTAGTGTTGTGACTAAATAAGTAATGATATCGATCGCAGTTCTTGTTTTATGATGTTACATTAAACAGGGGCTTAGCAATGGGAGAAAAACTTTGTCATGTCAGTGGCATCGGTAATCTAATCACTTTAAGAAAGAGGGACTGAGGAATATCTTTTATTAATATTATATGCAGCCTGAGTAACACCAGGAACAGGTCAGCTAGTATAAAATATATATATATACAATATCGATACAATATAGATATTTCTATCATAACATCACTATTCATATTGCCATAGAAAGTAACTTTATTAAAATGTTGGTTATTTATCGTACTTTAAAAAAAAAATACTGCATTTATGGACTCAATTTGTCTTGGATGAATATTATATGGGATAAAGGAACAAAATTAGGCAGTTGTCGTATTTTTTATACCTCGCATTTAAAAGTTAATTTTTGCGTAAAATGCGCAGTTACATTCTACAGGAGCTGTCATCGAGAAAATAAAGAAATGGAAATAGTATAGTAGTCCAGTAAGGACACACTTTTAACTTCTTATAATTTTAAAGGCCGTGATTTTTTGCACATGGATCCTACCTGTCAGTGATAGAATAAAAAAAAAATCTAACAAATCGGTAGCTTTGTATAATATACATATTTAGTAATAAAACATAGACTATATGATTAAAATTACCAAGCTGCGAATTACATTGAGTCGGAGAATATACTTAGAACCCCTGTAACTATTGTCAAAAAAATCGAGCAATAACTTCTTTATAATTATGAAAAATTTCACCGACGGCAAATATCACGATTCAATAAACTATTTTTAGAAAGTTATAAAGTAGCTTTTGATTAATTTTTTAGAAAATAGTTTTAGAAGATCTTCGCATCTTCTACAACGCAATGAAGTGCACAATGGTAACTTAAATTTAATATTGTAGGTTTTATAACTAAATACCTACACTATACCTAAAGCAAACTCCTGATCCGTTAGATAATATTTTTTACAATATCACTGATAGGTACTCTGTCTATGTACAAATAATCAGGGCCTTTAAGATTATAGGAAGTTACACCCCTACTCGGGCGGGACCCTTCCAGTCGTGCAAGATCTGGGATATTTTTTTTATTTATAAATATAATAATATATGTAATATAATCAGTATTTTATTTAGGTTTAATCTTTTGTTTTTATTTATGCACGACAGGTTCTGATCTAATGATGATATAATCAGATGATGATGATGATTTGTAAAAATACGCAAAATAAAAAAATACCAAAATACCTTTTGTGACCCGAAAGCTCGTTTGCCGCCCTCTCAAATAAAAAAAAAAAAAAAAAATACACAGGTTCCAACCATCGTCAACCCTAGCGTACTCTCTCATTTATTAATTCATGCAGTGATGGCGTCTGGTATTGATTACCAGATCAATGACCACGGCATCGTTAGCACGGTGCGGTCGGTCGGTATATACATATAGGTACCTACTGAGATGCAACTGGTATCTCAATTTGGTCCCGTCCTTGCGCTAAACGAGAGCGGCGCTCGATGATTCACAGTTAACTACCTAATTCAATAAAATATCAGACTATTTAGATGATAATCATCCCTGGACATAACCACTCATTCGCATGCATATTGTTTTGTATTGTATACATAATTTAACCGCCCCGTGGCTCAATGTAAACAACATTGGGTTTACGATTCGGAGGTCGCGAGTTCGATCCCTGGCGGGGTACATGTTTAAGTATGCTTTGGTTGGTGGTAGGGCATTTTAAAATGTCCGCCTGGTTAGCTACCACCATCTTATCTAAATCTGCCGCCAAGCAGCAATGTTAATAGGATTGTTATGTTCCGGTTGTCAGAGATAAGATAGCCAGTCCCCCAAATGTGTTGGGGTTTCCGGGTCAGTACGCTTCCTCCTTAAACCTCATCTTCACTTAACATCAGGTGTGATTGCGGTCAGCCGCCTTCGTTGCTCAATGTAAACAACATTGGGTTTACGATTCGGAGGTCGCGGGTTCGATCCCCAGCGGTGTAGGTACATGTTTAAGTATCCGGTTTGGTTGGTGGTATGGCATTTTAAATGTCCGCCTGGCTAGCTACCACCACCTTAACATCGAGGTAAGTACCAACACGTTGTGCATAAAAAAAGTGCTAATCCGCTGTGCATAAAAAAAAAGGTCAAAATATTACAATAACCTTTGTTGGTCCGTAAACGAGCTACGTACGACACAGATAACATATGGGCAAAAGCAAACAATTCAAACCAATTTTACACGCGACCTCGTCCCTGACAGTCTTTGATAAACCAACCAATTATCTCGCCTCATATTAGATACCTACCTTTTAAAGTTACGTGTCTACTGACCTCATCTTCCGAACAAATGTATACTTAAGTTACGTACGTACGTAGATATGTATTACAGCCCTATAGATGGCAGATTACAGGTACTGTGGGTACAGCAATCGTGTCACGTAAGCTATCAGTAAGTTTTAGCGTTCAACAGCAATGTTTTAACGTTTAATTGTGGTCACGTGACATAAACTGCTAATTTTTGCGATCGAACTCCGTTTATAGTTTATCTCCAATCCAATTCCAATTTAGTGTTATGGCCGCATCGTTGTGTACGATGATTCTGCCAATGTCAGGGTTGAAGTTCACAATGCTAAAGTTGACGAGTATGCGGTAAGTTAAGCTTCTCTAGTTCGTGTAGCTGGAGAAAGGACAAACAGAACAACACATATGTAACCACCACCTCAACACATAATTAAGATAATAGGCGATAAACTCAAGGAAGTAGACATGATAGATAAATTATAATATAACGTTGTTAACTTTTATAAATTTAACTAGTACATATAACATTTATGGGGCGGGGCATATTTTTGGGGAGAAGGTCATAAAATGGGACAGAAATTATAGTTTACCTCATAACCTACAAAATTTTGACATTGACAACTCGAACCGCGAAATATTGGCCGTTTAGCCTGTAGGGGTCTGCGACAACGCCACAATCATAATAATTATTATTTATATTGTCATAGGAACCGAATATTGGCAGATAACCAGATCGACCAGACGACATTGATTAAGAGGAGCGGTAAACATCGATTCAAAAATAACATTGTTATGTGAGTTCTAAATGAGCACAATCGTTTTTATCAGGCTGCTCCATGTAAGAGTGCAATGTTTTTCGTGTAGTATAATGTATGTAATGTTACAGTAGGGCCGATTTAATAGATCACATTTTACCACTTCATCAGTATTCAACAATTGTACCTAACTTTGTAGCAGCGGGCCTTCGATCATTTACACTATGGATATTGCAAGTCATAATAACAAAGCTTAAACTTGGCACATGCGTGAATTTCACCATAATTTTAAGCAGGTCACCTCACTATGAAGCTAAGACTGACAGATGTCAAATTGACCCAACTTCAAGCGCTTATTACACTATTCTATTTATACGAAATCTAATTGGGAAATACGAAAATGTAATCGAAGTTAGAACGGATAGATGCCGATTTAGTAAGTCTCGACCGCACTAGTTCTATCCTAAATGAAGAGACTATGTACCTATGCCTAATTCGCACTTATGCGATTTGCAATTCTGAAGCCAGTGCAGCTTATTTGAAAGGGTCTAGCCTATAGTAAACGACATAAAACTTGGGGATATTTTTGGAAAATTTACAGTTTTCAAAATAAGTATTTATTGTAAAGCTATTAATATACCTAATGCTTAATTATACGTACGTAAAAAAAACTGTTTGCTATGGAAAAGCGAGGTTAATTTCCTGTCAGAGGTATTCTCATACTTACTAGGAAGCCTTAACCCTATTATGTAATAGGTCTAATATTTCTAAATTGTAAGAATGTTTTTCGTTTTGTAGACTTAAGATATTGCAATATCATTTTCGTTTCATTTTTAAGTAAGTAAGTAATAATAGTTCATGTCAAAACAATTACATTTATATTACGATAATATTGTTCTAACCAAAGAGTACACAAAATATAAATAATACCCATAAAATACTTATATTTTATTTTTTAAATTTTAAGTTACATAGTTAATTATATGATAAGGGTATGAAAATTCATAGTGGCGAAACATTTCCAACTGTTTATGCATAAAAAAAATTGCGTACGAATAACTTTTAAGTTATCTCCAATAATAATTGGGCCAAAACAACATTATCTCCATTTCCAGCATTATCAGATCTTAAAGTTAACCACATTTATAACATGACCTTTCAGAGCTTCAATCAGAAATGAATTCAGTATCACAGTTTCCCAGAAACAATGATTCATGAATGAAAAAAACACAAACTGTCATTCGGCAAATTTACGGCATATGGGTATGCTGGAATGACGCACACCTAGTTAACTACCCGCGTTACATAAATTGTTTAATCGCAAGAAATCGTATCAATCACGCATTATTGCAATAATATTATAGATAAGATTTGATAAATCCTTATCTAATTAATTACAGATCGTAATATAATTTACCTGGATTATATAAAATATGGTCGAGTTTTATGTTAGAAGTTGAAAAGTTACAGCTGTGCAAATGAAATTTTCGCGCCCATTGTTTTTAGTTCGTTTTCAATTACCAAACGCATCGGGTGATGAATTTCAATTAATAAAGAACTCACCGCTCAGCGAACCGCGTTCGCCCGATGACGTCACCCGCTTCCAAATATAATTCCGCTCCTTGATGGAACCAAACACCATCTGCATCCTTCGCACAGAAGAACAACTTCCTACTCGTATTCGGTACTCGGAATTCCACATTAGCCTCGGATTTCACTACAACGAAGTCCGTACACTGGCCCGATACCGGCCCGTTGTAGGTTATCGACCACTCAACAAAATTACCATTCACATTCAATTTATAATCACATATCTCCGTGTTACACGCTACATCGTTCACACGAACCGAAAATATCCATGGTGGCGACACGGCACTCGTCTTTATTATTAAAAATAATAATAAAAATAACCCACTAGTCCGTAATTGGGAACACACTATCGCCATGTCAGGTGCCACTGGCCGAATGACTTGGAATGAGTCAACAAGCGCGAGGCAGCGCGAGTAGGGATGGGCTGTATGCACGCCAACTCTTTTATATCAATCGATTGTATTTTTCGCGCTCAATTCGATGAAGGACGAACTCTGATAAGCGTTGAAGTGTACAGATAACTTTATCTGCTTGGCGTGGATTACGTAAATATTTTTTATTGCAGATTAGAGCGAAATCACGAGGATTATAAAATTGACGAATATTCGTCCTAATTAGTTCAGGTTTGATTAGTGCCGTGCTATCATAATTATAGTAAGTATCTGTGAGAAGGGGCAGACGGTGCCTTCTATGAGTCCATTACAATACACGACATCGACCTGGAGATTTATTTTTGTGTCATTACCAGTTGTCGAGCATCTGTGGCTCAGCGGTTAAGACGCGGTCTCCCAATTTGGGAGGTCCGGGTTCGATTCCCAGGCAGGCCATTATACCAATGAGTTTTTTTTACCACTATAATCAGCTTGCATTTTTTATTTATTTTTTATATGAGAGGGCGGCAAACGAGCATGCATGCTGGAAAGCAATCACCGCCGCCCATGGACACCCGCAACACCAAAAGGGTCACAGATGCGTTGCCGGCCTTTGAGGCAGGTGTAGGCTCGTTTCTTGAAGGTTCCAATGTCGTACTCGTTCGGGAATACCGCTGCAGGAAGTCCGTTCCACAGGGTGGTCGTACGTGGTAAGAAGTTTCTTGAGAAACGTACATTTATTATATTTTAGTATTAAGTTATCTCAAAATTTTCATGTACATGCCCATTGTAAGCTGAATAAGTGATTTCTTTCTTTCTTTTGATTTAATTACTTATGTGCAACTAGTTTAGCTTTATCGCGGATATGTTTAATTTCTTTATCCCGCAGGAACTATTCACTTTATCGGGATAAAAAGATATACCAAATTTCATCTAAATGCGTTCATCCGTTCATTAGAATATTAGTTAGATTATCCGACTGCTCTTAAACGGTGAAGGTAAACATTGATAGATAGATAGATAGATAGATAAAGCATTTATTTACATTTACATTGTGAGGAAACCTGCATGCCTGAGAAATAAAAATTGTAAGACATGTGAAGTCCCCAACCCGCATTGGGCCAGCGTGGAAGACTATGGCCCATACTCCCTCATATACAAGGGAAGGCCTATATCCGTACAGTGGGATGTTTACGGGGCTGAGAAGATGATGACCATGTTGTCATCTTACCCGATTATGGATATCATACTCCGAAGAATCAATAACAATACAAGTATTAAAAAAAAGGCAATAATCCTGAAGTTTTATCATATGATGACACTCAGGAATCAAATCGTTGCACTTTAATATTGGTCAAGCAAGACATTTGTGTCGATTCGGATGTACACCAACTAAACTAAACTAAAACCCAGTTTTGGAGTGGTGCCGTCGCATCGTACTGTTCCAGGGAGAAAGAGACAGTACTACTTTAAAACTGGTTTTAGTTTAATTTAGTTTAGTTGGTGTACATTAATTACATAAAAGAAGCAGTTAGTCGTAATAAAATGGTACATAAATATCAATATCGGGTTAAAGTGACCGACTGTCCTCCATGCTTCACAGCTTGTCGGTTATCATTTTTTGTACAAATAAGAGAATATTTTATCTAAAAACAAATACTTACTGTAGACGTGAAACAACATTTGCTTTAGACGCATTATATCGGAAGACGAAATGATTTTATTTTACATACTTTAAATTGAATACACATAATATGCTAACTTTTAAAAACACCCACATACACATAAAGCCATATCAACACATACTTATGTACTTACGAAATTGTAATGTTTACCGAAATATAACACTACTTATACTATTCCATTTACATTATATTATATTATATTATATTATATTATATTATATTATATTATATTATATTATATTATATTATATTATATTATATTATATTATATTATATTATATTATATTATATTATATTATATTATATTATATTATATTATATTATATTATATTATATTATATTATATTATATTATATTATATTAGCAGCGAAACGACAAAGGTTTGTGTGATGACCACGAACATTTATTCCCGAGTCATGCATGTCTATTTAAGTTTATCCGTTATCTAGTATCCATAGTACAAGCTTTGCTTAGTTTGGGACTAGATTATTGGTGGTAAGTGTCCGATTATATTTATTTATTTATTCAATTATAAGAAACGATTGTACCAGTGTAAAACTTACCTATGGTGCTCAACTGACTTCGATTATTGTCAATAAAATAATAAATAAAATCAAATATGTATACAGCAAAAAGCCCCATTGTATAACGCATTGTATAGTAATAATAAATAATAATAATAAAAATCTTAAATCGTAATAAGCGGATACTGTCAAAAATACATTAAAGTTTAACTGAAAATATTTTTTTTATACTTGCACAGTCACACGTATTTACCAGATAAGATAAGTAATCAATACTTGCAATTAAAGAGGTTGGATAAGATCTAAATTGAGCTGTTAAAGATCATGCTTTTCTATTAGAAACCTTACTTAAAGGTTCCTAGGTACCTACTTACACTATCTTTTTAAAGCGTTTTTATTAGCTTTGTCGCGGTTCTGCGAGCGTTCAGCTGCTGTAGGAAGATGTAGGTATTGGACGCCGTAGAGAGAGGATGAGGTTTAGGGTCGTAGGTTTCCGGCCCCTACCAGGACTGCAGCCACTGATGAACGGTGAAGAAGAAGGTGAAGGACAGGAAGAAGGTATAGGTACTCGTAAAACTTAATAATGATATAATAATTTAACGAAATAGAGAAAGAATGGAAAGAATAGTTTAGTTCGCAAGCTGCGTCAAGACTGCCTAGTTTTTGAAAATAATTTAGAATTAAGAATTTTGAATAATGTTCCAAAAAAGAAAACGCCAAAGAGATTACCGAAAAGAAGACAGAATTTAGAAGAGGTTGTACACCTCGTTACAGCTTCACTTGGTGGGACTAGATGATTGGTGTAACTGCCCAAAATATATATTTTTTAATGGACAATTGGTTAGTACTTGACCTCAATCACATTTGATGTTAAGTGAAGATGAGGCTGAAGGTGGAAGCGTGGTCAGGCCGGAATTTTTGATGACTGACTATTATCTATAACAACCGGAACACAACATTGCTGTTTGGCGGCAGACTTAGATAAGATAAGATGGTGGTAGCTAGCCAGGCGGACATTTAAAATTAAAAAAAGGTATCTTGCCCTGGTCCTAATTTATTTGGTGTCGGCGCAGTACCTACATCTTTTTCTTCCAATCTCCTCTATCAGTCGTTACCTCACCATTCACGCCCTTTTCGTTCCTATCACCCTTCACATTATCCATTTTATTCGTGGTCATCCATCGACATCCATGTTCATCACTCTCTTAGTAACATGCGTTTCATCCCTCTTCTATTTTTTTATGCAGAACGGGTTAGCTCTTGACTTCAATCACACCTGATGTCAAGTGAAGATGAGGTCGAAGGTGGTAGCATACTGACCCGGAAACCCGATCTTATTTGGGGGGCTGGCTGTCTTATCTCTGACAACCAGAACACAACAATGCTATTAACATTGCTGTTTGGCGGCAGATTTAGGCAAGATGGTGGTAGCTAGTCAGACGGACATTTAAAATGCCCTACCACCAACCAAACCGAGTACCTAAACATGTACCCCGCTGGGGATCGAACCCGCGACCTCCGAATCGTAAACCCAAAGTTGTTTACATTGAGCCACGGAGGCGGTTAAATGATTCGTTTTGACGAGTCCAATATATTACACTTGGTATCGACGATCTGATGATGGAGCCAGGAGATGGATGGTGGAAATGTAGCGTGTTTTTTTGGTTTTTTAAACTAGATACATATTATTACTTATACCTACAATTCCTTAAAAATCTAATATCCGTAACCGAAACTAACGGATAATCCGAAATAACCATATCCGTAACCGGTATAACATTATTCCTGTAACCTTATCTAAATCCGAAATTTAATTTCAATAACATCTAACAGTGATAACTTGGCGGCGACTGTACATTTTTGTATCTAGGCCAAAATGTATTACCTACTTTATTTACGATACTAAATAGTAAATTACGTGGCAAGAAGTGAAGAATACTTATTAGATTTAAAGATAAATAGTAACATAATTAGAATTTAAAGTAGTGTACTTATTCAATTATCAATATTAGGTACCTATCAATAAACCAATTGCCATTCGCGATACAGTACGATTATAAACTTAGAAAAGGTCCTACCGATCTTGACATACACACAGCGCCATCTAGTTCCACAGTAAGCAACTATAGGCTTGTGTTGTGGATACCAGATGGTTAATATATTACATAAATGCGTATTTTTTTTGGTAAATAAATACTTATTATAAATGAAAACATCCATAACTCGGGTACACCTGTCCGTATTCATCACACAAACATATGCCCCTAGCTATATAATATATATATATAGGTATTTATATTATTAAGAAAGTCTATTAATAAAATAAAAATAAAAAAATAAATATTTCGGACACTTACACCAATCATCTAGTCCCAAACTAAGCAAAGCTTATACTATGGATACTAGATAATGGATAAACATACATAAATATTTATTTAAACATCCATGACTCAGGAATAAATGTTCATATTCATCACACAAACATTTACCCGTCCCGGGATTCGAACCCGCAACCGTTGGTTTCGCTGATAGGGTCACTATCCACTACACCAATCGGTCGTCAATATGATATTATTATTATGTTTAAGCATACTTATCTATAATTATTTCTTTAGTTGGTAGTATCGTGCACCCTACCTGTTTTTCTACCGGCAAATGTCCCATAGCTGTGGGTTGTCTGGAAGAGATCGCTTTTAGTGATACGGCCGCCTAATTGTGTTCTATTGTTATCATCAAAAATTATTGTAAATTATTTTGGGCAATAAAGAGTATCTATATTGTATTGTAGATGCGACTAATACATGAAAAGGACGACATATAATTAAGTCCTGTCAAATTAAGTAAAATGATCAAAACAAGCACTTCTTTATCAATATTAGGTGTACACCTAGCGACGTCACGATTAAAATACTATAGAGCGACTTGTTTTGACAGCTCTTAACTTAATTTGACAGGCCTTAATTTATAGTCGTCCCTTTCATGTTAATAGTGTTAGAAAGGGATGTATCTGCTTTAAATTTAGCGTCGCTAGGTGTACACCTAATATTGATAAAGAAGTGCTTGTTTTGATCATTTTACTTAATTTGACAGGACTTAATTATATGTCGTCCTTTACATGTATTTATGTATCTTGATATAATTGCTTGAAATTTGAAGCATAACTATTACGCCGGTCGTGTTCTTTGCATTATATTTTACGAACTTCGCCATGTATATTGTATACTTTTGCTTACGTTAATGTAGACTATCTTGGATCTAGACAATCAATCACGAACAACTGACGTCATAGAGGATGAAACGACAAATAAGGACAGGAATTGATAAAAAAATTATATAAAGCAATATTTTATTTTGATGGTGCCGTGATTTTTAGTTTGATAATGATCTAACACAGATTATTGTCTATTGCTTATTATCTTAAGACAAAATGTTGTTGCCTTATCCATTATCAGCATCGACCTTAGTCGGTCTTTGGTGTAATGGATATATTTAGACTGTGCGATTTTAATATGCTTTTTTAGTATTTTTTTTTTCTTTTTTTTTTATATGAGAGGGCGGCAAACGAGCATGCGGGTCACCTGAAGCAATCACCGCCGCCCATGGACACCCGCAACACCAAAAGGGTCACAGATGCGTTGCCGGCCTTTGAGGAAGGTGTAGGCTCGTTTCTTGAAGGTTCCAATGTCGTACTCTTTCGGGAATACCGCTGCCGGAAGTCCGTTCCACAGGGTGGTCGTACGTGGTAAGAAGTTTCTTGTGAAACGTAGTATTTACCCATTTTACAATAGAGAATATAAATGACGACCTGCTTGGTTTAGATAGATAGATAAGTATTTATTTGCATCCATGTACACACACATAGCAAATTTTACACATGAAAAATACGACTAAAATAATAAAACACAAGTACAGAAACAACAAATATTATGTGTGTGCCGCAGTATACAAAAAGGCTACAGCTCAGTGTTATGGATTTTCCCGAGACGAGAAGTATGGATCACTCAGACGACACATAGGATGAAAAAAGGAACTTTCATTTCGAATACAAGTTTTGGTCATGATTATTGTTTTACAAATTCATTCTTAGGTTTAGGTTACAACAAAAATAAAACTATAACGCCCCATCTATCACGTCCTAAACGTAACTGTCGTGTTCCCGCACATTATCAATAATATGACAAAGCACAAGGAGTAGATGTCGCTACAGGTCTCATTTTGGTAATTAAAATATCATGTGCGAAAACAGGCAGGACCCCTATTCTCGCACACTCGACATTTGTCTATCGATAGACATTGGCATGTCTATCTCTTTCACACTTATATACGTGTGTAAAAGTGACAAACCTATTGATGTCGTTCGACATTGAAATCTCGAGTATGTGAGAATCAGGACCCAGGACCCCTATTCTCGCACACTCGACATTTGTCTATCGATAGACATTGGCATGTCTATCTCTTTCACACTTATATACGTGTGTAAAAGTGACAAACCTATTGATGTCGTTCGACATTGAAATGTCGAATGCGCGAGAATCAGGGCCCAGGACCCCAATTCTCGCGCATTCGACATTTCTCTGTCGATAGACATCCATAGATCTGTCGCTTTTGCACATGCATGTAAGTGTGAAAGAGATAGACATACCAATGTCTATCGGCAGTGATATGTCGAACGCGCGAGAATCGGGGCCCTGGACCCCAATTCTCGCGCATTCGACATTTCTCTGTCGATAGACATCCATAGATCTGTCGCTTTTGCACATGCATGTAAGTGTGAAAGAGATAGACATACCAATGTCTATCGGCAGTGATATGTCGAACGCGCGAGAATCGGGGCCCTGGACCCCAATTCTCGCGCATTCGACATTTCTCTGTCGATAGACATCCATAGATCTGTCGCTTTTGCACATGCATGTAAGTGTGAAAGAGATAGACATACCAATGTCTATCGGCAGTGATATGTCGAACGCGCGAGAATCGGGGCCCTGGACCCCAATTCTCGCGCATTCGACATTTCTCTGTCGATAGACATCCATAGATCTGTCGCTTTTGCACATGCATGTAAGTGTGAAAGAGATAGACATACCAATGTCTATCGGCAGTGATATGTCGAACGCGCGAGAATCGGGGCCCTGGACCCCAATTCTCGCGCATTCGACATTTCTCTGTCGATAGACATCCATAGATCTGTCGCTTTTGCACATGCATGTAAGTGTGAAAGAGATAGATATACCAATGTCTATCGGCAGTGATATGTCGAACGCGCGAGAATCGGGGCCCAGCAGGCGTACCACGTAAGAAGCGTTTAAGGTTCAACCGCAAAGTTTTGACGTTCAACTACGGTCACGTGACATAAACTGCATATTTTTTGCGGTTGAACTGGGTTTGCAGTTTATCTTCTAACCTAAAAATTTTGACATTGACAACTCGAACCGCGAAGTTTTCCTACGTGCGTTTGTGGATAATATAGCCAAAAAACTTGAAATTTCGTGTTGTTAGCTTCGACATAAAGTATAGAAACGTGATCCAATACAATTATTGTGCATGAAAAGTGAAAATCTGAGTGAAGTGTATTTTCTTAAGTTATACGAAATGGCACGACTGGGATTCTTTCTAAATGAGTTAGAATCGGCAGAAGCCTGTGATGGTCTTCAACGCCAGGAACTCCGGAGGCACCTTAGAACGTGTCACGATAGACATGATTCTTTATTTGGGGACATCATCCACTTAGACACTATATCGAACAGTAGTAGTAGTCAAACTCTGTCTGGTTTTTAGGTGAGTGAAATACATTTAGACAATAGATATAGGTATTTTGAAAGTCATTTTTATTGTTATTGGCGTTCTCAAAGCACACTGGTGATGCTTATTACATCATCGTGGGCTCCACTATGATCCTATCACTGCTGGCATGATCACCCATGCTTGTGTGATATTGTACAATATTACCAATGCTGCTTGATTATCTGTTCCAGAATTATATGATGAGGAACAGCGTGATCATGAATTGCAGATCCTCAGAACAAACAATGAACATGAAGCAGTGATACAAGCAGACCCCACCACAAATCGTCAGTTAGCATGAGCTAACTTCCATGAGGAAGTACTATAAGAGAATTCTTGGTGAACAGAATATGGCAAGAGTGAAATTAAGCAGCAGGTAAGCCATACTAATTAATACTGCTATGATCTATAGGTGGAGATTTCTTATTGGCATTGGTTTTCTATGTTTTATTATTCATTTGTTGATTTTGCTGTTAATCTCCCTAAAATAAATAAATAAATATCTTGAAAAATACAAAAGCCATAGATGCGAAAAAAGTGCATAAGTACCTATATCAGATTAAAACTGGCTTTATTTATGAACATAACATTGCAACTTTTACATTTATTTATTTACTTCCAGCAGCAGCCAATGTCGAGTGCAGAGGCCACACAGGATGCTTGAAACTATATGCTGTCCTAGAACCACCTTCACCAGTGAAAAGCTGAGTATTTCGATTGAAATAGTTATGCTTTTATTTGTTATTCACATTATTAATCACCTATTTTTGATTTTCAGGGACAGCGCTCTGGCAGAGAAGCTACATAATATTTCATTATGAGTTTAAGCTACTTCAATTATTTATCAATATAATTGGTATTTGTAAATATTATGCTGTGTAGGTAGATACATTTGTAATTGATGTAATGTAATTCGTATTTTCTTAATTTGTTAATATGATTTGATAAAACATTTAATTTTGTTATTGTATTACCTTTGGTTTAGGATGTATCTGAATAATAAAAAAAGTATGTTATCCTGGTATAAAAGCATTATTTTTTTCAATAATCCTTGTATTTAAAAGTCGGCCCTAAAAAAATATGTAACAGCCGTAAGGCACATAACTGTAAAGTTGAGTTTGTAGGAGTATGTGAATTTAGACAGCTGTCACTTTGCTAGAGAATCTTCTCACCCTAATCTCCGAAATATTCCCATCTTCTATTCTATTGTCTATTAATTAAAAAGTTTTACACTATATTTTTAGAATGATGGATATATACTGATATTTTTTCACCTTGTGGATTGTTAAACCCACCCTGTACATTGTGGTATTTTGATAATTGAATATACATATAAGAATCCATCATAGCTTATTTCAGGTGAAGATGTACTATATATATTTTACACTATGTGAGTGTCGAACTTAAGTATAGACTTTGAGTACTTGTCTCATGTGAAATAAGGATCACAAGGTCAGGAAAAAGAAGCACCATAAGAAAATCCGACCTTTTTCAAGAACATAAAATCAAATACACAGCCTAAAAAAATAATATAAATTAATTTAAGAAAATTTATTTAAGAAAATACAAATGATATGATATTTACAAATTAAGAAATAATCAAATAACACAAATATCTTAAAACTAATTAAAAATGTAGATGGCCTCGTCAGCACTGCCCCTGCAAATGAAAAGTAGACTATTAGTAATCACCAAAACCATCCCCAACGATGTAGAGTAATCCCTCCTTCCATCAACGGCTTTTTAAAGATGATCTACCCCAGTCTCACACTGGTGCCGCTTTATAGCTTAAGATTACATTTCAAATCATTGTAATACAGAAAAGATATAATAAACTTGAAAACTATTTACAATTGGGAACTCAGAAGTTAATTGAGGGGATGGGACGAATGCTATCATTAAAGAGAAGTCAACCTCTTTCTCATACATTCATTATACACATACATATATTTCTCATACATAGGTTTGCTACATTTATCTCAAATACCTAAGGGTTAGTGTGTTATAAACATATTGCTTGTGAACAAATAATAAACTCATGTGGTATTAGATATAAACAAAATAGTAATCTAATAAACCAGACAAAATAACCAATTTCTATATGTAGGTCAACTCTAAATGCAGCTTATTACTTTGTATGAAAAGTGGTCATACTATTTAAGCCTTATGTTCGGTCTGCTCTAATATTCTGAGTTTGTTTATAATCTACAAAAGTTTTTGGTATAAAGTGTTATCCTTTAGAGGTTGGTTCAATTCTTATAACGCGTCGGTAACCACATGCACTAACCCTTTACGTTCTACTTACTCTCTTCCCGTTTTCATTCTTCTTAGCGAGTCGATGGCAAAAACATCACTGTCCCGTCATAATGGGTATTCATCACGCTTCCTAAGTCTTCCCAGAGTTATTGGATGCGCCGGCGACCAAGTCGAGGTGTTAATGTAAGACGGGAGTAACATCTCCCCGTCCCGTCTGAGCAGCGTACACTCGTGTCCTAGGGCCTCAAGGAAAACGGGGTACATGGAGCGTAGCTGAAAAATAAATGTTTAACTATTTAGTATTTTGTTGTTTGGTTTATTTCGATGATTCTTTAAACACTCTTACTTACCCATTGCAAACGCCAAATGTAAGTTTATATGTATATAGGTATATAAACAAAGTCCAAAGTAAGCTAAAATGTATTAAATTATCAAACGCTCCAAAAACTTTGCAACAAACAATAAACAAACCACGTTCCGTTCCGCGTACGTGAATAAAATATTGTTAAATGAAATTCTAATTATTGACTTAACAAGTCTAATTAATACGACATTTTCATTTTCAACTTAGGAAATGTCGATATCTAACAATTAGCTTTTTTAATTCAATTGATAAATAAAATATAAATTAAGTATCTCCACACTATTGCGTAAAAAGGAACAATTGTGAGTATTGAATATGTGAGTGTTGCTAGTTAAGAATTTTTTTTTTTTTACTATAACGTATTTCGTGTTTTTTTTAATGTTATAATACTTTTGGGAAGAAATATATATTTTTGGATTATCTATGACTTGTATACAGTCGTTTATAAATAATACACTTATTGATACGTCGTTTAGAAGTTAGTTCATTTGTATTTTTTTCGAATGGTAACTCGATAAACCTTAATTTACTTCTAGGAGCTTACGTGGTACCAAATTTGCGGTCGACCGCAAGCGAGCTAAACCTTAAACTTTAAGGTTGAACCTTAAACATTTCTTACGTGGTACGCCTGCAGGTCGTCGGCCGAAGCGACGACTCGCGTCTCGCGCTCAAAGAGTATAGTAACTATTTACCGAGACTCGCGCTCTCGTTGATACACTGACATGGCCGCCGGTCGTTTTTTTGTGTGTATTTTGTATTATTTTGCCTTTGTGAGTTTCTAAGTTAAAAATAAATGGTACTTTTTGCGATTTTAATCACCAGCGTTCATATTTATTGTGCGACGAACGCAATACAGACTAAAGTGGCTCCCAATGTGTTTTTCTGTGTCATGAGGTTTCTTAGTAGCACTCACGTCGCTCGTGTGCAGAATGAGTGATCCAAATAAACCGATATGGATTGTAAACGGGAAATGCAAAGGAGTTCTTAATTTAATAGTTAGTATATTTTTACAATTTTCTACCAATTTTTAAAATAGAAATCAGAAGTGCAACGTTTATGTATTCCGAGATATTATGGCATTCTCTTAAGGCGCGCGGATTGAGTGTTCCATTATTATTGACCATATATAGATAGATAAAGCGTTTATTTGCATGTTACAGAAACACATACAAAAATATTCGACCGCAACAATCATTCTGCTTGGTGTTATTCTTACGAAATGTAGCCTTATTTCACAGTAATAAAAATAAAAATGAAGTAGGTACAACTGTTACAACTTACAATAGAGTTGTATGTGTATCTGTACCACAAATGGGCCATCGCTCAATGTGGATCCTCACCTATAGCGGTAAGACACTGATTTTCAGCTAGTGCCCTGCGACAGAAAGCGAGGTTAGGGTACTAGTGCAAAAATTTTCAATAACAACCATAAGTGTGTATTCTATAAAGATCATGTTGTACGGTGGTGTATAGTAATTGTATGGATCATAATGATACTCGTTTAAAATAATAATTGTCAAAAGTGTCACTTCTTTTCTCTCTGGTTTTACAATTTATTGACGTCACCATAATTTTACAGTTTTTTTTTACGAAATTTTCCAAAATTTTTGCGAAGATTGGTGACAGGGTCACTCAATTCACATGCACATTTTTTTAAGTGTTTCATTGTATTGTAAAACCGTTGGCTAGAGACCTTGCCGCACTCTAAATCGAACGCATTGCTACATATCGCGCAGGTTAGATATTCCTTATTTTGGGAGTCTTTGATAACATCCTGCGCATTTCGATTCTATTTTAACATTGGTTGGCCGGCTGCCAATAGTTTTCAGTCAATTTGCATTCATCCATAAAGCATGGGTTTGTATGAATTAATGATGAAAAATTAAATGACGATCCAGGATTTTTATTTTATTGACAATACAGAATCAACAGCATCATTATAAAAATACACAAAATTTACAAGTCAAAGTCATGCCAATTACAGATTCTCATTTAATAGATAATTTAGGAGATGATTAAATGTAATATTTATTCACAAGAATATGGTCCAAGAATTGATCTTTTAATATAATACAGCGCATCCGCATATTCTGCCATTTATTGCGTGCAAATATCATAGTATTAAAGCATAATATTAAATATAGCAAATTATTAAATAAGTTAAATTAGTATTAATTACAAACGATTAATTAATTTCAATGTCAGATAATACACAATAAAAAGAAACATAAACTCTCTTGCGATTCGTTGTTCGATCGCTTCTGATTTTTTTTTATGCACAACGTATTAGCACGTAGAATGGTTTGACTACTATTGGAAAACTCCACGCATCCTCATGTATGCATCTGTCGCAGTACTATTGTAGCATTCATGAGCGCCATCACCCGGTGGCGTATTGTATACTTTTAAGAGGTTACACGGGTAACGTGACAGATGTCGCCACAAGTGATATTCAATTCGGTCTCCTATCGCATACGTCTGCATATGCGAGTGTAGGGTACATTTTTGGTAAACTTCCTGCCGCATGCGCGTTGTACAACGGTCTGTCTTGATAAATACGCGTTGCAGGATTCGTGAGCGCCATCTATCGGTGGTGTGTTGCATACTCTTCACAGAGGTTACTCTAGAAACGCGGCAGATGTCACCACCAATTTAGTCCCCTCTCCTATGCGTCTTCATTTGTGAGACCTTTCTACCGCATGCGTCGTTTCAAAAATGTTTGTTGGATATTAGAAATCTTTGTTAGCGCGTTGCAGATTTCATGAGCACCATCTATCGGTGGCATGTTGTACTCTTCGCAGAGGTTACATTATAAACACAGCAGATGTCAGCACGCTTCAATTCAGTCTCCTCTCGCATGCGTCTTCATGTGCGAGAGTAGCGTACATTTCTGTGTGAACTTCCTACCGCATGCGTCGCAGCAGAACCGCTTGTCGTCGGTGTGGGTCCGCATGTGTACCGCTAGAGACTTCTTACGCGGGTAGCTAAAATAAATGAAAGAACATCTGTTTATTTATTATTTGGGCTTAACTATGAGATATTGGGTATTCTAAATAAAATAAATCTTTAAATCTCTGACTTTTTTCTTTTCGTTAACTCCCGCCTCGTGAACATTAGTTGACTAAATATAAGCGCTTCTATTTATTAAGTACTTATATATATTGTCTCAGCGGACATTTGGAATTTTATTTAAATAAAACTCGACTTCTCTAAGAATTTAAACGGTGTAATAACCAAAAAAAGTTGATTGTAAAAATTAGATGTGGCTTGCGCAAAGGCCAGTAGAAAAGTGAAAAGTAATATATGTAAGGTGCTTGAAGAATTGCCTTATCAAATTGGCGCCGTAACATATATATTTATTTATTTATTTATTTATATATATACATGTATATTTATACAATAAAGTCTATTAATATGATGTTATTATTATATTTAAGCATACTTATCTATAATTATTTCTTTAGTTGGTAGTATCGTGCACCCTACCTGTTTTTCTACCTACAAATGGCCCATAGCTGTGGGTTGTCTGGAATAATTGTCTGTCTTTTAGTGATAAGACCGCCTAATTGTGTTCTATTGTTATCATCAAAAATTATTGTAAATTATTTTGCGCAATAAAGAGTATTTGTATTGTATTGTAAAATAGACCGTATTCGTATCAAAATTGTTAATGAAGTTGATTGTTTTGCGTATTTTTGGCGGTTCAATTATAGGATGTACCACCTCAGAGAGGCTTATGACAGCTGAGTTGTCATCGGTTATGTCGCAAATGACAGCCTGTGAGAATTTATTAAGCTGTGTTTAGTGTTGTAAATGGATGGGAGCCTGTTCTGTAGGGTCTCTGACTAAACTAAAGATAATAAAACTCAATGAGCTGACGCTGAAGGGTCTTTATATCCGCGCTCGGACAAGTAACTCAACAAACTGACAATATAAAAGTATATAATATAAATGGACGACCTGTTTGGTGTAGTGGTTAAAAATTTTGCCTGCTATACCAAAAGGTCGCGGGTTCGAATCCCGCTAGGGGCATATGTTTTATCGCTTTTAGTGATACGACCGCCTAATTGTGTTCTATTGTTATCATCAAAAATTATTGTAAATTATTTTGCGCAATAAAGAGTATTTGTATTGTATTGTATTGTATTGTATTGTAGGTTTGTATGATGAATACAGACATGTGTTCCCGAGTTATGGATGTTTTTTATTTATTTATGGATTTGTTTACAAAAAAAATTGTATTTGTGTAGTTTATCCACCATCTGGTACCCATAATACAAGCCTAAATGCTTACTGTGGACCTAGATAGCGCTGTGTGTTTGTGCAAAGACCTTTATTATTATCAGTCCGTAAACATCCCACTGCAGGGATACAGACTTAGGAAAATAAATTTTTTTTTTTTTTTTTTGGTTTCAATCTCTCCGTTAGGAGAAGGCAAAGGGATCTAGCCCATAACAGCCATGTCTTATTTCTCTTATTTCTTCAGTTTGTAAGTCAGTCTCAGTCAAAACAAGTAATTCGTCGTATACTTGGCGTATACAGAGTCTAGTCACGGTCAAGTCATTCTTCAGTAAAGTGGCAGAATGCTTTACAAAAGATTTTGGCGGCTTCTTGTGGGAACCCGAAAGCTTCGTTACGCACTTTAATTTACACTTCCCTTCACTTGTACACTATCACTAACGTTTGCTGCACAATATTCTGCCATTATTAAGCTTCAAAAGTTAGAATGCACAAATTTTAAGACTTATAAAGAAAAATGCTACTTCACTCGCCGAGTTCCCGCCAAAAAGCCAAAATAAATTAATATAAAAGTATTACACTCTAAAAAAGGTTGGCTGGAGAAGGTGCCATCACTTAGGTCCGTATTAATAAACAGTTCTCAAGATTGACATGGCCTCAAGTTGACGCTTGAGAATCTGTTGCATATTAAAACAGCATCAGAAAAAATGGTCTTTAGACCGAGACGCGATCTCAATCTCAAGAGCGATTTATTAATGCGGGCCTAAGTGTTATTACTTATTACCTTTTGGAACATACGGTGCACTGGAACAACTTCTGCCCAGTGTGAGTCACCATGTGTCCATCCAAGTCATCCTTATTGAAATACGAAGCGTTACATTCCTTACAGAAGTGACGCTTCACTTTCAAATGTTTCAGTCGTATGTGAGCACTTAGGTTACCTACGAACAAGGGAATAAGATAGATAAATCGTTTATTTATTACACCAATGTAAACAACATTGGGTTTACGTTTCGGAGGTCGCGGGTTCGATCCCCAGCGGGGTACATATTTAGTACTCGGTTTGGTTGGTGGTAGGGTATTTTAAATGACTGCCTGGCTAACTACCACAATGTTATCTAAATCTGCCGCCAAGCAGCAATGTTGATAGCATTGTTGTGTTCCGGTTGTCAGAGATAAGATAGCCAGTGCCCCAAATGTGTTGGGGTTTCCGGGTCAGTACGCTTCCACCTTCGACCTCATCTTCACTTAACATCAGGTCTGATTGAGGTCAAGTACCAAACCGTAGTGCATAAAAAAAAAGTCACACACATACATAAAGTTTTAAGAGCATTTTCTTTAAAAGCGCTAATTGTGTTGCATGCAATGGGTCACAGCTCAAAGAACAAAACACTGATTTTCAGCTATTACCCGAGGAGAACTAATAGGTACAAGGGCAACATAAAGAAAAAACATCAGTCAGGACCTGTAATTGGCTTACTGTTGTTACATACATGTCTAAGTTATTAATTACAAATGCTTTTGGTCTTTCAAATAAAAAAATAAATAAATAAAAAAAAAACAATAATGGTGTCGATTCTGAGGGCGGAGTGTAAGTTTTGTTTCGACTTAACTTTACTACCGCGTTCACGTTTACGTGAAGATTTCTATGGAGAAATGTGCAGCGCCTCTAGCGGATAGTTTGCAAAACGATTTTCTTCATAGGGACTTCTTTCGTAAACGCGAACGCGATGGTAAAGTTAAAAACGAGACAACACTTACACTTCGCACACAGTACGATGCGACGGCACCACTCCAAAATTGATTTTAGTTCAGTATAGTTTAGTTGGTGTACATCCGAATCGATGGTGTCGATTCTGATATAGAAATACAGTTTCAGAAAAGTGGTAAGAATAGAATGTACAATTTGGCAACCTTATCACTGAAAGCGATCTCTTCCAACCTTTGGGTACAAGAACAGTACATTTGAAATAGGTAGCTTGTGCGGTATTAAATAGGGATGCAGATATAAACTACGTTGAATAAATTTCATATATTTACATACACGTACATACACCAATAGACAAATATACCAACTTAAACATAACATCTATAAAATAGCAACAAAATACAAACGTAAATATATAGGTGTGCTAAATAAATATTTATTGATATATAAAATAATAATAACAAGCGACAGCAGGATTGTGCTAAGGTATAGAGAGAAGCTAAGAGAGCACAGATTAAAGCACCAGGAAATGCTCTTTGACGGCAACCTTGAAAGCATTCAAAGTTTGAGCTCGTCTGATGGACTCGGGTAGGGAGTTCCAGAGACGAATGGCTTCAAGGGTAAATGATTGGCTATAGAATTTTGAGGTGTTCGGTGGAACGTAAAGTCGTAAATTGTCCGTCGAGCTAAATATTTTTTGATTTGAAGAGCAAATAAATTATATTCTATTCAAACCTCTTTAACTACCATGGTGAAAGCCCCATCTCCTAATCTCAGAATGTGGGATCGTGGAAGATATTTATCACATATTAATGGAGTGTGTCCGTAACGAGTCGCTCAGAAGACAAATAGTGGACATTTCTATGTTATGGTCGATGGGTGGGTGCAATAGTGCTTTAGCGTCTCCGTTATCGGATTCAGCTAGAGCACTACACAAATTAGTTAAAGTAAGTGTCAACCTAAGGGGATGATGAACTATTAACTGTACAATAGAGCGACATAGTCAATATTGACTAAGCTTCTTAAAATTAAGATAGAATAAATGATGTGTGAGTGTCAAATAAATGTGAATGAGCAGTGACGGATTAACCCTTAATCAAATTAAGCAATTGCCTAGGGCATCACGTCTGGGGGGGCACCAGAAGAAGCACAAAAAAATCCGTCCTTAGGGCATCACGTCTCACTCTCACGTCACCAAAAGCCACACCAAAAAAAGTTTATAGGACTAATTTGAAAATTCGCGCGTTTTAAGTTAACATGAGAGCCGACCTAGAGTTACCCCGCTCTCCCGCTTGCGCCAACTCGCTGCCCGCTAGTCTAGTGCATTCGGCAATTCGAAAGCACCGGTATTGCGATCAGCCAATCACAAACCACCCCTTCCCCGCGGGCCCCCCGCCTGGCATTAAAGACCGATTCTAGTTGACATACGGATAGGGGGCCCCACAGGCGTGGATTGCTTAGGGCATCAAGTAGTCTTAATCCGTCACTGTGAATGAGTGATTGAAGAGCAAATAAATGATATTCTATTCAACTCATGGTCCAAGGATAGTTGTCGTGCTCACCGGAGACGTGGAAGGTCCTGGGGCAGAGCGCGCAGGCGTGCGGCGCGCGGTGCGCGTGCGCGGCCAGGCGGTGCGCCGCGCGCCGCGCCAGCGACGGGAAGCGCGCGCCGCACGCCGGCGCCGGGCACGCGTACTGCGCGCGCGCCACGTGCACGCGCTGCCTGCCGCACGACCACTGGCGTACACTAAACTAAGCGTTGTATTCACGCGGCTTCAGTGACGATGACGTGTAAATACAACACGCAGTTTAGTGTACGGTCCTCTCGTTACTGAAGCCGCGTTATACAACACACAGTTTAGTGTACGGCCATGTAGTTACTGAAGCCGTGTAATACAACGCGCAGTTTTGTGTACTGCCATATCGTTACTGAAGCCGTGTAATACAACGCGCAGTGTGCGGCCATGTCGTTACTGAAGCCGTGTAATACAACACGCAGTTTAGTGTACGGCCATGTAGTTACTGAAGCCGCGTAATACAACGCGCAGTTTTGTGTACGGCCATGTAGTTACTGAAGCCGTGTAATACAACACGCAGTTTAGTGTACGGCCATGTAGTTACTGAAGCCGTGTAATACAACGCGCAGTTTTGTGTACTGCCATGTAGTTACTGAAGCCGTGTAATACAACGCGCAGTTTAGTGTACGGCCATGTCGTTACTGAAGCCGTGTAATACAACACGCAGTTTAGTGTACGGCCATGTAGTTACTGAAGCCGCGTAATACAACACGCAGTTTAGTGTACGGCCATGTCGTTACTGAAGCCGTGTAATACAACACGCAGTTTAGTGTACGGCCATGTAGTTACTGAAGCCGCGTAATACAACACGCAGTTTAGTGTACGGCCATGTAGTTACTGAAGCCGCGTAATACAACGCGCAGTTTAGTGTACGGCCATGTAGTTACTGAAGCCGTGTAATACAACACGCAGTTTAGTGTACGGCCATGTAGTTACTGAAGCCGTGTAATACAACGCGCAGTTTTGTGTACTGCCATGTCGTTACTGAAGCCGCGTAATACAACGCGCAGTTTAGTGTACGGCCATGTAGTTACTGAAGCCGTGTAATACAACGCGCAGTTTAGTGTACGGCCATGTCGTTACTGAAGCCGTGTAATACAACACGCAGTTTAGTGTACGGCCATGTAGTTACTGAAGCCGCGTAATACAACACGCAGTTTAGTGTACGGCCATGTAGTTACTGAAGCCGCGTAATACAACGCGCAGTTTAGTGTACGGCCATGTAGTTACTGAAGCCGTGTAATACAACGCGCAGTTTAGTGTACGGCCATGTAGTTACTGAAGCCGTGTAATACAACGCGCAGTTTTGTGTACTGCCATGTAGTTACTGAAGCCGTGTAATACAACGCGCAGTTTTGTGTACTGCCATGTAGTTACTGAAGCCGTGTAATACAACGCGCAGTTTAGTGTACGGCCATGTCGTTACTGAAGCCGTGTAATACAACACGCAGTTTAGTGTACGGCCATGTAGTTACTGAAGCCGCGTAATACAACGCGCAGTTTAGTGTACGGCCATGTAGTTACTGAAGCCGCGTAATACAACGCGCAGTTTAGTGTACGGCCATGTAGTTACTGAAGCCGTGTAATACAACACGCAGTTTAGTGTACGGCCATGTAGTTACTGAAGCCGTGTAATACAACGCGCAGTTTAGTGTACGGCCATGTAGTTACTGAAGCCGCGTAATACAACGCGCAGTTTAGTGTACGGCCATGTAGTTACTGAAGCCGTGTAATACAACGCGCAGTTTAGTGTACGGCCATGTCGTTACTGAAGCCGTGTAATACAACACGCAGTTTAGTGTACGGCCATGTAGTTACTGAAGCCGCGTAATACAACACGCAGTTTAGTGTACGGCCATGTAGTTACTGAAGCCGCGTAATACAACGCGCAGTTTAGTGTACGGCCATGTAGTTACTGAAGCCGCGTAATACAACGCGCAGTTTAGTGTACGGCCATGTAGTTACTGAAGCCGTGTAATACAACACGCAGTTTAGTGTACGGCCATGTAGTTACTGAAGCCGTGTAATACAACGCGCAGTTTAGTGTACGGCCATGTAGTTACTGAAGCCGCGTAATACAACGCGCAGTTTAGTGTACGGCCATGTAGTTACTGAAGCCGTGTAATACAACGCGCAGTTTAGTGTACGGCCATGTCGTTACTGAAGCCGTGTAATACAACACGCAGTTTAGTGTACGGCCATGTAGTTACTGAAGCCGCGTAATACAACACGCAGTTTAGTGTACGGCCATGTCGTTACTGAAGCCGTGTAATACAACACGCAGTTTAGTGTACGGCCATGTAGTTACTGAAGCCGCGTAATACAACACGCAGTTTAGTGTACGGCCATGTAGTTACTGAAGCCGTGTAATACAACACGCAGTTTAGTGTACGGCCATGTAGTTACTGAAGCCGTGTAATACAACGCGCAGTTTTGTGTACTGCCATGTCGTTACTGAAGCCGTGTAATGCAGCTTCACTAACGACATGGCCGTACACAAAACTGCATGTTGTATTACGTGGCTTCAGTGATAACAGTATCGTACACAAAATTTCTTCAAGTGGGCTTGCAAGGCCACTTCGGAAACTACGAGAACAAGCGAAAAGTACTCGATGTAAACTAAAACTGCATCATTGGAGTTTTGTAAAGTCAATATGCCGGAGCCAGGAATTGAATCCGTTGATTTTAAAAAAAGAACACATCCTGACCATTCGATAGTGTCGCTAATAAGGAACGAATTGTGGGAAGTAATGACATACGGCAAACTTGAGGAAGGCCTAGGCCGTATTAATAAACCAATCTCAATACAAGTCTTGAGGCTGTATCACCCGAGATGCGTCTTAAGAAGTTGACGCTATCTCAAGATCCGTGCTAATTTATAAAGCAATCTTGAGGTCTACTCAGCTGAGATCACTTCTCAAGTATTCGCCTCAGCGGCAAATGAATGATAGTCTTGAGTTTAGTTAGATTTATTAAGGGGCCGTCCATAAATTACGTCATCGATTTTTTCAGATTTTAGACCCCCCCCCCCCCTATAATCATCCTATCGTCATTTCTTAATGACCCCCCCCCCTTCTCCCAAAATTGACGTCATTACTAGTTTGACAAAATAAAACATTGCAGATTTGAGAAAAATAGGGTATTATATGATTAAAACATATATGTATGCTTAGATCTTTAAAACTACGCAACGGATTTCTTTTTAGAAATAATCTTTTTGTACGTGAAAAATAAACTATAAATAAATAAATAAGAATGACGTCAAAACACCCCCCCCCCCATCTATCATTTACCATCATCCGCAGACCCCCCCCCCCCCCCCCCCCCCCCCCCTAATTTAGAATGACGTAATATATGGACGGCCCCTAATCAACACGTTTACCGATCCGAGACCGATCACAATTTTTTTTTATGCGCAACGGGTTGGTACTTGACCTTTGAGGTCAAGTCAAAAGGTCAAAAAAAATAAACCATTCTCAATACCTCAATTTTGGGAATGGTTTATTAATACGGGCCATAGATTCGTATTAGGCAATGCACGCCCTCTTGAAAATTTCACCCGGTATACAACGTTATATTTTGTACAGCAAAAAGTCGATACATCCGAAATTAGATCATATATTTTATAATCAATACGGCTAAAAAAAAAAAGTAATGTTGCGAATTATTTTTATTTTACTGACCGAAAAAGCTTAAACCCTATTTTATTGCAATAGATTTAAATTGACATTCAATAAGTGATACCATGTATCTTACGTTGAATAAATGCTTCAAGTTTGAATTTACCAATTACATTTGCATTTTCGGGATACTTAACCCATCATCTTATTTATTTTTGGGAATTTTGGGATGAATAAATGTCTTTTTATTTATTTATTTATTTATTTATCTAGTCCCAAACTAAGCAAACTACGATACTAGATAACGGATAAACATACATAAATATTTATATAAACTCGGGAATAAATAATAATAATAATAAATAATAAAAATAGTTTATTGACCAGCCAAAGAAGATTACACTATATATACATATATATATCAAAGGCATTTTCAACGAGCCGTTCCAACGCAAACCCTCCCCCAGCCGGACCCCGTGCTAGGAATGAACCTGTGAGTACGGATAGTACAGCTGCTGACAAGTTCACTCGGAACGGACTTAACATATAAATACATTTTCTAGTAAGTAATCATTCTATAGCTAATAAATGAGTAACAAAACTGGCATTTTCTGTTCCCAAACTAGTTCGTATTCATCACACAAACATTTACCCCCTCGCGGGATTTGAACCCGCAACCGTTTTGGTATCGCTGATTGTTGCACCACAGACTGCAAACCACCTTAACTTAGAATTTCAAAGAATCTATACTCACACATGTGCGTAATGCGTGTTCCTGTTGTTAAACACAGCGCTGCACTCCTTGCAGTGGAACGGGCCGGTATCGTGAGACTTCATGTGACGTTTCAACCTTTTCTCGGTTAGGTAGCCTGGAATTAAAAAAAAAAAACTACAATTTTTTTTTTCATACACAACGGGTTGGTACTTGACCTCAATCACACCTGATGTTAAATGAAGATGAGGTCGGAGGTGGAAGCGTACTGACCCGGAAACCCCAACACATATGGGGGACTGGCTATCTTATCTCTGACAACCGGAACACAACAATGCTATTAACATTGCTGCTTGGCGGCAGATTTAGATAAGATGGTGGTAGCTAGCCATGCGGACAAATAAAATGCCCTACCACCAACCAAACCGAGTACTTAAACATGTACCCCGCTGGGGATCGAACCCGCGACCTCCGAATCGTAAACCCAATGTTGTTTACATTGAGCCACGGAGGCGGTTGGTTGGTTACATTGTCAAAATAATAGTTGTCGTGAATTGTCACGATTTATAAGTAAACAATATCCCATCAAAAACAATACTTGTCAAAAAAACCAAGTCTCGCAACTCAGTTGTTCTGCGGTAAAAAGTTGTGAGATCCATGTAATACCAAGTCGGTTGTTAATTTATTCAGTCTCTACTTAAGCGACTTTCTGTCTTAATACGTCCAGTCTCTAAGACCACGATCGTGGTCCATAACAATTGAAAATCATTTGTGTCTGGAATCTCCGTACTCGAAGCATTAAGTTATTACGTAATAATTAACAGCATCTTATAGTGACGCAGATCAATATTAAAATTCTTTAATGTTTTATATAAATATATCGAGACTTGGCCATCGCACTAAATAATTGAATTTACATGTGTTTTCAGGCGATTGAATTTACACGTCTTTTCAGGCGATGGCCAAGTCTCAATATATTTATATAAAACATTAAAGAATTTTAATATTGATCTGCGTCACTATAAGATGCTGTTAATTATTACGTAATAACTTAATGCTTCGAGTACGGAGATTCCAGACACAAATGATTTTCAATTGTTATGGACCACGATCGTGGTCTTAGAGACTGGACGTATTAAGACAGAAAGTCGCTTAAGTAGAGACTGAATAAATTAACAACCGACTTGGTATTACATGGATCTCACAACTTTTTACCGCAGAACAACTGAGTTGCGAGACTTGGTTTTTTTGACAAGTATTGTTTTTGATGGGATCTCATTTCTTTTTGTATTTTGTAGATACTTAGGTACTTAAAGTATCAATATTTAATTTATTTAAATTATTTATCCGAACAACGTCCAAATTGTAAGCAAATAATATCAGTAAACCAAGGAGAGTAGCCTTTAGTCGTCAAACTAATATAGCAATCGAAATTATCAATGAAAATCGCAAACTTATAGGTAAGAATTCTGGGCACATCCGAACAGCATTGGGTCGCTCGCGCGTATGAGCGCGGCTGCTGCTCGCTCGGCGACATTCACCTTTCCGCGCGCCCCGCCACTGTCCCCGCCCCGCGCCCTCGCGCTAGCACCGCGCAGCGCGTAGTAACGGCCCGCGCTCACTCGCTAGCATCGCAGCGCGTGGTATATAATTATACAACCTTACGCACTCGTAATAAGTACGAATACGCACGTAGGTACGTTTTTTGCATTAATAAATAATTTAATACACGTGTTTTCATCACCGGAATACCCATTTTTTGCTCGATTTGGCAGGGGCACTACCATGCGCCTATATTTATATGGGACTAGCTTAAACCCGCGGCTTCGCACGCAATAATAATAATTGCCGTAAAATAAAATATTGAAAAATTTAATTAACTGAAGACTTGGCTGTATGGGCTTAATTTTCTTTGCTGTCTTTTCTAGATTTTTTAGTTTTTCCTTGATTCATACACCAAACACTACTTATATTCTAAATTTGAAGCTTCTAGGTCTGCTAGAAGTGCCTTAGAATTTTGATGATCGGTGAGTCAGTGACTGACAAAATTAAGAAATTTGACCCCTTATAATTCTTAAAAATACTGGTTCAAATTGAATGAAATTTTAAATATACGTGTCTTTACAATGCCTGCATAGTTACTGAAAATTTCAGTCTTCTATTTTTATCCACAACGAAGTTACAGGGGGTCGAAAATGGTCTGAATTGCTTCGAGAAAAGGATGGTACGGCCGTGACGCTTTTTTGCTCGACTTGGTGGGGGCACGGCCGTGCCCCCAGATAGGTAGTTAATATTCGTATGTGAAATGGGAGGGTAAGCGGTAACAGGGACTGCCGGCGGATGACGTTTTCGAGCGAGGCAGATACAATCAAGCAGCCGGCGTGTAAACTGAGTTCCGAATAGACTTTGGTGAGTGCTTAGAATTCCTTACATGTACTTTAATCTATGTGCTATTTTACAGTGTTTTGTATATTTGTAACCGTTTACCGTGTATTTGGATAATTACTTATGAAACGTAGCTAGCACGTTCTCAGTTGTGGTGCACAAGATTGTTGTTTATGCTCAGTGGTAATAATAGCTCAGACTTGGCTCAGACGATATCAGCTCAGTAACTCAGCTTTGTGAGGAACGGGGTCGCTGTAAGGGGTGGTTGGAGGCGACTACTCAGAGATCTAATCAATGTTGATGAACTCCGAACAGATTACCGTTAGGTAACATTATTCACAAGGAATGACAGCTCAGACAACTTCTTGCACCATCGTATATATCAGTTTTCGCTTACTTGGCCCTAATGTCTCAAGGCCTAGTTAGGCGACAATAGTAATGTACCTACCTTTTCCACATACATCACAGACGTGATTAGGGTAGTGTTCATTCATATGTTTATGATACATGTACAGACTGGCGAACTTCTTATCACATATCCTGCAGGTCAGGTCGTCCGTCACCTCGTAACTCTCAACCGTCCGCCTTTTCTCTATACAAGCGTCCTTTTTTAACGACTTCACTGGATCATTGGCTATGATCTGTCGGGTTATACTCGAGTCGCCTTGTATTTGAATATTTTCTACGTTGTTCAAGTTGCCTTCTTGTTTGATCGCTTTTATACCTTGTGTTTCTTTTGTTTCTATAAAAAAAAAACATTGGAAAGTTTGTATATTAAAAAAAAAACAAAAAAAATGACACCAGCCTAGAAGATTGTGTTAATCAGCCGACAAAACTGACTGAATCTTCTATACAGCTATGAATAACTATGGCGAACTCACAAAATATTCTCTATTATACAGCTTTTAGCTGTATCACCAGTGAACTGACTAAACCTCTGTACAGCTATGAGTGTCATTAGTGAACTCAATAAACCTTTTCTGTACAGCTATGTGTATCACCAGTGAACTCACTAAACCTCTGTACAGCTATTAGTGTCACTAGTGAATTCACTAAACTTTTTCTGTACAGCTAGGTGTATCACCAGTGAACTCACTAAACCTCTGTACAGCTATTAGTGTCACTAGTGAATTCACTAAACTTTTTCTGTACAGCTATGTGTATCACCAGTGAACTCACTAAACTTTTTCTGTACAGCTAGGTGTATCACCAGTGAACTCACTAAACCTCTGTACAGCTATGAGTGTCACTAGTGAACACACTTAACCTTTTCTGTGCAACTATGAGTATCACCAGTGAACTCAATAAATGTGATTTACACAGCTATGAGTATCACCAGTGAACTCAATAAATATGATTTACACAGCTATGAGTATCACCAGTGAACTCAATAAATATGATTTACACAGCTATGAGTATCACCAGTGAACTCAATAAATATGATTTACACAGCTATGAGTATCACCAGTGAACTCAATAAATATGCTTTATACAGCTATGAGTATTACCATTGAACTCACTAAACCTTTTCTGTACAACTATGAGTCACACCGGTGAACTCACTAAATCTTCTCCGTACAGTTATGAGTATCACTAGTGAAGTCAAAATTTAATAAACAAACAACCACGTTTCGGGTATGAATCTATAATTCAGATTTATTTGTAATATTTACCCCAAGCAGGACTCGAACCCACAACCATTTATTTTGAATATCAGAATATTACCTACTAGAGTAATAATTACCTTGTTTGGCATCCTCTTTAGTAAAAATAATTTGTATTTCATGCTTAGAGTCATTTTTCACTTTATCCTTCTCTATATCGGACGTATCATTGTTCACTCGCTGGACAAGGACTTCACCATTCACTTTACATATATCTATCACTGGAAAGATACCACCAAAGCAATTACATTAACATTTCATCAACTCCACTGGATGAGCTTGGGACCATTGGATGTATTGTCTAACTTCAATGCTAATAAACTCAAATACAAAATATTTAATATTATGTTACGTGATATCCTTTCCATTTGTTCCTTTAAAAAAACGGGCCAAGTGAATGTCGGGCCACACGCAGTGTAAGGTTCCGTACTTGCTCGTCACAATATGCAGACTTAGAAAGAGGGCTTTTTCTTGTTTGATGTTTTTGTCATCGACTCCTTAAGAAGAGGATAAGTAATTTTCAATGGAAAGTACTTTTTGTAAGTTTTTCGGCTATAACTCATTACCTTGTAAAGCCTACTTACTTTTGATAGTCTCCCTTTTACCTTCGTTATAGATATTACTAGTCATGAATTTTTTCACGTATCTTTTTTTACTTGGTAGGAGTTGGGCCACTTGACAGTAACAATAATTTGTGCTTTAAAGCTTCATCATACCAGCCCACAGACGTCCACTGCTGGACAATGATCCCAAAGATGTCCACAACGTTCGGTCCTGTGCTGCCCACAGACGGACATGGCGAAACTATAGAGGTTCCTTGTTTATTACGAAAGTAGGCTGGCAGAGTAAAAATTAAGGCGCCCAAATAGAAGCAATTTGGAAAATTCGTTACTAAATACCCTTTAAAAATATATTTAAATCCATTAGCAATGATGATCCCATTATTTTTTAATTTTTTTTTAAATAAATATATATCTTTAGACATACACACAGCGTCATCTAGTTCCACAACACTAAGCCACTATAGGCTTGTGTTGTGGATACCAGATCGTTCATGTACTACATAAATACATTTTTTCTTTTGTAAATAAATACTTATTATAAATGAAAACATCTATAACTCGGGTACACGTGTCCGTATTCATCACACAAACATATGCCCCTAGCGGGATTCGAACCCGCAACCTTTTGGTATATGGTGAGAGTTGCTAACCACTACACCGGTCGTCATTATAAAGCTTACAAAAAAAGGTTTACTTACAACCATTCATTTGTAACACATTAAGAGTCTCTAACGTTTGATTTTTGAATGAATATGCGCTTTTAAGTCTTGTGATGCAGTCCCCACAAATATAGCTGTCGTCCTCAAAGTCCAATGATGGCTAAAATATTAAATAGCAGAAGTAAAAACTAAATGTTTGAAATGAATTTTTTTTTTAATATTTTGGACACTTACACCCATCAACTAGTCCCAAACTAAGCAAAGCTTGTACTATGGATACTAGATAACATATGGATGTTTATATAAATATTTATGTAGGTATGTTTATGAATTTGAACATTTAGAAATTTGAATATCCTTAGACATTTAGACATATACACAGCGCCATCTAGTTCCACAGTAAGCAACTATATGCTTGTGTTGTAAATACTAGATGGTTGCTAAACTACAATAAATACATTTTTTTGTAAATAAATACTTATTATAAATGAAAACATCCATAACTCGAGTACACATGTCCGTATTCATCACACAAACATATGCCCCTAGCGGGATTCGAACCCGCTCATGTAATGTATTTATGAATTTAACAGTAGGTAATGAATGTTATCGACTTGAATTATGTAAATGAATTTAGTAGGTATCCAAAAACTTAATTATTACTGTAATAGTTTTAAGATTTATAGATATTTGCATGCTGTTAACGGTGGCTGAATAGGCGATATAACCGGTACTGAAACACCTTACAAGTATTCAAATAGCAAATAAATAATTTGTAAATGTTGTAGTATCTTGTCTTACTTAACTAAATACTCTGCTAGGGGAACTAAAAATCAGTACTTAACTTTGCTCTACACTGTGACCCTGTATTGTTTTAGGTTTAAAACTTGCTTTATTTGTCATAGCAATAAACTAAAAGATGAATAAAGAACAACTTACCTTTATCGCGAACAAATTTTCTAGTAACATAACATAATTTAATTCGGAGTTGTTGTTAAATAGGTTTGTTAATTCATTTGTTGATAAACAACAGAAACAAAAATAACTGTCTATAGACATTATTAACGCTAATTTGAGAAACAAATCCAAGTAAAAAACATTAGGAACGAAATTTTTAGGTTATATTTACTTTTTGTTTTCCTTTTTAATTCATTCCTCTCGGAGAAGGCAAAGGGATCAAAGCCCATACAGCCATGTCTTATATTTCTTATTTCTTCAGTTTATAAGTCAGTCTCAGTCAAAACAAGTAATTCGTCGTACACTATACAGAGTCTAGTCACGGTCAAGTCATTCTTGAAAGTATTCAGTAAAGTGGCAGAATGCTTTACAAAACATTTTGACGGCTTCTTGTGAGAACCCGAAAGCTTCGTTACGCACTTGGGAAAGTATATATATTTTGACACTGGCAAAATTCATAAGAGTTGCCACTAAACAAACTGGAACTGGAAGTATTAAATATCTTCTGTTACCATTGAGTACTTTAGGTACCTACTTTTCCCAAAAATAGAGTACGACAAGATGATGATGTGGAAATATTGTTTTTAATTTACACTTCCGTCACTTGTACACCATCACTAACTTTTACCGCAAAATATTCGTTCACACTATCATAACTTCCCATTATGATAGTGTGAAAAAGGCCATTGTAAGGAGCAACTTAGATGGGTCGGAGCACCCCAACACTGTTGATTAGGTGCAGAAGGCTAGGACGGAAGCGACGCATCGCCTTAGTCTTCGTTGTTGGTTGAACATACTCAATGTGTTTATCGCATAATCAATGTGTCGATCAACAGAGTATCGGAACTACGATCTGTTGAAACACGTTTCTTCGCACGTTTGTATGTCGAAGTATAATATTTTGGTAGCCGACAGAGCAAATGAAGAAACAAAAAGGTATACAAAAAAAAATAACTTTTAATAATTCAAAACAATTAAGGTATGTTTGCGAGATAGTCTTTCACATGCGCGGGCTCCAGCCGCCGGAATCCGGCCGCGTCACATATTCCCACCTCGATGTTGTCCGCAGTCATCTGACCCTCGAAGCCTTCCTTCAGCGTCAGGATGGCAGTGTGGACCGCATCGTCCAATTCCAGCTCCTCTGTATACCTGGTGAGGTGTCGAAGTTATAAATAATAAATAAATATCCTTGCGACATACTATCTTGAATGATTGGCGACAGCCACCAGTCTCAACAAAAAACTATTCTACACTGGGCCCCTACGGTGGATTGCGGCTCACATTTTCTCTTGGTAAGACTTTTTTTTTATGCACAACGGGTTGGTACATGGCCTCAATTACACCTGATGTTAAGTGAAGATGAGGTCGAAGGTGGAAGCGTACTGACCCGGAAAACCCCAACACATTTGGAGGACGGGCTATCTTATCTCTGTCAACCGGAACACAACAATGCTATTAACATTGCTTGCTTGGCGGCAGATTTAGATAAGATGGTGGTAGCTAGCCAGGCGGGCATTTAAAATGTACCACCAACCAAACAGAGTACTTAAACATGTACCCTGCTGGGGATCGAACCCGCGACCTCCGAATCGTAAACCCAATGTTTTTTACATTGAGCCACAGAGGCGGTTATAAAAAGGCTGTTGGTGTCAGGTAAAACAAGATGAAAGGATTACCTCTTCTCCAAGAAAGTCTTCCCATTGTTAAAGTTCTTGCCCATGGCTGTGGCCTTCCACGCAAAGTAGGCACCGGACGGGTCGCACTGGAACAGATACGGCCGGTCGTTCTCCCAGCCGCAGATCAGTAGAGATACACCAAACGGACGCACACCGCTGCAAGGGAAAATGTAAACTGTGTAGTTAATATTTGGGTATATAATTAAATGTTGCAGGGGATCTTTGCACATACACACAGCGCCATCTAGGTCCACAGTAAGCATCTAGGCTTGTGTTATGGATACCAGATGGTTGATAAACTACACAAATACATTTTTTTTTTGTAAATTAATACATGTATAAATGAAAAACATCCTTAATTCGGGAACACGTATGTACGTATTTTATTTAATATTAAATAGGTATTTATTCTATTGTATTTGAAGTATTATTATTATTATAGTCTTTTTGATTTTAAGCTGATTATGAACACATTTCTCTCAGTGCACGTATGTATGTCTATCCTATCGAACATGTTTTCCTTCACATTTGCAGGGTCTTGCTGGAAGAAATCTCTTTTTAGAGATAAGCTAGTGCCTTTTGTACATCCTATCTAGTATGTATTTGACCTTTATGTGTACTCGTGTGCAATAAATTATAAAATAAATAACACATGTTATTCATCATACAAACATATGCCCCTAGCGGGATTCGAACCCGCGACCTTTTGGTATAGCAGCAGGATTTTTTAACCACTACACCAAACAGGTCGTCACATCTATAAATGCCACATTAGCAATTTATCTAAACACTGAATTAACTTGCAGGCGACTGTTACTATTTGTTCAAGCAGTATGTTCTAGTTCGCAACTAGGGATGTTACGAATATGTTCGCATCGTTTTACACATTCACATCTATGCGAATGTTTTTAACCGCCTCTGTGGCTCAATGTAAACAACATTGGGTTTACGATTCGGAGGTCGCGGGTACGATCCCCAGCGGGGCATTTTAAATGTCCGCCTGGCTAGCTACCACCATCTATCTATCTGCCGCCAAGCAGCAATGTTAATAGCATTGTTGCGTTCCGGTTGTCAGAGATAAGATAGCCAGTCCCCCAAATGTTTCCGGGTCAGTACGCTTCCACCTTCGACCTCATCTTCACTTAACATCAGGTGTGATTGAAGTCAAGTACCAACCCGTTATGTATAAAAAAAAAAAAGTGTGTGAGGGCAAAGCGTTCCGAGTGAACAGGCATCTAGTGCAGCCGGCCTTATACATGGTGAAATTTAATACGTGTAATTCCTTTTAACTGGTGACTCTACTCCTGATCACGAACAACTTTCCACTAAGAACCATAGCCGAATTCAGCCGAAAATTGTTGCACTTCCATACTGAAGGTGGTTTCGGAATGGTTTACTCTGTATGGCTAATCGAAATTTTTTTGATTGAATTCTCCTATGGTTGCTTTGGGGAAAGTTGTTCGTAATCAAGAGTGACGTCACAGGTTAAACTTTGACTATTAACGTGTCTGTCACATCAATACATTTTATATAACTTTTACTCTTTTTATAAAATTATTGATTATAAATCCTTGTCGGAGAAAATGCGACTGAGGTCCAGAGCAGGTTGGAAAAATGGCGAGAAAGGCTGGAGAGTGTCGGACTGAAGATCACGGGTTGGTACTTGACCTCAATCACACCTGATGTTAAGTGAACATCTGTTCTGCGACTTTGGTGGTCCATCCAGTTTTTCCAATATAGCCTTAAGCGGGGAGTTGCTACCAATCTGCTCAAATTTCCGGTACCTATTACTTCATTACTTCAGAACGACGGCAATATTGACCAGGACGTGAGGAACAGAATAAATGCAGGATGGATGAAATGGCGACAGGTTTCTGGGACTACATGTGAGCCACGGATGGCCCTGAAACTCAAGGGGAAAATTTACAAAACCAACATAAGACCTGTCACCATGTATGGATCTGAATGTTGGGCAATGAAAGAAATGGATAAAAGTGGCAGAGATGAGAATGCTAAGATGGATGTGTGGTGTGACTTGAATGGATAACATCAGGAATGAGTATATCAGAGGAAGTCTAAAAGTGGCGCCAATAACAGAAAAACTGAGGAGTAATAGGTTAGCATGGTTTGGGCACATTATGAGGAGGGATGAAAGGCACGTAACAAGACAAGTGTTAAGTATGAATGTAGAGGGATATAGAGGTAGAGGAAGACCAAAGAAGGTGTGGGTAGACTGCGTGAGGAATGATATGTATGTGAAAGGGGTGAGTACGGAGATGACTGCTGATAGAGGAGAGTGGAAGAGGATGACATGTTGTACCAACCCCACCTAGAGTGGGATAAGGGCAGGAAAATGATGACAAATACGGTTTTTGTAATACATTAAGTATTGTCTGTGTATGTCTTCTTAACATTAGCAGCCTAAACATTCGCATTCGTGAATGTGAAAAATTTTACATTCGTAACATCCCTATTTGTAGGTATTAATTGTAATAAAAGGTATTCAGGTCAAGTGAATGTGGACAAGTCTGCTGCTTGTCCTCTTCATAAAGAGGTGGGAATTACTGTACAAGGTGGAGTGGAAATATTACACAATGCAATAATAAATTTTAACGAGGCTCACCCAGACTGCGTGTACTCCTGCATAACTGTTGCTACTCTCTGCACGAGCTGAGCAGTGGGAATGGGCTCATGGTACATCAGGTAGTACTGCTGCGCCATCTTGCGTGCCTGCGTCACCAGCAGGCGGTAGTCGGGACCCATGCCGGAGTAGACCATGCCTTGAACATTGTAATGAAATAATAAATTAAATTTGCAGTTTCATTTTTGCAGGTCGATGATTCTATCAATTTCCCTGTTGCTGCTTGCACCTAGCGACGTGTGGTCAGTCCTTAGAAGTGTGACCACTTTAATATGAGTGTTTCCATGTTTCGTAGGGCACTAGACCGTCCCTATTGTTTTTTTTTTGCTACTTTTGATTTAGGGACTTTTATACAACGGTTATGCGCCAATCCCATCGTACCTCTTACTGATTTAATCTATTTAAAACTAATTCTAGCGAGACACCAATGACTTCACAAAGGCAAGTAGACTCCAGGCAGCATTAGATTTTGGTTGAGCTGGGATCTCATGGAATATTCCCCCATTTAGTTTATTTAGCGTCTGTTCCATCATCAGTGTCTTTCATTGGTGCTCGTTCCGGACACATTCCACCAATATATGGTGCACATCCTCTACAATACCACACACCTCACAGTTAGGAGAGCTGGTCTTTTTCATGAGATAGCCAAACTTGTTTAAATCCCCTATTGTTTTTAAATGAAGTCAGTTGTTAAGGCAAGTCGGTGGTCTCCAGGGGCAGTTTAAAAACACTGACTGTGAGGTGGCCACTAATCTGACACAAGTTTACCATTCCGCACTGGGCCCTCATGGTGGGTTATGGCCCATGCCCCAGTGAGAGGAGGCAGTGCCCCAAAATAAAGTGTTTTCATTCTTATGGAAACTGTTTTGTCATTTTATTTATGTCATCGTATTTAAATATGTAAATAATATATATACTTCAATATCCGTTGAATGTATTGTTTTTATTTATTTGTATTTATTTATATTGATTAATGTATACTCATTTATTTATGTATATTTCTTCTTATTATAGTATACAGGGTGTAACGGTTAAGTGTAGTCATATTTTAAGGGCTTGTTCTACCCATCAATACGAACAACTTTTACTATGGGGGCAACTTCGAAATCGCGAAAAAAAAATCAGCTGTTTCATACATTGCATCGGGAGGTTATTGAAATTTTCTATTATAATGGTAGCTGTAGTATTGAATAGTGGGTAGATTATTAAGTGCACTATAAACAATAAGTAGGTAGATGTGAATCTTCAGTATCAGTCAGTCAGTCATATTGTTGATGATTAAGTGGACTGTATGTTTTAACAATAAGCGACAAGGGCGGAGTTTTAATTTAATACAACGAATTGCTTGGAGAAAGGCAACTCACCAGGGTGCTTGATCCCTCCAACGAAGATCTCCACAGGGGTGGAAGGTACCTTCAGCTCTCTCTTTGAAGGCCAGCTGGACTTACCTCGAGATCGCCTATGTTACCTTTCTCCTGGGAGATTGTATGGGTTCGAAGCTAGGGTTGAGCAGCCTTCAGCAGCAATTCGTAGCGAAAGGTGGTCACGACAATTACAATTTAGAAGGAACTTCTACGAAAATTCGACAAGCTGTGTGTCCGCTGTGGTGAAAACCGCCGATTCACTCTCGCGATTCAAAATTAACTCTTTTTATATTTTACCCTATTTTAAAGGTAAGTTGGGTGTTGCCAACTTCGAACCATTATCCTATATGGAACAATACTAAATTGGACACATATATTTATTTACATCTACTTAGATATTTATTGTAGTACAAATATATAATAATATATACTTAAATATGATTTATTGTTTATAATAACTTGTATAATATCAATATAATCATGTGTATTTCATATCCATTTGCGTTCTCATACCGCGCACTAGTTCCAAACTGGTCCCAACAGAATACCAGCGCTCGATCCGTCCGCGGGCGGAGCACCATGCTGAGTTGGGACCATTTTGTCCCTACAGCACATAATAACTGGCAATTTAGAAAATTCCATTCCTGTAATACTGTTCTGTTCTGTATTACGAATTGTTATAATTGTGCAATGTGCTTAGAGGCAAATAAACAAATTATCTATCTATCTATCTAACCTGTGTGCAACTCGGCAAGTCTGAAGTGTTGCAGTGAGTATATAAAAGTAGCCTAGCACTATATTTATATGTATTGAACGTTTATTTACTTACCAATATGCCCAGTCAGCATCTCAACTTTATTCACACTGTGTTCATCATACAGAATACTTTTGTGCTTGTTCTCAGTGGCTATGACAACGCCATTGGAAGCTGGAAGAAGAAATAGTATTTTTTTATTCACACCAAATTAATACTGAGACCTGTCGGCGCGGCTCATAGAGGCTTCTGGTAACCGCAGAGCGGGCGGCTTCCTAGCTCAGAGAATAAGTCTCGCTATTCAGTGCAGGAACGCCGCTTGCCTGTTGGGCACTATGCCGCCTCGAGGAGATGCGCTAGACGCAATTTTTTACCTGTAGATGTTTGTGTTTATAAATGTTTGTAACAAAAGTACTTGAAGAAATATGTTAGGCAAGAAAATAAAAAAAAATTAATACTATAATACATCTTTTATGGGTCTCACACTAGGCTACATCTGCGAGTCACCTGAAAGCATTCTCTGTATGCAGACTGCATTGAATGTACATTTGAATGGCTAGGTACCTCATAATCAGTAGTGTGCCTAGGGGTTTCAAAATAGCCAGTGGTCCGAAAGCTTACACTGTGACCAGTTATGTGCATAAATAAATTAATAAATAAATATCCTTAGACATACACACAGCGCCATCTAGTTCCACAGTAAGCAACTATATGCTTGTGTTGTGGATACCAGATGGTTGATATTCAATACAAATTGTTCAATACTGGTGTAAATCAAAGTCATTAACCACCTTTGAATGACAATAGTAAGTAAGTTTTAAGGAAGTGTCTTCAGCTAATGACTTGCATATATTGAGAAAGCTTTACAAGAAATTCAGGATTGTGATCGATGATATTACGATTGAGACCTACATAGCTTATTTTTGTATTGAAAATGAATTGAAGATTGTAAAGTTTGTTAAAAATCGATCGTTAATGATACTAGACGACGTAACCTAAAATTAACAAAATAATTACCTTTTATACCGACGGAGGTACCGCCGGCAGCTACAGCGGCTAGAGCATATTCGATTTGGACTAATTTACCAGACGGGCTGCAAATTAAACACGAATAAACAGTAATATAACGACATATTCAACAATCCGACATTGACTGTATAATAGCGGTAAATTAGATATAACAATAATCACTGTTCACTAGTATTACATAGGCCGGGTGACAAACAAGAACCTATTTATGATTTTGAACCGGAATAATGAGTAAATCAATTTATTTTACCTGAAAGTTGTAAGCGAAAAGCTGTAACGCTCTGACGCCATGATTACAAAGCACAAATGTCAAATTTTTTATCTCGTCATGTTGGTAATTCAGATAAAATGTCAAGTGGACGTCCATGCATGCTCCTTATTTTTTTAAGAAAAATAAATCCCTCAGTGGCTTAGTCGATTATTTGCGCGATATTGTATCCGAACGATGTATTTTTTGATTGGTGGAGATTTCAACCAATGAATATTCTTGAAAACTTCGCTCAATAATTTGATTGCTTGTCTGACATTTACTTCTCTCGAGTTTTGTGCTATTTATAATTTTTAATGATCTTAACTGAAAACATCGCGTAAACATTTCACCAATATGTTGGGAAATCTCCGTGGAATTTCCCCATTATCGGAAACGATGTCTGAAAGCACAATGGAGAGAAACCGCGCCGAAAAAGCTCTTATTACAAAAACTCCCACCCACAGCGAAGTTTTCCTAAACAAATCCAACCTGGGTGGTGCTAAGAATTATTCTGATAGAAATGGTAACGATATTCCTAGAGCAGTAAGTAGGGGACGGAAGACGTTCGCCTTTTGGACTCTCGTTTGCTTGCTTTTCGTGCTGGCAATCGGGAACTTGATTCTGACTTTTACCATATTGGCTGTATTGAGACTCGGACAAGGTAAGCTCTACTTCGGGTTCGAATCGAAATTGGAACAGTTAGATTCCGATTTAGTGCATTGGAAGTTCCCGACCGCACTACTTCCCTCGTGAATACGGTGACTAATTCGACATACATTGCTGGTAGGTTTGGTTCTGTTAATTCAAATATCCTTACAATATATGCCGAATTAGTCTCTGCATTTAGGATGGTGTAATATGCACCTCCTAACTTATTCGGCTTCGTTGATGATAGAACATTTTCAATCTGGCCAGCTACCACCATCTTACCTAACTTTGCCAATGTGTTCCAGCCATTTGATATAAGATCTCTGTCCTAATTAAGTCTCCTAAATGAGTCTGGTGCCGGGTGATCGTGCTTAACAATGCACTCAGGGAGATGGAGAACAGAACCACATTGATGTCATTGTTTAGTCGCTCTTTGATGGTTCAAATATATTTTTTTTCTCTGTGTTTTATCTGGGATCAGTCAGACTTTAAGTAGATTTTTTGTTTGATTACTTGTGATTTTGATCATATTCTTTGATAATATCTACTCTTATTTTCTCCCTATGCAAGGTCTTTTCTTTTGAGGCGTTTCACCTAGCCTCTTCTAGTTAAATCAACTGCTAGTACATTTGGGTGTCTAGCCAGCTGAGTTATGTTCTCTTCATTTTGTCTTGGATTTCCTGAGATGTAGTAGACAAACAAACCCGAAGGCAAATCCGAAAGGAAAAAAATATTTAAAATTAAAATATTTTTTATTAGAGAGTAATATAGTTTTAAAACACTTCCTTCAGGTATGGAAAGCATGGAGTTCCTTCCAGAGCACAACGCTATCAAGTTCTTTGGGGACACAGACCTAGAGAGCGTCTATAAGAGGGATGGCCTGCTGGAGAGTTTCAGGGACACACCCATGAGCATCACCAGCGAGAATGGCTCTGTGGTCTTCAACTTGCAGACCAGGTAATATTGTGTTAAGTCAAATTGAATTAGCCATGTTGTTCCTGTGAAAGAACTGTGAGGCGAATCCTTCTTCTCCAGTGGTTGTTCTGTGATCACTTGAAATTCTCAAACTTTTTGGCTACGGAACCCCTTCAGAAGTGCAAAGTGCAAATGAAAATACAAATTAACAGACTTACTTCATTTCGATTGTACCTTGTTTTATCAATGAGAAAATACAGGCAATGTTCCATTGATATGGCACAAGGCGCAACTAAACTAATCACAGTAATTCGCGGCGCGCGGCGCCGGGGCAAGCGCCGGCGGCGAGCGGCGTCTTCAAAGATACCGCGTCACATGTTTGTGTGTTGTGGTATTAAGGTTCAACTCACAAAATTTACATTTCGTAATTTTATTTTTTGAATAAAATCTGTTAATTTTAACGTTTTATTTTTTTCGTAATAGTTACACCTATGCAACGTTTGTCGGGTTAATTTTGTTAGACCTTATGCCCAAACCACCTTACATTTTTTTTTATTGAGCATTGACCTCAATCACACCTGATGTTAAGTGAAGAGGCCGAAGACATACTTTATTATCCAAAAATGTTTCACTTGTTCTTGTTCGTTCACCCATGTTCTCCTTGGGTATAGCTGATAATCAGTGTTTTGAGCAATCCCATACACTGAGCTATGACCGTTTTGTGCTGCTGCAGTACACACACATAAAATACATTTACTAGCTTTCCGTCCACGGCTTCGCCTACGTGGACTAACTTTATCGCGGATATGATTAATTCTTTTTGCGGGAACTACTCACTTTATCGTGATAAAAAGTATAGATATGCTGTCTGAAATCTCACCAAAAAACCAGGTACCTACTGTGACTGTTGATCTCACCTGTGATAACACTGTAAATACAACAGCACAGAACTTTGACCTTAGTAGGAATAGGTTAAAGAAGTATGCAAAAATAAATAGAATCATTAGGCGTACTAAGAAACTTATAAAAAAGAATAATGTATTTTCAAGAAATAAATATTTACACAAAGAGCGAAGTGACCTCATAAAACAAATTTGTTTATGTAAAAAAAATTTAGATGATAATAGGAATACATAGGAGCGTGACACACGGAGCCTGCATACAGAAATCCTTAATTTACAGACCTCACTTGAACAACTTTCTTGCAAATATGAGACAGCTTGTAAGGAGTTAGGGGAGCATGCGGCGGCAATGGATGAGCTATTACAATTATCTAAATATAATAATGATAGGTTTGAATCGTTGACAAACAATTTACAGTGTAATTGTGCTCAAACCTCATTGCATTGTGTTCCATCCGTGCCATCTGTATGTGACATCCCCCCGTCCTTGCCAACGATGCAGGTGCCTTGTGTTGCTGCTCGGTCCAATTCCAATTCCTCCTCTCCATCCGTTTCAAATAATATGCATGATATAGTAATGTTCAGCGATGAAATTGGTAAAGGTATGGGTTTGCAACTTACCCGTAACCTGGAGCAGTCAATAATTAATATTTGTATGCCCGGTGCCACCTATATTGACATATTAGACAAGATATTATCTTACAATTTTAAGGAAAACACAACTCTTGTTGTACTCATTGGCAGAAGGGGAAATGCCAGCAGGAAAAAAATTATACAATTATTTTCAAAATTTAATAATTTGAACAATGTTACCAAAATTATTTTGTTTGCGCTGCCTTTTATCCAAGGTCTGACAGAGAATGAAAATGTTATTAGACATAATTTAAATATGCTATTGCATAATATGACATGTCATGACGATAAATTTCATATAATAGACACAAATAAATTTATTAAAAATTGTCATAGCTTGACTAAAGATAATTATTATTATCTGTCTAAATATTGCATGCGACAAATAGCCAAGTTGCTATCATATTATATAGTTAATTCTGCCAAGTCATTGGCAAACACGACAACTGTTTTTATTGAACAGTCAATTGACATTGAGCAATCCTTGGAATCATTTCCAAGTAATTTAAATTAATATATAAGACAACAGAGGGTAACTCTGGCACTTTGTTAAAATTACATAAAGAATTTAAAAATAATAACTGCCCCTCAGTTAAAAAAATTGAGCCCTCAATTCAATGTAAGTTTTCTAATATAAACCTAGTACATCAAAATATTCAGGGCATAATGGGCAAAGAGCTGGAGGTTGAGCTATTCATGAATTGTCACAATGTTGATATTTTATGTATTACTGAACACTGGTTAAAACAGAATCAATTCATGTTTAGCTTCAAAAATCACCAGGTTGCGAGTTCATACAGTAGGAAAAAAGCAATACGTGGCGGTTCTTTAATTATTGCAAATAATAAATTAAAGTACAAAGAGCGCTTAGATATTGTGAGTCTTTCTGTTGAGCGAACAACTGAATTGGCCTGTATAGAGCTTGAGCGGCTTATTGTAATAAGCGTATACAAACCCCCTTCTTCATCTTATGAATTATTTGAAGAAATTATGGATGAAGCGTTGCATAAAATTAGTAATAATAACAAACTTATTGTAGTTTGCGGTGACTTTAATATTAATTTATTAGAAGGCAGTAGTCTAAGCAGTAGACTTAAATCTTTGTTTCTAAGTTACAATCTTGTTCACAATTTTTCGGCTCCTACCAGAATAACATCGACTACGGCCACTTGCATTGATAATATTTTCGCAAACTTCGATCCCAGTGGAAAATCAATTATAAATAAATTACCCTCAGATCACTGTGGACAGTTAGTTACGATTAAAGTTCCCTTTAGCAAGACATTGGTAAAAAATATTACATGTGTACCTGTAAATGACGCTCGGTTAGACCAATTTCGAAATAATGTTAAAGAAAAATTATATAAATTGACACATATTATTTGTGACAATCCCGATGAGATGTATAATTCATTGTTCACATTGGTAAGAAAGGAGTGCGAGAATGTTTTCAAAGCAAAAAGTATAAAAATAAACAGTTGTCTGATGTTCACTGATTGGGCGACTGTGGGAATTCATAGAAGTCGCCGAAAGTTATATGAACTTTATAACGAAAGAACATATAACTCTAATCCGGGTTTTGTTGATTATGTTCGAAATTATTCAAAAATATTTAAACGTGTTTGTGCCGTAGCGAAGGCAAATTTTATTAAAATTAAAATTAAAAATAGTGCAAATATTGTGAAAACTACATGGAAAGTTATAAACAGCGAAGCTGGAAAAATCAAGGCTTGTAATCCTAATATTCAATTAAAAATTAATAATTATGTTCTTAATACGGACTTAGAAGTTGCAGAGGCATTTGAAAAATTTTTCACAGAGATTCCAATTTTAACCACCAAATCACTTAATTCATCTCCCACCGTAGCTGAATCTTTACTTAAAATGCGAAGCGATACTCCAAGTGTGGAATTAAATATATTTAGACACGTTAGTCCCAGTGATATTATGAAAGCATTTAAATCTTTGCAAATTAAAAAAACCGCTGACCTCTATGGTCTTTCTGTTAAAATAGTTAGCTCTATCATTGATTGCGTTGCACCACATTTAGCCTGTATTTTTAATAAATGTGTGGAAAGTGGTGTGTTTCCTGACCTGATGAAACAGAGTAAAGTAATTCCATTATTCAAAGCCGGTAGTACATCAGACCCCACTAATTTTAGACCCATATCAATCCTACCGACTTTTAGTAAAATTTTCGAAAAACTAATTCTAAATCAATTGCTGTCTTATTTCAATATCAATAACTTAATGACTTCAAAGCAATTTGGATTCACACGGGGTCTCTCAACAACCGATGCTGGTGTTGAGCTTATTGAGCATATCTTTGAAGCATGGGAAGATTCTCAAGATGCGATTGGTATTTTCTGTGACCTGTCAAAGGCTTTTGATTGTGTACATCATGATGGTCTGGTCAGGAAATTACGCCATTATGGTATTGCGGGCCGTGCCCTCGAACTCTTAGAATCGTACTTGTGTAATCGAGTTCAGAGGGTGGATGTGAATGGTGAGAGATCGTCAGGGTCTGCCGTTTGCATAGGTGTTCCACAGGGCTCAATTCTCGGGCCGTTCCTGTTTCTTGTTTATATTAATGACTTACCAAATTGCATAGACGGCAACCATGAGATAACAATATTTGCTGATGACACTTCTTTACTATTCAAAGTTAAAAGAAAACAGACATCTCTTGACGACGTAAATAATGCTATCTCTAAGGTGGTTGAGTGGTTCACAACAAATAATCTACTCCTTAATGAGAAAAAAACCAAATGTATAAAGTTTTCACTACCAAATGTCAAACAGGTAGCCACTAAAGTGTTAGTAAAAAACGAAGAGTTGGAGCTTGTGGACACTACTTTATTCCTAGGTATTACATTGGATAAAGGACTGCAGTGGGGTCCACACATCGATGAGTTAGCGAAGCGCCTCAGTTCTGCAGTGTTTGCGATTAAAAAAATACGTTATTTAACCGATGTGGATACCGCGAGGTTGGTCTATTTCAGTTATTTCCATAGTATACTGACCTACGGCATTCTGTTGTGGGGAAATGCCGCGGACATAAATTGTATCTTTGTTCTGCAGAAACGAGCGGTTCGCGCGATTTACAAACTGGGCCCCAGAGTGTCTCTTAGGAATAAATTTAAAGAAATTAATATATTAACATTAGCATCGCAATATATTTACGAAAACTTAATGTATGTAAGAAAAAATATAGAATCGTTTAAGAAAAATAGTGATATACATAATGTTAATACCAGATATAAAAATAAACTTGCTGTTCATGCCAGCCGTTTACACAAAGTCACTAAGTCATTTAAGGGGCAATGTATACGCTTTTATAATAAGGTTCCAGTGGACATTCAAAATTTACCTTTAAATAAATTCAAAACCATCATAAAACAGACATTATTTACCAAAGGCTATTATAAAATTTCTGACTATCTGGATGATAAGCAAGCATGGACATAGGCCGCTCGGCGATATTCAGCCTAATTATACAATATAATATAATTGTAACCCAAACTTATTTAAAAGAGCAACCCTTGAGTTTCTTGCTCGTTCTTCTCTGGGGAATCTGCTTTGCGAATGAGCAAAAATGTCAATAATTTTAATATTAAGATAAAAAATGTGACGTTTTCAAGTGATAATCTTTATCCTACGAAATAAATATTTTTTTGACTTTTGACTTTGACTTTGACTTTGACATATCCTAATCAGGGTTTATTCTATTGTTGATGATTAAGTGGACTGTAGGTTTTAACAATAAGCGAAAAGGGCGGAGTTTTAATTTAATACAACGAATTGCTTGGAGAAAGGCAACTCACCAGGGTGCTTGATCCCTCCAACGAGGATCTCCACAGAGGTGGAAGGTACCTTCAGCTCTCTCTTTGAAGGCCAGCTGGACTTACCTCGAGATCGCCTATGTTACCTTTCTCCTGGGAGATTGTATGGGTTTGAAGCTAGGGTTGAGCAGCCTTCAGCAGCAAGTCGTGGCGAAAGGTGGTAACGACAAATACTTTTTAGAAGGAACTTCTACGAAAAACGACAAGCTGGGTGACCGCTGTGGTGAAAAACCGCCGATTCACTCTCGCGATTCAAAATGACCTCTTTTTTATATTTTACCCTATTTTAAAGGTAAGTTGGGTGTTGCCAACTTCGAACCATTATCCTATATGGAACAATACTAAATTGGACATCTATCTATATCCAAATCTGTTCATCCGTCTCGCCGTGATTGAGCATCAAACGACAAACAAATATCCAAACTTTCGCATTGTTAATTAGTCTGGCTTGCGAATGAGCTGGTTACGTCCATGGTTGATTATCATCCAAATAGTCTGACATTTTATAATATGCTTTCTTAACACATTCCGGGACGCATCACGCTTCTAGACGTATTAACAATAAAACTTCTATTGTGTCCGGTGATGTGTCCCGTAACGTGTTAATAAGCTTTTAATACACTTTGTTTACATTATTATTTTGTCTTCTACCAGAACGTCTCGCTCCGATACAAAGCTAATGGTGAACACGTCTGGTGTGTTCGTGCGCGGCGTCAACTCCCTGGAGCTGGTGGACCCTGATTCTGGCGAGGTGGTGTTCAGCACTGGCTCCTCAGAGATGAATATACCTGATGGCGTTAACAATCTGCACGCTAAGGTACAATAACTTTATGCTCCCATTCGAGTTCAATGTGGATTGGTGATTTTGTATCAGACGTAGTAAATTCTACATTTTAAATACGAGATTTTAATAAGTACTCCATCATCATTTAACGCATAGAACACTAGTGCGTGCAAGTTTAACTAGAAAACTTAACATCAGTATTTTTCTTTTTGTTTAAATTTTTGTTTTTTGTTAGAGTTTTATTTTTCTAAGCTCCGCCAATTATGTCCGGGGAACGAGCGAGTCAACCCCAACACGAGTATTATATTTTACTCTCTGGGGATGCTTCAATACTGTTATATACTATTACAGGAGAAATAAAAGTATTTATATTTTATTATTTTTTATCATGATTATCACATCTTATTCTATTATAAAGACGAGTAACATGAAGTCCATCAAGGAGTTCCAGTGGCAATCTTCTGGCTCCATCTCCAGACCCTCGTCATCATGTGTAATGGAAAGTGCTCATGGCAACAAAACAAACGAGCCCAAATTCGTTTATCTTGCCATTGGCCATCAGGAAGTTCAAATCCCTACACCCCGGCTTCATCATCATATCAGCTCGATGGTACCAAATTTATGCTATAATATGCGAAATTTCAGCTCAATCAGATACCAAGAAGTGGGTGAAAAATGGTTTGCAAATGGAACGTACAACTTACTTATGAATATTGCAAGCTAAATAGAAGCTTGTAAAAATCATCATCAATCAGCCCGTAAACATCCCACTGCACGGGTATAGACCTTCCCTCGCATATGAGGGAGTATGGGCAGTAGTCCACCACGCTGGCCCAATGCAGGTCGGGCTTGTAAAAATAAAAGTAACTAAATCTCTTTCATTCCAGCAAATATCAACAAAACGCATCACATCTCCAGTAGATGAGGACCTGGTACTCCGCTCTGAGACCTCAGCCCACCTCCGTGGAGCTGAAGGCACCCACATGGAATCCAAGGAGTTATTCTGGAGCGCTGACCAGGACATCTTCCTTAAATCCATCAACGGCTCCGTGATCCTCAGCGGGAAGGAGGGAGTCTACATTGACGTGAGATACCTACCTATAGCCATGACTGTGAACAGGACGGACAAGGTGGTTCAAGCCACTGGCCAGTTTAAAGTGTGCGTGTGCATGCCCCAGGGCAAACTCTTCAGGATCGCTGTCCCAAATGGCCAGAAGGTTACATGTTCCCATGTTAATATGACAGGGGATTTGAATCCTTGTGTTTAAGATATACGAAGACAATGAATGGCCTGTTATTAATTTTGACTGCTAAATCGAAAGGTCACGGTTTCGATACCTGTTAGGGTTATATGTTTGTTAAATAGAGATGGTTACATTTAAGTATAATATGTAAATATCGGGAAGGCGGGCGTCACTAGCGACCGGGACGTCGCCACCCATCTCCTGGTATAGGGTAGCTCGGGCAATTGCGATATTACGTCAACCTACTATAGGCGAATATGATATCAGAATTACACTAGGATTTAATAGGACGAGCTGGTCTGCCACTGTTAGAACACAGGCCCGATCACCTTAAATTCTGTGAGGAAGCAATTACAGACCAATTACCCACACACAAATATGATCATGGATGAGATGCTTACCGGTGAAGGGTAAATATTTGCATGGCCCTCCCTCATGCTATCGAACTTGGCCCTCGCATTCAATTTCTGGGGTTCAGCCGGACTAGTCTACAATTCAATGACCACTCACCGAATCCTTCCACTCATCAGAGATAATAAGTAATCAAAGTCACCCACATTCGGTGATGTGTTAAGTGGGGGGTCTGTCTCCTTTGACGGCTGGTAGCATTATGAATGATCATTATCGATGTGCAGACCTGTCCTAACATTAATGTAAACGTCACCGCACCATTTTCGGCGATACCAGCGTCATACGACCGCGGCCGTTCAAATTATAAATTCCGTGGCTAATTTATCGCTATCTAGACATAGACAATATATACATATATTTGTCACCACACTTTAACAACACCAATATTAATAATAACAAGAAAATTAACAATATACAGAAAACAGGGAGATTTTGAAATGCGGTGAGTGATGTCAAATATGGACTCCAACTTAGCATAATGCTGTAACGCTACAACACTGGTTTTCAGAGGAGCCCAACGTCCAGAACCTCCGCTGTTCGGACAGTTGTACCAGTTGTGGAAATACATATAACTAAATATAGCAGTGGCATATAAATAAAAATTAATCAGTATTTTAAATATATATATATATATACTCAATATTTATACTGGTAATTTATAATATTATGAAGAAGGAAAGAGATAGATAAGCATTTATTTGCATCCATGTACACACACATAATAAATTTTACATATGAAAAATACAACTAAAACAATAAAACACAAGTACAGAAACAACAAATATTATGTGTGTGCCGCAGTATACAAAAAGGCTACAGCTCAGTGTTATGGATTTGCCCGAGGCGGGCAAAACACTACTGGTATCTTGCTGAAACCTGAGGGTTGGTCGTGGGACAAATGGAATTCTGAAATGTGTTTGGTGTTATCAAATTAAAACTAACGTTATTGGTAAATGAATATTGTGTAAAATTATTCCCGTAACATATTGGATTCAATTAATAAAATATACTTAATTAAGTTATTGAACCAATTATTATTATTATTATAGAATAAATTGATAATTAATGAAAAATCAAGAAATTATAGCAATTTTCCATTTATTCTATACATGTTATAATTACAATAAACTATTTCAATTTGTGATGCCCAAGCTATGAATCCAATCCACAGCCCCCTACTGCTTCATATATTATCTTCTCATGATAGAATATATGAAAGAGTAATAGTAAAATGGACTATTTGCGACAAAAGTTAAACATGAAATGAATGAAAACGAAGCAAAAGTGGTTTCCATCGATTTCCTTTGTCAATCAGCGTTGATTTTTGCAGTCAATGATGATTTTGACGTTTATTTATATCAGCCTGTAATGGCTTCCCTCCTCTTTATGGTTCCATCTCGATTTATGGTCTTTGACAAACTTTGATACTATACGAGATATACTGTTGAATTTAGCTTGTATCGAAAACAATAATTAATAAATTACACAATCTTATTCCACCATCGCCATTTCATCTTCGGACTACTAGGCGTGGGGAGGGATTCCACCCGTATGTAGTCAACATACCGAACATTCGCACTAGGTTCGACTCTTCATTAATGCGAACAGCCAAGTCATGGAACTTTTCCAGCATCAGTCTTTCCTGAATCCTACAACCTTGGGATCTTCAAGAGCAGGGTGAATAGGCATCTACTGAGATCGCGTGCTTCGTCTTCGGCCACATCGTCACTTTCCATCAGGTGAGATTGTGGTCAAACAAGTATCTAGTCAATCATAAAAATGAACTATTTATGCTAGTCAATATACGTAGATATTTTTATGTTAGTTATTTTGAGGCAAGTAATAGGCTTTACTTTATTTTTAAATGTAACAAAATAAGTATTAGAAATCAGGGACTTTATTATAATAAATATTTTAATATAAGGATAGATTATTCATGTTTTTTTTAGAAACGCTTTATTCGTACTTTACAAAATTTGCAAATTTATTATGATTACCTAATTTAATTTGTATCTGTATTCCTACCTATTACCGCAAAACCCCCCTCCGGGGGGTGTCATCCTTTCCCGGGCCGCGAGAGTCTAGTATCTATACCTACAGGAAAAATATTTAAAACATCCATTGTAAGTTCTTAGCAAAAGGCTATTATAAACTGACTATTTGAATGATAAGCAAGCATGGACATAGCTGTCTTATTTATTATTCATATAATTATATAATCACAAATTGTAACCCATAATCTGTTTAAAAGAGCAACCCTAGAGTGTCTTGCTCGTTCTTCTCTGGGGAGTCAGCTTTGTGAATGAGCAGTAAATTTAAATGTAATATTAAAGTGACGTTTTCAAGTAATAATTTTATCCTATGAAATAAAATATTTTGGTTTGATTTGACTAGGTAAAATGAATATTTAAAGAAATGCAAATCTGTAATGACATTACGACGCAGTTTTCATTCATATATTGAATGAATTAAGAAAAATATTTAAATAATTCAGTGATCAAGCTCGTATGGCATATTGTCTGAAGGTTGATATCTACAGTGTAGATAAGATAGCCAGTCCCCCAAATGTGTTAGGGTTTCCGGGTCAGTACGCAACTTCGACCTCATCTTCACTTAACTTAAAAAAAAGTGTCTGCCTGCTAGCCTAGCTGCATTTGATTAAAACTGCGTGGTAATGCCGATTAAATTGCATTTTTTAAATATTCTTTTTTAAAAAGACAGAATGATTTTTTTTAATATTTTTCCCGTGTACTAGACTCGATCCTGAATCACCCCTTAAAATTTATTTGGTACTCTAACACACTATATACAGGGTGAATCAGAATTCGTGTAATTCCCCTTAACTGATGACGCCACTCTTGATTACGAACAACTTTCCCCAAGGAACCTTAGTTGAATTCGATCAAAAAAAATTTAAACCAATCTGAAACCACCTTTAGTGTGGAAGTCCAACTATTTTCGGCTGAATTCGGCTATGGTTCAATGGAAAGGTGTTCGTAATCAGGAGTGGAGTCACCAGTTTCATGTTTCATCAATTAAATTTCTGTACATCAGAGGCACGTTAAGGCAATATTATACGGTTCACTGTCTATCTTTCAATTTGGATGAAGCAACCAAATTAAATCTAAATATATATAACTCAAAGGTGACTGACATAGTGATCTATCAACGCCCAGCCCAAACCACTGGACGGATCGGGCTGAAATTTGGCATGCAGGTAGATGTTATGACGTAGGCATCCGCTAAGAAAGGATTTTGATAAATTCTACCCCCAAGGGGATAAAATAGGAGATGAAAGCTTGTTGTTTGTATTTTGATAAAATCTTCCACGCGGACGAAGTCGCGGGAGGAAAGCTAGTCGTCATATAAACATAAAATTGAATCAATGTCAATGTTCAATTACCTTTGACTTCTGCCTCTTTCAACCAAAAATAAACATAAAATTGAATTACATTGATTAAATTTTATGTTGAATCAGTGTTCCGTTGTGAACTGTTCACTGTCTGCCTTTCAATTTGGATGAAGCAACCAAATTGAATCATCAAATAAACATAAAATTGAATCAATGTTCAATTACCTTTGACTTCTGCGACTTTCAACCAAAGTGAATCAATTTGCTTGAGCCATATAATATGGCCTCTAAAGAGTTGGGTTCTTTTCAATAGAAGACAGCGATGAAACCAAGTTGGTATCCAACAGGGCGGCTAAACACTGTCTGGAGAATTATGGCTTCTTCTACAGTGGTAAAGCAATATGATGGATGTTTCATATCACCTTATGATAGTTGTAAGTTACATATCAATCTTATAAAATGTATGAATAAAAAGATAGTTATGTGAAATCAGACTTTTATTTCCATCAATGCAATTTTATTTTGCCCGACTGCGCGCAAGTATGAGTCATATATTTTGGTACTTGGAGTGGTCAATTATATCTTGGCATCTGAGAAAAAAAACTTTAGTAGCAATAAATCAATCTCAAACCACGACAAATCCATATAATACGAACGTTTTAGATTTAAAGATACTATAAAACAGAAACTTATTAAGGAAGCATTATAAAATATCAGACTATTTAGATGATAAACATCCATGGACATTACCATCTCGTTCGCATTCCAGGCTATTTCACAATTAATAATGAAATGACGACCGATTGGTGTAGTGGATAGTGACCCTGTCAGCGAAACCAACGGTTGCGGGTTCGAATCTCGCGACGGGTAAATGTTTGTGTGATGAATATGAACATTTATTCCTGAGTCATGGATGTTTATATAAATATTTATGTATGTTTATCCGTTATCTAGTATCCATAGCACAAGCTTTGCTTAGTTTGGGCATAGAGGAATAACACTACCCGGTTTGGGACTAGATGATTGGTGTAAGTGTCCGAAATATTAAAATAAAAAAAATAAAAAATATAAAAACCTTTTTTTAACAGAGTTTCGAGTTTCTTGCTTGTTATTCTCAATGCAAAATTGCATTTTGAACAATTTAAGCAGTCGCTTAAAAAATAAAGCATATTGACTTTGAATCATTGCTTGTTAAGCAATCACGGCGAATTGAATGAATGGATTTGAATAAATTTTTGTGCACTGGTAGAATAGGTCTTGAATAGGACAGGATACTTTTAGCCCGATAATAAACGAATTCCACGCGAAGCCGCGGGAAAATAATAGTAGATTATATATAATAGGCATTTTTTCTTAAATAATAAGATATATTTGACCATCTTGGCAGCTAATATAATTTTGATGCTGAGTTTGTATCGCGACATAGACGCTCTAGTATGGAAGAGGCATAATTTATGCTCTACTGTGGACAAGGCATATGCTTTTTTTAGTGCACAACTGGTTAGCACTTGACCTCAATCACACCTGATGGTGAAGCTTAGTGATGTCGAGGCATATGCTCGGATGTGTGGACGAGGCATACGCTCCAGTGTGTGGACGAGGCATACGCTCTGGTGTAGACAAGGCATATGCTTTTTTTTCTGTAACGGGTTAGTAACTCTATCACACCTAATGTTAAGTGAAGCTATCGAGGCATATGCTCTGATGAAATGAGGCATATGCTTTAGTATGGAAGAGGCATAATATGCTCTACTGTGGACAGGGCATATGCTTTTTTAAAGCACAACTGGTTAGCAGTTGACCTCAATCACAACTGGTGGTGAAGCTTAGTGCTGTCGAGGCATATGCTCGGATGTGGACGAGGCATATTCTCCAGTGTGTATGGGGTATTATCTTCATAGTCCTGAGAGTGCAGCGGGAGAGGCATTATCTTTTATGAAGTTTTCTCACCAGATAAATTCTAAACTTTGTAAGTAATCAAATATTCTGGATAAATCTGCAACAGAAAGAAAAAGAATATTATATGAAAGTAATCGCAAGGAGTCTGGCTCTATAATATAACGTATTTAATTTGGTGACTACTAGCTCTCCGCCCGCGACTTTGTCCGCGTGGATTTCGGAATAAACTATCACATGTATTATAGATGTGCAGTGTTAGAATAGAATCAACCCATCTCTTCCCGTGTGTCGTAAATGGCGACTAAGGGACTTACCACCAAAGAACATCTATAAATTTGCATGGGCTTTTTTTTATGCACAACGGCTTCGTACTTGACCTCAATCACACCTGATGTTAAGTGAAGATGAGGTAGAAGGTGGAAGCGTACTGACCCGGAAACCCCAACACATTTGGGGTACTGGCTATCTTATCTCTGACAACCGGAACACAACATTGCTGTTTGGCGGCAGATTTAGATGAGATGGTGGTAGCTAGCCAGGCGGACATTTAAAATGCCCTACCATCAACCAAACCGAGTACTTAAACATGTACTCCGCTGGGGATCGAACCCGCGACCTCCGAATCGTAAACCCAATGTTGTTTACATTTAGCCACGGAGGCGGTTAAGGGCTCACCCTCTGTCACGTGTGCATTTCTGTCATCTGCGTTGCCGGCCTTTGAGGAAGGGTAATTTCTTGAAAGTCCCAATGTCGTACTCGTTCGGGAATACCGCTGCAGGAAGTCCGTTCCACAGGGTGGTCGTACGTGGTAGGAAGTTTCTTGAGAAACGTACAGTGACTTCCACTCATCCAGGTGATGTGGATGGAATTTTTATTAAAGTACATTACCATTAAAGTTAGACATTGACCCACCAGGTCGATCATACCTGTTCCCCCCTATAAACCATGTACTCTGGTACAGCGATGGCTCCTTTCACGGAGTGGTATCCGACTGGAGCATGTGGAAAATTGTTGCCAGTGTAGGTAACGAATATATTACCCAAAGTCACCCGGCAAAGGAGCATCAGTCTGTGAACAGTGTAAAATAAATAAATATTTCAGACACTCCTATCTACTAGCTTGTACTATATGTAACACATAAATATTTATACAGACGACCTGTTTGGTATAGTGGTTAGCAAAAGGTTGCGGGTTCGAATCCCGCTAGGGGCATAATATGTTTGTGTGATGAATACGGACATGTGTACCCGTGTTATGGATGTTTTCATTTTTACAAAAAAGTATTTATTTACAAAAAAAAAATGTATTTAAATGTAGTTCATTGATTTCATAATTTGCTTGTAATAAATAAATAATGCATGTATTTATAACTTTTTATATATATGTACAATATTTATAAACAACTTATTATAATATAATACAATTTATTATATAAAAAAAAATGTAGTACTTATATTTATGTGTAATGCAATAAATATATGAATTATATCAACCATCTGGTTTCCACAACACAAACCTAGTTTTTTTAATGCTTATTTTAGATCTAGATGGCGCTGTGTGTATGTCTAAGTCACAATATAAAAAGTTTCTTTTGGAAGAACAAAAGAATTTAATATAATACTTCGAGGCCGATGATGTAGCCTTTATGTTTGTTGTTATATCATATTTATATATTTATAAATACCTATTCATATTTATGTTATGCTTGTATACTAAATATTTATGTATTGATTATCTTCTTTGTCACATTCACACACTGCACTTTTACAATGACACAATACTTTCCCGCTACATAACAAGCACATATTAATACACACTCTTTTACACATCGCTTTCCTCTCCCAGGGTGGGACGGAAGAACAGCGCCCATAGTTCCTGGAACTGAGCATAATGCTGAGTCCCACCCTTTTTGCCACAGTGACACTGAAAATTTATTACGTTTATCTTTATATATTTTGTAATTTGTTCTTTTTAATGTTTTAGATGTTAAGTTTGTTTTGTACATTTAGTGTGTGTCCACTTGTGGTAAATAAACTGTTTTCTTTCTTTCTTTCTTTCTTTCTAAGGATTTATTTATACAGGGCGTCCCACGACATACCTTAAATATTGTAGATAGGATATTTTGCTTCGGAATCGAATCGACTCAAATGTGAAAAAAATACCCCGTATTTTTATGATGCCTATCGAAAGAATATAATAATAATAATATTTATTTGTACTCTACTCCAAAAGGCTTACATCGTAGATTATATATATATATGTCGCAGTTAGCGATAAATTAGCGATAGAATTCATTATTCGAACGGCCAACTGACTATCATAATACGCGGTTAATGGGAAGTAAACCCAGATGGCGCTGGTATCGCCGGAAATGGCGCGGTGACGACGTTAACAGTTATATTCGGTCTTCACAACGAAAATAGGACACACTTTGCTACGAGCCATCAAAGGAGTCGGAGCTCCACTGAACACATTCACGACTGTGAGTGATTTGATTATTATCACCGACGCTTGGAAGAATCCGGTGAGTCGTTAGCTAATAAGAAGTTATTATATTCTCTTCAACAGAAAGCATCTCAGGTTCCATGATCATAATCGAATGTGAACACGTTGTCAATTTGCCTATGGTAGCTTGCAATAGTATCGCCATTGCCCGAGCCACCCTTTACCACGCGACTGGCACCGTCCCGGTCGCTACCAACGCCCACCCCCCGAACCCATCTACTACGACATATACAAACGTTTCACACTTAGGCGAACATTTACTTACTATTATTACCTATTCTGACACATTCTAATGTTGAAGTTTAGGTATAAAATCTAATCTCAAACTAAGCAAAGCTTGTGCTATGGATACTAGATAATGGATAAACATACATAAATATTTATGTAAACATCCAAGACTCGGGAATAAATGTTCGTATTCATCACACAAACAGTTACCCCTCGCGGGATTCGAACCCGCAACCGTTGGTTTCGCTGATAGGGTCACTATCCACTACACCAATCGATCGTCGTGTGTGTGTGTGTATGTGTATGGGGGTGTGTGTGGGTGTGTGTATATAATTTTTTTTCATAAAGATAATGAGTGAGTTAATCGACCACCTACCTAGTCCCATCCGCCTGGACTTTGGTAAAGGCGTGACTCTTCGAGGAATGGTCTGCGAAGTATAATCCCGGACCAAACAAACCAGCTGAAAATAACAAAATCGTATTAGTCATTCTTCCCCTTCCCTTCCATCTTCGGACCACTAGACGTGGGGAGAGATTCCACCCGTATATAGTTAATATACCGAACATTCGCACTAAGAAGTTCGATTCTTTATTCATCATCCGAACAGCTAAGGCTTGGAACTCAGTCAGTCTTTCCTGAATCCTACAACATTGGGATCTTCAGAGCAGAGTGAATAGGCATTTACTGGGATCGCGTGCTTCATCTTCGACCACATCGTCACTTTCTATCAGGTGAGATTGTGGTCAAAGGCGAATCCAGTCTATCATAAAAAATAGTCACCTTCTTCTTAGCAAGTCGATGGCAAACACATCAAAATTTTGAGGACTAGAATGCGACCACGCGTATGAAAGCGTTGCCTGTGGCATTGTAGAGCTCCTGTAGCGTACAAGTATCGCAGGACACGCAGGGCTTTATAAAAGATACTCCATAGTTTGTGGTGTATCACCCGATCCCGGTACGCAGTCTATTGAGTGATTTCCATACGGGTCACGATCAGGGGGTCTACTCTCTAACGAAAATAGCTTCGGACGGCCGTAACGTCGGACTTTTCCTTTTGCAGTTTGCTGTGTTAATTATAAACATATCCTTTACATTAGTAGGACGTACTTAACTTAACTTAAAAACCCCTTGTCGATTAACATTCGCCGGGTGCTAGACTTCACACCAGATCTTACTGTCCAATAAAACTGCCACTCATCAACGATGATGTAACTAGATGATTACCTATCGAGGTCGGCTTACGAACCCCATGTAGACATCGACTTAATCCATCGCGAAATTCGTCAAAGTTGTCGATCACTGCGATGTGCTAACCAAGGTTGTTGGTCATTGCAAATGCACACCAACGTTGGCGCAACTAGAAGACAAATTCCTGTACCTACCAAGGTTGGCGTACCGTTCGTCGAATCCCTTGTCGACCAAATCAAGTGCCGCTCCAGATCCGTGGAATAGCATCCGCTCATTGGGCGTGCTGGCCTCTTTCACTACGTCCTGCTGCCTATAGAGGTAACGCTTCCATAGGCAAGAATTTATTATTTTTTGAATCTGAAAATTAAGACAATGTTATACCAATATCTTCGTTAGCATTAGTTTTAACCGCCTCCGTGGCTCAGTGCTAAACAACATAGGGTTCACAAATTAGTGGTCGCGGGTTCGATCACGGGGTACATGTATAGTAGGTACTCGGTTTGGTTGGTGGTAGAGCATTTTAAATATTCGCCTTGCTAGCTACCACTGTCTTATCTAAATCTGCCGCCAAACAACAATGTTAATACCATTGTTGTGTTCCGGTTGTCAGAGATAAGATAGCCAGTTCCCAAAATATTTGGTAAAATCTTAGTTTAACCAATGAGGGCGCCACTGGACGGAATAAATCCTCTTAACACCTTCCGGGACACATCACCAGACGTTTAATTGTTATAACGTCGAGAAGCGGGTTGTGTCCCGGAACGTCTTAAGTAGTTCACAAACCTTCACAATCTCATATTTAAATGCACCACTGTTAGTATTGACCATCTCATTTTTGACAATTGTGTACTCCCTCTTCCCCATCTTCCCTGTTGGCTTCAATTCGATCAGCTTTGACTTCTCCTTGCAATTCCATTTTGGAGAGAGCTGGATATGAAAACGACAAGAAAGAGATGGCGCTGCATTAAAATTATAGTATTAGTTTAGTAAATGTTTTATGAGATGTCTGAAGTGGTTACTCCATGGAAGGGTGACCACTATCATCATCATCAGCCCGTAAACATCCCACTGCAGGGATATAGACCTTCCCTCGTATATGAGGGAGTATGGGCCATAGTCCACCACGCTGGCCCAATGCGGGTTGGGGACTTCACATACAAAATACAAAATACAAAATACAGAAATCTTTATTTCAGTCTAAAATAATAGTGACTATGAACAGTGGATGGAGTCAACCTAGTAAGCATAATAAGTATGCTTGTGGCAGGTGACCCCGCTCATCCTTATCGCTAGCTTACATTGACTGCTTAAAGTAACATATTATATATATAACAATAACAATAATCAAAAGGCATAATTTATAAGATGATAATAAGCGTTTTGAATAAGTGTGGATTATATATGATTATGTGTGAATATGTGTATCTGTTCATGTATATTAGCCCTACGACATTATCTTGGGATCGGAAGTTGCTTGGGCAGCTTCCACTAACATATGTGTGTGTGAGTGTGTGTCAGGGTGTGTGAAACATGCCATTGAATGTTTATTTGTCAGGCATGCAGGTTTCTTCACGATGTTTTCCTTCACCGTTTAAGAGCAGTCGGATAAATGCACATAAATAATTAAATTAAATTTAGAAAGAAAGAAAAAGTATTTATTCAGTGTCACAAATCGTAAACTAAACAATGGTGTCGATTCGGATGTACAACGAACTAAACTAAATTTAAATTATATGTATCCTTTTCTAACCACTAATACATGAAAAGGACGACATATAATTAAGTCCTGTCAAATTAAGTAAAAGGATCAAAACATGCACTTCTTTATCAATATTAGGTGTACACCTAGCGACGTCACGATTAAAATACTATGGAGCGACTTGTTTTGACAGCTCTTAGCTTAATTTGACAGGACTTAATTTATAGTCGTTCCTTTCATGTTAATAGTGTTAGAAAAGGATGTATCTGCTTTAAATTTAAAATTTAAAATTTAGTTAGTTCGTTGTACATCCGAATCGACACCATTAATCATAAATACCAGCAATGAGTAACTTTAATTTAATGTTGTAGGTTTTATAACTAAATACCTATACTATAAGCAAGCTACAGAATTGTTGGAAAACATTATTCTATTAGGTACAGATGGGTACTCTGTCCTTCTACAAAAAATCAGGAACTTTAAGATTATAGGAAGTCACCCCTCAAAAATTGCATATTTTTACCAGACTATACATATAGTGGTCAGCGTCGGTGGCTCAGCGATTAAGACGCGGTCTCCTAATTTGGGAGGTCCGGGTTCGATTCCCAGGCAAGCCATGCACCAATGAGTTTTTAAATTTAATTTATTTATGTGCATTTATCCGACTGCTCTTTAACGGTGAAGGAAAACATCGTGAGGAAATCTGCATGCCTGAGAATTTAAATTCAAAGGCATATGTGAAGTCCCCAACCCGCATTGGGCCAGCGTGGTGGCCCATACTCCGTCATATATGAGGGGCGGGCTATATCCCTGTATTGGGATGTTTACGGGCTGAGATGATGAGTGTAATAGGTAATCATATTAAATCTAATGGTGAACTTACCGTTGGTATGGTGATCTTGTAAACGTTCCCGGACGGGAACATGACCTCGGACCGAGCGACATGGTGTCGTTTATGGTGGGTCTGGTGAGAGCGGGAATTGTAGCCATGGTGGAAGTTGTGGGGTCTTGCCTGGAATTAAGGTAATAATTAATTTCAACATGGGTCAACGTATAAGTCTGGCCATAGAACTTGGCAATGGCTACCCAGTCACCTGTAACATAATATATAAATATAAAATAAATATTTGGTGCTGTTCCGTATTTAAATGTCGTAGATAGCGATATTTTTTTATTTTTTTTTATATGAGAGGGCGGCAAACGAGCATGCGGGTCACCTGATGGAAAGCAATCACCGCCGCCCATGGACACCCGCAACACCAAAAGGGTCACAGATGCGTTGCCGGCCTTTGAGGAAGGTTAGGCTCGTTTCTTGAAGGTTCCAATGTCGTACTCGTTCGGGAATACCGCTGCCGGAAGTCCGTTCCACAGATTAGCGACAGAATTTATTATTTCAATAATGAAATGACTATCATAATACGCGGTTAATGGGAAGTAAACCTGGTGGCGCTGGTATCGCCGGAAATGGCGCGGTGACGACGTTAACAGTTATATTAGGTCTTCACATCGAAAATGGGACACACTTTGCTACCAGCCTTCAAAGGAGTCTGAGCTCCACTGAACACATCTACGACTCTGAGTGATTTGATTACCTACTACCACCGACGCGTGGAAGAATCCGGTGAGTCGTTAGTGGCTAGCTACCACCATCTTATCTAAATCTGCCGCCAAGCAGCAGTTAATAGCATTGTTGTGTTCCGGTGGTCAAAGATAAGAATAGCCAGTCCCACAAATGTGTTGGAGTTTCCGTGTCAGTAAGCTTCCACCTTCGACCTCATCTTCACTTAACATCAGGTGTGATTGAGGTCAAGTACCAACCCGTTTTGAATATAAAAGCCATATTTGATGGAAATCGGTTAAGCTGTTTCGAAAATATTTAGCTTTAAACACGCTGTTTGATCTATTTCGGGGGGTTTACTGCATTTTCAATTTAAAGATTAATTATTGGGTGGATGGATGGAGCGTCGGTGGCTCAGCGGTTAAGACGCGGTCTCCCAATTTAGGAGCTCCGGGTTCGATTCCTAGGCAGGCCAATGTACTAATGAGTTTTTAAATAAAATTTAATTACTTTTGTGCATTTATCCGACTGCTCTTAAACGGTGAAGGAAAACATCGTGAGACCTGCATGCCTGAGGAATAAAAATTCAAAGGCATGTGAAGTCCCCAACCCGCATTGGGCCAGCGTGGTGGACTATGGCCCTTACTCCTGTATATACGAGGGAAGGCCTACATCCCTGCAGTGGGATGTTTACGGGCTGATGATGAGATTAATTATTAACTTTACTTACCCCATCGATCACTAAAACCTGAAGATGCAATATCACTAGAAATGTTAACAGCATTGTGGTATAATATTAAAATGACAATGTACACTAGCTTGCTTCGAGCAACAGTTAATAATAAATATTTTACATTAAGATTAAATAAGTAGGTATAAGTTAACCGCGAACCAGAGTCACATTGAGCTCATTTGCGCATATGTTTTTCCCTAAACGATATTGTTTACAGAGTGGCACTCAGGGTATTTTAATGAGTGGGTCAGTCTATTGATGCCTCGACATATTAGTGGTTCGACGAACGATATCTCGACTCGATATCTTATTGGTTCGACGAACGATATTTGCAGAACTTGTTGGTTCGACGAACGGTATCTTAACTAGACATCTTGTTGGTTCGACGAACGATGGCTTGACATCTTGTTGGTTATTTATTTATTTAATAAGACACACGAAAAGCACAAATATTACAAATCACAATAACGAACAGGTTCAAGTATAAACTGGTCGGATATATTTGACGACCTGTTTGGTATAGTGGTTAGCAACTCTGACCACTATACCAAAAGGTTGCGGGTTCGAATCCCGCTAGGGGCATATGTTTGTGTGATGAATACGGACATGTGTACCCGAGTTATGGATGTTTTCATTTATAATGAGTATTTGTTTACAAAAAAAAATGTATTTATGTAGTATATGAACCATCTGGTATCCACAACACAAGCATATCTGTGGAACTAGATGGCGCTGTGAGTATGGATATTTATTTATTTTATTTATATGTGTTAATAATAGCCGTGTACAACACTCAAGAGAGATACACAGCTCTAAAGATAATGATGTTATTACAAGTCTAGTAACGATTACAAAAAACTAAATTAACTTAATTGAAAACAATACAACGATCTATAAATGTTGCTTCCGCAAATATTGAGACATTCTTCTCTTAAACACACCTAATGAATCGTGGAAGATATCAGTCTGTGGGATCTCACTATTCAAATGGTTAAATTCACCACACAGTCTCGACGTTCAATCAACCAATCAATCAATTACGCTTTATTGTTTAAATAAGGAAAGTACATTTGAATATGTTATAGAAACTACAAATTAGGCGGCCTTATCGCTAACAGCGATCTCGTCCAGGTAAACCTATCATCACGGAATTCAATACGAGTATTAAGTGGGTTAGCACAAATAATTTCCTAATTGTTAAGTACATCTGAAAGTTCTGCATATTTAATTCAAAAAGTGTTATCTTATAGGTATGCATAACATTAATAAGTACTATATGTGATGAGAAACAATATTAACCTGTTCCTATTGATGTTCAAAATTGACGTTCCTGTTGGTTCGACGAACGATATCTCAATTCGACATCTTATTGGTTCGACGAACTGTTATACGGAGTTTAGGGTTTTAAAAAAAGAATATTTGAATTGACGGCCTAATATGTCCTTTGGCAACCGTTAGAGGCGATGGATGGGAGGAGACTGGCGGGCGGAGCGGTCCTCGGGCGCGACATGGATGGTGAAGAATGCAGAGGTGGAGGAAATGGTTCACGTCAGCGTTTCCACCAGCATCGAAGGAAGCGGTATAACAGAACGATAGCTCAATACCTTGTAGTTACGGTGAATGTAAGCTGGAGAGCTTGTTGGTTCGACAAATAACGGCTCGACATCTTTTGGTTCGACGAACGATATCTCGACTCGACACCTTGTTGGTTCGACGATCATTGGATAAATCCAATACGACTAAGAAAGAAGAAATTCTCTCGAAAAAATACTTAGCACCCCTTTTCCGAGTAACGGTTGTACATACATACATAAAGTCACGCCTGTTTCCCGTCCCGTAGCGGTCACAGACTTCCACCTGCAACAATCCTGACACACCTCATTTCCTTCATCCACTCTCATAAGGTTGTTCATACATGCTCGTCAGTTTAAGATCTTGACTTGTCCCTTCTTTAAGACGTCCCGGATTTGATCATGGTACGTTCGCCGTGGTCTTCCCCTACCAACACTACCATCCACATTCGCTTCGTATATCTCTTTGGTTAGTCTTCTTTCATTCATCTTCTCCACATGTCAAACCATCTCAGCATTCGTTTTTCAATCTTTGTCACTACGTCTTCATTCACACTGCTTAACTCCCTAATTACACTATTCCTGATTCTATCTTTCAAAGTCACCCCATTCATACTTCTCAATGATCTCATTTACACTGCATTTATTCTACTTTCATTCTTCTTTTGCCATACCCAGCATTCACTCCCATATGTTAGTGTTGGAACCAGCACCCCGCCATGAACAGCCAGACGAGCTTTTTTGAACATACATGCACGTCAATTTAAGATCTTGACTTGTCTCTTCTTTAAAACGTCCCGGATTTGATCATGGTACGATCGCCGTGGTCTTCCCCTACCAACACCACTATCCACATTCGCTTCGTATATGTCTTTGGTTAGTCTTCTTTCATTCATCTCCACAGCATTTGTTTTTCAATCTTTGTCACTACGTCTTCTTTCACACTGCTTAACTGATTCCTGATTTCTATCTTTCAAAGTCACCCCACGCATACTTCTTAATGATCTCATTTCCACTACATTAATTCTACTTTCATTCTTTTTCTGCCATACCCAGCATTCACACTCCTGTAAATCAGAGTTATATGGTTTATTGTATGGTTTAGGGTCCAAAATACCTATGTAATTCATTAATAATTTATCAAGAGTATTTTTTTTACCGCGCCCCTGTATTTATGAAGAGCGTTTTGAAGGTCGTGATCTTAGAGCGTTGTAGATATCCCACATACGCCTTGTAACAAGTGTGAGAATTTCTCATAGTTAGACAAAGGGGGAGGCCTATAATCAGCAGTGAACGTCATGTGGCTGATATGATAATGGTGATGAACTTAAAAATCAATCAAAAGATTTATTATTATTTTATGTTTTTATGTTTAACTGGATACCTACGTGTTTGACCACGATCTCACCTGATGGAAAGTGACAATGTGATCGACGTTGAAGCACGCGATCTCAGTAGATGCCTATTCATCCTGCTCTTGAAGATCCCAAGGTTGTAGGACTCAGGAAAGACTGACGCAGGAAGGGAGTTCCACTCCTTGGCTGTTCGCATTATGAATGAATAGTCGAATCTAACAACTACATATGGGTGGAATCCCTCCCCACGTCTAGTAATCCAAAGATGGAAAGGCGATGAAAATGAAAATCCAGCGCACATTCATTGTGTAATTTTAATACGATGCTTTTTTTTTAAATTATTGTACGTCCGAAATGGACAAGCTGTTGGTCAAAAATAAGATTAACATCTCCTGTACACAGTTTTACAATAAAATTCTATTCTAAAAGACTGAGAGACAGGCGACCTTGCGACCTCTCTTCTTATTTATGTCCCTGATTAAGATAAGCAATTTCATAACATTTTGATTTCTTGTAAATAACTCCTTTTTTAGGGTTCAACAAGGACCCCTATAGTGTCGTCATATCCGTCTGTCTGTCTGTCCGAGGCTTAGCACAGAGGCCCTTAGTACTTTTTTTTTAATCTTTATTTAATTTAGGGACTTGAGTCCTTCTAGACATGACAGTCCCATCGTACCCTCACCAAGATTCACTGATGAGAAGATACCAACATAATATTATCGGACATCGGATTAAACATATGTCGGAGATAGCGATAAATTAGCGATAGAATTCATTATTCAAACGGTCAACTGACTATCATAGTACGCGGTTAATGTGAAGTAAACCTGAAAGACCAAGTTGTATGGCACGAGGGGCGTGCACATGTTTTCTCTTCAACAGAAAGCATCTCAGGTTCCATGATTATAATCGAATGTGAATACTTTGTCGATTTCCTATGGTAGCTTGCAATACTTAGTATCGCCTTTGCCCGAGCCACCCTTTACCACGCGACTGGCACGCGTCCCGGTCGCTAGCAACGCCCACCCCCCCGCACGTCCATCTACTCCGACATATAATAATCTGGCCGCTATTGATCCAGGTTTGATCAAAATTTATTGAGACAAACCTACAGCGTATTGACTCAGCTTTAATTGTCTCACCAGTGTATCTCTTTCATTTCGGTTTCTAGCACATTCCATCAATAAGTGTTGGACATCCTCAACTACTCCACAGACCTCACAGTTAGGAGTGTCAGTAATTTTCATCAGATATCCAAACTTGTTTGATGGATAGTGCCCAGAACGTAGTGTAACAGCTAACTTAATTAATCGCCTACTTAGCTTAACTTCATCAAACTAAGGTACCCGAAGAGGCTGATCTTGGATAGTTCTATACCAAACTTAGTAACTTATTAGTAATCTGTGACCAAACAGGCACTTAGTACTAGACAGCTGTAATTTGGCATGAGTATATGTACATATTAATAATCACGCCGACAAATGGTAAAATAAAATTTACTTTTCCTTACAATTCTATGGTTAATAAATCTTTTTTTTTTATGCACGACGGGTTCGTACTTGACCTCAATCACACCTGATTTTAAATGAAGATGAGGCCGAAGGTGGAAGCGTACTGACCCGGAAACCCCAATACATTTGGGGGACTGGCTATCTTATCTCTGACAACCGGAACACAACAATGCTATTAACATTGCTGCTTGGCAGTAGATTTAGATAAGATGGTAGCTAGCCAGGCGGACATTTAAAATGTAACCACCAACCAAACCGAGTACTTAAACATGTACCCCGCTGGGGTTCGAACCCACGACCTCCGAATCGTAAACCCAATATTGTTTACATTGAGCCACGGAGGCGGTTTAGTCTTTAGCCGTTTCATCACGATTTCCCTTTACACTAACTTAGCCAGTTAATTAATACAATACAAAATAGTTTATTTCTTTTCCAAATCATACAATTTATCAATGTGCTGTGGGATCTTTCTATTAAGCATCAAAATGCCTGTGCCAGAAAGATCCACCTTAATTCCTTTGTAAGTCAAACCATTACCACAACTATGTTATAGATATAAATAAAACAATTTTTTTATGTTTTAAATGCTTTAATGCAAATATAAAATACGCTTTCGACTTTTTCCACTTCCGTCGAAGTTTTCGTGTTCTCTGCATATGTGTGCCCGCCCACGACTGACTTTTTGTAGGACCGATAATCGGGCCGATTTTTTCCTCAATACTTTTGTTGTGACCGATTTTTTGTAGGACGTACGTTCCATTTTTCTCCTACAAAAAATTGGTCATCGATTGTCGGCCGTGGGCTTTAGGGTTGCTTCAGCAAAGAAGTCTTTAAGGCCTTATTTTGTAGGTGATTAGGAATTCCGGATATGCCTGTAAAAACAATAAATTATACTTGCACGGATGCACTCCCGTCTGGAGGATTATGATAAATATAGCTAGTACTATTTTAATAAAAAACGAGGAGTTGGAGCTTGTGGGCACTACTCTATTTCTAGGCATTATGTTAGATAAAGGACTACAATGGGGTCCACATATCGAAAGGTTGTCGAAACGTCTCAGTTCTGCAGTGTTTGCTATTAAAAAAATCCGCCATTTAACCGACGTGGACACCGCGATGGCATTCTGTTATGGGGAAATGCCGCGGACATAAATTGTATTTTTGTTCTGCAGAAGCGAGCGGTTCGTGCGATCTACAAGTTAGGCTCCCGAGTATCTCTGAGGAATAAATTTCAGGAAATCAATATATTAACTTTGGCATCGCAATATATTTACGAAAACTTAATGTACGTAAGAAAGAATCTGCATATGTTTAGGAAAATTGAGAAATACACAATATAAACACAAGATATAAAAATAAACTTGCTGCCCATAGCAGTCGCTTACACAAAGTCACTAAGTCATTCAAGGGACAATGTATACGCTTTTATAATAAGGTTCCGGTAGACATTCAAAATTTGCCTTTAAATAACTTTAAAACAACCATTAAACAACTATGTGCCAAAGGCTATTATAAAATTTCTGACTATCTGGATGATAAGAATGCGTGGACATGAACCGCTCGGCAATATCCAGTCTATTCTTATTTTTCTTTGTCGAATCATAAATTTAACAATTATTCCAAATTGTATTTGTATTGGCTTATTTAAAAAGAGCAACCCGTGAGTTTCTTGCTCGTTCTTCTCTGGGGAGACTGTCTAGTGAATGAGCGATAACTGTATGACATGACGATTTCAAATGTTATTCTTATAACTTACGAAATGACCGCCTCCGTGGCTCAATGCAAACAACATTGGGTTTACGATTCGGAGGTCGCGGGTTCGATCCCCAGCGGGGTACATGTTTAAGTACTCGGTTTGGTTGGTGGTAGGGCATTTTAAATGTCCGCCTGGCTAGCTACCACCATCTTATCTAAATCTGCCGCCAAGCAGCAATGTTAATGACATTGTTGTGTTACGGTTGTCAGAGATAAGATAGCCAGTCCCCCAAATGTATTGAGGTTTCCGGGTCAGTACGCTTCCACCTTCGACCTCATCTTCACTTAACATCAGGTGTGATTGAGGTCAAGTACGAACCCGTAGTGCATAAAAAAAAAAAAAAAAAAAAAAGAACATTTTTGAATTTGTAAAAATTTAAATTTGAATATACCGGGTGAGTTTTTTTACAGTAAGGAAAAAAATAGGGCATATTAGGTAAGTGAAATAGAAGTTATTGGCATAGGTAGTTTTTTTTTTTTCAAAACCATCATCGACCCACGCGCCTGCCGGAGATTGATAGGCGACTGGCGGGATTCCTAGGGTTCCTATCATGCAAATTTCAATTGGAACTCATGATTTCTCCAAATTTTTTAAATTTATTTCTGTTAATGATGTAATTATGTGCAGTAGGCTATACAGGGTGTAACGGTTAAGTGTAGTCATATTTTAAGGGCTTGTTCTACCCATCAATACGAACAACTTTTACTATGGGGGCAACTTCGAAATCGCGAAAAAAAAATCAGCTGTTTCATACATTGCATCGGGAGGTTATTGAAATTTTCTATGGAACAGCTCATTTTTTTTTCGCGATTTCGAAGTTGCCCCCATAGTAAAAGTTGTTCGTATTGATGGGTAGAACAAGCCCTTAAAATATGACTACACTTAACCGTTACACGGTGTATAAGCGACCGTCAAATGCCACAATGTTTTATTATATTTTATGGTTTTGAAGAAAAAGAAATTAAACTACCTATGCCAATACCTGCTACTTCACTTACCTAATATGCCCTATTTTTTTCCTTACGGTAAAAAAACTCACCGGTATAATATAAATATAAATTATTGAGACAAAAAACATTAGTGTTTTTAAAATGTATGGTAAAATTTGTTAGGTTACATTTTCATTAAACAAATATTATGTTAAATGATTTTAGGACAAAAAATATAAGGACAAATTCATTATGTGTAATTTACTTTAGGGAAAAAATGAATATTATCACAAAGAAAATGACTTTCAAAATATGATTAAAAATTTTCGAGATTCCAATTAACCGTATTAGGCTTTGACGAATGAAGAAATGTCTAAATGGATTCTAATTATACACCGTGTAACGGTTAAGTGTAGTCATATTTTAAGGGCTTGTACTACCCATCAATACGAACAACTTTTACTATGGGGGCAACTTCGAAATCGCGAAAAAAAAATCAGCTGTTTCATACATTGCATCGGGAGGTTATTGAAATTTTCTATGGAACAGCTCATTTTTTTTTCGCGATTTACACTTAACCGTTACACCCTGTATAGCTTATCAGATTACATATTTAATAATACATTGATTAATACATAAGTCATAAATGTCAGAAATGGCCACAATTTCTAAAATGTAAAAATAGGTCAAAAATATCAAATATTACAAAAATTTATAATTTTTTTTTGATGATTCTGGGATTTACTGGGATCCGTGCTTCATCTTCGACCACATCGTCACTTTTTCATAACTTGACATTATATTCATGACATGAGTAAAATTTAAATGTTTGTTTTCAGTACATAAACGTATACCTCTACCAGGAATCGAACCCGCAACCTTCCGAAAACAGTGACCCCAGAAACAAAACCGATCGACTGTTGATGAGTTTAGAGATGGAATGATTACCTGTTCCCCTCTATAAATAGCGAACTCGCCCGGCCCAACCACCGACTGGTATCCTACCGGCGCGTGCGCAAGCTTCGTCGGGTTGTCCGATTTGAACGAGTTACCCAGAACCACACGGCAGAGGAGCAACAATCTGGGAAAATAACATTTTAATATAGTGAGCAACTACGTCTCTTTCACGGGCATGTGAGATTTTGTAAGTTATATGCTAGCGACCGTAGGTATGTATCACTGTAACGGCCTCCTCCGCTGAAGATGCCTAGTTTCTCAAAGATTTTGCAGTTATGGACCAGTTTCCGTATTTAAAGAATTCCACGGAACCCTGTCAAAGAATAATTTAGGAAAAGAATAAATGTAAGTGCAAATGAAATCACAAATTATTTTATCAATGAGAAAAAACAGGCAACGTTCATATGGAAGATACCACAGGGTGTGGCGGGGCACAGGGCGCAACCAATCACAGCAAGTCGCGGCGGCGCCGCCGGGGCAAGCGCCGCGGCGAACGGCGAGTGGTCGCTTTCGGCGTCTTCAAAGATACCGCGGCACGTGCTTGTGTGTTGTGGCAAAGTACTTAGAGCGCGCGGCCATTAAGGTACAACTCACAAAATTTACATTTTCAATTTTTTGAATAAAATATGTTAACTTTAATGTTTTTTTTCCGTAATAGGTACATCCTATACATACACTCTGCAACGTTTGTCGGGTTAATTTTGTTTTTGTTTTTTTGCACGTACATGACGTAAGTGCATTTACCGTTTGTCGGGATCATTTTGTTCGACCCTATATAATTGTTGTACGTGTATACTTATACTTGTACTTACCTGATTGTTTGTGTCATGAGATGCCCTTAAATAAAGTTTTCTTACTTGCGTTTCTTTCTAGTCAATGAAGAACTTACCTGGTTCCATCCGACTGCGGCTTCGACCGCCCTTGACTCTTCGAGGATTTGTCTTCGAAATAGAGAGCGGCACCAAATGTGCCATCTGAAATAAATTGCATTTATTTATTCTGATCACGAATCTGCGACACCTCGTCGGCGCTCCATCTGTTCCGCCCTGTAACATACCATAACTGGGTAGGATGTGGTAGACTATATCCAGCAGAAGACAAAGTACTTCGTGAGAGTGTAATGATTGGATCATTACGTACTTACATTCATTTTAAAATGTTTGTGGGTCTTGTTATGACCTAGGCGCCCTCACAAAGGGTAACTTTAGGTTTCGTGGAAGCCTGTGAAACAGTTCGCGGCACATCACATGCCAAACAATTACAATAAGCTAATGTTAGCTACGTGGTACGAGCTAGTGGTAGTTTAAAAAACAAATGACGTTCATAAGTGCATATTGTATTGCCTACATGAATAAATTATTTTCATTTTCATTTTCATAAGCTTATTTGTAGGTATGACAGTCTTTAAGGGTTTTTTTTTTGGGCGAGATCCATCAAATCCAATCCTAAAACTATTGAGCAAAGGGGAATCATAATTGAGGGGAATAGAGGAGAGTAATTTAAAGTTATTATATGGGGGAGTTTTGAGATCTCACATATATTAGAGGGTAGTGGGGAGAATAAGCAGTCATGTGGGATGTTTGATTCCCAGAAGTTTGAGTGGAGGGGGGGGGGGGGGGGAGGGGGGGGGGGGAGATATCCCACACATACAGCGATATTTATGAGTAGAGGGTACAATAAAGTCTTTGTCCACTATTGTCTATACAAATTCTCCGAAACCATGTACCTAGCTACTAGCTGTCCGCCCGCGGCGTCGCCTGCGTGGAATAACTTTTAAGCGGAACGAGCTACCGGGTCACCTGGCCCCTATTTCACCAAGTTGACAGGTGCGACAATTGTCAAAAAAATATAACCGCACCGATTTCATTTATTAAGTATTCGACACTGGCTGGGTACATGGTTTCGGAGAATTTGTATAGACAATAGCGGACAATGAGAAGTCTTTAAGGGTTAAGTCTTTAAAGTCTTTAAGGGTTAGGGTCGTCGAAGTCAAAACCCACAGGTGCACGCCTTTGAAATCAGTCGCTAAAATTTGCCATTTACCTCTTGATGATTAGGTCAACTAAGGCAATACCTACCTTGGTTCATGAGGAGTATGTAAAGTCTAAAGACGACGAAGTAGTTTTACCAATAAATTTACTGGAGAATGTCTTACCCATCCTAGCGTATCGCTCATCAAAACCTTTCTGGACGACCACCTTGGCTGCCGACGTGGTGTGGAAGAGCATCCTCTCATTCAAGATCTTGGCTTCCGACATCACTTGGTGGGACCTGTACCGGTACTTATCCCAGAGGCATGGGTTTATTATTTTTTGAATCTGTGGACAAGAATTCTTCATCATTGTCATATCGGCTTTTTGACGGGATCTCGGCGAGTGAAGTTGCAATTTTCTTTATAATTCTTATAATTTGTGTATTCTGACTTTTGAAGCTTATTAATGGCAGAATATTGTGCAGCAGAAGTTAGTGATGGTGTACCTACAAGTGAAGGGAAGTGTAAATTAAAGTGCGTAACAAAGCTTTTTGTAAAGCATTCTGCCACTTTACTGAAGAATTACTTGGCTATGACTCTGTATACGACGAATTACTTGTTTTGACTGAGATTGACTAATAAATTGAAGAAATAAGACATGGCTGTATGGGCTTAGATCCCTTTGCCTTCTCCGAAAGGAGTGAATAAACTTTTCTAAAATCATGGAAGATATCAATATCCGTTGCTTCGCATACCGAATTGTAAGAACTACATATTCTTGCAAGAGGTGAAGAACGGCCGAGATTCGTTTTACTGTGGGCAACATGGAATGTTTTTTGATAGCATACCTGGGGAGCTGATATGGAATTGAAAAATGTATTCGGTTTAAAATATGATGACTGTCGATTTTTTTGTTAATAATTTTGTATAAGAATAATAAATCATGCATGAAACAATACCTTAACAATATGGAATTTCTTTGTTCCTTTATTAGTATTTTCGATCTCCGTCTTAACTGTTGTGTACTCAAACTTTCCCGTTTTGCCTTTAGGATTGAGTGTGATTATTTTTGGCTTGTCACCGCATTTCCACTTCCATGTGGCCTGTAAGAAAAGTGTAAGAACTCTTTGAAATTTGATCTTAAATGATTTAGGCACAGTGTCACCTTTTATATCTTGAGGAAAACTGTTAAATACCAGTTAATAAAATAAAAAAAATGTTCAAATATTTCATAAGATAAAGTATAACTTAAATACTTGTACAATATTTATAAACAATAATTATACAATTTATTATTAAAAAAAATCACAAATAAAAAGCTAGCCCCAAGTCTCTGGTTGGTGGAATCGTACCCAGAAGGCTGGCCGCGTTGCCTCGCTGTATAGCAAGGCTGATTCTTTGACCAAAGTATTGGCCAGCTCTCCGATCGTGGGATGCATCAACCAGACGCTCAGATAAGTCCCTAAAAAGAGTGTGAGCACCCGGTCCCCACGGCCCAAGCGTTTCTACACCAAATAAGTAAATACAAATAAAATACAATATAAAAATAAATACAATTATAAAATATACAATACAATACAATACAAATACACTTTATTGCACAATAGACAAGAAAATACAGTTATAGTATAGTATAGTATAGTACAGTACAGTACAGTACAGTACAGTACAGTACAGTACAGTATAGTATAGTATAGTATAATATATAATAAATAAAAAAAAAAATATATATAGTTCGGTCTCAGCTTCATACTTACTGTGGGAGTGGTGATAGAATAGTTATTGCCCGAAGGCAATAAGAGGGTGGATCGCTCTATGTGATGACCATGGCCGTTGCCATGGTGATGGTGGCTGTGATTGTGATGAGGTGGGGCGGCGAACTGCAAATGAATTATAACTATAAATTGAAGGTTGAATATTGCTTATTATTAGCGATAACACCGCCTAGTTGTACAATTCTGTGTATAGTTTGTTAATGACAATTTATCGATTGAGACCTGCAGTGTCACTTAGAGATAGATTTAAACAGTAAAATATTCTAACCTTTTCGTCACAAGACATTTTTGAAAAAATTTAAATATATGTCAAAAAAATATAGCATCATTTAGGTAAAAAAAAATATTGATAAACAAGATGTCAATGCAAGAAATAAAGATAAACTTGCAGGTCACATAAGTCGGCCCTGGCGGCGGGCGCCGCGCTGGCGTGGCTGCGGACGATTACCGAGGGTTACCCGTGGCCACGCCGTTTCGGTGCGCGCGGAGGACTGACCGCTGACCCCCGTCAGCGGCGGGTCGAACGCGTAAATGTGTTTTCCCCCCGTCAATAAAAAAAAAAAAAAAAAAAAAAGGTCACATAAGTCGCCTCCGCAAAGTTAGTAATTCATTTGAAGGATTATCCTATACGCTTTTTCAATAAGGTTCCTGTGGATATACAAAATCTTCCTTTCAATAAATTTAAAGATACTATATAACAGAAACTTATTAAGAAAGCATATTATAAAGTATCAGATTATTTAGACGATAAACATTCATGGATATAACCAGCTCGTTCGCAAAACAAGGCTATTTCACAATTAATAATGAAATATTTTTGTCCCTTTTTGTAATATAAATAAAGATTCTATAATAATAATTAAATTTTCAAAATAATTTCAAATTAATATAATTTACTTTCCATGTTTCAATTTTGATGTTTCTTTGTTTTAATTTTTCGATTGACATTTGAATTGACAATTGTTATTTTAAATTTTCAACGTCTACCACTTGACTGTTTATTAACATAGTTATAGGTGGCTCTACTAACAAAGATGGACCTTATTGTCTGGAAAATAAATGATTTATTATAATAGCCTTTTTTTTTTAAGAGGTTGTCTCGAGTTTTTTGCTTATTCTTCTCAGCCGAAAAGTGCTTTTTACACAAGCAGTTTCTTTAAAAAAAAAATTTTTAATTTTCTGTCAAAAGCTAAATTTTTGAAACGGTTTGCCCATTTTTCATTAACATGGCTTTGTCTTGATTCTTTAATATAAAAAAATCGCATTTAAATCGGACCACGCAATACTGACATAACTAGATATAAATATCCTTCCATAGCCATTTATTTTATCCTGCATAACGTTTTGTAGTCTATCAAAAGAATGATAACGTAGTCAGCTGACATCGAAAACATACAACAAATCATTGACCTTACATATCTACTTATCAAGTAAAAATTACAAGTCATTACATTTTTAAATTATTATTCGTGTGGCAATAAATTTTAATTTGCCCTTTAAATGAAATGAAATATGAAATTTATTTATTTGCTCTAAATGTGGTCAAGTCATTATGTGAATAGGGGGTCTGGTATCTCAGCAGCTGACTGTACATGTTGTGTAGGTGAATAATTTGTACATCACACATTTAGCAAAACTTTAAAAATTAAATTATTAAAAATTATTATCATTAAATTTATCAAGCTAAGCTGGTACAGGGCGTCCCAAAGTTATGGGACATGAAGGGGAAGTACCTTAAATATTATAGATAGTGAATTTTGCTCAAAGAAGACTTTATGTTATTTTTAAAAGTTAGTAATTCTGCATTCATAGATTTTCTAAAAATTACTTGCTTCGGCTGGGAATCGAACCGACTTAAATGTGAAAAAAAAAACACCCTACTTTTATGATGCCAATCGAAAGAATAGCTAAAAAATAATAACTCTGCCTAAGTAACATAGTATTTTAAAAGAAAGGAACAACATAAAATGATTGAGTCAAATTTCAAGAAAGTTATTTATTGCCGACGACGTTCGAAAAGTAGCGATATTATCATTCCAAAGATAGCATTGATTATTCGTAAATAAGTACCCACTTCATAAAATAGGTACTAACATAGTTTTCCTTATTATAAGTGCACGTGTAGATGAAATGATAAAACTTGTATTTCAATACGTCCTCTGTAAGCTAGACAGAAGGCAAATTAAAACCCCCGGACCTCACACCATTAGATTTCTTCTTTTGGGGATACGTGAAAGATATGCTATACAAAAAGCGATACGAGAACGTAGGCGAGTTGCAAACAGAATTGTGCCATATCACATCGAGTGTTCACCATAAAATGATTAGAAAATCAACAGGCAGCGGGCTCATTAAAAGATTGGCGATTTGCGTAAGACAAGAGGGATCACATTTTGAGCATTTAATTAATTAATTTACAAAAAAATACCTACTTAATTGACTACGGCAGTTTCATGTATGTTTTTTATTTGATTAAAATGATTAATTTCACGTTGTTCCTTTCTTTTAAAATACTATGTTACTTAGGCAGAGTTATTATTTTTTAGCTATTCTTTCGATTGGCATCATAAAAGTAGGGTGTTTTTTTTTTCACATTTGAGTCGGTTCGATTCCCAGCCGAAGCAAATAATTTTTAGAAAATCTATGAATGCAGAATTACTAACTTTTAAAAATAACATAAAGTCTTCTTTGAGCAAAATTCACTATCTACGATATTTAAGGTACTTCCCCTTCATGTCCCATAACTTTGGGACGCCCTGTATAGTAATAACATCTAACCTTTAATCAATTCAATTCAATTTATACATGCAATTACAAGGATATTGTGTTTGCTTATGAAATAGGCTTGTACATAATTATATTATTAAATAATTCATTACATTAATCTAAATTATTAATTCATTTCTCATTCATTACATCATCAAATTATTGAATATTTTTTTTTCTGTTAAGTCCTACTATACTACATACTAATTCGTAAAACTATAGGTACCTAAATAATGTCAAATTCGGACATGCGAGAAATTCGAACATACATAGTACAATCTACACTGGAGAAACTCGTCAATGGAGTAGAAGCATTTTTCTAGAAGAGGTAACCTGAGTTTTCTTTTGTAGCTATTGAACCATATGTTACTTTTAAATTCTACCGGAAGTTTATTAAATAATATAATAAATAATCTGAATTTGAGTGTCAAATTGAAATTATAAATGTCATCTTTAGTAACAATATTTACTATGTCAATATGAATTTACTAACAATATTTTGTTTTTTCATATACAAGTAATTATAATAACAAAATAGTAATATTTTTATTTACAAGTCTGAATATAGGTACATTGGTTACATTGGTTCTATGTAAATGAAAGATATTAACAAAAACATACTAAAATGCAGACAAAAAAGAATTTATGAGTAGAGGCTTTTTAACCGCCTCCGTGGCTCAATGTAAACAACATTGGGTTTACGATTCGGAGGTCGCGTGTGCGTTCCCCAGCGGGGTACATGTTTAAATACTCGGTTTGGTTGGTGGTAGGGCATTTTATATGTCCGCCTGACTAGCTACCACCATCTTATCTAAATCTGCCGCCAAGCAGCAATATTAATAGCATTGTTGTGTTCCGGTTGTCAGAGATAAGATAGCCAGTCCCCCAAGTGTGTTGGGGTTTCCGGGTCAGTACGGTTCCACCTTCGACCTCATCTTCACTTAACATCAGGTGTGATTGAGGTCAAGTACCAACCCGTTGTGCATAAAAAAAAAAGTTACGTAATAAGTAGAACAGATGTTCCAAGGCTTTTTGGCGGGAACTCGGCGAGTGAAGTAGCATTTTTCTTTATAGGTCTTAAAATTTGTGCATTCTAACTTTTGAAGCTTAATAATGGCAGAATATTGTGCAGCAAACGTTAGTGTTGGTGTACAGGTGAAGGGAAGTGTAAATTAAAGTGCGTAACGGAGCTTTCGGGTTCCCACAAGAAGCCGCCAAAATCTTTTGTAAAGCATTCTGCCACTTTACTGAAGAATGACTTGACCGTGACTAGACTCTGTATACGACGAATTACTTGTTTTGATTGAGACTGACCTATAAACTGAAGAAATAAGATAAATAAAAATTTTCACTCGAAACTGGCAGTAATGTCCCTCGACAATGAGGTTGACTGGTTGCCATCCTCAAAAATAAGAAGAAGAAGAAGATGTTCCAAGTCACTGCTTTGTGGCAAGGTACGCAGAAGGCTAGCGGTGTTGCCATATTGTATGGTCAATTTTACCAATGTTATTTCAATGTTTACACATTATAAGATAACTACAATTTGAAAATTCAGAAACTAATTGCCTAAAGACTTATGCAATATTATCATATCTAATTTACGTAATAATACACATATTAATGTTATGTCATGTATAACAACATAAATAAAAAAATATATACCCATCAAATAAACACGAAGTTAAAATTAAACTGATAAAATGGTTGAAATCAATTCAGTATGACGAAACGGAGAAACTCCTTGGACATAGCTGGGATAAACAAAACACACACACAACCACACACTCGCACGCATACACACGCGCACATATACATACACACACACACACACACATAATAATAAGAGTTGTTTAAATTTTTGTTGTTAAAATTTACTATGCTTAGTTAAGGTAGAGCAAGATTTTCTGGCACAGGTATCCTTATACCTAAAAGGAAATCTTAACAATACGTTGCATTTGATTCCTAAAGAAAGAAATAAACATTTTTTCATTTTCATTTTTATTTTCATGTCAATGTTCACAGATTGTAACGCTAACTATAATTTGAAAATTCCGAAACTCCTTCCTTCCTTCTCCTCGTCGCCTTCGACCTCATCTTCACATCGTCACTAGCAGCAATGTTAATAGCATTGTTATTATGCCCCTAATTACAAGTATATTATCGAAAATCTTTAGTCAAGATTTCATAAAGTGACACGGTTTCAAGCCCTGAATTTTGTGACGTCAAAATAACTGAAATCTACTGCGAGTATTGTAGAATGATATACATGGTTAATTGTTGCTGGAAGAGGTTGTCTCCGCCCAATCAGTGAATTCGTTCAAGAATAGATTGGATAATTTTTTTAAAAACTAGTGATGACTTAAATATTGACTGAATAACAACATAATGAACAATGTGAACTCTTCCAACACTGTGACATAGACATACCAGCAGTAATGCTGCTCGTCTATATAATAATATAATAATAATAATTTATGGGAAAGCCGGAGGGATGACAGCCCTAACTGTATGTACTAGTTACTTACCCCACAATTAAAGATGACATGTAACACTATGAAAACCAAAAATATGAATTTCATTGCTAAATATATAATTTTTAATCTAACTACGAAGTCGTGTAAAAAGCAACTCAACTCGACGGAAGCTGTTATATAAATGATAAGCTCTTTATTCAACGGCGGACCCAGGTGGGGGTCATGGGGGTCCTGACCCTAGGGCTGGCAACCGCTGGTAATTTACTAAGTTTTCAGCTTAATTTAACAAAGAATAAATAAATAAATAAATAAATATTTCGGACACTTACCTACACCAATCATCTAGTCCCAAACTAAGCAAAGCTTGTGCTATGGATACTAGCATAGAGGAATAACACTACCATACTAGATAACGGATAAACATACATAAATATTTATATAAACATCCAAGACTCGGGAAATAAATGTTCGTATTCATCATACAAACATTTACCCCTCGCGGGATTCGAACCCGCAACCGTTGGTTTCGCTGATAGGGTGACTATCCACTACACCAATCGGTCGTCATAGAATGTATAACAGTTAGTTCGATTAAGCCCCGACTCAAAAAGTGACCGCTATGTGTGTCTGTCTGTGGCACCGTAACATTTAAACGGGTGAACCGATTTGGATGAGGCTTTTTTTATTTGAAATTAGGTTTTCTAGCGGCGGTTCTTAGACATATTTCATGTTCAGCGGTTTCCTATTTTTTTTTTAATGGTAGATTAAAAGTTCATTTACAGAAGCAATTTATATATTTAATTGGTTTTGTTTAACTGAAGTTGAACTGTGTTACTGTTTCACGAATAAATAATTTTCAGGGTTCCGTAGTCAGAAAGAAACCTTAATAGTTTCGTTATGTCCGTCTGTTAGTCTGTCCGCGGCTTAGTGTGGCCCGCCCACGACCGACTTTTTGTATCGGAATCGGGCCGATTTTTTCCTCAATACTTTTATCACCGACATTGTGACCGATTTTTTATAGGACGTGGTCGTTGAATTGCAATCAGTTCGTTCCATTTTTCTTCGACAAAAAATTGGTCACCGATTGTTGGCCGTGGGCGGGAAGCCTTATCTCAGAGGCTCTCAGTACTCAGTATTAATTACGCCGAAAAAGTAATAACATAAAATCTTGAAAAAAAAAATTATATCCGGTAATGTAGTTTGTAGGTTATTTTCCAAATGTCACGGCTACGGCTAAAATCGTGACGTGATCGCTACTTCCAAGTAGCCGTTTAAGGCTGTCCGCCCACGACCGACAATGGGTAACCGATTTATTGTAGGAGAACAATGGAATGTACTGATTGCAATATTTCAACAATCACGTCCTACAAAAAATCGGTCGCAATATCGGTGATAAAAGTTTTTACGAAAAAATCGGTCGTATATCGGTCCTACAAAAAGTCGATCGTGGGCGCACACTTAATAATTAGAAATTCTGGAAAATAAAACCCATCAGAACTAATTAGGTATTATTTATAATTCGCTTTTAGGCTGCTAGAGTGCAGGTCAGAACGATTTTTTTTATTCATAAATATAAAAATAAATGGGCTTTTTGGCGGGAACTCGGCGAGTGAAGTAGCATTTTTCTTTATAATTCTTATAATTTGTGCATTCTGACTTTTGAAGCTTAATAATGGCAGAATATTGTGCAGCAAACGTTAGTGTTGGTGTACAAGTGAAGGGAAGTGTAAATTAAAGTGCGTAACGGAGGTTCCCACAAGAAGCCGCCAAAATCTTTTGTAAAGCATTCTGCCACTTTACTGAAGAATGACTTGACCGTGACTAGACTCTGTATACGCCAAGTATACGACGAATTACTTGTTTTGACTTAGACTGACTTACAAACTGAAGAAATAAGATAAATAAGACATGGCTGTTATGGGCTAGATCCCTTTGCCTTCTCCTAGAGGAGAAAAAAAAAAAAAAATGTCAATTTATGCAATGAGCGCGTCACTGGACAGAATAAATGTACCTACTTACTTAATTTTATGACAATATTGGACCCCGCTAACTCGACAGCTAGATCCGCTATTAACTATCAACACACACCTAACACTCGTATTCACTATTCATTATATTAGCTGTCATTTCTTTATCTATCATATTTCGATTTGTTACTTTTCTTCTTCTCCCACATTTTTAGTTTTTTAATTTGTCAAGCTTCATTTTTGGCTTTATGGATTGTAATTAGTTTCTTTATTGTAATGAACATGTAACGCTGTGAAGTTTGCTAAATAAAATAAATTAATAAATAAATAAATAATATTATATGCGAAAGTTTGAATATTTGTTTGTTTGTTGTTTGTTGTTCAATCACGGCGAAACGGATGAACGGATTTGGATGAAATTTGGTGCATAGGTAAACTACATCCTGGATTAAGACATCATCATAATCATTTTTATTGCATTGTCACAATTTAAAGCAAATACACACTTATATGGCACGAGTACAAAAAGGACTTAATGTAAAATTGTGACGCTCCATTAGGACATAGAAATATATACTAGGCAGAGAGGGCCTGTTATACTTAAATTTTTCAATTTTATAATAATTATGCTAACTAATATAAGCTTATATAAAGTAATTACTGCTATATAAACTGATTAATATTACAACCGCCTCCGTGGCTCAATGTAAACAACATTGGGTTTACGTTTCGGAGGTCGCGGGTTCGATCCCCAGGCAGGCCAATGTACCAATTAGTTTTTAAATTACTTAAATGTTCGTCTATCTTAAACAGTAAAGGAAACATGCATGCCGGAGAAATAAAAATTTAAAGGCATTTGAAGTCCCCAACCCGCATTGGGCCAGCGTGGTGGACTATGGCCTGTACTCACTCATATACGAGGGAAGGCCTATATCCCTGCAGTGGGATGTTTACGGGATGATGATGATACTTTTTATCTCTATAAAGTGACGTTCCCGCGGTTTAAAGAAATTAAACATCCACGGTAAAGCTAATCAAAGGCAGGCGAAGCCGCGGGCGGAAACTAGTACTTCCTAATAATGTTAACACCAAAAGAGTCCGGTATAATACCTACATAGTGATATCATCCCAGTATGTTATGATACAATGATTGAGAGTATAATGTTGTAGGCAGGTCGTTGACTTAGCCATTCTATCGAATTCCTAGGCGGATTACTATTTGGACGGATTAAAAGAGCACCCCATAGAGTTTCTTGCTCGTTCTTCTCTGGGGAGTCAGCTTTGTGAATGAGCAGTAAATTTAAATGTAATATTAATATTATAGTGACGTTTTCAAGTGATAATTTTATCCTATGGAATAAAATATTTTGATTTAATATCAATATAGTACCTAATTGTTTCATATATTAAAGCAGGTGGAAATGTCCGTCGCACGTCACGATTCGTTTAGGTATTTAATGGAATGGTTAATTTAACTATCTGCCTACGACGTAATACAATTTCCTCAACAAAGTCCAAAGCGGGAATCACCCGTGACACAATGCCATTTGCTTATCATTGCAATTCGAGCTGTCTTATGTAGTCAGCAACGATACGCTTTTAATTTGCTATAATTTTAAAGGCCGTATTTTTAAGACTAATGAGGCCCATATACTTAGTATATAATAAATGAACATGCGGTATATTATTTACATCACAGTATAATGTCGTATGATTGTCGTGGTTAACTATTTAGGCCGTTTGCACTAACATAATTGTTCTATTATATTTTTATTGCTTACCAGAATCTGTCTAAACCTTATTACTAATATAACATTAATATTAATTTATACCGAGGGTTATTTAGAAATATTGTACCCGTCTCCCGCCGGGTAATAGCTGAAAATCAGTGTTTTGCTCTTGAGCAATCCGACACTGATCTATGGCCCATTTGTACCGCTGCAGCACACATATACTTTTTATCCCTATATTTTGCGTGTACTTTTATATGTTCTGTTTTTATTGCAACTGTACTGTAGTCTAAATTATGTGTATTAATTATTTATAAATATTATTTAATGTATGTGTGTGGCTGGAAAAACAAATAAACGTTTATCTATCTATCTATATAGAGACCATTTTTCAGTGCATTAAGTGAGAGGTAATATACGAGTACAGTTAGAAGTATTTAGAACGAGAGATGACGTTGCAATTTCAATTTATTATATTTATGATGTACATAATAATGATCTTAAAATATTTTTAGGTATCAAACATAAACCCTGCTAGGACACAACAATTAAATTTAGAATTCATTTATTTATTTATTTACATAGAATCAACAGCATTATTGCAGAAATTATATTACAGAAAAATACCAAAGTTATGCTAATTAACAATTCTTATTATGTTACCGACAATAGTTATCGTTATAATTGAGTGGGTAACGTTTTAATTATATTACAAGAGAATTGGTACTTTTACATTATTGTTATTATTGCGTGTAAATATACGGATTACTTAATTAATTACAACTACAAAACAATATAACACTTAAATGTCTTCAGTAATTATATCTATCTTTACATTCGTATTTATAAATTTATATATTCCCGATAGTGTACCTACTTACGTGTGTGGACAGCACAGTTTCTAAAAATAAAATTGACATAAACCTGCATTGAGTTATTTTTAGTTGTACGGATTTATTGTTTTCCTGATTTGGTCACTAAACTATTATTAAATGTAGTAGGTATAGACGCATCGACCGTATAACTCAGGGGTCGGCAACCTTTTAAGAGTAAACAGTTATAATTTCTAAACTCAGTTTTTAAAAAGCGAAAAAGAAAATCGCTTCAATATAAGAGTGGATATTTCATTTAATATGTGTAATAAAACTTTAAGTGGGAAATAATATTTATTCCTATAAAATATACAAACAAATGTTTTTAGCACAAAACATATTAAAGTAAATAAGTAACTAATTTGTTAATAGCATGCCAAGCCAAATAGCCAAGCAGCAATGTTAATAGCATTGTTGTGTTTCGGTTGTCAGAGATAAGATCAGGTGTGATTGAGGCCAAGTACCAACCCGTTGTGCATGAAAAAATAGAAGCTAGATTCTAGAATAGAAAGTAACACATACGGCCAAAGCAGTGTTATGTCGACTCGATCACACTATAGTCCAGTCATCATCGTCAGCCCGTAAACATCCCACTACAGGAGGCCTTCCCACTTATATGAGGGAGTAAATGAAATCAAATCAAAACATTTTATTTCATAGAATAAAATTATCACTTGAAAACGTCAATATTAATATTACATTTAAATTTACTGCTCATTCACAAAGCTGACTCCCCAGAGAAGAACGAGGAAGAGACTCTAGCGCCTGGAAGTGGCTGTGAGAGATACTCACTCATGGATCGACTGCATCGTTTTTGAGGAGTTTAAGGAGGAGGATAAGGTTCCTGTTGATATAGAAAATCTTCCTTTCAATAAATTTAAAGATACTATTAAACAGAAACTTATTAAGAAAGCATATTATAAAATATCAGATTATTTAGATGATAAACATTCATGGACATAACCAGCCCGTTCGCATAACCAGGCTATTTCACAATTAATAATGAAATATTATAATGTAAAATAATAGTTAATAATTTTGTAAAATAAAAGCCTTTTTTTTAAAGAGCAACCTCTCGAGTTTCTTGTTTGTTCTTCTCAGGTGAAAATTGCTTTTTGAACAAGCAGTAGCTTTAAAAATGTAAAATCTGACTTGTTTAAGTGTACCCTGTGTACCTACAAAATAAAGCGTTTTTGATTTGATTTGATGATACAACAATTAATTTTTGAGTTTGGAATTTGAGAGCTGCGGCTTTACATTTTACAGGTTGCTGACTCCTGGATAGCCTATGTCCTTTCGTGGCAAAATGCTTTATGAATATTGCCTCGCCAGGAGTGCTCCTCTTCCTTAATGAGACGAACACACACTAAATCCCTGCGGCGACCTTAGTCGGTCACTCATATGGCGGTAGGGAGGTCCAGGGCTCGCATCAGCATTCTTCATAAAAGTTCATAATTTCTTGAATACGTTTAGGGTTGTACCTGCGATAATTGTAAAATTAATAAAAGGCTGGTTTATATTTGAATTAATCATTTTATTCTTTATTGCACCAAAACATTACAATAACAGAGTACAAACAATAGGTCACGTACAAAGGTGGACTTATCTCTTTAAGAGATCTCTTCCAGCCAACCTGAGCATTGTAATAGGAAACTTAGTAAATTTGGGGTTTAGCAGTAAATTGTGTGCAAAAGAAAAAATCCTATAACGAATAATAAAACAAATAAAAAAAAGAAAAGATAACTGAATAATAAACTTACACTAAATATATTACATATACCTACTGCGAAATATATACATAACATAATTTAAATATATATATATATATATATATACAGGGCGTCCCAAAGTTATGGGACATGAAGGGGAAGTACCTTAAATATTGTAGATAGTGAATTTTGCTCAAAGAAGACTTTATGTTATTTTTAAAAGTTAGTAATTCTGCATTCATAGATTTTCTAAAAATTACTTGCTTCGGCTGGGAATCGAACCGACTTAAATGTGAAAAAAAAACACCCTACTTTTATGATGCCAATCGAAAGAATAGCTAAAAAATAATAACTCTGCCTAAGTAACATAGTATTTTAAAAGAAAGGAACAACATAAAATGATTGAGTCAAATTTCAAGAAAGTTATTTATTGCCGACGACGTTCGAAAAGTAGCGATATTATCATTCCAAAGATAGCATTGATTATTCGTAAATAAGTACCCACTTCATAAAATAGGTACTAACATAGTTTGGTATTTGGTCTAAAGAAAATCCCCTACGAGTGACTGAAACTAATAACCAAGTGCGTTTTTCACTCAACTGTTGGTGCGGACTTTTAAAAAACCGGGTTTTCTTAATCCATTTTTACCAAGGAACCTTGAACACAGAAAAGTATTTAGGAATACTTCAAATTTTAAGGGATAAGATAAGAAACCATTCCGCGGCGGAGCAAGAAAACTTAATTTTCCAACAAGATGGAGCTCCGGCTCATAATAGTCGGAGAGCAGCAGATTTTCTAAATGAATGTTTTCCTACATGGATTGGTACAAATGGACCGATTAGATGGCCGGCCAGATCCCCGGACCTCACACCATTAGATTTCTTCTTTTGGGGATACGTGAAAGATATGCTATACAAAAAGCGATACGAGAACGTAGGCGAGTTGCAAACAGAATTGTGCCATATCACATCGAGTGTTCACCTTAAAATGATTAGAAAATCAACAGGCAGCGGGCTCATTAAAAGATTGGCGATTTGCGTAAGACAAGAGGGATCACATTTTGAGCATTTAATTAATTAATTTACAAAAAAATACCTACTTAATTGACTACGGCAGTTTCATGTATGTTTTTTATTTGATTAAAATGATTAATTTCACGTTGTTCCTTTCTTTTAAAATACTATGTTACTTAGGCAGAGTTATTATTTTTTAGCTATTCTTTCGATTGGCATCATAAAAGTAGGGTGTTTTTTTTTTCACATTTAAGTCGGTTCGATTCCCAGCCGAAGCAAGTAATTTTTAGAAAATCTATGAATGCAGAATTACTAACTTTTAAAAATAACATAAAGTCTTCTTTGAGCAAAATTCACTATCTACAATATTTAAGGTACTTCCCCTTCATGTCCCATAACTTTGGGACGCCCTGTATATATATATATATTTATACTATATTTATATATATACTATAAACCTACATACACATACTAATATCACGAAAGATGATGGGAGAGGTAATGCTCTTTTAGCCTTTTCTTAAATACTGCAATTGAAGGGCTGTCCTGAATTAATTTTGGCAGTTTATTCCACATCATGGCTGCTTGAACACTAAAGGAGTGAAAAATTTTATTTATTAATTAAATATATGTGTTATTATTTCAATACTACCTGTATCTTATATTACACTGTTAAATATATATAGATTTCAACTGCGAATAGGTATATAGTATATATATATATACATATATATTATATATATTATGTATTGTATAAGTATGCTTTATATTTGTGTATGTATCTAATTATGTAAGCAAGTATACATATCTATTTTAGTATATGTAGATTCATAGTTTTAATGAAAATGTTCAGCTTTTTGTACGCCCAGTCAATGTGTTCTTTTATATTTACCAAGGTTGACTGGAAGAGATCCCTTTATGGGATAAGTCCGACTTTGTACTTAATTTTAAGTTACATTTAATTTATCGATGTATATTTATTCATATGAAGTACAATAAAGTGTTTACAAACAAACAAATATATTGAAATAATCTACACTAACATAGTAAAAGAGTAATATTTGATTAACAGTTTGAGGTAATAATCATAGAAAGCTTTGCGTGCGCTCAGGCTTGCGGCAACCCTGTGTTACTTGCTACAGGATACGCTAAGAGGTAGACATTTCATACAATCTTAAGCGATTGACGGAGACGGTGAGCGTGCCCGGGTGTCCCAGATAGTGGCATATATGAACTAGATAACACTAGATAACACTAGATAAGACTAACATAGTGTTAAGTTATTTATGTACTAACACATTATGGACTCTTGTCTGAATTAAACATTTTTTTTTTTAATTTTCTTATAGAAAATGAGACTCGATCTCAATGTTGAGAATTAATTATCAGTTGTAACAATGCAGGTTCGAAGTTATCACTAATGGAGGTGTCTGTCCCGTGGTTTTAAGGTTTCAATTTATAGGTTATCAAGAATTCCGGATACACCTGTAATAAAAAAAAGTTGTAAGCTTTTTTGGGAGGCCTTCCCAATTTTATCGAACGGTCACTAGTTCTGCCCAAAAGCATGCAAAAGGAGTTTCCAGGCATTTATTTACTAGGTTTTTTTTTATGCACGGCGTGTTCGTACTTGTCCTCAATCACACCTGATGTTAAGTGAAGATGAGGTCGAAGGTGGAAGAGTACTGAGTAACCCCAACACATTTGGGGGACTGGCTTTCTTATCTCTGACAACCGGAACACAACACTGCTATTAACATTGCTGTTTGACGGCAGATTTAGATAAGATGGTGGTAGCTAGCCAGGCGGACATTTAAAATGCCCTACCACCAACCAAACCGAGTACTTAAACATGTACCCCGCTGGGGATCGAACCCGCGACCACCAAATCGTAAACCCAATGTTGTTTACATTGAGCTACGGAGGCGATTAAAAATACATAGTTGTGCATTAAAAAATGTAATGTTAGAGGTATTTTACTCGCATAATAATTCTACGAATCTGAAATTTAGTCTGGATGTAGATATTCTACTTTGTATATTAAAAAAAAAAGCATCACACGTATACCTAACTAAACCATAACCGAATATCGCTTAAATCAGTTGCACGGAAATTAGTCTAGCATATTTAGTAAGCTTTAAACGTTGGCCGTTTGGTTTCACTTTGGTAACATCAACGTTTTAATCGTTCAGAAAAAAATTGCGTTACCATTTTTCATAATAAATAAATATCCTTAGACATACACACAGCGCAATCTAGTTCCACAGTAAGCAACTATATACTTGTGTTGTGGATACCAGATTGTTGATATAATACATAAATACATTTTTTTTTTGTAAATAAATACTTTATTATAAATGAAAACATCCATAACTCGGGTACACATGTCCGTATTCATCACACAAACATATGCCCCTAGCGGGATTCGAGCCCGCAACCTTTTTGTATAGTGGTCAGAGTTGCTAACCACTACACCAACCAGGTCCTATCATCCAAACCAGATCATCCAAACTAAATCTAAACCAAAACGACTATAAAAGCGTTGCAAAATAGTACCGATTGTTCTCCTCGTCAATTTCGGAGTCTAAAGAACATATTATTACCTGCTCCCCTCTATAGACAATATTCTCCGAGTACTGCAACCCGCCAACGCTGGGTAAACCTTCAACGGAATGGTACCCAACCGGCGCGTGCGCCAGTCTCTGAGCCGTGGTGTATTGCTGGACTTTACCGAGGGTCACGCGGCATAGGATTAGTACTCTGAAATTAATTATACAGTTTATTACACGAGCCTATTGGTGATAAACAGGAGCAGCCGAATAAATGCCTTTGTTATCTATACTGGGTGGAACGCAACGACCGACTATCCCTAAAAAAGTCAAATTCTTTTGCCTTTGTCCTACAAATGTTATCAAGGAACAATGTCAATATTTCTCATCGTTCTCAAGTTATAGTGAACCAAAGTTTATCTCATTAATTGACGAAGTTCAACCCTATCGGGATCAGGTCAATGACACTTTGCAGAAATTCAAGGATTATCAGTATTTCTAAAACTCGTTCTTATTTCATATATTTTTTTTTTTTTTTAATTAGAATGGGATCGCTCTTGACCTTAATCTGGACTAATGTCGAGATAACGATAATTTTTGCCAGGAACGATTTGTTATTATATGGCAGAACTAGGGACGTACCTACTGAGCTTGTACACAAATTACACAATGTATATCATGCGCAGGAGTTAGGGTTGACATATGATGAAAAATGATTTATTTTGATGATAAAAATTTATATAAAATTTAAGGTCGCTAACTTTCTCTCATAAAATACGGTACGGCATTTCTTGCAAAGTCAATCCATGAGTTCCACCCAGTATATTTATAGAAGATATTTAACATACGGTTAGGGGAGAGCAGAACATCCAAATACCATACAAAAATAAATCCTTTATTTAGGTGTGCCGCCCACGACCGACTTTTAGTAGGACCGATAATCGGGCCGATTTTTTCCTCAATACTTTAATCACCGATATTGTGACCGATTTTTTTTTGTAGTACGTGGGCGTTAAAACATTGCCATCGATACGGTCCATTTTTCTCCTACAAAAAATCGGTCGCCGATTGTCGGCCGTGGGCGGGCAGCTTTAATGAGGCTCCAAACCAGTAAAATGTTAAAAGTTGACATGTATATGAACAACCTTATGAGAGTGAATGAAGCAAAAAAGGTGTGTCAGGATCGTAGCAAGTGAAAGTCTGTGGTCTCTGCCTACCGCTACAGGAGTGTCGGGTTTTCCTGCGTCGTCCCTGGTTTGGGGACGGGCGAGTCGTCTACTTGGCATTGGCCAATCTCACGAGGCTGTCCTCGCCGCTCGTTACCACGAGCGGGGCCTTTGGGTGGGAGTTTTCCGGTTGTCAATCCAGGGGGTGATGGGGCCGACGAGCTCGAGCCTACCCTTTAGAGGGCAGGCGAGCATCAAGTCGGCCTCATCGTCTTCTTTTCTTCACACCGTCGATGTGCTCAAGCCCACAGGGTGGGACCCCGTTCGGGGAGGCCCTGTGAGCGAGCTACTATCGGCGGTGATTTGCGGTGGAGTCGCGTCAGGTTGTGGATGTGAATCTCCAGTGGATGATCCTCAAATTCATCCATGGGTGAGGAGGGAAGTAATTCCGTGCATGACGATGGGCAGAGGGTCTTCTCCCTCGCTCAACGCCACAAGGATGTCATTGAGGATCTTGAGGGCCGCGGTAATTGCGACCTTTCTCGCCTCTGGCACTGCGAGCTTCGCCTTCGTCCCCTGAGTTGGGGCGGCGACCACTCTGGCCAGTTGGGGATGAGCTGCTGTCTGCACCGTCTTCGTAGCGGCTGCGGGAGCGGGAGCAGTGGAAGCAGCGGCGGAGGCGGGTTCGGAAGCTGGTTTGGTCTTCCTCTTCCCCCTTCGGTTCTTCTTCTTTTTCCCCGCTGGCGGAGCGGTGCGCGACGAAGGGTCGTTTGCCGCTGCCATCAGGGATTGCGGCGCGCTCGGCTCTGTCCTTGGCGCTGCAACTTTGGGCTTCTTTTGGGTTATGGGCGCGGTTCCAGCCTTCTTGTTTCGCGCTTCTTGGCGAAACACAGGGCAGCTGGAGTTATTCGCCGTGTGTGGGCCTCCACAGTTGGCACACGTGGGCGGGTCCTCGCGTGGGCGCGTGCAGTCCCTGGCTGCGTGCTCTTGGCCGCAGCGGACGCAAGCTTGCTTGCGGTGGCAGTGGTGAGAAGAGTGCCGAAACTGCTGGCACCGATGGCACTGTGCCGGCCCCTTCTTGCCTCTCCATGCCTCAATCTTGACGCCTGGCATGTTGAGGAGTTCGGAGACATCATAGATGCCTGGCGTGGTATCAGCTCTTCGCGTCAGCTGCGCAAAGTATATGCAGCCCGGGCGGCCTTGTCTCGCTCGGATGGGGCGCACAAAATCTGGTTCGAACCCCAAGTTTGTGAGGTCCTCCTGGATCTCCTGCGGGTCGGTGTTGACGGGCAGCCCTCGGATGGCGACCTTCACACTTCTCTCGGCAGGGAGCGAATATGCGAACCAGGAGAAGCCGGTGGATTCCTTCTCCATCCTGGTTAGGTATCTTTGTGTGGTCCGGTATTCTTCCTCGCTCTTCGCTATAAAGCGGACGCCTCTGCCATATGGGCGGGCGTTGGGAGGGTGGCCAAGGATAGCCTTGAGGGCTGCAAAATGGCGAGTCCACTCCGGGAGGACCTCTACTACTAGGGGTGGGTACCTGGTCGAGGGTTTTGGCGGCGGCGGAGGCAGCACGGAGCTCGTCTGGGCTTGGCTGCTTGTTGCGCCCTGGGGTTGGTCAGGGGAGGCCGGTGGTGACATCCTCGTCTGCATCCTCGGGCTCGTTTGCACGTTGGCAGCGATGGACGCGTATGATGTTCTGTCTGGAGCGGTGTCCATTAGGAGCGGCATTGACGATGGCGGCGAGGCTCGTTTCGCCGGGATGGGCGCGCGCGTGTCAGTCCGAGCGGTCGGAAATCGCGACCGCTACAGGAAATTAGAGCGATTCGAGTGAGAAAGAGTCGCGCGCGACATAGTCGCGGTCTCTTGCAGCTCATTGGCTGTCGCTTGACAGCTGTCAACTTGACCGCCAATCGGTTTTGAGAGATGTAGGCTATCTCGCACTCTATGTCACTCGAGTCGCGCTAAGTTGTAGTATGCCTGCAGGCGTGACATTATGTATGTAAGTACGTATGTATGCTGGAGTATTAATAGCTTTTTTAAGAGTATTTTTAAAGTAGAACAAATTTTTATTACGTTTGTTCTTACCTCTCACATTGAAAGCAGTGTTTGACTTTGTGCGTCGGGCAGCCAGTTCCACCATTTAATCCAAAAGCGTATTGGTTGCTCTTGGAAGAATTCTTGGCGAAGTAGAGTCCAGCACCGAACATACCATCTGCAGGAAATAAATCGTATTTTTGGATGACCTGGATTTCCTACCATGACTTTATGATTTTTACTTCCTATAATCTGAAGACTCTGAGACTGAGACTATGTCGCGCGCGACTCTTAAGAAGGGGAAGACTTAGGCGTAATTACTTTGACCAAGTGAAAGAAAAGGTGAATGTCGTGTCGTACCAAGAGGTTAAAACGAGGGCGGAAAATAGAGCGACGTGGTCGTTACTCCACCGACAAGATCATAGCTCTTAAGTTGAAGTCATTGCGGTCATAATTTTTTGCATATTGATAGAGTTACTTGTCAGTGATAGAATAAGTAACAAGGTTTTCTAACAAATCGGTATCTTAATTTAGGTATAGTGTAGGTATTTGAAACATAGACTATTAGATAGATAGATAAGCATTTATTTGCATCCATGTACACACACATAACACATAACTAAAACAATAAAACACAAGTACAGAAACAACAAATTTTATGTGTGTACAAAAAGGCTACAGCTCAGTGTATGGATTTGATGAAACGCATGCTATTAAGACAGTGAAAAATATGGAAGTCAATGGATGGGAAGGAAGAGGAAGACCACGGAAAAGACGGTTGGATTGTGTGAGGGATGTTATGAACATAATGGGCGTGAATGATGATGAGGTAACCGCTTTAACCGCCTCTGTGGCTCAATGTAAACAACATTGGGTTTACGATTTGGAGGTCGCGGGTCGATCCCCAGCGGGGTACATGTTTAAGTACTCGGTGTGATTGGTGGTAGGGCATTTTAAATGTCCGCCTGGCTAACTACCACCATTTTTATCTGCCGCCAAGCAGCAATGTTAATAGCATTGTTGTGTTCCGGTTGTCAGAGATAAGATAGCCAGTCCCTCAAATGTGTGGGGGATTCCGGATCAGTACGCTTCCACCTTCGACCTCATCGTCACTTAACATCAGGTCAAGTACCAATCCGTTGTGCATACAAAAAAAAAAAGAAAAGAAGAGATAAGATTAGGAGCTTTAAGATTATAGGAAGTTACAGCCCAAAAAGTTAAGCAACAGAACTGAAAGTCTTACTTTTACTAGCATATCTTTCGTCAAATCCCTTCTGGATCAAATCCTTGAAGGCCGGTGATCCGTGGAACAGGAGCTGCTCATTAGCAGGGCCTTCTCTCATGACGTCTTTCCTCCTGTGACGGTATCGCTTCCACAAGCAAGGGTTCACGATCTTTTGTACCTTAAAATCAAACGACTTAAAAAATTAGAGATTCTAAAATCGACGCGTATGTTTTAATGGAGGCTGATGGTTGTCAGGACTATAGGGGCTGAGCTTGAGAATATAAGAAGTAATAGCGTCAGTATAATTTGTATGTATGAACTCCCGTACGCAGTGTAAGCACATTCCACGTAGTGATAATGAATGGCAGCGGGTGGACAGGTTTTCAGCTCGTACAGCAGCTGCTTCTCGAAATCGCTTACTCTTCTATACGTTCTATTCGCAATTCAGGACGTCGTGCTGCCAAACCTTGCTATCGAGATGCCTTAATATTGCATTTTTTCATGTGGCGCTTCTAATCTTCCTTATACGCTTTATTATACGTTCGCTTGCCCTCCTCTAATTCAGAATAGAACACGTTTTCGACAAAACGCTTTAAACTCGGCTCGGCTCCACAGAAAACCAGGGTCATGGTTGCTCCAACCCGACACATGCTGAGTGGAGACCTTTTTGGATTTAGTATATTGTAAACTTTTGTATAAAATACTCCTATAACAGAAATCCAAATAAATACTTTTCTTTCGAGTGTGTAAATTTTTGGCATAGTCTTGATCAACCATTTCGTTTATTTTTTTTTTTCAAATTGCATTGAGCATAATTGGTTCTTTTATATTTCAATTGGGAACATATAGATAAACAAAAAATATTTCCTAACATTTCCTTGCATTATAGAAAACTGCGCTGAGCGGTAGGGAACCCCAGCGTGTTGCTCCTCGTTGGTATTCAGAGCAATCTAACCAACCCGCTCTAGCAGTTCATCATCATCAACCGCCTTACACGTCTCCACTGCCGTAATCCACCACGCGAGCCCAGTATAATTGGTGGATTTTTGTCGGACTAGTGGCCACAGTTGAGAACCGAATATGATGGGTCACTTGATACGACACGATATTTTTTTGAAGAACATAATTAAGGGAAAGATTGAAGGAAAGAGAGGAAGGGGAAGACCTAGGCGTAATTACTTTGACCAAGTGAAAGAAAAGGTGAATGTAAAGGTGAATGTCGTATCGTACCAAGAGGTTAAAACGAGGGCGGAAAGTAGAGCGACATGGTCATTACTCCACCAACAAGAGCATAGCTCTTAAATTGAAGAAGAAGAAGAGTGGCCACTTGACAGTTAGTCTTTTAAACCGCCCCTATATGCCACCGACTTGGCTTAACGACTGCCTTCAAATGAAAACATCTCACCTTAACAATCTCATACTTCGAAAATGCACCGCTGACGTGATTGCGTCTTGTATTTTCCATCTCCTTCGCGATGATGGTGTACTCTCTCTTACCCATCTTTCCGTTAGGTCTTAGGGTGATCAGTTTGGTCTTGCTTCCGCAATTCCATGGTAAATTTTCCTGTGAAACAAAGTTTTCACAACGATATAATATAATAATATTGAATAAATATTTCGGACACACCACACCAATCGTAGACGTAGTGACAAAGATTGAGCAAGGTATGCCGAGATGGTTGGGACATGTGGAGAAGTTGAATGAAAGAAGACTAACGAAAGAGATATACAAAACTAATGTGGGGGGTAGTGTTGGTAGGGGAAGGCCACGGCTAACGTACCATGATCTAATCGCGAATATAAAGTCAAGAGTACCCTAAACCGACGAGGATATGTGAACAATCTTATAAGAGTGAAGGAAGCAAAGGAGGTGTGTCAGGATCGTAGCAAGTGGAAGTCTATGGTCTATACCTACCCCTACGGGAAACAGGCGGGAAACATCTATATATTAACATCCATGACTCGGGAATAAAAACAATAAGTACTCATTGAAGACATGTTCCGGTATTCTGTTAAACTTTTTTATCCACAGATTAGGGCTTGACTCCACTCACCTGATGTGATCAAATCTGATCAAATGCTAACTACGTATAATATTGATGAATATTTTATTGATAATAAATAAAGTTTTAAAGTAAGATCACACAGTAATAATATGAATATAATCATCATCAATAACAGCCTTACACGTCCCCACTGTTGGGGCATGGCCTCTCACTGGGTTGAGGGTATGGGCCATATTCCACTACTGCATCCTGCGTATCCAGTATGTTTACAAAGTCTTGAACTACTTACAGCCGCTGGTATTGAGACCCAAAACTTCTTCCCAGTAGGCATAGTTATATTGGAGTACAAATGTCTGCGCTGCCTGCGGTGTCGGGGCTGGCCCTCCCACTTGCGACGATTCCCCTGCCGCCAGCCTTTATCCCTTGACTTGTATTGATATGCCATCGATTTCGTTGCTATCTGAAGAAGAAATAGTTCTATTCGATTCTTATGTTTAACGTGGGGTTGGACATATGCCCAAAGGCACTTCGACCCAATCGGGATCTTTTGTGCACTTCCCCTGCTTTCATTCTCACCTACTGCAAACATATAGACTTCATAAGCCTTATGACACAGGTTTGTGGAAAGAGGATTGTAGTCGCTGGGTTCGGGATACCCTTTACCCAAATGACGCATACGTCTCGCGGCCATGGTATCGCAGTCACACAGAAGGTGCTTCATAAATTCCCTCTGTTTGTTGCATGCTCTGCAAGTTGAACTTTCAACTAGGCCCATTTAAAATAAGAGGTCCGTTGTTTCATAGTGTCCAGTTAGCGCACACTATGAAACGGGTTTGCTCTCTGTTCTGTTCAACCTGCAGATTTTCTTGGTTAGACCTACAACATTTTCGCCAATAAACATTTTAGAATTTGTAAAGACGGCGAGTTTGTTCCACTCCTTAGCGTGTTGCTCTCTGACATGAGTATTCAAAACCATGTGTATGGTGCTCATAGAGAGTCCGGTTCAATAAAATTTGTTACCAGCCCTTCCTAGCCAGTCTGTCAGCGCCTCGTTACCTTCAATTCCTACATGCCCAGGGGACCCACACCAGACGAACTAGTTGATGCTTATGGGATTGTATGGAAAGATTTTTTGATGGCGTCTGCCAAACTAGAAAGCAGTTTATCATCATCATATCAGCCATAGGACGCAGGCCTGCCCCATAGATTCCCATAGCGTCCGGTTGGAAACGGCCTGCATTGTGAGTGAAGTCCTAGGCTGCGTTAGCCGGTGCGTGGTCTTCACTCTAGAACTTTATTGCCCCATCGGCCTTCAGTTCTTCGAGCTATGTGCCCTGCCTACTGCCACTTTAACTCACTTATCACTTGTGCTATGTCAGTGACTTCGGTCGCCTACGGAGTTCTTCATTCCGATTTATCAGGTACCTAGAACAAGTGTGATTAGGACTTATGAATGATTTAACAATGAAAAATGAAATGATTGACTTATACCTTTTTCATCAAAAACTCTTGCACCTCCTTTGGATACTTGTTCTCGTCTTCTGTTGAGCTTTCGTCACTACTTGCTGTATTAGCCGCGGCTCCTTTCATCTGTTGTTCGTCAGATTTCAAATCCTGCCTATCCCTGCTTGCCGGATTATTCTCTCTTTCTTTTGTTTTATCATTAGTATTATCGCTTTTGGCTACTAAATTTTTGCTTTTTTCTGTATCAGCGCTATTGTCACTATTTTTAAAACTTGCATCTGTTGGGTCTACGTTAGAATCATTTTTATTCTCTCCGTTATCATCTGACCGTTTTCTATATCTTCTAGGTCTGATATTATCGAATTGCTGATGCTGATTAGTTCTATCATTTCCATTATCATCTGTGTTATTCCTTCTTGACCACCGCCTTCTATATCGGTTTGATCTTATATATCCATCACTATCATTTCCACCCACATTCTTATCTTTCTCTTTCCCAGATTCAGCATTTTCCTCTGGTTCAATTTCACTCTCACTGCCTGGTGGTTCTTCATCAGAAGGAAACTTGTACTCATCACCAGAGGAGCACTCATGTTCACTTTCACTGGAGTATTCACTGCCGCTGCCTGAATCCCAATCGGAGCAGTCGCAATCCCTGCACTCGCATTCTGAACCATCGCAGACCGAGCATTCGCTTCCAGAGTCCCGCTTATTGGAATAATCAGCTCCATCGCTTTGGTAGCCCTTGCACAGTGCGCAAAGATCTCTGAAATATGTAAATTTTTAAATGTAAATTTTAAGTCCTCTTGGATAGAAGAAATGGTATACATCTCCATGACACAAATCGCTAGATTAAATTACGTTACCTTTTACCTATTAGTTACCCATTGGTTAACAAGGCAGAGTCACTTTTTTTTATGCACAACGGGTTAGCACTTGACCTCAATCACACCTGATGTTAAGTACCGATGAGGCCGAAGATGGAAGGGTACTGACCCGGAAACCCCATCTTATTTGGGGAACTGGCTATATTATCTCTGATAACCGGAACACAGCAATGCTATTAACATTGCTGTTTTGGCGGCAGATTTAGGTACGATGGTGGTAGCTAGCCAGGCAGACATTTAAAATGCCCTAACACCAACCAAACCGAGTACTAAACATGTACCCCGCTGGGGATCGAACCCGCGACTCTCAATGTTGTTTACATTGAGCCACAGAGGCGGTTCTTTCCGCCTGCGACTCCGTCTGCGTGGATGGCGCAATAAATATCGGTCTTACATTAAAATAAAGACTTGGCTGTACGGACTCGGGCTCAGTATCATTTGCCTATCCAAAAGGACAATACTAAAAATTTGTTTTTGTTGTTTACAATCACAGTGAAAAAAATATTTCATGTGAAACCTTGAAAATAATATTCCATTTTCCAAATAAAAAAAATATGATTAATGAAGAAAAAATAGTCAAATTTCATACGAGACCCAACATAAGTTCAAACCTGTTTCATAAATTTTGGAACTTTTGTATAAAACGGCAGTTTTTTTCTCGATTTCAGAGTTAGTTCCATAGTGAACGTTGTTTAGTTTACTGATCTGACAACTATACAAGATTTAGGTGGTGATAAAAAATTATAAATATCTTTTTTTTTTCGTTTTATTCTCTCCTCTCGGAGAATCTCTCCTCTCTAAGGGATCTAAGCCCATACAGCCATGACTTATTTCTCTTATTTCTTCAGTTTATAAGTCAGTCTCAGTCAAAACAAGTAATTCGTCGTACACTTGGCGTATACAGAGTCTAGTCACGGTCAAGTAATTCTTGAGTGAAGTGGCAGAATGCTTTACAAAAGGTTTTGGCGGCTTCTTGTGGGAACCCGAAAGCTCTGTTACGCACTTTAATTTACATTTCCCTTCACTTGTACACCATCACCAACGTTTGCTGCACAATATCCTGCCATTATTAAGCCTCAAAAGTCAGAACCCACAAATTATAAGAATTATAAAGAAAAATGCAACTTCACTCGCCGAGATCCCGCCAAAAAGCCTTATAAATATCTACGCACATAAACACAGCGCCATCTAGTTCCACACAGCAAGTATAATAGATTTCGTGTACTTACGACATTGTGTTACAAAAGTCTCAACTTGCCAATTTTCCTTCCTCTTGTGTACAAAATAGTGGGAATACTAACTAACGTACAGCTTTATATATCATTGTATGACTAATTACTGTAGACTGATAAAATAGGTGAGACCACAACTCGGCAGTGTGGAAAACCCATACACAAATTGTGATGAATTATAAAGTTACATGCTTTGAAATACTTTATTATAATCAAGTTATTTAATTTTACAAACACGTGCTACCAGAGTCATTGTAATAAATAATTGTCCAACTGATAGGTGGGCGGGAGAAAGCCAGGGCTGCGTTCTAGACGCGTTCAGAAATTAATAGTGGAACACTATCACAAAAATACAAAAAATACAAAATATTTATTTCATAGCTTAAGCCTAATACATAAAATTTCAGCTGAGGACTCCTTTTAAGTTATAGAATATACTTGTGATAGGAGTCCCCGCTCTTCCTGTATTGGACACATAGTTAAAGGCTAGTTAAGAATTTAATTTAAAACACATATTGTTAGTAAGTTAGAGATATAAATATAAGTTACACAAAGTATTTGTGTGTGTGTGTGTGTGTGTGTGTGTGCGTGTGTGTGTGTGTGTGTGCGTGTGCGTGTGCGTGTGCGTGTGCGTGTGCGTGTGCGTGTGCGTGTGCGTGCGTGTGTGTGTGTGTGTGTGTGTGTGTGTGTGTGTGTGTGTGTGTGTGTGTACGTGTGTGTGTGTGCGCGTGTGTGTGTGTGTGTGCGTGCGTGTGCTCGTGCAATTGTGTGTACATATTTACCGCATCCAGCCCTACGCCAAGATACTGCAAAGGTTATTAATTATGATAAACTATTGAATTTGAATAAATATTAGGTAACAAATAGATATTGCAAAGGTTATTATTTATGATAAACTATTGAACCGATTACGTTAAAATTGCAATGGGACCAATTTATAAGGAAAGAAAGAAAGAAGAATTTATTTAAACCTATCTCATGACACAAATAATCAGGTACAAGTATTACACAGTCGAGACACAATACAAAAAGTAAACACTGTGTTTCTGTCGGTGTCGCAAGGGTCTCCAACTCAGCATGGGTTGTAGCCGTTCACTACAACGCTGGCATCCAAATGACACACGGACACTGGTCAGCAAATACACATAGATATAATAATTAATATTAGTAATCAGCAATATTGAAGATGATGAGAGGATACATACGTGTGCCTACATAACTTTCTCTTAATAATATTAGGTCCTTACCTATGAAATTGGCGTTTTGTATGAAGAATTTCATTAAGACTGTTTTCTCCATACAAACATTTTTGTTTTTTTTTTTGGGAACGGCAAATCCAAATTTAGCTAAACTTTGTGTGTATTATCGGATAACATTAAGTTAAGTAACCGCTTCATAAAAGTTTCAGCGAATCTAAGAAATGATTATGGGAAGCACATGGAAAGAGCTCTGTTCAAATTTTTTTTATTATGTGATTTAGCCCAGAAATTAAAAAATATTTCATGTGAAACCTTGAAATAATAATCCATTTTCCAAATAAAAACAAATTTGGATATAGCTTTGAAAATCGCAGGAATTGGTACATTATGATTAACGAAGAAAAAAATATTTTGGTGTCGATTCGGATGTACACCAACTAAACCGCCTCCGTGGCTCAATGTAAACAACATTGGGTTTACGTTTCGGAGGTCGCGGCTTCGATCCCCAGCGGGGTACATATTTAGTACTCGGTTTTGTTGGTGGTAGGGCATATTAAATGTCCGCCTGGCTAGCTACCACCATCTTATCTAAATCTGTCACCAAACAGCAATGTTGTGTTCCGGTTGTCAGAGATGAGATAGCCAGTCCCCCTAATAAGCCGGGGTTTCCGGGTCAGTACGCTACCACCTTCGGCCTCATCTTCACTTAACTCAAGTGTGATTGAGGTCAAGTTCTAACCCATTGTGGATAAAAAAAAACTAAAACAGTTTTGGAGTGGTGCCGTCGCATCGTACTGTTCCAGGGAGAAAGAGACAGTACTATCTCCTGCATATCAATGACTTGTTGCAAATTTCCAATGTTCATTGCTATGCGGACGACAGTACTGGAGATGCCTCTTACTCCGGCCGTGCTAATAACTCTCAGCAACACGTCGATGAGCATCGGAACAAGCTCGTGTCTGAAATCGAGACTACTTTAGACCAAGTCTCCGATTGGGGCCGTCGGAATCTTGTGCAATTTAACCCCAATAAGACACAAGTGTGCGCGTTTACCACTAAAAGAAAACCCTTTGAAGTATCCCCTCAATTTGAGAACACTCGTTTATCTAATTCCTCCAAAATTGGAATCCTCGGCGTCGATATTTCCAACAGCATCCAGTTTTGTGGTCATTTGGAAGAAAAGGCGAAGACAGCCTCCAAAAAACTGGGCGTTTTGAGTAGAGCGAGACGGTATTTCACCTCTGCACACTGCTTGCAGCTTTATAAGGCTCAGGTTCGGCCTCACATGGAATACTGTTCTCATATCTGGGCCGGAGCGCCTAAATACCAGCTTCTTCCACTAGATCGCATCCAACGTAGAGCAGTTCGCGTTATCAATGATCTAGCTCTCACCAATCGCCTTGATTCGCTTTCCTTACGAAGGGTCGTAGCATCTCTTGCTGTTTTCTATCGGATTTACCATGGCGAGTGTTCCGAGGAATTGTTCGGTTTGATTCCTGCTGCTGAGTTCCATCATCGCACTACTAGGCATAAACTTAAATTCCACCAACACCACCTAGACAGTTGGAAATCCACCACGGTGCGGTTCAGTAGACATTTCCTTCCACGTACCGTTACTTTTTGGAATAAGCTCCCGGCGGATGTCTTTCCGAACCGATACGATCTGGGAACCTTCAAGAAGCGAGCATATTCCTTCCTTAAAGGCCGGCAACGCCACTGATCTTCCGTTTCCGTAGATGGTTATGGGCAGCGGTGACACTTACCATCAGGTGCGCCTCTTGCTCGTTTGCCCACCTCTTCAATAAAAAAATAAAAAAAAAAAACTATTTTAAAACTGGTTTTAGTTTAGTTGGTGTACATCCGAATCGACACCAGTGTCTGCATTGCATTGCATTAGGCCAAATAGTTAATTAATAACCAAAATCCAATGGAATACACACTTACCTACCTAAATATATGAATATGATTACAATATTCCCTATTCATTTACAAAAATAATCACGCGAATCAATTGAAATATCGGAGATATCGATGTACATACTTAAAAAAAAACATACAAACGGCCGAATGGTGAACCACTTCCTTTGTGAAGTCGGTTAAAACTAAAGTTTGGTGTACTGTTAATGTACTGGGACGAGTAAGTTACAACACTCTTTAAACATAAAGTCCAGTCAAGATATGCATATTTAGGGGTGTAAATTCCTATAATCTTAAAGGCCCTGATTTTTTTGTAGTTTTTAACCTAACCTAACGGATCAGGAGATTGCTTTAGGTATAGTGTAGCCCTCTTATTCATAAAAATTTACAAACGTTTTATAAGCCTGCTTTAATTAAATATATGTCTCGTCACTTTCTTTCATTACAACATTTCCTTATGAACGGCAGTGACAAAACACACTTTAACTATAATAATAATAATAAATATCTTTCCACATACACACAGCGCCATCTAGCTCCACACTAAGCAACTAGGCTTGTATTATGGATACTAGATGGTTGATAAACTACACAAATACGTTTTTTTTTGTAAATGAATACATATATAAATGAAAAACATCCATAACTCGGGAACGCATGTCTGTATTCATCATACAAACATATGCCCCTAGCGGGATTCGAACTTGCGACCTTTTGGTATAGCAGCAGAGTTTCTAACCACTACACCAAACAGGTCGTTTCAACTAAAACAGACTTTTTATGAATAAGACGGTAGGTATTTAGTTATAAAACCAACAATATTAAATTAAAGTTACCACTGTGCACTTCATTGCGTTGTAGAAGATGCTTAAATCTTTTAAAACTGTTTTCTAAAAAAATAATCATTAGCTACTTTATATTTTCTAAAAATAGTTTATTGAATCGTGACATAATGCCCTCGATGAAAATAGTTACAGGGGTCCTAAGTATAATCTCCGACGCAATGTAATTCACAGTCGTAATTTTAATCATATAGTCTATGTTTTATTACTAAATATGTATATTATAACTAAAGCAAGCTACCGATTTGTTAGATTTTTTTTTATTCTATCACTGACAGGTACTCCATGTGCAAAAAATCGGGTCGGGTGGCGATTCACACCACAAACGGTTCGCACCGCGGTGCGAAACGACCCATTCAATTTTTGAAGAGCCCCTTTCGCACCGGTGGTGTGAATCGCCACCTGCAAATTTTGAATGGGTCGATTCGCACCACAAGGTAATAAAAATATTTCACCTAGGTGAAATATTTTTATTATGAGTCCGAAACAGAATCAACTTCCGAATCAAAGGTCATTTACCTTGTGGTGCGAATCGACCCATTCAAAATTTGCAGGTGGCGATTCACACCACCGGTGCGAAAGGGGCTCTTCAAAAATTGAATGGGTCGTTTCGCACCGCGGTGCGAACCGTCTGTGGTGTGAATCGCCACCCGACCCAAAAAATCACGGCCTTTAAAATTACAGGAAGTTAAAAATGTATCCTTACTGGACTATTATCTCTAAGTGACACTGCAGGCCCCAATTGATAAACAAAAGCGCAATTGATATTTAAAACTTAGTATACATGACGACCGATTGGTGTAGTGGGTAGTGACCCTGTCAGCGAAACCAACGGTTGCGGGTTTGAATCCCGCGTCGGGTAAATGTTACTTGTAAATGGTACATTTATTCCTGAGGCATGGATGTTTATATAAATATTTATGTATGTTTATCCGTTATCTAGTATCCATAGTACAAGCTTTGCTTAGTTTGGGACTAGATGATTGGTTTAAGTGTCCGAAATATTTATTTATTTATTTATACATAGAGTTTTGCTGCACATAGTTTATGACGCCTCCGTCGCTCAATGGGCTTACGAACTGGTCGCAGGTTCGATCCCAGCGGAACAGTACGCTGCGACGGCACCACTCCAAAACTGGTTTTAGTTTAGTTTAGTTGGTGTACATCCGAATCGACACCATTGTCTTCTTTACAATAAATTATCTATGTCAAAAATTTATAATGAATTATTATAAGGGAAAGAATAAAATAAGATCGGAAAGCCTATTTGAGCCAGACATTGTTATCATTTAAAACGTCTGAGCGTCTGGTTGATGCATCTCACGATCGGAGGGCTGGCCAATACTTTGGTCAAAGAATCAGCCTCGCTATACAGCGAGGGACCCCCGCCAGCCTTCTGGGTACCATTCCACCAACCAGAGACTTGGGGCTAGTTTTTTATTTGTGAATGTGTGTGTAAATATTGTACAAATGTTATTAATTAATGTAGGTATACAAACAAAATTTTACTTCATATATTTAAAATATTTACAACGTCTTAATTTTATTTAAAAATTTCATCAGTCCGGTTTCATCTACATCAACCTAAAAAAAATAAAATTATATCGTTCTACAATGCATAAATTATCATCAACAATTGTCACCACATTCTGTATCACCAAACGGTGTGACCACATCCTTGAGTATCGTGGGAACTATACCATTGACTGGAATCTATACCCACATCATTATCATTATGAATCTTTGAGTACGTTGCTAGTATACAATATGCTATTAGTATAATAGTTGCAGTTGATATTGGAACACGCTTCATAGAGACGCTTTCTTTCGCATAATGGCGTAAGTACCTACCTTAGTACAGACAGCCGTCGTCATCATCGTCAGAGTCCACTAAATATAAATACAATCTTTGTTTTACAAAAACGAGCCGTTCGCGCAATTTATCAATTGAGACCTGCAGTGTCACTTAGAGATAGGTTTAAAGTGTATAACATTCTAAACTTTTCGTCACAGTACATTTTTGAAAATCTAATGTATGTCAAAAAAAATATAGCACCACTTAGGAAAAATAGTGATATACATGATGTCAATACAAGAAATAAAGATAAACTTGCAGGTCACATAAGTCGCCTCCGCAAAGTCAGTAATTCATTCAAAGGGTATACGCTTTTTCAATAAGGTTCCAGTTGATATACAAAATCTCTCTCTCAAGAAGTTTAAAGATACTATAAAACGAAACTTATTAACAAAGGATATTATAAAATATCAGACTATTTAGATGATAATCATCCCTGGACATAATTAGATCGTTCGCATGCCAGGCTATTTCACAATTAATAATGAAATATAAAAACCTTAATGTAAAATCAAAGACTGATTTTAAAAGAGCAACCCTTCGAGTTTCTTGCTTGTTCTTCTCAGGGGAATATTGGATTTTACAACAAGTAGTCGCTTAAAAAATGTAAAAGTGTACTCCGTGTACCTACAAAATAAAGCATTTTTGACTTTGACTTTGACTTTGACTTGACTTTGACTTTGACTTGACTTTGACTGCTGGGCAAAGGCCTCCCCTCAAAGATCTCCACAACAATCCATCTGTTTCTCGCGATCTTTACCAAATCGTCGGTCCACCTCATGTGGGACCTGCCCACGCTGCGTTTCAGTCCCAACGGCCGTCGGTTCTACGAGGAATGTGCCCCGCTCACTGCCACTTGGTAATACTTTCTGGCTATATCGGTCACCTTGGTTCTTCTGCGGATCTCCTCATTTCTGATTCGATCCCCTAGGGAGACTCCGAGCATAGCTCTCTCCATTGCCCTTTGGGTGACCTTGAGCCTTCTTATGGGGCCTATAGTGAACGACCACGTTTCAGTTCCATATGTTATCACTGACAACACACACCGTCGTATCACGTATAGTAATTCAGCGTTTAGTTCGCTTGCCTTCGACCACTAAATTCGGTACCACCACGTAAGCGTGTAACGAGGTGTACAACCTCTTCTAAATTCCGTCTTCTTTTCGGTAATCTCTTTGGCGTTTTCTTTTTTGGAACATTATTCAAAATTCGGAATTCTAAATTATTTTCAAAAAACTAGTCAGTCTTGACGCAGCTTGCGAACAAAGCTATTCTTTTCCCTTTTATTTCTATCTTTAAATTATTATTACAATATTGAGTTTTCAAGTGCTTTTCCCTTCTTCCTGCCCATCACCTTCTTCATCGTTCGTCAGTGGCTGCAGTCCTGGTAGGGGCCTGAAATCTACGACCCTGGACCTCATCCTCTCTACGGAGCCTAATTCCATACATAATACCTCCAGCAGCTGAGCGTTCGCAGAACCGCGACATTGGCGCCTCAACGTTCCCTACCAGGTAGCAGCCCACCACATTTTCTTCGTGTCATCCCGGTTTGTGCTCTTCACTGCGTGTCATCCAGCATTTCCACATCTCTCCCGTCATCAACCAGTTTGCCCGCCAGCGCCCTCTAGAAGTTTAGTAATTCAGCGTTTAGCTCGCTTGCCTTCGATCACTAAATTTGGTACCACGTAAGCGCCCCAGAAGTAAGGATAAGGGAATAAATGTCTAATAGATTGACGTATCGAATTACTATAAATACTTCTAGGGCGCTTATTTATGACCCCAAATTTAGCGTCAACCTTTCAGAGATATAACGCTGTTGATAATGATTCCTTTACCAAATTCAATGACTTTCATAGGCTGAGCAATCGTAGTTTGATTGATCATTTCTCTCTTGCTGGGTCCATTTGGATCACTTATTCATTCATTCATGTTTACATGCAAAGTTCTTAAAAGTGTTTATCTTATTTCATAGTCATAGTCGCATAATTTATTGCTCATGTGGTAAATATAGGATTTTAAAGACACAAATTAAATTGAACGCACACGAACCCTGTGAAGGTATTACAATGTCTTAGGTATATATTATATAATTACATAAATCTCGATTATAACCAAAATTATTATTAGTCATATAAAATAACATTCAAATGTCTCAATAATTTATATGATTTAGATAACGTTAATCTCTATTATGCGAAGGAAAAAATAATTATTCTTTGTACTCAAAAAACTGTTGTATAAAAGCACTTTGAAATTAAAAAATCTTTTAGCCTATTGCGAAATAAGGATTCTTTATCTATTCTTTGGATGCGCAATGGCATTTTATTATAAGACATTTCAACCGCCTCGGTGGCTCAATGTAAAGAACATTGGGTTTACGATTCGGAGGTCGCGGGTTCGATCCCCAGCGGGGTACATGTTTAAGTACTCGGTTTGGTTGGTGGTAGGGCATTTTAAATGTCCGCCTGGCTAGCTACCACCATCTTCAAAATCTGCCGCCAAGTAGCAATGTTAATAGCATTGTTGTGTTCCGGTTGTCAGAGATAAGATAGCCAGTCCTCCAAATGTGTTGGGGTTTCCGGGTTAGTACGCTTCCACCTTCGGCCTCATCTTCAACATCAGGTGTGATTGAGGTCAAGTACCGACCCGTTACGCATAAAAAAATATATGGTAGAGGGTGTCAAGTGGCAACCGAAGCAGCTACCACCATCTTCAAAATCTGCCGCTAAGTAGCAATGTTAATATCATTGTTGTGTTCCGGTTGTCAGAGATAAGATAGCCAGTCTCCCAAGTATGTTGGGGTTTCCGGGTCAGTACGCTTCCACCTTCGACCTCATCTTCACTTAACATCAGGTGTGATTGAGGTCAAGTAAGAACCTGTCGTGCATAAAAAAAAACACATATGGTATGTACCTGAGCTCACGATATGATATTTTGTGAAGGGGACAGTCAAATCATCTCCATGTCGCAGGTTACAGCGTGAACAGTGATCCTTAACTTGTGAGTATATTGCCTTATTTCTCTTAACAAAAACACTAATTTCAAAAATGTACATGGAAGTAAGAGTAGGTAAGTAACCTCGGCCAGCGAATTAGCAACATTCAACGGCGCAATGCCGCCTGTCTTTTGGGCACCCTCCCGCTCGGTTCGGACCTTGTAAACGTTTTTTACCTCTCATAGTTATGAAGAGTAGAGGGCGTGTTCGCTGATCGGGTCCGTTCCCGTGTTTTTGGCACAAATCTTTTATGGAAGTCAATTAAAAATAACCACCAGACTATTGGATTACATACTTCTTCAATAATTCTTTTTCAGGACTTGTAGAATTTGCACACCGGAACATGTCACAGAGAGCGATGCCAGAGACTACCTCACAAGTCATAACTATGAACATGTAAGCGATGGAGAACTTCCAGATCTGCCCGAAGACCCTGATCTAACTGATGGCGAGTCTATAGATGACGATGATAAAAGAATTGAAGAAGATAATGAGGAGATTGATGAGCATAAGAGAGAGAAGCGATTTGTAGGGAAGAAGCAACGGAAAGAGGTTCGTAAGCGTCGCGAAGGTAAAATGGGAAAAAAACATGACAGTACAAGGCTCGTCATGCCTACTGGGAAGTCGTTCCACATCAGTAATCCTGTGAGTATTGAAATAAATGACTTTTTTAATTAATACAAATTAATGTAATACAATAGAACAAGCGTCGCGGACTATGGCTCATAGTCCCTTCCCTTCGTAATGATACGAGGGAAGGTCCTATCCCTGCAGCGGGATGTTTACGGGCTGAGACATAATAATCATCATCAGCCCGTAAACCTCCCACTGCAGGGATATAGGCCTTCCCTTGTATTTGAGGGAGTATGAGCCATAGTCCACCACGCTGGCCCAATGCGGGTTGGGGACTTCACATGACTTTGAATTTAAATTCTCAGGCATGCAGATTTCCTCACGATGTTTTCCTTCGCCGTTAGAGAATAATCGGACAAATGCACATAAATAACTGATTTAAATTTAAATTTTAAAACTCATCGGTACATGGCCTGCCTGGGAATCGACCCCGGATGTCCTAAATTGGGAGACCGCGTCTGTACCGCTGAGCCACTGATGCTCTACGGGCTGAGACGAGATGAGACAATAGAACGCAACAAACTAAAACAGATCAGAGAAGAATAAAATACAACCCAATGCAATTCACTTGCAAACAATAAATCTGCAATATAGATTTTCATCGAGAACAAAATGATTTAAAACTTCATTTAAAACTATTAAAGAAACACATATTTTTGAATATCACAAAGTGTTTCATAATAATGTATATCGTGTTAGAACAATTCCGATTTACGGTGATCTATCACTAGAGGTTATTATTCTTCGTGCTACAAATTTAGACGGCATCGCCCAATCCCTTTCCATTCTGATGCAAATTGGCTCAACAGCGAAGGTAGATGTACCAAGGGCGACTGTAGAGTAGTCTTGATACCTTTACAAAATAATAATAATAAATGTATCTTTATTTGTTCTTCACAAACTCACACTTAAGAAATGTACAGGATAACAGTGTTACTTAAGTCTGGTGAGTACGTGTGAAGACAGATGCCTAAAATAGGCGGTAGCCTGTGCTTTAGGACACCAGTACCCCAGATGTACTTCCCGGACGTACAGCTCAGACAGCGAGAAAATGACATAAGTAAGGCACAATGAGTTAGTTACATTTAAGGGAAAGGATAAGGAATAATCTTAACTAGAAAAAAATAAAACTTTTAACCAGTTAGTTTTTGATAATATCAAGATGTGTGTGTGTGTGTGTTTTATGTGTGAACAGGTGTAAAGTAATTTTGCAAGTGGATGTGATCAATTGGTAGTTGAAAATAGTGAGTAAGGGTGGAGTGCGTTTGAAATATACCTACAGAACTGTTAACCAGGTGGTTGAAGAAAACTTTCTGTGTTGGTGTAAGAGAGATTTTGTAGCCATGTGGTTAGTTTTTGTTTACATTCATATGAAATATAAAATGAAGGGTCACCGTTAAAACTGAAATGTTAAACAGTCGGTCCAGGTCATTTTCAATTAGGGCGTGATTATATAAGAACGACGGATTGAGGCCGTCGCTTTGATGCTATTGATATAACGAGGGATCCATACTGAAAGCGTAATTTTTTAGGCAACGCCGATGTGGAAATGCGGGAACAAAGCAAAACTTATCTACCTCGGACCGAACAGCAAAAAGGGACAGAGAGAATTCAATATAGTGGAGAAAGAGATGCAGAATACTATAACTGAACACGACAATTGCGAAAATGGCGGTGGATGCTTCGATCGCTATCATATTGTCAAGGTATATGAAGTTTGTTATTCATAACGCGAACAGACAAGACACGGAACTCCCTTTCTTTCCAAAAACCTACAATCTTGATGATGATATGATGATATATCTTGCTGGTAAATTGTAGCTAGGGTCCTATTGAGCAAAAGTGTGACAACATTGCGTCAAACAATGTCTCATGGCGTGGCTACTGTACGATCAAACTGAGCTGAAAAGCCGTCGGCCAACCTTCATCAGAAAACGTTGCGCGTCAATTTAGAAGCGCGTGTGCGGCTGCTCCAACGCCATCCTGAGCACACTGGCGGACAGGTGGGATTCCGTGAAGCTGCGGCACTGGATACGCTTGCACACATCCAAATAGTGCTGATTGTGCCGCAGCAGTCGTATGGTCCCTTCTGTTCACAGTTTTTATAGAATTCAAGTTACTAACCAAAATATGGGTGTAATCCTGAATTAAATGATTTTATTTTATTTATTTATTTAGGGGGGAGGAAGAAGGGGATAAAATACCGAACTCCCTGCGCTTAAAAAAAAATAGTGGATGTGAAATCAGTTTTCGGATAAATCTAAGACGACCAATTCATTGGACATCTCATTTTTGTATATTTTCGTAGTAAAAGCAAAAACACTACAATATTGTTTAATCGCAATTTTAAATAAATAATAGCCAATAAAAGACCTTTAAATATAGATTACAAAAAGCTAAACACTATATTATTAATGTTAAAAAAATATTATCCGTATTGCGGTGTTCGGTGCTACTGTACAAGTAGGAGTTAAAAATACATTTAATCATTTTAATATTTCGATTAATATACCTATACATAATATAGGGTGAATCGAAATCATGTGCATTCAAGAATCCAATCAACTTTCTTCAAAAATTAAGGTTTTATAGGTGCGATCGGGGGGGTGTCGTCGCATCAGGCCTTGTCGCGCCTCATACCGATCGCTGATTGCGATGGGCACGCTAGCCGCCCTCCGTGATAGGGGCTTTTTAGAGGGGCAGGGCGGGGGGGACCTGGAGCCGCTAACGCGTTCCCAGGTCCTCTCTACTGCTGAGGAAGGTCGCCGCGGGGTTTTAGTGATAGATAGATATTGAGATAGCGTGCTTTATTTTCCACTACATTGTCACTTTCCAACAAATTGAGGTCCGTTAATGTTAAAATCAAGAGCTGCCGTCAACGAATAGAAGATGACAAATGACAGTTGCTCTATAGCTTGACTTTTCATTGCCGAAAGACACGCTAAACAGTTAGTGAAGGCAATCGCTGGCTTACAGAGGCGGATTTACATCATCGAAACACCAACCCCCATTTCGCATTGTAGTAAATTTTGGCCATAAGGAACATAAGGCTGTTGATGTATGAGATTTGTTTGGATTGCAAGCACCATTCTTTGATCTCCTCTTTTATCATGTCTGCTACACATACTGGATGTAATTCGTGCATACCTTATCAATAATCCGTTTCTGTTTTCCGCTAGTATAAAACAGATAAGACAAACAGGCAGAACTAGTATGGGAAGTAAATAATTTATCAATTTGACTTGATTAATAATTTACTATAAATATTTAATATTAAGCTTTAAGACAATGATATTTGCACGCCATAAATGGCAGAATATGCGAACGCGCTGTATTATATTTAAAGATCAATTGTTGGACCATATTCTAGTGAATAAATATTTCATTTCGTTTCATTTCATAAAATTTCTGGAAAATTCAAAAAAGTTTCTTTGAGGAAAATTGTTTGTAAAGACGAGTGGATTTGTACCACTTCAATTACGCCATGTATATAACGGTTACAGATTGAAAAGGTCCTTCAAGGCTGCGCATGGAGACGATATCAGAACAGGAAGAAAGACGTGCAGGCCGAGGCTGGTTACGCCAATGAAAGGATGCTGTTCCATGGAACTGATGCCGTCTGGGCTATTGTCGGGTCAGGCTTTGACGAGCGATACGCGAGCACTAGTAAGTGCAATATTGTTACCGGCCAATTGCCACGTCAGGAGGATTAACTAGACGCCATTTGTAAAGGTCGTAGTGCGAACTTCTTTCCTACTTACATACCTTATATCTTTCTTTAATTAGTCTGGTGTCCAAGGTCACAATTGAGTTAAACTACAGCAGGAGCCGTTGTGTCGAGTACAACTATAAATCCTAGCTTATAAAACTTACAATGGGAAAAATGTAGAGGCGAGATTGCTAGTCCAGGACTTTGCCTGCCTTTTTTATTTCTTTCGCTAAGCAATAATGGTGTCGATTCGGATGTACACCAACTAAACTAAACTAAAACCAGTTTTAGAGTAGTACTGTCTCTTTTTCCCTAGAATAGTACGATGCGACGGCACCACTCCAAAACTGGTTTTAGTTTAGTTGGTGTACATCCGAATCGACACCGTTGTCCGAAATAAGTGAGTCAAGGAAACAGCAGAGTAGGATAGGGCCAATTCACATCTCCCCGTAAAAGTCGACTAAGGGCATCGTGGAGAAGGCTTATTCTAACAGTGGAGGGCTAAAGCTGTTGATGTGTAAGTCGATGAAACTATTGGATACTATTAGGTTTTTATTTGACCTTCAAGAGACAGCGGACTCTATCTTCATATTTGACTAAAGCTAATAGGTATTTTAACTGTTTTGGAGGTTAAAGGTGTCATGCTACTATTTTCTATCATATCTCACCATGACATAAAAGCGATCATTGTTCAGGAGTTTTTCAAAATCGTGTATTTTGTATGGATAGCAATCACACTACCTACTACTAACACCATGGACACCCAACGGCAACACCAAAAGGGTCACAGATGCGTTGCCGGCCTTTGAGGAAGGTGTAGGCTCATTTCTTGAAGGTTCCAATGTCGTACTCGTTCGGGAATACCGTAGGAAGTCCGTTCCACAGGGTGGTCGTACGTGGTAGGAAGTTTCTTGAGAAACGTACAGTGGTAGACTTCCACTCATCCAGGTGATGTGGATGGAGTTTTAATTTTCGGCGAGAAGTGTAACGGTTAAATTGAGCAGCGGGTATTAGCTCGAACAGTTCTTCAGAACTGTTGTATGTATGAATCCATTACGTAACCCTTCAATCATAATTACTATTGTCTTACAATAAATATAATTGCATTATTCTTTACAGATGGTCAATTTGGCGCTGGTCTATACTTTGCTCAACACTCTTCGCTTTGCAACCAGTTCGTCTTTGGATACTTCGGCGGCGATGGCTGCCCGAACCATCACAATAAGAACTGCTATGAATGCGTGAGGTGCTGTCAGGAATACCTTGAACTTTATTTAACCTATATCATCATCAATTGTGTTTTGATATGGTGTCCGTAAACTGGTAAAATCGGTCAATCCTAATACTCATCGGCCTGCTGAACCTGCTCTTTCAGAGCTTCCTAGCGCATCCTGCTTGTGAGAATAAAATATGGAAAAAAACTCTTGTCTGAGCGGAGCAATTTGTATCGCTATCCGTGGCAGGTTTTATCATAATCGGTCAATCCTAATACTCATCGGCCTGCTGAACCTGCTCTTTCAGAGCCTCCTGGCGCATCCTGCTTGTGAGAATAAAATATTGAAAAAAACTCTTGTCTGAGCGGAGCAATTTGTATCGCTATCCGTGGCAGGTTTTATCATAATCGGTCAATCCTAATACTCATCGGCCTGCTGAACCTGCTCTTTCAGAGCCTCCTAGCGCATCCTGCTTGTGAGAATAAAATATGGAAAAAAAATCTTGTCTGAGCGGAGAAATTTGTATCGCTATCCGTGGCAGGTTTTATCATAATCGGTCAATCCTAATACTCATCGGCCTGCTGAACCTGCTCTTTCAGAGCCTCCTAGCGCATCCTGCTTGTGAGAATAAAATATGGAAAAAAACTCTTGTGTGAGCGGAGATTTGTATCGCTATCCGTGGCAGGTTTTATCATAATCGTCACGCTCTATGTAGTCGGGTCGAAAACTCATCAAGGATTCTGCGGCTCTATTACTGGTCTATGCTGTTCTGTTCATGATACCTCAATCACCTTTATCAAACTATACTCTTAACGTTAATAAGTCTTTCAATACCTTTACCTATTTACCTTGAATAATCTCCGCCCATTGACCTCTCATTCTTTATGCTTATTCCTTTCAGACATATGCTATTATGCCGCGTGATCTTGGGAAAAGCACATCAGCTGGACATGATCCAGAATATGCCACATCCACCACCTGATTATCACTCAGTCGAAGCGCTAACGACGAAGGGATCTTTCAAGTTTCCAGAATTTGTAGTCTACAGAGGTGAACAGGTGAGTAGTCAGATTACTTTCTACATCAACGAATATCAGACGAAGAGTAAGTAGGTTGATGTGAATAGAAAAACTTCCAAATTAATTCGAAGGCAGGCGTCGACCATTAATGACGCTTGATATCCTTGGTGCGCGTCCACGCCTAGTTGGAGGAGCGTATTTCTTGTTACTGCTAATGAGCATTCAGGTGCGGTTATTTACTAATCAAGGCACTTGTTGCTTACTTTCTCTGTTTATTCTTTGGCTTGCTGCTGGGATGTCTTGCTTCAGAAGGCTGCGTGTTTAGGTCAGCAATATAGGGTATCCAATATCTTTCTTTTTTTTATGCACGACGGGTTCGTACTTGACTTCAATTACACCTGATGTTAAGTGAAGGTGAGGTCAAAGGTGGGCGTACTGACCCGGAAACCCCAACATATTTGAATGAAAAGGGCGCACTGCGGTCCGTTAGTTGTTAGTGACCTCTTGGATAATGCTTAGAGAAAACTTAGCGCGATGTAGGATTCGTGCTCTAAGTGGTCGGCTTAGGAAACACATCTGCAATCCTAACAGAAGAACGCGACAGTCGCATTCCAGGCTATTCCATGCTCAGTGTTTCACCATGTGCCCGTATATGGACTGAAGAAACGAACTTACCGATCTAGGCCAGTGGGCGTATAGCTCGAAGAACTAATGGCCTATGGGGCATTAAAGTTCTTGAGTGGAGACCACATACAAGGTGGATGGACGGACCTGATGAAGTTCGCGGAATATCGTTAGATGCTGACCGTTTCCAACCGGATGCTCTGGAAATTTATGTGGGGGGCCTATATTCGGCAGTGGACGTTTGTGTGGCTGATATGATGATGATCATGAACCGATAGCAGAACCTTCCCAGTACCTGCTGAGATATAGCTCACTGTAGATAAACTTCTGAAGCGTTTAGGCGATGATCATTATACCAATGTTCAGTATAGAACCACGCCTGACTAGTCGGCACAACTATGTAAAGACTAGCGCCATCTATCGACGAACCCGTGAACCCACCTCTAATCAATCAATTCACTTCAAGTGTACCTTTCTCACGGGTTCCAGGACAATCTAAATGTATATATACTGGCCCGGCCAGTTTATCTTTCTCTTACGATCGGAACAACATCCAATAATTTACCTCGATCACCACGCAGCCTGCAGTTTATCTTCTCCCAACAACCAATCAATCAAAACAATTTATTACGTAATTTTCTCAAATAACATCTGAAATCGTTATGACATGCAATTGCCGTTCATTCACAAGACAATTTCTCAAAGACTAACGAGCATGAAACTCAAGGATTGCTCTTTTTTAAGCAAGAAAGAAACAAGAAGAAAGAAAGAAAGTTATTTATTTTGATAACATTAATAGTAAAACTATAAGACCATAATAAAATTATAGTTAAAATAAAACTATTGTACACAGTTTCATGTATTAGAACGACTGTTTAAAGCAGAGTTCTTTGTAAATGTAATAAATATGTCTTCATGTTGGTTTTAAAGGAGAATATTGATTGCTTTATTTTAACAAAATAATTACTTACCACATAAATTGTTTCAGGCATACCCAGAATATCTGATAACTTACAAAATCGTGAAGCCGGATAATGGAGATGATGACAAAGGCAGTACAACTGGTAGTGGCTATGACGGTAGAAGCTATAGCCATGACGCCCGAAGCTACAGTCATGTCGTAAAAAGCTCTAATCATGACGGTAGGAGCTACAGTGATGGAGGACAAGACAGACAATACAGAAGAAACTAACGCTTTTTAAATTCGGATGTTTAAAAGATACTGATATTGTTTTATTATGATTAAAGTTAGCTAGTGTCATATAGTCATATGGCGCCATTTATTTGCGTGACGAAATTAATGACGACCAATTCAATGGCCAACTAAACAACTTTTGTTGCGGAAAATTAATTATTTTCTATTAAACTTCTTGACGACCTGACAGTGGTTAGAAACTCTGATATGACTATACCAAAAGGTCGCGGGTTCGAATCCCGCTGTGGGCGTATGTTTGTAAGATGAATACGGACGGATGTGTACCGGAGTCAAGGATAATAAATCACCCTTCCATCTTCGGACCACTAGGCGTGGGGAGGGATTCCACCCGTATATAGTTAATACCGAACATTCGCACTAAGAAGTTCGATTTTTCATTCATCATGCGAACGGCCAAGGCATGGAACTCCCTTCCGGCGTCAGTCTTTCCTGAATCCTACAACCTTGTGATCTTCAAGAGCAGAGCTTCATCTTCGACCACATCGTCACTTTCCATCAGGTGTGATTGAGGCCTAGTAACAAACCATTGTTCATAAAAAAAGAATTGAAATTAACAAGAAAATCTCAACATTTCTGAAAAATTTCTGGGCCGCAAGCAGCCATCAGATCTTATGGCCTTCGTATATTTGTCTTTTCGATTAAATGGCCCATCGGCTAAATGGCGTTTCGTTTATATGGTATTTCGATTATCTGGCGTCGCACAAATGGCTTTCACTTATATGTCTTTCGAAATCGGGTCCTAAACCTGTCCAATGGCGTCCTCGTCAAATTTTTAATTATTATACTAATTTGAATAAGGAAATGCGAACGTATAGATACTATTATTGTGATGATTCTCAATAATTTTATGATATTTTTATACTTTTGTTTGTTCTATCGCTATTAATTATGATTTTGTATTACCACTTGTGCGTGATTGGTCGAGAAAATTCGGAAATTATGCACGATTACGATTGACCAATCCGAGCGCTCGCCAATTTTAATAGGTATCGGTAGCGGGGAAGTGGAGTTGGTCGATCCATACAGCAGTCTGGTTGCAAATCCTGAACTGAAAGGTCGTATACGATAAGCTCGTTACGCTGTCTGTCTGTACGTTTACCAATTCTGTTCGCTACATAATAATTGTGGATATAAATTATATACCAGTTGTGAAAATAAAGGAGTTATAATTCTATCTGAGTCTTTGATTTATCAAACTTTACAGGTCGAATTTGAATTCGTGTAATTCCGTTAAGTGAAGATGAGGCCGAAGGTGAAAGCGTACTGACCCGGAAACCCCAACACATTTGAGGGACTGGCTATCTTATCTCTGACCGGAACACAACAATGCTATTATTGCTGCTTGGTAGATAGATAGATAGATAGATAAAAAGTTTATTGCATAAACCGGCACACATACAAAGGAGAAACATGAACAAATAAGAAAAGAAGAGACATACAATTTTTAACAAATACAAACAGATATAAACAAATATACCATAACATTAAAATACCTTCCAGACTATATAGAACAGTATTTCCCAAAGTGTGGGTCGCGACCCACTGGTGGGTCGCGGGTAGATTTTAGATGGGTCCTGAAACTATAGGACGATTGTCGTACTCGTTCAATTTTCATTTTACTCGTTCGTTCGTCGTCGTTGTCCAGCAGTGAACGTCAGTAGGCTGATGATGATGGTATGGTGGTGAACTTACGATAAGAATAAACGCGTAAATGCTGCGGCAGCAACATACCGCTGCTTTTTTGTCTTCATGATACAAGGTGGGCCGCGAACTTTAAACTTTCTTGTAGATGGGTCTCGGTCCCGAGAAGTTTGGGAAACACTGATATAGAATATATGTGGGTATGTGTGCAACAGTCATGCAACAAGGCCATAGCTCAGCGCATTAAAAATGGTCAATGAATGAGCAAGCACTGATTTTCAGCTATCACCCAGGAGGCGCGGGGGAACAAGCATAAAAATGAAAAAAGAAAAGAAAAGAAAAGTATGCAGAGGACAATGTGTAGTGTAGTGGTGCGCTGCGGTGAATGAAACCGAATTATTCCGTCTACGAGTAGTGCTTAGGAATACCCAGTTTTTGTTTATCTAGTAGGTACGATATATATTGTTTTCGAAACGTACATTTTGAACCAAGTAACCTGACAGGAGGAGGAATGTTATTCCAGCACTTCGTCGCACTGTAGCGGAAACTGCCGGTAAATGCTACTGTACGGTGCAAGCTTATTGCCAATGGGTTACGATTATATCTAGTATTATATCTATCGTGAAAAGGGGAGAATTGAAGCTTGTTAAATAGGTACTCTGGCTTCTTGAACTTCATAACGTCGAACATTAAACACGCCAGGTGCAGCTGTCTGCGCGAATCCATATTCAACATTGATGCATTGTTGATATACGGTGTAATGTGACTTCGTGGCGGAATCGAGAAACAGAACCGGCGGTAGATTTAGATAAGATGGTGGTAGCTAGCCAGGCGGACATTTAAAATGCACTACCACCAACCAAACCGAGTACTTAAACATGTACCCCGCTGGGAATCGAACCCGCGACCTACGAATTGTAAACCAAATGTTGTTTACGTTGAGCCACGGAGGCGGTTTTCTTCAATAAGTACACCAATTAATTATAGTATTGTTTATTATAATATTCTTTTTCTTATTAAGCTTAATTAATAACATAAATGAAATTAGGAGCAGCGTCTGCGTTCTAACAATTTATGTGTTAAGATGGCCGCCAGGCGGCGCTGGAGGGGTAAGTACGCGCGGGAACAGCGGGTGCGTTCCATCACTATGATTCTTGGCGTAGACAAGAAGTTTTTTTACGTCATAATACGTACGTCCCGTGTGACGTGTAAAAGAAGTACTTATGTGTACGGCTCTTTTTAATACTCAAAATGGTTTACTCCGTCCAGTGGCGTACTCTTTGGATAAATTAAGATTTATTTTAAAATACAGGATAAATTTAATAGCCCTCAAATAAAATGAGGCTTCCGGGTACTCGCTTCCACCTTCGGCCTCATCTTCACTTAACATCAGGTGTGATTGAATCCAAGTGCATTTTGCATAAAAAAAAATACAGGATAAATTAAAAGAAATCTCTCTGACTTGCACACGAGAGGCCCAAAAGCTACTTATAAGTAAACTCTAAATAGCTTTGCTAAAGGTTATTCTCAAGAATTTACGATTAGAAAATCTTCGAATCAATAATTTTAAATCTTCGAAAATTAGCTCGAAAATTAAATCTTAATTATTATTAGCTTTTAGACCTTTCGAGTGCAGTACACAGCAATATTTTTGATTTAGGCTGTATTTGAAATGAAATCTTAATTTATCCAATGAGGGCGCCACTGGGCGGATTAAACTCTCTTAATAGTGAAATGAACTCAAGTAACACTATAAGTACGTGGTTAAGTGGACGTTGCTTTCCTTTGTTTGACCGCGACCTCACTGCCGAAAAATCACTGCTTCGGTTGCCACTTGACATCATCTACCATTTTTTTTTATACTTGACCTCAATCACACCTGATGTTAAGTGAAGATGAGGCCGAAGGTCGAAGCGTACTGACCCGGAAACCCTAACATACTTCGGGGACTGGCTATCTTATCTCTGACAACCTGAACACAACAATGCTATTAACATTGCTGCTTGGCGGCAGATTTAGATAAGATGGTGGTAGATAGTCAGGCGGACATTTAAAATGCCCTACCACCAACCAAACCGAGTACTTAAACATATACCCCGCTGGGGATCAAACCCGCGACCTCCGAATCGTAAACATGTTGTTTACATTGAGCCACGGAGGCGGTTAAATAAATATACCACTATGGAAGATCCCTCTAGGGAGAGTTTCCATACCAAATCTGGCTATTTTAATGTAAACTGTCGTGCCTGTCAACTGCGTAGTGTTCATTATGGTCGCTGAGCCGTGTACACCAGCTGTGGACGAGGGTACTCGTGGGCACTAATGTCTGCCCGTGCTCTACAGGATCAAGGTTCTAAATGACTGCTTGTCGACGTCGACGGCCAGGTCTGCAATGGGAGACCTTCGGGGTAGATCTATCCTCCCCCGAAAATAACTCCGCTCATCCTGCCTTGTCCTCGTCGTTCACAGGACTCGAGGAAGGAGGAGGCGGAATTACGTTTGGTGGGCACCGCAAAGTCTGCTCTGCTCACCACACTCCGCCAGAGAGCCCCGAGAGAAGAGTTACTGCAGACACTTATTTTAGAGGCAGAAGCGATAGTCAACTCTAGGCCGTTCCCATATATCCCGATTTCCGATGCAGGAGATCCGGAATCCATAACGTTATTTCCCTTCTTAATAGAGTCGTCTTCGAATCACTCTCGGCTTTCCAACGGCGCTCTCCATGACCGTTACTTAGTTCGAAGATGTGATTGGCGGCGAACTTTACGACTAGCAGATATATGTTTTGGTGACGTTGCCTGAAGGAGTTCCTCCCCACATTATTACCACGCGGTCTGTCCCGTGTCACATACATTTGGAGACAGGGAGATATAACTTTGATTGCTGACCCGAATCTGCCACGAGGAACATGGCCTTTGGGAAGGGTGGTGAAGCTTTTTCCAGACCAGAAGCGGCACGTTCGATGGCTCGTACCAATTGTACATAGGCCCCAGGCAGTCGCAAACTCTCAGCATATTAGTACAAGAAGACAGTGTTGTTTTGATACTTAAATTTTGGCAATACAAACCTTTTGCTGGACTACCTGGATATTTTCGTTTTTAATACTGATGAATAATCCAATAATTGACGTCGAACTGGAATTAGGCTATAATATAATTATATGTTTTTGATAAATTAAATGTATGGTTTTAGTTTTTGTTTAGGTATTTCATATCTGCAATCTGCATCCGTATTTTGCACAACCTGCCTGTTCTATAAAGTTATACTCCTACACCCAAAGGTTGCATGGAAGAGATCGCTTTTAGTTATAAGGCCGCCTATTGTACTCTTTTCAGTATTGTGCTTTGTAAAATGTATGTTCTCCTTTTGTAGAATAAAGTGTATTTGTATTGTATTGTATTGTATTGTATTGTATTGTATTGTATTGTATTGTATTGTATTGTATTGTATTGTATTGTATTGTATTGTATTGTATTGTATTGTATTGTATTGTATTGTATTGTATTGTATTGTATTGTATTGTATTGTATTGTATTGTATTGTATTGTATTGTATTGTATTGTATTGTATTGTATTGTATTGTATTGTATTGTATTGTATTGTATTGTATTGTATTGCATTGTATTGTATTAAAAGTTTGAAAGATTGATCATGGGAAAGAGGCGCCTACCGCGTCTAGGGTTATCAGAAGAAAATTTGAAAATTCCTTTTTATAAATTAAAACATTAAAAAAATGTATTAGTAGTATAGTATTTTATTTAATATTATTTAGGTATTTATTTTATTATATTTTAAGTGTTGTTATTATAGTGATTTTAATTCTATTATTTTTTATTTTTTCCCTGTGCACTTATGTATAATCTGCTCTCATTTACATACACAGGGTCTTGCTGGAAGAAATCTCTTTTCAGAGATAAGTTAGCACCTTTTGTACAACCCGTATCTAGTATCTGTCTTTCCTTTTATATGTACCAATCTGCAATTAATTTGTTTTTATAAAGAAAGTCTCGACCTATATCCCAAAGGGTAATCGATACAACATCCACATTTCAAGAACGGGAAAGTCCCATAGTCGCTTTTTACGACACCCACGGGAAGAGACCGGTTAGTTATGTTCTTTTTACTTGCCGAAACTACACGGCACTTGCATTTTCCGTAGAGATAAAAGAAATTGAAATCGGAGGGTAGGCAACACAATTTTTTTTAATTATATATACAATACGTTTTACACGTTACATGCATAAAATAATTTATATAAATATATTTTTAACATATACAGGTGTCGATTCACTTGGCAAAAACCAAATAAATAATATTTCAAATTCATTTTAAGTTTCACAGCTGTGTCTCATTGCGATATCTTGTATGTGATCAGATACTCTGGATACACCTGAGGAAGAGAAACGTATATTTTAGATAAATAAGTAATTGGTTTGTGGTAGGGCATCTTAAATGTCCGCCTGGCTAGCTACCACCATCTTATCTAAATCTGCCGCCAAGCAGCAATGTCAATAGCATTGTTCTGTTCCGGTTGTCCACCTTCGACCATGAGGTCACTTCACTTAACATCAGGTGTGATTGAGGTCAAGTACCAACCCGTTATGCATAAAAAAAAAAAAAAATTACTCCATACATTTTCTCTCTTCTTTCCACCTACAAACACAACAATTTGATGTCTTGATAGATAAGGTAACAAAATAAGCTATGTATAAACTTACTGATATCTATTTTGGCTTCTAAATGTACCTATAACTTATATTTTAAATTTGTAATTATGGCTGTGATTTCAAATAAATCATTAATAATTAAATATATTAAAGTGACATTGGTGTCGGTTCGGATGTACACCAACTAATCTAAACTAAACTAAAACCAGTTTTAAAGTAGTAATATCTCTTTCTCCCTGGAACAATACGACGGCAACACTCCAAAACTTGTTTTAGTTTAATTTGGTTTGGTTTGCTTTAGTTTAGTTGGTGTACATTCGAATCGACACCATTGTCGATTAGCACGTCTGCACTGTCAGTCATCGGATGGGTGACCATAAGTGGCATTGTCATATGAGTGTTAGCGTTCTTCGGGTGGAACGTTTTGTCGTCGATTGAAACATTTTAAGTTGAAAACTGTCCACAAACATTGATACACAGACTGCAAGGTGGACACTAGTCTGAGACAGGTCTACCAATCCGCACTGGGCCCGTATGGTGGACTATGGCTTGTACCTTCTAATTGTGTGAGCCCTAAACCATTTTTCTAAAAAGCTCATCCTCCAAGCCACAAAATGTTTAAAAAAAGTACTATAAAAATAAACGATAAGTGACATTCTGTTCTGGGCAGGGCTTTTTGGCGGGATCTCGGCGAGTGAAGTTGCATCCTTCTTTATAATTCTTATAATTTGTGCATTCTAACTTTTCAAGCTAAATAGTGGCAGAATATTGTTCAGCAAACGTTAGTGATGGTGTACAAGTGAAGGGAAGTGTAAATTAAAGAGCATAACGAAGCTTTCGGGTTCCCACAAGAAGCCGCCAAAATCTTTGTAAAGCATTCTGCCACATTACTGAAGAATGACTTGACCGTAACTAGACTCTGTATACGCCAAGTATACGATGAATTACTTGTTTTGACTGAGACTGACTTAAAAACTGAAGAAATAAGAGAAATAAGACATGGCTGTATGAGCTTAGATCCCTTTGCCTTCTCCGAGAGGAGTGTATTGTGAATGTAATTGGACGTAAAGGTCGCCACCGACAAGAGCGTAGCTCTTAAATTGAAGAGAGAGAATGTATTGCTTCTGTCCCGTAAGAAATACGTTCGACATTACAATACTTGTAAAAACATCAACAACATCTTAATGCTCCATCATGTTGTTCTTGTACAAAGACGAGTAACAGGAAGTCTATCAAGGAGTTCCAGTGACAAATTTCTGGCTCCATCATCAGATCAGCTCGATGGTACTATAATATTGCATTGTCGCCGAACTTATATAAATTTGCCAGAGCTCAATTAGATACCAGCAAGTGGTTGAAAAATGCTTTGCAAATTTTTAAACGGACAACTTATACATACTTACATACGAAAATTGCAAAGCTTGCACGAGCTTGTAATAAATAAGTATTTTTCAAAAACGGCATTTTAGTTCACACTTGAGTGAAGCTCAACACTACGACCGTAAGGCTGTTAACGATGAAAAATTAGTTCAGAAGTTTTATAATGGTACCTTGGTTTGATGAAGTTATGCTGAGCAGACGACTAATTAAATTTACTGTTAGACTACGTTCCGCTCTTCCATCAAAGTTTGGATATCTATACTATTTCCATTTCTTTATTTTCTCGATGACAGCTCCTATAGAATGTAACTGCGCATTTTACGCAAAAATTAACTTTTAAATGCGAGGTATAAAAAATACGACAACTGCCTAATTTTGTTCCTTTATCCCATATAATATTCATCCAAGACAAATTGAGTCCATAAATGCAGTATTTTTTTTTAAAGTCCGATAAATAACCAACATTTTAATAAAGTTACTTTCTATGGCAATATGAATAGTGATGTTATGATAGAAATATCTATATTGTATCGATATTGTATATATATATTTTATACTAGCTGACCTGTTCTTGGTGTTACTCAGGCTGCATATATATAAATAAAAGATATTCCTCAGTCCCTCTTTCTTAAAGTGATTAGATTACCGATGCCACTGACATGACAAAGTTTTTCTCCCATTGCTAAGCCCCTGTTTAATGTAACATCATAAAACAAAAACTGCGATCGATATCATTACTTTTTTAGTCACAACACTACAACTATCAAATTAGATCTGTCATCGAGAAAATAAAGAAATGGAAATAGTATAATGAAAAGAACCGACACTCCTAACTGTGAAGTCTGTGGAGTAGTTGAAGATGTCCAACATTTGTTGATGGAGAGTGCTAGAAACCGAAATGAAAAAAAATACAAAAAATATGTTTGTACTTTCTCATCAGTGAATCTTGGGCAGGTTACGATGGGACTGTCATGTCTAGAAGGACACAAGTTTCTAAATTAAATAAAGATTAATAATCTTCTTCTTACCTGTTCACCCCTATACACGATGTATTCAGGGTACTTCAGCCCTCTCTTTTTCTTACTAGGAACGCCTATCACAGAGTTGCAGCCAATCGGAGCGTGGGCCAAATTTTGAGCAGTGTAAAAATTGCGCGATTTCCCAAGCGTCACCCGGCATAGTAACATTTTCCTGGTAATAAAATAAACTATTTATAATCGTTTGGAACCCAGCAATGGAGTTATAGTGATACTTATCTTACAAAAAATCATTCTGCATGCACTTTTTGATAGTGCGCAAATTGATGGAAGAAATTGTGAACTCATGCTTGACGAAGTAGCTTTCAAGCGTTTCAGCCACTCTCATTATTGGCGTTATTACTCGCGGTAGCCTTATGCTACTGCCGCTCACTGCATCTAGGCGCAATCTGTGGTGTATACGAAAGCAGGGAGCCAAGCTTCCCCATAGCGTTGGCTTTAGGACCGTTTTGCAGTTCATTGGCTACACTCCCTTTTGACGAAGGGAAACTTATTTTCCTACTTACACAACCTATTATACTTTCATTAATCAGACTAAAGTTCAAGGTAGCAGTAGAATCAAGTAAGGCATCGTCTACCTTCAGTAGGTATCGTTTACCATAGAAGTTGATCCTAGTTTACAGGTGGGAGGATTGAAGAGGCGGGATCTGCTGTTGTATTACTTGTATGGAGACACGTTTGGCCAATTTCGTGCGTTGCTTAATCGACAATTAACATAGGAAGTAGAGATGCAAGCTGCAACGCACGCGGCTCATGTCTTTACATGACTGGTCTCCATAACATCCCTCCTACACCAAATTGCAAATGTATAGAATAAGCGTGTATAAATAGTTAACATTTTTAGTTAGCTAGAAGAAGTCCTACGATAATACAGCACTGGCTATCTGCACGATACTGTTATTGACGACCATTGGTGTATTGGTTAGAAATGATTGCTATACCAAAAGGTCGCGGGTTCGAATCCCGCTAGGGGCATATGTTAGAGTGATGAATACGGATATGTCTACCCGAGTTATGGATGTTTTCATTTATAATAAGTATTTATTTACAAAAAAATATGTATTTGTATAGTTTTTCAAATATCTAGTATCCATAACACAAGCATAGATGCTTACTCGATGGACCTAGATGGCGCTGTGTGTATGTGCAAATATATTTATTTATTTATTTACTTCCTCGACCTCATCTTCACTTAACATCAGGTGTGATTGAGCTCAAGTACGAATCCGTCGTGGGTAAAAAAAAAACCGCCCAGCACCATCGAGTCAACCGCCAACTACCGTTAAAACTTGCAGTGAAAACAACAAATCTTTGTGGTCTGCCACAAATCTCTGGATCAATTTAATAATAGATTCAGATGTACATACTCCGTGTACTATGACAATAAACAAAATATCAATATCTGTGGACAATAGACCTAGAGGCAGGAAAATTAATCGTAATCGTCGTAATAAAACTGTGGCAGCTGTTGTACGAAATTGATCCACGGATGTCCTCTAGGACGAGTTGGTATCACCGATTAGTTCTTGATACCAAAAGTTATTATGTACTCAAGATCACATACGACTGTATCAAAGGAACAATAATATCCAAGTCCTATTTTTCATTTTCCATAAATTGAAGTCTCTCAACGTCGCAGCGCCGATGCTTTTTAACGGGTTAGCACTTGACCTAAATCACACATGAATATCACAGTGAATATGCCGCCGAAGGTGGAAACGTACTGACCCGGATACTCCGCCCTATCACCAACCGAACAGAATGGTTAGCATGGCTTTTTTAATTACATCAATTCACAAGCCTTCATCAATCACTTTCTTATTTTATTTTGAGCTCTCTGAGCACTATACCATCACTAAGCACAACTTGTTGATATTAAATCTACTCTGGGCCCCAGTCATTAATTGCCAGGCCCTTGCTGGGCGTCAAATTTTTACAGAATGTCAGATTCGTGCTAGCTTTAGTTTGATATTTGCTAGGCATTAGGTTCACTCGGTACCTTAGTCTTTCAGAAGGTATCAGTCAGGTTCGCAGGCAATACCGTTCTGGGCGCAGTCACACATTGGGCGCCAACCCCACGCTGGGCGCCAATGCAAAGTTGCGCGACATATTAACGTTAGAAATGGTGCATCACAATACTGAAGTATAAATATGCGCTAGAAATTAACTTTACCAACTTGAGATTGTTTTTTTTCGCCTGTAAATTTGATGGCAGAATTATCGTAGCAGTTAAAATAGATAGATTTTTGGTAGCCAGACATCGATTTAATTTTTTTTTGCTATTGTTAAGTAACGTCTACTTGGTTAGGTCTTGGATGGGACCACTACTGGCATTATCTACGAGTGTTTCGGTGCTCTTCACAGGGTTGTCTTCAGTTGGATAAGAAGTTGATGGTCTGAAGAAAATACTTACATCTACCGTCTATTTATACCGCAAATTTCTGGGAGCTGCGCACATAATGGCACTGATGCACATCACATTCCTTACGATAATTTAGCCAACTTTTACGACACCCACGTGAGGAGGATTTATTCTATTCTACTCCTTTCCTGAAACCACATTGTACATGGCCCCTGTCTGACATAAAATCAATTACCCGCATTGGATCCGCCGGGTGAATTGTGGCTTATATCGTTTCCTAGAGTACCCTAATAGTAAGTGCGACAGGCAAAGTATCATCACGTTTTGATAGGTGAGCTACTTGTTTGTTTTTTATATAACCCAATCATACCTCTCACACTGATAACAGTTCTTGTCTTGATGAGCAGGGCATCCGGTGCCTCCCATGAATCCGAACGCGTACTGGTTCGCCTTTGACGAATGCTTGGCGAAATATAATCCAGCACCAAACATTCCATCTGAAAATTAAAGTTATTTGATGTATGACAAAGACATAGCAGCTATGTTATTCCGTAAGCCAGCCCATAGGCATATCTCGCATCAGAAACCAACCGACCTGAAACATCTAGGCACTTCACGGCCATAGCTGTTATAGCATAGCGGTATATGGACACTGGAAATTTCACGGCACATTCGGATGGGAGCCGAATTAATTACCAACCGAAGACATTTTTTGTATTCATGTATATGGGCCGACTAGTTGCCGACTACAAAAACATAGCCGACTTTCCCGACTAGTCGGTACATCACTAATATTTATTCTAATATTTAATTTAATATTTTCCTAACCACTCAACCCTCCGCGGTTACAGCTATAACCAAAAATGACCAGTCTACTGTCCGTGGTTACAACTGTAACCAATGCGCGCTAACTTTATGCGGTTTGAAACAATTCCTCCTATTATCTGTAGTTGAAACTGTTTGGGGAAAAAAAAAATTCAGTGTAACCACTATTAAATTATCTTACGGCATAATGTTAATAGAGGGCAGTATTCGGTTGTTCTCATAGACAAAAAAATGTCAAAGTTAGTTCGTTCAGCCAGTTATCTGTAGGGAACAGTGTTCCAACATTTATGTCGTACGTAATTATAATGTTTTTACATATTTCTGGGCTTATTTTATATCAAAATGATCGTGAGCATTAGTACTTTACGATTATGCATAATTATTAAAGTTTATAGCGATATTTCCAGTATGATTGATAAAGAATAATATTTTCTGTATTCATTTGTATATATTGTTTTAATTTGTAATCCTTCACATATCCTTACGTATTTTTTTGTCGCTATAGCTGTTGTACTTTACCAGACATGAAGGTTTTTATTAATAACATCACCGTGCGCGCAGCTCAAAAGTGCGACCGCACGGAGCGGACAGTAGACCGGAATTTGGCCTCGCGGGCCAGACGGTTGAGTGGTTAATTTTGCAATACGCTTAAATTGATTTTCTCCGCCTGGAGGCTTTGACTGTAAAAGCATAACGGATTAATATATCAAAAATGAACCTTACTGATATTAGAATAGCTTTCATTAAACCCGGTCTGCACTAGGTCATCAATATGTGCCGACCCATGGAACAACAGCCTCTGGTTGACAAACCGGACTTCGTTGAGAATGTCTCGCTGAATGTGGCGATACCTCTTCCAAAGGCAACCGTTAATAAGCTTCTCTATCTGAAATCATACAATTTTTTTTATGCACAACGGGTTACTACTTGACCTCAATCACACCTGATGTTAAGTGAAGATGAGGCCAAGGTGGAAGCGTACTATATATTAAATAAATAAGAATCAACCAGCTGTAGTCCAGTAAGGATACACTTTTAACTTCCTATAATCTTAAAAGCCGTAATTTTTTGCACATGGATAGAGTATCAGTCACTGATAGAATAAAAATGTTTTCTAACAAATCGATAGCTTGCTTTAGATAAATAAATAATAAATAAATATACTTAGACATACACACACAGCGCCATTTAGTTCCACAGTAAGCAACTATAGGCACTACACTAAACAGGTTGTCACATATAATATAGGTTTGCTATTTTAGAAATTAGCTACATCTTAATTGTCATTCTGTTCTTATCTTTCAATCAATCTTTAATGAAGTCGCGCAGCTACCTGTAAATCCTTGTTGCATGTACGTGGAGTATAGGTATTTAGTAATAAAAGATAGACTTTTAGATTACAATTTCAGTGCGTTGGAGAATATGCTAGTGTAAATATTTTCAAAAAACATCGACTAATGACTTCTTTATATTTCGGAAAATGTCACGAATCAATAAACTATTGTCAGAAAATATAAAGCAGCCATTGAATAATTTCCAAAAAAAATGGTTTTAGGACATTTTAGCATCTTCTATAACGCAATGAAGTTCGCACTTATTGTAGGATACCTAAAGCAAGCTACCGATTTGTTATAAAACATTATCCATGTGCAAAAAATCACAGCCTTTAAGATTATAGGAAAACGTGAGCCTCTCCATAGATTTCCAGAGAGAATGGTTGGAAGCAGCTGCATCCAGAGACTTACCTTCACAATGCTATATTTTTTAAAGCATCCACCACCACTTTCACATTTGACATGATGCACCAGCGTCTTCTGCATTTCTTTGGCCACTATTTTGAACTCTCTCCTGCCCATCCGGCCGTGAGGGTTAAGGGTGACGAGTTTGGTGGGCGTCCCACAATTCCAAGATCGAGGTTTCTAGGTAAGAAAGAAAAAGCTTAAGTTGGTTCAGCTCTATTGATTACTGACGATCTTAACAAGGACTACTATACAGTACAATACAAATACACTTTATTGCAAATGAAAATACAGTTACAGAAAATGGTAGGAGTAGAACGTACAATTTGGCGACCTTATCACTAACACTAACTAAATCAAATACTCGTCTCGTTAGAGTGGACATTAGTCTTAAAATGAACAAAATAATATTTGAGGTTGAAAATAATATAGAATATAGAAGCATCGGGTCCCAATATAAGCTTAAACTCAAGCTCCAAAAACATATGAAAAGAGTTCATAGTTAATTTTTTATACATATATGTATAACGTGATCTTCATCCCAAAGGGGGTGTGGTCTGAGATGGCAAATTAAACATACTTAATGTACCTAAGAAAGAATCTGTAATTGTTTAAGAAAACTAGTAACATATATTATAATGTGAAGACAAGATATAAAATAAACTTGCTGTTCATATCAGTCGCTTACACGAAGTCACTAAGTCGTTCAAGGGACATTGTACGCTTTTATGATAAGGTTCCGTTAGACATTCAAAATTCAATTAAACGGAAGCTGTGCCAAAGGCTATTATAAAATTTCTATCTAGATAATAATTATCGAATTGCTCATTCTTCTCTGGGAAGTCTGCTTAGTGAATGAGCGATAATTGTATATCATGACGATTTCAAGTGTTATTCTTATAACTTACGAAATAAAACATTGTTGAATTCAAATTTAATACAGAGTATTTAGTAGGTACTCAAGTTCGGGCTAGTTCGTACAAAACAAACTCTTCCCTCTTCCTCGTTTAAATCATGCTGCCAAGGAGACATTTCCACCAGCAGGAAACTGTTATTTTGGGGCGTTTTGTGACTGCGCTACGAGGGTTCTTCGAGTGAAACTTGACTTACCGGTGATGTAATGGCAAACTTCTTGCCAGTCGGCATCTTCACGTGGTAAGACTGGAGCGTGCGGCGGCTTCGCTTATTACCAGAACCATTTCTTCGGTTGCTGTAGTGACGGCTGCTGCTTTGATTGGCGGCACGACGTACCCTCGCGTCTCCTTGCTGTAACGAAAATTGGATTACGAAATGGGCTAAGTGTGCACACGCATTAGCGTGTAAGTAACAAGGAGTATTGTTGAGGAAATATATCGACTGTTATTACCCTCGGCAAACTCAAAATAGTAATCAACTCAACCAACTTTACTGGCTGCACTCGATTCTGTGAAACGACATGCCAAAAGACTCATTGGTGACTACAAAATTGCAGAGCCTCGAACACAGTCGTAAGGTCGCCTGTTTCTCAGTCTTACAGGATGCATTTCGGTGAGTGTGCTTTGGAATTACATAATCCGATTCCACCATCGCGATAATGAGTGTATAAGGCTTTTTGGCGGGAACTCAGCGAGTAATGTTGCATTTTTATTCGTATTTTTGATTTTTGCATTCTGACTTTTAAGCTTAATATCGGCAGAATATTGTACGGTAAAAATCAGTGATGGTGTACAAGTAAATAGTGCGTAACGAAGAGTTCAGTTTCCCACAAGAAACCGCCAAAATCTTCCGTAAAGCATTCTGCCAGTAACTGAACACGAGAGAGCGGCACCTGATGGAAAGCAATCACCGCCGCCCATGGACACCCGCAACACCAAAAGGGTCACAGATGCGTTGCCGGACTTTGAGGAAGATGTAGACCGTGACCGTAAATGACTTGCTGAGACTGACTTGACTGAACTAAAGAAATAAGAGAAATAAGACATGACGGTGTGGACTTTGCTCCTTGCACTACAGAAATCTTGCGAGTATTCTTCAGTAAGGGGTACTGGCAGAGTTATCAGCACTGTCGTATGGCCTCTGTCTGTACAGCATTGTGCTGAGTTGGAGCCCTTTCAGTGCACAGTGAGTGTAGCCCGTCGCTAAGTAAATCTTGCTTGGTGTATCAGTGAATTATGTTTTAATTTATTTATTCTGTGTGTTAATTACGTAGTGTTCTTCTATTTTGGTTGTTTGTACTGTGCGTGCAGTGAATCAATGTTTTATTTATCTATCTACTTTTATCTTCACGAAGAGGAATAAATTCAACTAAAAGAAATATGACTGTATATATGACTGCTAATTTGTAGTCAGATACCCTAATATCAATCCTGCGTATTGATAAACTTAAAATTACCTCTTCAGCTATTTCTCCGTGAGAAGCCGTGACTACATCTTTAATTTCTTTCGCTTCATCATTGACTTCATTATTTGGTGGTTTTGTTTTAGTATAAAATTTCCTATCTTCGTCATTTTCTGTGTCCGTCTCCCAAAAGCTGTCCACCTCTGAAGAACAAGCACTTTCGGAACTATACTGAGATGAATATTCGCTATGTTGATCAGATCCATAATTGGAATCACGTCTATCCGAGCGTATGGTTTCCGATCGTCTCCTATCCGATTTGCTCCGCCTCCTCGTTCGTCTTTCATCGTCGCTTCCTGAGCGTTCCACATCAGAGGTACTGGTGATATTTGACAGGTCTGAAGGATAATCAGCATCTGATTGGTAATCCTCTTCATCACTGCTGCAGTCTTTACATATGGAGCATCGATATCTGAAATATTATTTTTCATTTGATTCATTAGAGATTAAAAAAAATCCTTTTGAAAATTCCCACGGATTTTTTAACAGCAACAGGAAAACCGGGGTCGCGGCTGGTAAATACTTGCTAAGATAGTATATCGGATAATTCCCGCGGGAAATTTTCAAAATTCCCACGGGAAAACTGGATTTTGGGCATTAAATTTCGAGATCCACGCCGCCGAAGTCGCGGGCGGTAAGCAGATTAGCAATAAATCACAGCTCAGATTAGCAAAAGAAGTTTAAACGAATGTGGCAATTTTCCACTAGGTCTCCAAGGGCCAAGAATATACCGGATACGTTCTTTACCATAAGGAAAAAAATAGGGCATATTGGGTAAGGGTCGAAAGTATTGGCATAGGTAGATTAATTTTTTCTTTCAAAACCATCATCGCAGTTAAAGCGTTAATTGTGTCATTTGACGGTCGCGTTTGTAGCCTATTCCACATAATTACATCATTAAATTAAATAAATAAAGAAAATTTAGAGAAAAATCAATCAATCAATCAATCAATATATTTTATTTCATAGGATAAAATTATCACTTGAAAACGACACTATTAATATTAATATTACATTATAGTTTAAATTTACTGCTCATTCACAAAGCTGACTCCCCAGAGAAGAACGAGCAAGAAACTCTAGGGTTGCTCTTTTAAACAGATTATAGGTTGCGATTTGATAATTATATGAATAATAAGACAGCTATGTCCATGCTTGCTTATCATTCAAATAGTCAGTGATTTTATAATAGCTTTTTGTTAATAATTTCTGTTTTATGATTGCTTTAAAATTTATTTAAAGGCATATTTTGAATGTCTACTGGAACCTTATTATAAAAGCGTATACATTGCCCTCTGAAGGATTTACTAACTTTGTGAAGTCGGCTAACATAAATAGATAACTGGTTCTTATTCCTTGTATTAACATTGTGCCTATCACTATTTTTAGCGAATAAGGTTATATTTTTTTTTGCATATAACAAATTCTCATAAATGTATTGAGATGCCATTGTTAAGATATCTCTAAGAGCCACTCTAGGTCCTAATTTATAAATGGCACGAATAGCACGCTTCTGCAGAACAAAAATCATATGTATGTCAGCAGCGTTTCCCCACAACAATATGCCATATGACATCAAACTGTGGAAATAGCTAAAGTAAACCAGTCTTGCGGTATGAACGTCTGTTAAATTTCTGATTTTTTTGACTGCATACGCAGCAGAAGCAAGCTTTTTCGCTAGTTTCTCAATATGACTTCTAAATATATTTCGCACGATAAACTCTACGAATCCAGCCAGTGGCATATCAATCTAACGCGGGCGCGTGCTTTTTTGAAAAATTACCTCTGCCATTAACTTCAATTTCATTTACCTAATATGCCCTATTTAATTTATATTTCGACAAGTCATAATATTGTACTACGGTTTTAATATTATTATCATTAGACTCTTGACAATGGATCCTTTAACACCCTACCAATGCAAATACACGCCAATGGCATCGAATTCATCAACGGCAAGAAAATACGCTCACTGCGAACGCATTCACACTTCACATTCACACTACATAGATTTCAATTCAATTCATTATTTGTAGCAACTGATCATTAAGTATCGGAGTTTGGGCGCTGATACCTGCGACTCAGTCTTATGACTAATGCGGTTATCAACGTGCAATGCCGTTTGTTTATTTGCAAATAAAAAATTTTTGTATTTGTATTTTTGTAATTGAATTCCAATTCCGTCTAAGTTAGCTGAGTATCAAACGACCTGTTTGGTGTAGGTAGTGGTTAGAAATTCTGCTGCTATACCAAAAGGTCGCGGGTTCGAATCCCGCTAGGGGCATATATTTGTATGATGAATACAGATATGTGTTCCCGAGTTATGGATGTTTTTCATTTAGATGTGTATTTATTTACAAAAAAAAAGTATTTTTGTAGTTTAACAACCATCTGATATCCATAATACAAGCCTAGTTGCTTAGTGTGGAACTAGATGGTGCTGTTTGTATGTGCAAAGATATTTATTTATTTATTAATATTTAAATTGGAAATCTTTACATTTGGCTTTCTATATATTAAGGAATCTTTACCAATATGTATGTTTACAAGTAAATAAATTACAATAATTTTCAGCGGGGCAATAGCGCTAGCGTACTAAGTAGGTACTATGCATCACGGAAGCGAGTTGGTTTTTAATTGTGTTTTATAAATTTGTTGTTTCTAGTCTAAAACAAATAAATAAATATAAAAATACGACTTACGACATTGTTAAGTACGTTTATATTATTTGTATCACAAATTAATAACTAAATTAATTAAATAATTAAACAAAATAATTAAACAAATTGAAAACTTATTTGATGATGAATAACGAACGGGTGAATAGTCAAGTACTAACTGAAATATTTTGCAAGAAACAGAGATACCCCACCCTATATATCTACCACATTCACGTCGTATGAGGCAAAACTACAGGGTGTGAAACAGTCTAGTTCAGTAAAAATAAGTAATATTTGTGGTGTAACTTATTTTAATCATAAAGTTCTTGATGTTTTGCAGAAGGATAGATGTACCCATAAAAGCGTCAGTGGTGTCGATTCGGTCGGATGTACACCAATTAAACTAAACTAAGCTAAGCTAAGCTAAACTAAACTAAACTAAACTAAACTGAACTGAACCAAACCAAACCAAACCAAACCAAACCAAAACAACCAAAACAAACCAAACCAAACCAAACCAAACCAAACCAAACCAAAACCAAAACCAAAACCAAAACCAAAATCAAACCAAACAAAACCAAACCAAACCAACCAAACCAAACCAAACCAAACCAAACCAAACCAAACCAAACCAAAACCAAACCAAACCAAACCAACCAAACCAAACCAAACCAAACCAAACCAAACCAAACAAAACCAAACCAAAACCAAAACCAAACCCAAAAACAAAACAAAACCAAACCAAACCAAACCAAACCAAAACCAAAACCAAACCAAACCAAACTAAACTAAAACCAGTTTTGGAGTGGCGCTGTCGCATCGTACTGTTCCAAGGAAAAAGAGACAATACTACTTTAAAACTGGTTTACTAAACTAAACTAAAACCAGTTTTGGAGTGGTGCCGTCGCATCGTACTGTTCCACGGAGAAAGAGACAGTACAACTTTAAAACTGGTTTTAGTTTAGTTTACCTTGTTGTAGAAGCGCACACATTGACCTCTGAATGACTTACTAACTTTAACTTTAAAGGCATGTGAAGTCCCCCAACCCGCACTGGGCCAGCATGGTGGACTATGTCCCATACAACCCTCACATACGAGGGAAGGCCATATCCCTGCAGTGGGATGTTTACGGGCTGATGATGATAATGATGATGAGAGGTACCCATCAGTAATAGAATAAAAATGATTTCTAACCATTCCGTAGCTTACTTAAAGTATAGTATAAGTATTTTTATAAAACCTAAAATATTAAATTTAAGTTACCACTTTAGTGTATTGTAGATGCTAAGTCTCTTAAAACAATTTTCTAAAAAAATTATCACTTGAAAATGTCACTATTAATATTAATATTACATTAAAATTTTAAAATTTCTGACAACCGGAACACAACAATGCTATTTTTTTATAACCGTGAGTTCTGGAAAATAGCTTTCCTAAAAGCTATTTAGGTATTATTTATAATTCGCTTTTAGGCTTTTCGAATGTAACTAATCGTCACCCATCCGAGAACTGACAGTGCCAGACGTTCTAATTGACAACAAATAGGAATAAACCCACTGGACGGAATAAACCCTCTTGAATAATACTAACAAGTTGACGTCCTGTGGCTGATATGATGATGTTAAATTTATGTTCTAATAAGCTTTCTAAATTATATTTATGTTTAAAATGAAACAGCCTGTATTCAGGATGTGGTTGGTGGTCGATAATGATCAGTGGTCGGAGTAGGTAGAGCTGTTTTTGCTACTTGCAACATGCGGACATAACATGGATATGCCAAATATTTCCCGGAATCCCGGGAATTCTCGGAATTAAAAAACCATTGTCTAAGTAGTTTTTATAGGAGTAGGTAGAGCTATTTTTGTTATTTAGAGTTGTTTAGCTTTGTTAGAGAAAGACAAAAAACATTTTCTAAATATTAACTACAAGAAAAATAGTATAATATGTAGGTAATTAAAAAAAAAAACTCTTTACATCTCTTTTTATTCCGATGATCGACAATTTCAAAATCCCGGGATTTCAGAGGCATATCCATGTTAACATCAATGTTTGCGGTCATTCACCCCAAACAGCTCTACCTACACTGACCACTGATAATGATAGAACATTTGAGGAAAAACCTTTGTATGTTAGGTACCTACAGCACGAATCAATAGTGTATGTCCAGGCCCGAAACGATGAAGATTTGTAGGAACACAGTGAGTCACATGTACTCGTAGATACGCAGCCACGTTTTACGTGATCAGCGTTTTTGGGTAGCGACCGCCGTCCCGGGGCAGTCGTTCCCTCTCTCACGCGGAGCTCGGTCGTTCTCTTGTACTGCCTGTGACGGGACAATAAACTCAGTGAATCAAGTATTGGGACGTTTTATTACATCTCTCTACATAAAAACCCCAACAGACCGAACCTTAACGGGTAGCATAGATTGGCAAAGCAACAGTCGTAAAAGATTTTTAGGAATTTCTGATGGGAAATATTTTTAATTCTTGTGTGGTCATCTGCTCCAAAAAATAATAAAACAAACTAACAAAACATGTTTGTTGTTGGGAGAAGATAAACGCCAGCTGCGGTCTCTTCGAAGATTAATTATTGTTGGAATGTTGCACCGATTGGAAGAGAAAGCAAAACTGGCCGCGCGCCAGTATATATACATTTAGATTTGCGCCATCTATCGGATTGTCCTAGAACCCGTGAGAAAGGTGCACTTGTACCTATTGACATGAATGAATCGATTAGTGGTGGGTTCACGGGCTCGCCAATAGATAATAATAATAATAAATATTTCGGACACTAACACCAATCATCTAGTCCCAAACTAAGCAAAGCTTGTACTATGGATACTAGATAACGGATAAACATACATAAATATTTATATAAACATCCAAGACTCGGGAATAAATGTTCGTATTCATCACACAAACATTTACCCCTCGCGGGATTCGAACCCGCAACCGTTGGTTTCGCTGATAGGGTCACTATCCACTACACCAACTGGTCGTCAAGATGGCGCCAGTCTTTACATTTTTCGACCGCCAGCGTCAGGCGAGCTTCTACTTCTACTTAATATGTAAATACGAAACAAACAAGCCGGCCTCAATAGTATTTATTACAATAAGTATCACATTTTGATATGTTCGTCTCGTTTTGGTAGGTGAAATAAGCAAAAAAGTGTTTTTTTTCGCTAGCGCCCCATTTCAATGAAATAAATACATATTTCGGACACTTACACCAATCATCTAGTCCCAAACTAAGCAAAGTTACTATGGATACTAGATAACAGATAAGCATACGTAAATAGTTTATATAAACATCCATGACTCGGGAATAAATGTTCGTATTCATCACACAAACATTTACCCCTCGCGGGATTCGAACCCGCAACCGTTGGTTTCGCTGACAGGGTCGCTATCCACTACACCAATCGGTCGTCACACCAAGCGGGAAATATAACATATGGATAATATGTTATATTTCCCGCTATATCATTGTGATCCAGCCTCGACGTTTCTCGACTCTATGGAAGGTCAATGCTGGACATTTATGGTGGGGGTCACGAGCTAATGGTGGTTGAAACGGTTGCCCTAAAGTCACAAAATAAAATATTTCATCCCAATCAGAGATTTCCCAGATATTATTTCCCAGTTTAGGTGCTCCAAACATTTAAAGTTTAATACGTGCATGGTTTACTTTTCGAAATGTGGAGAAATGCACACGTGACTGGGGTAAACCTATTAAAACGTGCAGTAGTGCAGTACGTAACAGTTTGTAGATGTTTTTTGGTGGAAGTTTGGTGTAGTGGTTAGCAACTCTGACCACTATACCAAAAGGTTGCGGGTTCGAATCTCGCTAGGGGCATACGTTTGTGTGATACGGACATGTGTACCCGAGTTATGGATGTTTTCATTTACAATAAGTACTTATTTATTTACGAAAAAAAAATGTATTTATGCTAGTATATCAACCATATGGTATCCACAACACAAGCCTATAGTTGCTTACTGTGGAACTAGATGGCGCTGTGTGTATATCTAAGAATATTTATTATTATATATTTATTGTTATAATATCGGGACGATCCCGCAGGATCCGGGACAATTGGCCGCCTTAGCTAGAGTGAGTCAGTTAAGTTTATCTAATATCACAGAACAATGTCTCTCGCTTATTCTGCGGGAATCCCCGTATACATTTTCTAGCGCACATTTTACGTCGCCTGCGCAATTGCCAATGTATTTCTCGATCAAAATTTGCTCGGCTTCAGACAGCGCCGGCCGATAACTGATAATGCTAGTCAATAAAAAATATTTTTATCTTTAAAAGTGTTTATTGTGTTTTATGTGTGCTGTGTTAGTTTACAGTGAGTTTACAGAAAGTTTAAGTAATTTTTTTAATAATATAACTCATGTACTGTTATTAGCAAGTGATTCCAGATCGGAAGAGAGTAATCGGGATAACCCATCCTAGCTGATAAAGTGAGTTTTTCGCCGACTTCGAAATTAATTAGTATTTAAGAATAAGAATAAGAAAACGTTATTTGATCCATTTAGCGACACTTATACAATACATTTAATTGTTACCTATGTACTATTATAACACAATTTAGAAATGTGGAACTTAATATAAGTAGGTATGCATTATATTTACATAATTACAAAAAATGTATAGCGTCTAGCTCTCCCACCTGGGGCATTGCCCCCCCAACACACTGGCTGCATTGCCCCGCTGAATTGCTAGGCTTAATCTTTGAGCGAAAAAAGAACCCGGCCATTATATCACCTGATGCCACAATTAGCTTATCAGACACCGCCTTTACGAATTTTTTGGTGTCTGAAGACCAGGGGCCCAGAGTCTCGAAGGCAAGTGCCGCAAACTCATAATTAGAAGATAGAAATGCGTATTTGCGGCACTTTACTATCTGGGCGAGATCGGCTGCAGCACCAGCCTTGCGGGCAGAGCTCTGCCTATTATGTTATTTTTATATTTTCTTTTTTTCTAAGTTCGGTATGCATTGGCTAGTTTTCGGTGTCGCAAAGTGGCACCAAATCAGGTCCCCCAACTCAGCATTTGTTGTAGTCGAGAGAAGAAGAACGACTACAACGCTGGTTTTTAGTGGAGCCTATGGTGAGATCACCGGACGCTCATGGAACACACACAAATAATGAGTACCTAAGTACCTGTATATTTCATACACATAATATATATATACCATATTATACGAATGATAGGTGTACTTTAGACATACCTATTTTATCATTTCAAGTTTGTATTTAGTTTGCAAAGTATCTTTCAACCATTTTCTGGTATCTGATCGAGCTGAAATTTGGGCATATTTATGAAAGTACGGTGACTGTAGTGGTTAGCAACTCTGACGACTATACCAAAAGGTTGAGGGTTCGAATCCCGCTAGGGGCATATGTTTGTATGATGAATACAGACATGTGTTCCCGAGTTATGGATGTTTTTCATATATATATGTATATATTTACAAAAAAAAATGTATTTGTGTAGTTTATGGACCATCTGGTATTATAATACAAGCCTAGATGCTTAGTGTGGAACTAGATGGTGCTGTGTGTATGTGCAAAGATATTTATTTATTGTACCATCTAGCTGATCTGATGATGTAGGGTCTAACTCCCTGATGGCAAATGGCGCGATATTCGAATTTGGGCTAGTCTGGTTTGTTGCCATGAGCACGATGACGTGGGTCTGAAGATGGAACCAGGAGATTGAACTCCTTGATGGACTTTGTACTAGAATTATATGTGATAATCATGATGGAGCCGGCTCCGTGGCCCAATGTAAACAACATTGGATTTACGATTAAGAGGTCGCGGGTTCGATCCCCAGCGGGGTACATGTTTATGTACTCGGTTTGGTTGGTGGTAGGGCATTTTAAATGTCCGCCTGGCTAGCTACCACCATCTTATCTAAATATGCCGCCAAGAAACAATGTTAATAGCATTGTTGTGTTCCGGTTGTCAGAGATAAGATAGCCAATCCCCCAAATGTGTTGGGATTTCCGGGTCAGTACGCTTCCACCTTCGACCTCATCTTCACTTAACATCAGGTGTGATTGAGGTCAATTACGAACCCTTCGTGCATAAAAAAAAGTAAAAAATGGAGCATTAAAAGCTTGTTTTTAATATGGAACTAATGTTTAATGCTTGTCACCTCAGAACTCAGATATTTATGAACCGATTTGGTAAATTAGTTTTTAATTGAAAACTATATTTCTATATTGGTACCGATTTTTAACAAAATTCAGTTCTGATGATGGTATCCATGAGGAATTGAGCCTCAAATATGATAAGCTTTCATATAGTGCTTTTGGTATTTTCAACAATAAGCCAAGCATTTCCATTCAGAATTTGACCCCAGACGAAAAATTACCGCAAGACCACAATACAGAAATGCGAGACGGTGATTTGGGACTGAGGCCCGTATTAATAAAACATTCTCAAGATTGAGAACAGTCTTGTGACCGGTCTCTAGTAAACGTGTTGATTAATAAACCTAACTTGAGACCTGAAAAGCACGTGCATACTCAAGCAGTACTCACTTGAGAGATGCGCGTATTAATAAACGAAACTCAAGTCTATCATTCATTCGCCGCTGAGGCGAATACTTGAGAAGTGATCTCAGTTGAGTAGCCCTCAAGATTGGTTTATAAATTAGCACGGAGCTTGAGATAGCGTCAACTGCTTAAGACGCATCTCGGTTGATACAGCCTCAAGACTTTTTTATTAATACGGGCCTGAGTTCGGGTCTATTCACCTTTTCCGACTGTTTCCCAGATTTATTGCCACAGCTCCGCTGTTTCGTCCTTTCCAGAAGTTTCATTATATCCGACTTGTTTTTTTTTTTATATAAATATAAAATATCCTTGGACATATACTATAGACAGCGCCATCTAGTTCCACACTAAGCAACTAGGCTTGTGTTGTGGATACCAGATGGTTGATACACTACATACATACAAATACATTTTTTTTTTGTAAATAAAAACATATATATATAAATGAAAAACATCCATAACTCGGGAACACATGTCTGTATTCATCGTACAAACATATGCCTCTAGCGGGATTCGAATCCGCGACCTTTTGGTATAGTAGCAGAGTTTACACCAAACAGGTCGTCGTCTTGTTTTGAGAGTTATATACTCGACACCTACCTATATAATTATAAAGTTACTATATATTCACATAAACACAGTAGGACTCTTTCTTGTAATCGGGTTGCGAACTGTAAAAGAGAATTTGTACGTAGTTTATCTTATCAACGCCAATTGACAGCATTAATCTTTCTAAAAGATAAGTTTATAGTATGTTTCATACACAAATGAAATAATATGCGCAAGTAACATGAATGTGGCAGTTGCTATGGGCATAACAATATGTAATTAATATGGGTAGGTACAGACGAATCTCCCTAAAAGTATTATATGGACCGTATGGACCGAAGCACTCTAGCACCATCTATTAGAAAGTATTCATACAATATCAACACTCAAACCAAATCCATAATAATATGTCACATTATAAATGAGTAAGAAAATTTCGTCAGCTCTGCTAATTGATATCGTGGTCTAGTGGCAAGCGACACGAGTGCTTAGGTAACGTCTTTCGAAAAGACGCGGTTTTCGAATCCGGCTAAGACAATTTTTATTCGATTTTCTTTCTATTTGGATTTTTTTTTTCTTTTTATAAAGGAAAATAAAACGTAAACACTTCATTAAAATAATAAAAAGGTAAGAAAAATAAGAAAAGTAAAATTTTTTGGAGGTAACACTTTAGCCCATGTGATACTTTTAGGATGATTGGTTTGTACTTACCTACAACTCTTTTTTTTTTAATCTTACTTAATTTTGGGATTTTTATCCTTTGGGATATGTCAATCCCATTGTACCTAAGCTAAATAGCGACAGAGAGAATTATTGGTGACAAATGTTCATCAGACTACACGGGGACAAAGTTGCTTCAGAATTAGGAACAACTAGTATGCTTTGAATAACTCCTCCATCGAGTCTGTTCACATTAAATTTTCTAATAAACATATGACATATAAATATAAACAAATAAATATAAATATGTCGGCTTACACCAATCATCTCGTCCCAAACTAAGCAAAACTTGTACTATGGATACTAGATAACGGATAAACATACATAAATATTTATATAAACATCCATGACTCAGGAATAAATGTTCATATTCATCATACAAACATTTACCCGTCGCGGGATTTGAACCCGCAACCGTTGGTTTCGCTGATAGGGTCACTATCCACTACACCAATCGGTCGTCTAATATGTCTCTCTTTCTATTGTTCTTGGCACCTACAATTTAATAAAAATCTTATGAATTACATACGTCTGTAATGCTAGAACGCACACAGTGGACTTCAACATTTGACAACATCTAATAACTTATAATAACTTCAACTTTTTGTTTTATGGCAATCGGTCGTCTATATTACGATCGACCATTACTGCCAGATAATATTTAATATTTATCTAAATCTGCTGCCAGGCAGCGATGTTATAGCATTGTTGTGTTCCGGTTGAGATAAGTACAGTTTTTTGACGTTGTCAAAATAGCTGAATTCAACTTTATGCTCCAGCTCTTGCGGCCATGGTATCGCAGTCACACAGAAGGTGCTTTGTTAATTAATAAATGTCTTTGTTGCATGCTTTACAGGTTGAATTTCGAGCTACGCCTATTTTAAATAAAAACAATGGGGGGGGGGGGCTAAACACAATGTTGATATGGCGTATATTATAAAATATCAGATTATTTAGATGATAAACATTCATGGACATGAACAGCCCTTTCCCGTAACCAGGCTATTTCACAATAATTAATAATGAAATATTATAATTTTGTAACAAAAACCTTTTTTTTAAAAAAAAAAGAGCAACCTCTCGAGTTTCTTGCTTGTTCTTCTCAGGGGAAAAGTGGCTTTTGAACAAGCAGTAACGTAAAAAATTTAAAATCTGACTATTTTAAGTGTACCCTGTGTACCTACAAAATAAAGCATTCTTTGATTTGATTTCATTATCCTAAGATCGTATTACATTCACAGATGGCCAGACGCTACAGTACTGAGAGCGATGACACCTCCAGATCCTCATCAGCCGATGACGATGACGATAATATGCCACGAATTGCTGGCCTTCGAATAAGGGGTCCGAGTTTCAGTGAAAAACGTCCATATAGCAACCACGGCATATACCATAGTCAACGTGGTCGCCGACACCAGGGGAATCCATGGCGTTATGTGGTTCCGGAACCTGGATCGTATAACCAAGATCAAGGTCATAGGAGTCGTCGGAAGCCCATGGAGAAGGTGACGTTTCCTACCGGCGATGCTCACTGGATTATTACTTCTGTAAGACCTTCTTCTACTTCTGTATGTCTACCACTGTTTACTGACATAGTTATAGATGATTGTACTATCAAACTTGGACCTTAATCCGGGTGTGTGCGACATGTTCTTTATGTTTTTTAACACCTAACATGTTATTCTAAACAAATATGGGCGTGGCCTGTTTTGTTAGCAAAAACAAGCGAACATGTTATCCGAGGTAGATGGAAAACATCCCCGCATTCGCATGCGGGAGGGGGGTGATTTTCATTTCATCGTTGCTTGCGAACATTGAAGGCCGCTTGTTTGTTTCGTATTTCCATATTTAAGTAGACGTTGGTAGAACTCATATTATTAATCAAAGTTGTAATTTTTTCTTGCATTTTTATGTCGCTAATTTAGAGATTGTGAGCACAGACTAAAAAAAATTGGTTGTGCGCGCTGGTTTTGGCCATTTATTCTCAGCAGCCATATATAGTTCTCGAGGATTCTGAGAAATGGCTCTATTTTAGCTACTAAGAAAGGCGCGAAAAAGATTTATAGCATATAAATCAATTATGAATATGCAGTGCACACCGCTTTCCGATAGCGTCATCATCCCGCAATGGACTCCCAAATAGAGAAACCTTTCACGAGCGTAAACAAACATATTAATATTTAGGTTCTACAATGAAATATTCTAATAACCACATTATATTATTGCTTTCTTTCTTCAACACTTTTTAAGAATCTTCACAGGATTGTACAAATTGTAATATATCACAGTAGTGATGTATAATCCCCTAGAAAAAAATCTTCCCCTAATTCAGGGTAAATTATTTACATATATAAATCTAAATAATAAAATTCGGATAACGTAATTGTCACATAAATCCGTCATTATGGTGTGGTATAATTAAGAAAGGTCTGGTTGATGCATCCCACGATCGGAGGGCTGGCCAATACTTTGGTCAAAGAATCAGCCTCGCTATACAGCGAGGCAATGCGGCCAGCCTTCTGGGTACCATTCCACCAACCAGAGACTTGGGGCTAGTTTTTTATTTGTGATTGTTTTTTTTAATAATAAATAGTTTAATTATTATTTATCCGATACTACGTAATTAAATATCAGTTAGTATTTAATGTTATATTAAGATACAAATTAAGAAAGAAAGAAATCGTTTATTGTGACAACATTGTTTACGTAATATACCTACTTACATTAATAAATACAAGACAATACAAATTGTGGCAAAAGGATCTTATTCAGCATTAATACTTATTACAAATAGTAGATTTTTAGCGGGACATGAATCGATCGAGTTGCCTCTCGATCTAATAATGTCTCGCGGTTTATTTTGTATCTGTGGAAAAGAAAAAAATATTTGTCAATGTACAAAAAGGCGGCTTTTTGGCGGGAACTCGGCGAGTGAAGTTGCATTTTTCTTTATAATTCTTATAATTTATGCATTCTAACTTTTGAAGCTTACTAATGGCAGAATATTGTGCAGCAAACGTTAGTGATGGTATACAAGTGAAGGGAAGTGTAAATTAAAGTGCGTAACGGAGCTTTCGGGTTCCCACAAGAAGCCGCCAAAATCTTTTGTAAAGCATTCTGCCACTTTACTGAAGAATGACTTGACCGTGACTAGACTCTGTATACGCCAAGTATACGACGAATTACTTGTTTTGACTGAGACTGACTTACAAACTGAAGAAATAAGAGAAATAAGACAGCTGTTATGGATTAGATCCCTTTGCCGTCTCTTAAAGGAGAGAATAAAACGAAAAAAAAAGTACAAAAAGGCGCGACCGATAAAACCTTAGCTTAAAACTATGTTTTCATGTTATTGTTACAAATTAACAATAAACCGATCATTGTAAATAATTTGAGTCTAACTGTCTACCATCCTCAAATCCTCACACGCCTGAGATTTTAAAACATGATGCTGACAGAGACTAACTCAATTAGTTTTCAACCAGACCCCCTATTTTGAGTTGACTAGCTGATATTTGATCATGTGGTTAATTTTGCTTCTATTTCAGCCCAAGCCCTGTAGGTGTAGAACGAGGGCCAGCACAAAGTTGATACCGCTGAAGGCTGACGGCGTAATGAGTGGCAAGGAATACAAAATAGTAGCTCATCAGATGAACTCCACAATTCAGCAGCACAATTCAGTATACAGCAAAACATTCACAAAGTTCGAAATCATTTCTGTAAGTACGTTTTTTTAAGAGCCCAGCACACTTGTGAAAATATAACGAGAAAGATATTGGAAATTTTTGAAAATTTTGAAAAAAAAAAGAAAATGATATCTTTCCAACTTAATTATACAAATGGATGAAGGACTCAAGTATAAATTGAAAAAAATCCCGAAAGATTATGATTATCATCAAATACAGTGGTAGCATGATAACTTGCGATATAGTTTATCTCACATTTTATTGAGGACATCTGTCAAAATGAGCGATTTAACAGTTCGTACAGCAGGATATTTTGGCGGGATCTCGGCGAGTGAAGTTGCATTTATCTTTATAATTCTTATTACAAACATACATTGAACAAACATAGGACAGAAATTACAATACACAAAAGGCGAGCTTATCTCTGTAAGAGATTTCTTCCAGCAAACTTCCCTCGGAAGAAAAAACGAATATAAAGTTTTTTATTGTAGACAAAGAGCGATACTTAAAATATAGAACAATACATTTTAAAAAAACATCACTGTTATAGGAACACAATTGACAAAAGACAAAACATTAAGATTTATAGCAACAATGGTTTGATTATAGGACTATTTTATAAGACCAAAAAATATATAGATATTACACACAATAAATACTTAGTATAAAAGCCTATACAAGGTGTAATCGTTAAGTGTGCACAGGCGATTATTCCGTGACTATTATAGATATCAAAAGACTTTAAACTGATATCGAAAATACTTTACCTAATGAGTAAAATGACATTAATAACTTTTTAAAAATAAAACGAGAAATATCCAAAAAAAAATATATTAAACACTCCCTATACTATAATAACTATAATAATATATCTATAATAGTTACGGAATAATCGCCTGTGCACACTTAACGATTACACCCTGTATACTAAAATACATATTAATAAATACTTACGTATGATCTTCTTTTCTTTTTTTCTCTATTCTCTATTTCTTATTCTCTAATTCTTATTCAACTTTCGGCCTCATCTTCACTTAACATCAGAGTGTGATTGAGGTCAAGCGCTAACCCGTTGTGTATATAAAAAAATTCATTTATTTGTATCGCCTTGAAGTACACAAATTAAATCCCCCTAATAACATACGTGATGTATACAGGGCGTCCCAAAGTTATGGGACATGAAGGGGAAGTACCTTAAATATTGTAGATAGTGAATTTTGCTCAAAGAAGACTTTATGTTATTTTTAAAAGTTAGTAATTCTGCATTCATAGATTTTCTAAAAATTACTTGCTTCGGCTGGGAATCGAACCGACTTAAATGTGAAAAAAAAAACACCCTACTTTTATGATGCCAATCGAAAGAATAGCTAAAAAATAATAACTCTGCCTAAGTAACATAGTATTTTAAAAGAAAGGAACAACATAAAATGATTGAGTCAAATTTCAAGAAAGTTATTTATTGCCGACGACGTTCGAAAAGTAGCGATATTATCATTCCAAAGATAGCATTGATTATTCGTAAATAAGTACCCACTTCATAAAATAGGTACTAACATAGTTTTCCTTATTATAAGTGCACGTGTAGATGAAATGATAAAACTTGTATTTCAATACGTCCTCTGTAAGCTAGACAGAAGGCAAATTAAAAACAAAAATAAATAATTTATAATTTGAAAATGGAACAGTTTATGACAGCGTTTGTTTGAATGCATACTTTTTAAGATATTTTAAAAAGAAGTGATATTTTTAAATGTTGTTCTTAAATTTGAAAATGGAACAGTATGTGCGAGCGTTTGTTTTTCGGATATTGATCTGTTTAGTCTCAATTCACTTACACAAGTGTTATTGTGTTAATTTATTGCGAACATGGCATATCAAGTAAGTTTTGATCTAATGGAAGCATATTTTTTGAACGATAAAGATATCTCTAGAAGTTTGCGGTGGTATGGCGTAAAATATCCTGATAGACAAATACCGTCTCGTAAAGTTTTGAAAAGGCTTGTGAACAATTTGAAAACTCTGGGACGTTTCGATAAACGCCCAAGAGAACCACAGCAAGAAAACCATACGATCAACGACGAAGAACTTGGTATTTTAATTTACTTTTCGGCTTTTCCGAAAGCATCGGTGAGAGAAGGAGAACATGAAATTGGAGTTTCAAAAAGTAAAATACACCGTGTATTAAAAAAACACGGTTTTAAGAGTTATGTTGAAGGACGATTGGTTCAAAAATTACTTCCGGGCGATACAGAAAGGAGAAAAAATTTCTGTCTTGATATCCAGGCACGATTGCTCGAAGATCCAAATTTTTTGGATAATATTATTTGGACAGACGAATCTAACTTTAGCAATAACGGTATGTATAACCGCAACAATAATCGTATTTGGTCTAAAGAAAATCCCCTACGAGTGACTGAAACTAATAACCAAGTGCGTTTTTCACTCAACTGTTGGTGCGGACTTTTAAAAAACCGGGTTTTCTTAATCCATTTTTACCAAGGAACCTTGAACACAGAAAAGTATTTAGGAATACTTCAAATTTTAAGGGATAAGATAAGAAACCATTCCGCGGCGGAGCAAGAAAACTTAATTTTCCAACAAGATGGAGCTCCGGCTCATAATAGTCGGAGAGCAGCAGATTTTCTAAATGAATGTTTTCCTACATGGATTGGTACAAATGGACCGATTAGATGGCCGGCCAGATCCCCGGACCTCACACCATTAGATTTCTTCTTTTGGGGATACGTGAAAGATATGCTATACAAAAAGCGATACGAGAACGTAGGCGAGTTGCAAACAGAATTGTGCCATATCACATCGAGTGTTCACCATAAAATGATTAGAAAATCAACAGGCAGCGGGCTCATTAAAAGATTGGCGATTTGCGTAAGACAAGAGGGATCACATTTTGAGCATTTAATTAATTAATTTACAAAAAAATACCTACTTAATTGACTACGGCAGTTTCATGTATGTTTTTTATTTGATTAAAATGATTAATTTCACGTTGTTCCTTTCTTTTAAAATACTATGTTACTTAGGCAGAGTTATTATTTTTTAGCTATTCTTTCGATTGGCATCATAAAAGTAGGGTGTTTTTTTTTTCACATTTGAGTCGGTTCGATTCCCAGCCGAAGCAAATAATTTTTAGAAAATCTATGAATGCAGAATTACTAACTTTTAAAAATAACATAAAGTCTTCTTTGAGCAAAATTCACTATCTACGATATTTAAGGTACTTCCCCTTCATGTCCCATAACTTTGGGACGCCCTGTATAGCATACACAAAGTGGAATTCAACTATTTTGACAATTATCATAAATCATAAATAAATCTGTGCTGAAATAGTGCCAAATAGTGCCCAAAAGGAAAAAAATGTCCCACTGTAGTTTAAGAGTTTTTTTGTTTTTTTTTTTTTTTTTTTCTATTTCGGACACTTACACCAATCATCCAGTCCCAAACTAAGCAAAGCTTGTGCTATGGATACTAGATAACGGATAAACATACATAAATATTTATATAAACATCCAAGACTCGGGAATAAATGTTCGTATTCATCATACAAACATTTACCCGTCGCGGTATTCGAACCCGCAACCATTTGTTTCGCTGATAGGATAGTTATTCAATGAATTACCAATGATTGCATTGAATTATTTTGAATTTGACCGTGAATGGTTCAATGAGTGTGAATTATTTCACCAATTTTTTATTTGTAACATTACTTATTGACTAAACTCTCGGCTTTTTGGCGGGAACTCGGCGAGTGAAGTAGCATTATTCTTTGTAATTCTTATAATTTGTGCATTCTAACTTTTGAAGCTTAATAATGGCAGAATATTGTGCAGCAAACGTTAGTGTTGGTGTACAGGTGGAAGGAAGTGTAAATTAAAGTGCGTAACGGAGCTTTCGGGTTCCCACAAGAAGCCGCCAAAATCTTTTGTAAAGCATTCTGCCACTTTACTGAAGAATGACTTGACCGTGACTAGACTCTGTATACGCCAAGTATACGACGAATTACTTGTTTTGACTGAGACTGACTTATAAACTGAAGAAATAAGAAAATTTTTTTCACTCGAAACTGGCAGTAATGTCCCTCGACAGTGAGGTTGACTGGTTGCCATCCTCAAAAATAATAAGAAGAAGAAGACTAAACTCTCACTATTCACTTTTACCTCTAGATTGCATAATGATTATTATTTAATAGTGACTTTCCACCGAATTATTTTTTTTAAGAGAATTATAATGAAAAATGAGAATCTGTAATTGGTATGACTTTGGCTTGTAAATTTTTTGTAATATTTTTTATAATGATACTGTTGATTCTGTATTATCAATAAAATTATTTGATCCTGAATTGCAATCATGAAACCTTCAGTCTCTGGGAATAGGGATCCAATAGAAAGCCACTCGTTGGAGGCAATAGAATCAATGTGGGGTTGTTCTAGGTCGTGTGGATGTCGACCATGTAAAACTTTCTTTTTCCATTGCTCAATTTTATTTCTTTGTATTATTTTCTCTATTTCTGTATTTTCTACGCTCAAATTCAGAGGGGTATGATTGTAGTCATTTGTAACTATTGCCTTATGAATGTCACTGCTTGATGATTTATGGTAGAAAAACTTTTTTAATTATTATTATTATTATTATTATATCCCAAAAAATTGTGCATTAATAGTGCCCCCGCACCGTCTCGCCGCGCCGTCCCAAAGTATACGTAGTGCATTTCCCCGCGTAAAATAAAAAGGTACACCCAAGTATAACTAAAACACTACAACACTACGTAGCATGACATGCGCGATAAACATTTATATCGCGCGGGATAATATTTGTCCTGCTCATTCGCTTGGGCGAAATATAAAACTATCCCACTGTCACGTCGCGCGCGCCAACGATGTCATGCTACGTCATGAACGATGGAGCTTGCATGCGGTGAGGCGGGGAGTCCCCGCACGCTGTTACGACTGATCAATTTTGGGGAGTCCTCTCGTACTCTGTGTCGGTCTCATTACATTAGACGTTGTTCTGCCTGCGGGGAATCCCCTATGCTGTAATTTATCGGTAAATGAATGAAAACCGGGGACACACATAAAGGGCGACAAAAGAATATCCTATATATTATAAGAGACAGTAATAATTCGACGACCTGTTTGGTGTAGTGGTTAGAAACTGTGACTGCTATACCAAAAGGTCGCGGGTTCGATCCCGCTAATGGCATATTATGTTTGTATGATGAATACAGACATGTGTTCCCGAGTTATGAAGTATAAGTATTTATTTACAAATTAAATGTATTTGTGCAGTTTGTCAACCATATGGTATCCATAATACAAGCGTAGTTGCTTAATGTGGAGCTAGATGGCGATGCAAAGATATTTTTATTATAAATAAATATCCTTAGACATACACACAGCGCCATCTAGTTCCACAGTAAGGAACTATAGGCTTCGGGTGTGAATACTAGATGGTTGATTATACTACATAAATACATTTTTTTTTGTAAATAAATACTTATTAGAAATGAAAAACATCCATAACTCGGGTACACATGTCAGTATTCATCACACAAATATATGCTCCCAGCGGGATTCGAACCCGCAACCTTTTGGTAAACAGGCCGTCGTGATAATTTTATCTTTGAAATAAAATATTTTGATTTGATTTGATTATCACTGACGGGTACTGTAACCATAATGCAATTTTTTTTGAAAATAAATACTTATTATAAATGAAAACATCCATAACTCGGGTACACATGTCCGTATTCATCACACAAACATATGCCCCTAGCGGGATTCGAACCCGCGACCTGTTGGTATAGTGGTCATAGTTGCTAACCACTACACCAAACAGGTCGTCAATTATTTATTTAAATATACACGGTTTTCCAAAAATATCCGTAAAGCTGAAAGGGTGTTATTTTTAATAGAAACATTAAATAAACATCATGGTTTATCGAAGCCCACGGTCAGTGCCCCAGATCTTATGCTACTCGCCTACGACCGATAATCGATCGATTTTTTGTAGGAGAAAAATGGAACGTACTGATTGCAATATTTCAACGCTCATGTCCTACAAACAATCGGTCACAATAGCGGTGATAAAACTATTGACGAAAAAATCGGACCGATTGACGGTCCTACAAAAAGTCTGGTGGGCGGGCGCACTAAGTTTTGTATGTATAAAAGTATTGCCTACGCCTTACAGCATAGATGTCTTAATCGATTGAGTTACTCGTATTGCGTCTTGTTTGTGGCAGCATGGTTGACGATAGAGTCGTTATAGAGTATTCGGACGTAAATTTGACATCTTAACTGAGGAATGAGGGAGGATAAGGTTGATTAGATGTCTTTACCTTTAAATAAATTCAAAACCATCATAAAACAGACATTATTTACCAAAGGCTAAATTTCTGACTATCTGGATGATAATCAAGCATGGACATAGACCGCTCGGCGATATTCAGTCTAATTATACAATATAATTGTAACCCAAACTTATTTAAAAGAGTAACCCTGGAGTTTCTTGCTCGTTCTTCTCTGGGGAATCTGCTTTGCGAATGAGCAATAATGTCAATAATTTTAATATTAAGATAAAAAATGTGACGCTTTCAAGTGATAATCTTTATCCTACGAAATAAATATTTTTTGACTTTGACTTTTAGCAGAGCGTGTTCTGACACGCTCTGCATATATGTACACGCAATATAAAAATAAATAAATGAAAAATATTTTTCTTTTTGCAAAACGGGTTGGCACTTGACCTCAATTATGATTGAGGTCAAGTGCTAACCCGTTTCGTGAAGATGAGGACTAAGGTGGAAACGTACTGACCCGGAAATCCCATCTTATTTGTGGGATTGGCTATCGTATCTGACAACCGGAACAGGTCTTTGCTGACAGGGTCACAGTCCACTACACCAGTCGTGATTTGAAATTTTTGGGCTTATGTTCTACCAGCCCCCGTAGCATGACATCATTTGTCACGGGCGACGTAGCAGTGAGAATGGGATAGTTGTATATTTCGTCCAAGCGAATGAGCAAGACACATATTATCTTGCGCCTGTATATACTACAGTGCTGGTGTGGTGAGAGTCGCCCCTCGTTTATAATCTATGGGGAAGGACTTTTGGCGGGAATTGGGAGAGTGATGTTGCATTTTTGTTTTTATTTCTTATAATTTGTACATTCTAAGTTTTGAACCTTAATAATGGCATAAATGAAAGGAAGTGTAAATTAAAGTGCGTAACGAAGCCTTCGGCTTCCCACAAGAAGCCGCAAAAATTTCGTAAAGCATTCTGCACATTTCGCTGTAGAATAACTTGACCGTGACAAGACTCTGTATACGCTATGTATACGACTAATGACTTGTTTTGGTGAAGAAATAAGAGAAATCAGACATGGCTGTATGGGCTTAAATCCTTTTGCCATCTCCGCGAGGAGTGAATTAAAAAAATCTATTGGGGAGGCCTACCTATGTTCAGCAGTGAGCGTCTTGTGGCTGATGTGATGATGAATAGCATGTAATGATCGACATCATCATCGATCATTGGTGTAATAATCAGGTTCTAATACTTCTTATAATAAACTATTCCAGATAGAAAAGGTGAACAACTGCTGCCTGTGGAAGAGATACAACAATACAAGGATTGAGATAGGAAAGGATGTCGCGAAGCTGGACAGAAAGGTGGTGACCAACGAGAAAATCTTCTTTCACGGCACGGTGACCACTGACGACATCTTGGAGAATGGGTTTGATGAACGTCACTCTAATAAAGGTGAGATGTCATGATAAGGATTTTTTTTTAATAAAGCTTTGGCTACTAGGCCATCAGCTTAACAATGGATTTATTTGTTTATTATTTTTATTCACTCCTCTCGGGGACGGCAAGGGATCTCAGCCCATACAGCCATGTCTTATTTCTTCAGATTAAAGGTAAATCTCAGTCAAAACAAGTATTCGTCGTAAAATTAGCGTATACAGAGTCTAGTCACGGTCAAGTCATTCTTCAGTAAAGTGGCAGAATGCTTTACGAAAGATTTTGGCGGCTTCTTGTGGGAACTCGAAAGCTTCGTTACTCACTTTAATTTATACTTCCCTTCACTTGTACACCATCACTAACGTTTGCTGCACAATATTCTGCCATTATTAAGCTTCAAAAGTCGGAATGCACAAATTATAAGAATTAGAAACAAAAATGCTAAGTACTTCACTCTGAGATCCCGCCAAAAGCCTCATGATAAGGAGAAAAATGAAACGTATTGATTGCAGTTTCAACATCCACGTCCTATAAAAAAATTGGTCACAATAGCGGCGTTAAAAGTATTGAGGAAAAAATCGGCAGGATCAGCGGTCCTACAAAAAGTTGGTCGTGGGCGGGCAATCTTAGTGTTCTCGCTCACGGCCGATAATCGGTGACCGATTTTTTGTAGGAGAAAAATGGAACGTATATCAACGCCCAAGTCCTACAAAAAATTGGTCACAATATCGGTAAGTATTCAGGAGAAAATCGACAGACAGACGAACATGAAGAAATTTTTGTTCCTTGTTGACTAGGGAACCCTGTAGAAGACAAACATTAGGTTTCTATATGGTCTATAAAATTTGAATATTTATAATCGTGAATTTCGATGCCATTTTAATATTAGGATATAGATAATGCAGAATGATTTACGCACCTGATAATTTGAATGCTTAACAGATAATGATAATACAAGTTGCCGACACACAAATGTCTGCACTTGTGGCGCTGACACATTCGCTATTGATTTTTAATTAGTAATAATAATAATAGAAATCTTTATTTCACTCACCACAAATGTTACAAAAAGTTGATTTTAATAACTACATATATTACAAGCTCATTTATGGGAGGCTGGTGCCTGTAAAGGATAAACCAGAATCACAGGTCACCAGGCCCCCCAGCCACAGAAGCGGTTAGACCAACCAATTTATATATTTCCTTATGTTATACATAACAATACATAACCATTAAATTAAGTTTTGCCAAAAAAAGAGGGGAATAGGCACCAATGTCTCTTTTACTGCAGTTTAGTGTACAAATTAAAAAGAGTAGGTACGCACTTCTATAGTGCATGTAGGTGATGGGAGTGTAATGGAATGACAGCGGGCTAGGCTATTATCTTTAACAAATCTTCTGTCTTATCATAATTTAGACTTAACAGCCAACCAATAACCAAATTTTTACAGTGAAAACGATCGAGTTCGTAGAGGGATAGTTTATTGTGCAATTTATTATAAAGGTAGGGGCCGAGAAAAACGAAGAATTTTTGTATAAATGGTGTTCTGAGGGGGCGAGATGGAATTACAAGATTATTGCGCCTGGTACTATGCAATGGGTATATCGATTCTGAGTGTTGTTTTAAAACTATTGTCAATTAGTCGGTCGTGGGCGGGCAAATTTATGTTAACAAATGATAATGTCGTCGGAAAGAAACGATAATGTCGTCTGAGGCTCAGCGGTTAAGACGCGGTCTCCCAATATGGGAAAAGAAAAAATTAAACTACCTATGCCAATACCTGCTATTTCACTTACCTAATATGCCCTATTTTCTACTTACAGTAACAAATCTCAGTGCCGTAAATTTTTCACGTATACAAGACCAATCGTTTAGCTTTAGAGTGGGGGGAGACTGGGTAGGGGACACTCGACTCTAACAAGCACTTTAAAGCTTAATATTTCTTAAATGGATCCCTAAATCTAAAAACAGTGTAAGATTTGACGACCTGTTTGGTGTAGTGGTTAGAAACTCTGACCACTATACCAAAAGGTCGCGGGTTCGAATCCCGCTGGGGGCATATGTTTGTATGATGAATACGGACATGTGTACCCGAGTTATGGATGTTTTCATTTATAATAAGTATTTATTTACAAAAAATTACTCTATAAATTATGTATTTATATAGTATATCAACCATCTGGTATCCATAACACAAACCTATAGATGCTTACTGTGGAACTAGATGGCATTCTGTGTAAGCGGAAAAAGCGAAGGTGGAAGCGTACTGACCCAGAAACCCTAACACCTTTGGGGGACTGGCTATCTTATCTCTTTATTTTTGTACCCCATCGTGTGGAATCTCGTTGGATAGGTTCGGCTGCATGGAATACCTTTATCGTGGTTATGTTTCATTTGTTTACGCCGGCAACGCATCTGTGACCCTTTCGGTGTTGCGGGTGTCCATGGGCGGCGGTGATTGCTTTCCATCAGGTGACCCGCATGCTCGTTTGCCGCCCTCTCATATAAAAAAAAAAAAAAAAAAGTAATGCCCAAAAATCTCTACGAGATCTATTCACACATTTAGTTATGTACCTAACTATCCAGGTAAACCAAATCCATTGCGTTAAAAGCTAAATAAAGCCTCTATATATTCAAAATGTGTTGTCATTTGGGATAAAGGTGCTTACTTTTATTTTCCTTCGTACTATTGTAATTAATTTAATGATATTTACTATCCGCAGATGGTTACTTCGGAGCCGGCATATACTTCGCGAAGCATTCGTCGAAGAGCAACCAATACGTGTTTGGGAAAAATGGGTGCCCTCTACATGCGAATAAGTGCTGTTTTCAATGTCCAAGGTACGACAAATACTAAGCGAACATGGCAATCCCACCTCCAAAGGAGGGAGGACCCACTGTAAGCGTGCCTTCCATAACTCTATTGCTACCTTAGACCCCAGACTTATTGGGTATGTAAGCAGATAAAAGAAGGTCAAAAGCAATTAAATTATTACATTTCAGACAATTCCATATTAGGTTGGTAAGTTTTAGTTACTTTAGTAACTTATTAGTAATCTGTGGTTTTAGTCTAAGTTAGTATAAAATTAGTCATACAACAACAACAAAATGGTGTCAATTCTGATGTACAACGAACTAACAAAATTTAAAGCAGATACATCCTTTTCTAACACTATTAACATGAAAGGGACGACTATAAATTAAGTCCTGTCAAATTAAGTTAAGAGCTGTCAAAACAAGTCGCTCCATAGTATTTTAATCGTGACGTCGCTAGGTGTACACCTAATATTGATAAAGAAGTGCTTGTTTTGATCCTTTTACTTAATTTGACAGGACTTAATTATATGTCGTCCTTTTCATGTATTAGTGGTTAGAAAAGGATACATATAATTTAAATTTAGTTTAGTTCGTTGTACATCCGAATCGAAACCAATGTCAACTTCTAACCTACTAAAAGCGCTGTCCATTGGCTAGAAATAAGTAGGACACCTGTTTACCGCCGATCACCCTCAGGATGCTATTGGTGCTGCCGCACACTCTACTCATCAACGAGACCACTTTCTTACGCATAATCGTGTGGAATACGTCGGTACGCACCTCGGCGAATATACCACAAGCGCTACAGTAGTGCGGCAGCCCCAACAATAATCTGAAAATGTTATTGTACTGTACTCGCAAGGTGATGTAGGTCTTCTGCGTATATCTCACCCATAGACTGCTCGTGTAAAATTGACAGAACGCCTTGAAAAATGTAAGTCTAACTTTGTCTGTACATCGAACAAATCTACAATCTAAATGGGATTGTAGTCAACGAAATGCATTGCTTGACGACCGATTGGTGTAGTGGATAATGACCCTATCAGCGAAACCAACGGTTGCGGGTTCGAATCCCGCGACGGGTAAATGTTTGTGTGATGAATATGAACATTTATTCCTGAGTCATGGATGTTTATATAAATATTTATGTATGGGTATCCGTTACCTAGTATCCATAGTACAAGCTTTGCTTAGTTTGGGACTAGATGATTGGGGTAAGTGTCCGAAATATAAAAAAAAAAAAAAAATGCTTTGCGGCTGCCCCGTGGGGAAGGAGGACGAGCGAAGCTCGGCCAGCCGATTTCGTATACACCACGGACTACGTAGCGAAGGCTGCTGCGAATAAAAGTGCCATTAATATGAAAGGCAACACCGCTGAAAAGCTCGGATATTGTGATAATTATAGAATTTAGACCGTCCAGCCAGTTTATGCTCATCCCGAGTTGCATGGGCGGATTTAAGGGAGGGGCACGGGGGCACGTGCCCCCCCCCCAGACGGTATTTTTGTGTACTGTGGAGATTCCATCACAGTACATACGTAGAAGCAAATCAAATTATCAGAGTTGTTAAAATAACAGAAAGAACGTAAGTGAAACTCTTGTCTATTTCTGGATGGATTTTTTTGAAATTCAAATTTTTGGCGTTTCAATGGATTGGCTTTAATGCATATCCATCAAGACGTTGCGGCAGAAATGGACGCTAATGAAGTGCTGAACATCTTTAGCAGGAAACATAAAAGAAAACTGTCTTTATTAAATATTTAATTTTTCTATTGTTTTGACATTTTCATAAACCTTCCTATACAGGGCGTCCCACGGCTATGCCACATGGAGGGAAAGTACCTTGAATTTATTGTAGATGGAACATTTTACTGAAAGAAGACATTATTTTAATTTAAAAAACAATTTAAACTGCATTCATAGATTTTTAAATAAGTACATGGTTGAACCGGGAATCGAACCCTTTATTTATAAAAAAAAAATTACCATGTAACTTTATCATACCGATCGAAAGGCTTCATCATAAGGATAATTTTTTGCTAAATAACATAGTGTCAGAAATAAAAGGAAGACCATGAATTTTAACATTTTTAATACAAAATTAATCAAATTTATCAAATGCTCAAAATGAGTCCCATCCTGTTCAATACAAAGTCGCACTCTTTTGATTATTTCGCTCCCTGTCGATTTTTTGATCATGTTGTGGTGGATATTTAGAATAATACGTCGAAGTTCAGTTTGTAGCTCGTGGACACTTTGACACTGGTTCTTGTAAAGTAAATTTTTTACATAACCCCATAAAAAAAATCTAACGGGGTTAGATCTGGGGATCTCGGCGGCCATTTTTTCGTCCATTTGTCCCGATCCAGGAAAGAAAATGTTCATTGAGATAGTCCTACTTACTAATTACGTATCTCTTTATCATTTTATCATGAACTTAAATTATAATAGGGAAATGATGCATACTTCTCGAGTGGGTAATTAGTATTAGTAATGATAATGTCAGTTGTATGTCCTTACGGCAATGTCAGCTTTTCATTTTTCTGAACAAAATTGAACATCTAATGTTAAAATTCATGGTCTTCCTTTTATTTCTGACAATATGTTATTTAGCAAAAAATAATCCTTATGATGAAGCCTTTCGATCGGTATGATAAAGCTACATGGTAATTTTTTTTTATAAATAAATGGTTCGATTCCCGGTTCAACCATGTACTTATTTAAAAATCTATGAATGTAGTTTAAATTGTTTTTTAAATTAAAATAATGTCTTCTTTCAGTAAAATGTTCCATCTACAAAATTCAAGGTACTTTCCCTCCATGTGGCATAGCCGTGGGACGCCCTGTATATACATACCTGAACATGTAGAAATTAAAAATATTATACTCCAAGTTTATTTCTAACAGTTATTGTTGATTTTTTTGCCCGTCCGCCTCTTGTGCCCCTCCCAGAAAAAAAACCTGGATCCGCCCTTGCCGAGTTGTGTATTTTTTTTGTAGTATTAAACTACCTATGCCTATTACCTGCTATTTCACTTACCTAATATGCCCTATTATTTTCCTTACGGTAAAAAAACCCGATATAAAAAAATATTTATAGATCACACAATTAACGGATGTGCATTTGAAGTCGTTAATGATAATTACCAATAGTAAATTTGATCCAAAATTGCACAAATAATCGTCAGTGGGAAGTATGAAGTCACAGACACACCATTATCGCATTGATTTTAATAATTTTGTTTCTTCTTTTAATTTGGTTATCGTTTCTTTTTATTTGTTTTATTATTCGTTTTAGTATTTTTCCATTTGCACACAATTTGCTGCTAAACCCCAACGGAAGAGATCTTAAACAGATAAGTCCACATTTATACGTGGACCTATTGTTTGTACTCTGTTATATGTAATTTTTTGGTGCAATAAAGAATGTTAAATAACAAAATTAAACATGTTATTAACTGCAATAGCTAAATAATGTAGATATTGTGCTTTATTTAGCTATTACAGCTAGTTCAGCTGGTAAAATAGGTAACCAAGCACGACATTTCAGTTTGACAAATGCGAATGTTTAAATCAAGGTTTCCTATACTGTTAAATAGTTTAATAGACCGAGTATTTAGTAAGGCAAGAGTTTTGGGCTTATACGAAGGTAGCGCCATTTGTGTCACGATACTTTGTATTTCATCAAATTGTCTAACCTAACTCGATCCTTACATGAGAATGCTTTACATCCAGAAAAATGCTGCTCTGCCGCGTGATCTTGGGCAGATCGTTTAAACAGGAGAAGCCGGAGAAACGGGCTAACCCACCGCCTACTTATCATTCTATGGTGGGAGTGCCAAGCCCAAACTACCTCAAGTTCCATGAGTACGTCGTGTATAAAGGAGAACAAGTAAGTGAATAACGTTACCATTAACACCCGTAAAAAATGGTACTAGCGCGAGAGATACTTACGTGAAAGACTGACGCAACAGACGCTTGCGTGAAAGACACTGGTGCAACAGACGCTTGCGTGAAAGACATTGGTGCAACAGACACTTGCTTGAAAGACATTGGTGCAACAGACACTTGCGTGAAAGACACTTGCGCAAAAGACAATTGCAATAAGTTAAAACATAGTTAATATTTTCAAAATTTTTAATTAAATTGTTGTGAATTCTAAAATTGTTCTAAAGTCTGTGTTTCTGAAGTGACGTGTATTTTACTCACATGCTCTTTAGGTGATTTGGTGGTATAATTAAAAACCGATAACCGATCTTCTTTTTTCTTCTGCAATTGTTTTCCCGCCAATAACTGGACGGTGACATCTGTTTTTCCGCGGCTTTTTGGCGGGATCTCGCGCGAGTGAAGTAGCATTTTTGTTTATAATATATCATATAATTTGTGCATTCTGACTTTTGAAGCTTAATAATGGCAGAATATTGTGCAGCAAAAGTTAGTGATAGTGTACAAGTGAAGAGAAGTGTAAATTAAAGTGCGTAACGAAGCTTTTGGGTTCCCACAAGAAGCCGCCAAAATCTTTCGTAAAGCATTCTGCCACTTTACTGAAGAATAACTTGACCGTGACTAGACTCTGTATACGCCAAGTATACGATGAATTACTTGTTTTCACTGAGACTGACTTATAAACTGAAGAAATATGAAAAATAAGACATGGCTGTTATGGGATTAGATCTCTTTGCCTTCTCCTAGAGGAGAGAATAAAACGAATAAAATAATGGACGGTGACATCTGTCTTTTCGCGTGTATCTGACAACTGTACTAAACTTTGTGGACATAAAATAAAAAGTTGAAGTTGAACTTTGTGGACACAGACCGATAGTTTGGCTCAGATTTCTTACTGGTCAACCTCACCCAACGTTTTATCCGCACAACCGGACACTGGCAATAATGGTTGATCGCATTAAAGACGACCGATTGCCATAAAATATAAAAATAATAAATTATTACTCAAATGTTGTGGACACGATAATTATAAATGCTTGTAACTTTTAACATATACTTTATAAAAATAAATAAATATGCTTAGACATACACACAACATCATCTAGTTCCACAGTAAGCAACTATAGGCTTGTGTTGTGGATACCAGATGGTTGATATACCTACTACATAATAGTATATTTCAATACAAGTGCGGAAAGCCTGTCATTGCAAAGAGTTCCGACAAATGTCACCCGAGCCGAGGCGCAGCCGAAGGTGAGGGTTGACAGTCGGAACGAGTTGCAATGACGGTTCCGCACGTGTACTGAACGACTATTTTTAATACAGTTGCGAAAAAATTAAGCAATTTAATAAAATAATAAAATTTTTGGAAAATAGCGCCAACCGTAAAAGAATACAAGCAGAGACTATGGCAGTATACGTCATACAGCCAACTTTTTTATATTTATAAATTTAATTTGGCCGATACTAATATTAATTTAATGTTTAAATTTCAATTAAAATTACTTTTAAATCTGATATTGAAACAAATTAGTAGCTTTTTTTAGAAATATTTGCAATATTTGAAAACTTCTATGAATTTTTTTAGTAAAAACTTCATGGTTGGTTTTTTCTTTTTAATAGACATTATTTTGACAGTTTGCAAAGAAAAAGCACTAGTTCGGGAAATCCCACTTCCCGCACGCTATACGTCCCTGCAATATGCCACTTTTTGAGCAACTTTAAAAATACATTTTCAACACACTTGCTCGTAAGGTTGTTCTTATTACACCGTCTTTAGGATCATAATGTAGGCTATTAAACACGAGTGTTTTTCATTATATTACAGCACAAGTGCTATAATAACAACCTGACTAAGTTAAACATGTCTCTCATTGCAAGTTAGGTGTATGAAGACAAAGCCTTTCGTATTTAGTCGGGTAATAATGATTTTTTTTTCGGTTTTCATGTGGCAAAATGTATTCTACATAATGAACGAAAAAGATTATGCGTTTTCTAAATTGTGATGATAAATAATATTGAAATTTACTGATATACCTAGCCTTAATTCAATTAATTATGTTACAAAAACAAACTGCTAGTACTTTTTCACTTTTAATATTGGCTGTTGGTCGATCTAGTTCGCGCCATTTTCCATGCGTGCGCATAGATCGCGCACCAAGAAAGAAAATGTAACATTTTTCGTAAATATTTGTTGGTTATGACGAAGTTTTTAGTTACTTTGAGCTAGAATATTATCGAAAAAAAATGAACCTAACCAAAATTTTACGCCGCCGGATATACTTAACGAGGCAAGAAATGCTGGCCTTTTACCATCAAAATCAAGTGAGAAGTACTTAGCGGCATATGAAACTTTTGTACAACGGAAAAGCAGCAAGATCGCACAATCTTTCTCCGAAAATGTATTTTTGGTATATTTTAATGAATATACCAAAGCCCAGCTCACTTTGGTGCATTTACTCTATGCTAAAAAGCACAGTAAACTAAAATGCACCCCACACAATGTGAACCACAATATAAACACGTGTGCTTTGTTTTTTTTTAAATGTTAATTACCGTTTTGAAAATGGTACTTTTACTAATTGTTTTAATAATTAAAACTGTGTTAATACCTACATGAGTTTTGTTTTCTTCCTCTCAAGTGTGTTGAAAAACGTCGTATGAAACGCGTGTGCCTGATCATTACCAACTCGGCTATCTTATTGCGCGCTCGCTTGCAGCTCGCGCGCACAATATCGCCTCGTATGTAATGATCACCATAGCACACTTGTATCATAATGTACTATTTTCTATTTGTAAATAAATACTTATTATAAAATGAAAACATCCATAACTCGGGTACACATGTCCGTATTCATCACACAAACATATGCCCCTAGCGGGATTCGAACCCGCAATCTTTTGGTATAGTGGTCACAGTTGCCACCAAACAGATTGTCATGGGTAGTTATGCAGATAGATTTATTAAATTATAAATCATTTGGGGTGTATTTAAGGTTTTACGTTAATTCTGTTACATTTTGTATATTAAAATTAGCTTTATGCTCGCGGCTTCTCCCTCGTAGATTTAGTTTATCACGGACGGTATTAAATCCAGACGCAAAACGTTTAAGGACAATATTAAAAAATACAAAGCACATAATTGGAATAACAAGGTTTACGCAGAAATGTACAATTGCCATTATAATCGCCATAAGCGATTTCTAAACACACAATCCTACAAACCTGTATGTTCTGTTGAATAGCCGCCTCCGTGGCTCAATGTAAACAACGCCGGGTTTACGATTCGGAGGTCGCGGGTTCGATTTGGTTGGTGGTAGGGCATTTTAAAAGTCCGCCTGGCTAGCTACCACCATCTTATCTAAATCTGCCGCCAAGCATTGTTGTGTTCCTGTTGTCAGAGATAAGATAACCAGTCCCCCCAAATCTGTTGGGGTTTCCGGGTCAGTACACTTCCACCTTCGACCTCATCTTCACTTAACATTAGGTGTGATTGAGGTCAAGTACCAACCCGTTGTGCAAAAAAAAAAATAGCATTAAATTTTTTTTTTCTGTTTCAGGCATATCCAGAATACGTGGTTACTTATAAAATGGTCGAATAGGTGATGTTTCCAGAAACTTGTGAAGGAAAACAGGATTTGGAGGGAGTTAATGGGGTTGTTCGTTGATTGATTTAACGAATATCCGCATTCGCGAATATTCGCTTATTTCTTGATGTTCGCATTCCCAAATATATTGCGATTATTTATTAAAATCACAATACATTTTAAATTAGTGAAAATAATTATAGTAAAGAAGTATTGTAATATATGCGCCAGTAACAGGCGATCATCCACTATTTTGCAAATGTGAACGCCAGAAAATAATATAGAATATGAAAACAATATCTATTAGGTAAATGAAACAAAAAAGTATTAATTTACTCATGTTAACAAATAATTAATCACACTATTAACCCCTAAATTCACCTGTTTCTCAAACCAATCAGCTTGTTCGAATTTGCGAATCGTGTGGGAGTTTTGCCTCGTTTTTAACTTGACCATCGCATTCGCGTTTACGCAAAAAGTATCTATGAAAAAAATCGTTTTGCAAACTATCCGCTAGAGGCGCTGCACATTTCTTCACACAAATCGTCACGTGAACGTGAACGCGGTAGTAAAGTTAAGTCGCAACAAAACTCACACTGCGCAGATCGGCAATTCTCGGATTTAGGTTACGAACTGTGACAAATGGCGCTAAATTTAAAAACAGAACATTCGCATTCGCTAGTGCCTAAAAATATTATAAAGAAATAAAAACCATATGCGTGTCCAGTTTGCGAAAACAATTAGGTATTTAAATTTAACTTTCACTACCTGGGACACGGTGTGGACAATCTTTGTGTGTCGATTTGACGACAGAATATTAACTATTTCGCGTTTCACTAACTGGACACACGTGTGTCCAAATGTGTGTCCACTTGATGACTAACCCAAATTTATCTCCCAGAGAGAGTAGAATTGACAGTAATACAATTTTTCCGATAACAGATATATAATTGCCATATTAGTTAAAATTTTCTTGAGTGTGCAATATGTCAAATGTCTATGTCAAATACAAAAATGCATTTATTTGTAAATGCTGGTAAGGTACACGGAAAGATATATTATAATTTTATATACTCTGTTTTATGCCATTGGGCATAATATGTCAATAATATTATGTTAATCTAAGTCATTAAAATAATATGCCACATTGAGTCAGTTCTTCATTCACATACAGGGTGTAACGGTTAAGTGTAGTCATATTTTAAGGGCTTGTTCTACCCATCAATACGAACAACTTTTACTATGGGGGCAACTTCGAAATCGCGAAAAAAAAATCAGCTGTTTCATACATTGCATCGGGAGGTTATTGAAATTTTCTATGGAACAGCTCATTTTTTTTTCGCGATTTCGAAGTTGCCCCCATAGTAAAAGTTGTTCGTATTGATGGGTAGAACAAGCTCTTAAAATATGACTACACTTAACCGTTACACGGTGTATATTGTATATGTATCTCTATCACTATATATGTATCTTATAAATAAAAGATGTAGAAGTGGTTATGAGTACAAATTGTATGTCCCAGTACAAAAACTTCAAGTTTTTAGTAAAAGCGTGTACTGTATGGCAGTTACAATTTATAATCATTTATCTTTAGATTAATGATTGGTCTCCGCGCCGCTACGACTAGATACCGTCGGCGTACTCGAAAAATGCGGCAACAAATACTACGCCGTTATCGGCGTACCCGCGCCACTCACGCCACAAGTTCAAATTTCAAATTTTGGTTTAAGACTGAAGCAAAATGCCGGTTTGCGTAGTCAAACTATGTAATAACAATACTACAAAAAACAAGAAAGATACTGGCATCACATACCATCAGTAAGTACTGTCTATATCTACACACTACAATATTAAGTTGCCGCATTCAGGAACCTGTTTTTTCTTCATAGTGCGGTATCTAATCGTAGCGGCGCGGAGACCAATCATTAATCTAAGCATTTACCTAATGAATTCAAAAATAAAATTGGTAAAATATTTAAAAAGCAGGTGTTTGCATATTTTCTAGAGAAAGGTTATTTTATTATTCAGTATTGGAATTTCTGAGCGACAAGTACCTAATTTATTTTTCTTTTTATTGCATATTTTCTGACATCGTAGGTAATTAATTAATTTATCGTTAATAATTAATACTAATTTGACTTGCTTTAAAACAATGATATTTGCACGCCATATAAATGGCAGAATATGCGAACGCGCTGTATTATATTTAAAGATCAATTGTTGGACCATATTCTAGTGAATAAATATTTCTTCGGCTATGGTTTTTGGTGGAAAGTTATTCGTAATCAGGAGTGAGGTCACCAATGAACATAGGATTTACACGAATTAAATTTCAACCTGTATACTTTTATGCACTCGTACTTGTAGGGGTTGTAACTGAAAACCAGTGTTTCGCTCTTTGAGTGATGTGCCACACTGAGTTATATATAACCCATTTGTGCTACTGCGGCACACACTCGCTCTTTGTATTTTCTATTCTTTACTATTATTTGTATGTATATTTCTTTGTAATTTAAAAATTGTGTAGTTGTGTGGACGCAGTGGCGCAAATAAATGCTTTATCTATCTATCTACACAAGTAAAAAAATTGAGATTTCCATTTTGATTCTGTAGTAAAAGTTATTCGTATTTATAAGTACTTTCGCCCCCCGAAGTTTTCGGAAGCAGTCCACCCCCGGTAAAGACATATAGGTAAGGATATTAGTTTATTTACTCATAAGGTTACTTTTATTTTATTTATTTTTTATTTTACCTTTTACAATTTTTTTATTTACTTGTAAGTTATTATAAAACTTAAATAATTATATTGGCGTTGTGTAGGTAATTGTTTTATTTCTAACCTTGCATCAAATCGGTCGATACCTTACTTCTACGTCAGTACCGTCGACACTAGGATCATCAGGCATGATGGCATGACTGACGGATGTAGTCGGGTACCCTGGCGACTTGACCGCACACAATACAATACAATACAACGCATCGCAACGCAATGAAATGCAATGAAAACAATACATCTTCATATCAGCCGAAAGACGTCCACTGCTGGACAAAGGCCTCCCCTAAAGATCTCCACAACAACTTTTCTCAATTTTCCACAATTTTTTATGTACAACGGATTAGCACTTGACCTCAATCACACCTGATTTGTTGAGCCAAACTTACATAGCTTTACTCAGCTTTAATGTCGTCACCAGTGTATCTCTTTCATTTCGGTTTCTAGCACGCTCCATCAACAAATGTTGGACATCTTCAACTACTCCACAGACTTCACAGTTAGGAATGTTTTTTTTTTTTTATGTACAACGGGTCGATACTTGACCTCAATCACACCTGATATTAAGTGAAAATGAGGTCGAAGGTGGAAGCGTACTGACCCGGAAACCCAAATACATTTGAGGGACTGGCTATCTTATCTCTGACAACCGGAACACAACAATGCTATTAACATCTGTTTGGCGGCAGATTTAGATAAGATGGTGGTAGCTAGCCAGGCGGACATTGCCATACCACCAACCAAACCGAGTACTAAACATGTACGCCGCTGGGGATCGAAGCCTCGACGTCCGATTCGTAAACTCTATGTTGTTTACATTGGCTCGGCAGCTTAGCTAATGCAGTAAGAATGAGATATAATTGTGGAAATATGTAATTGTTCCAACATCCACCATCTTGATGTAATTAATAAAACATCCAACCATAATACAATTTTCTATGGTAACACCTTATTACATGAATTACTGGCAACACTAAGTTGGGGATTCACGAAATCATTAAAGCGATGGACTTTTAGTCAAACATTGTATTTACAAAGATATTTTTATACATTTTTCATTGCTATTACGATAAGATCTGTTATCAATACGCAAGTGATTACGCGGTTCACGTACGGTACCACACGCACTTGACTGTAGTGATGTAGTATGAATGACCAAGTCTTACTTACCTGTAATAGTTTTCCTTTTAACTTCATTATGTATAACTCCTCCACGCACACATATCACACCCCCCCCCCCCCCCCCCCACACACACATCATCAACCCCCCCTACACACACATCACAAACACACACTGTTCGATAAATAAGTAGGACTATAAATGGTGACTAGTTAGAGGCCCCCCCAAATAGTATAGTAGCATCTCTATACATTAACACGATATCTAATTCTAGTAGCCCTTACCTGATGGCAATTACTGCTGTGATCGGTATGAGAGAAATCAGCAAGTCCTCCTGTGTTGCTCTCGACACTAACTATAATATTTTGAACGCTGCAATGCACGCAATTATTGTGTTTACGGTTAATAGTAGTCCACCGAAGATTAGATATTAGTTTTTAACAATCCAAAAACACATGAAAAAAGCTCCGCCGAAGTCCGAACGTGCTAACCCCAAACTGCCAGTGGAAAACTGCAGATGGCGCTCGAGAATATCGCGCGCATTTCACCAATCAGCAATTCTAAGCGAGCCATGGTGTCGCGGGGCCTTTCGAATATAAATATAATGCAAATCCAGATATGCGCGAAAATAGGCGTCTTTAAGACGTATATTAGACCGCGTCTCACCTACGCAGCACCAGCCTGGTATTCACTGGCCGGTGAAGCGTCCAGGACCCAGCTGCAGTCGCAACAATCGATGACGCTTCGTACGATAGTAAGTGCTCCTCGTTTCGTCAGACACGCAGTGATCCAGAGAGACCTTAAAATGGAAAGCCTGGATCGCTTCGTTAGACGCTTAGCCAAGGCCCAGTTCTCACGAGCGGATGAGTCCTCACTCCCCCACATCCACGGGCTGGCGCCGCACCACGCGCGCACGCCCGACTTCAGACAGCTGCCCAGAGACCTAGTGGTGGACACCACGGATTCGGAGTCCTGAGCAGCCCAACCACGCTACGCGTGAGAAGAATACTACTAATTAGATGCTTGGACATACACACACTTGCCTTAGTTCACTATCCACATGCTTCAACATATAGTATACTTTAAGCATCCGAGAAACAGGAATGTGCAGACTTTGCCTCCTCGCAGAGGTAACACCTGCACATCTGCTGTGTGAATGTGGCCCGCTAATGCGTAAACGCAATATCCACTTGGGCAGCCACTTATTACACCCGGATGAGATAAAAACCATCGGTGCCAGGAAAATTATCCAATTCCTCAAAGAGGCAAACCTGAGCAACGAACTGTAGGTTAGTGGCGATCACAATAGATCGGCAACGGTCGCAGTGATACAGGTCTCCGATGACCTGCAACAGCCACATACACATACAGTACAATACAATACTTTAAGCATACTTTAAGCTCTTGTTGTGATGTCTAACAGTAAGGGAGTGAGAGCCTGGAGATCTGTAGCACAGGTTTCGAACCTATTTCAGACTCTAGTCTCTCACAAAGGAATTTGTTTTTGTATTTACCTAACATTACTATTTAATCAATGTACCTACCTATTTCTTTGTGGTGAGATGATAAATATTTATTATTATAACTGGCGTGAATTTTTCACGTTTCCAAAACCAATCGTTTAGCTTTTAGAGTAGGGGAAGACGGGCCCCTCGACTCTAACAAAAACTAGCACTTTAAAACTGAATAAATGCAAAAGAATTATAAAACAGACATTATTCACCAAATTTCTGACTATCTGGATGATAAGCAAGCATGGACATAGACCATGGAATTATACAATAAAATATAATCCAAAACTTATTTACAAGAGCAACCCTTGAGTTTCTTGCTCGTTCTTCTCTGGGGAGTCAGCTTTGTGAATGAACGAAAATGTCAATAAAAAAATGTGACGTTTTTATTTGAATATTTCTTAAACTGATCCCTAAATTTTGTATTATTTAAATTTCAATTATATTTAACTTTAATAATTATTTGAATCTGCCCCCAAACAGCAATGTTAATAGCATTGTTGTGTTCCGGTTGTCATAGATAAGATAGCCAGTCCCCCCAATAGTATGGGGTTTCCGGGTCAGTACGCTTCCACCTTCGGCCTCATCTTCACTTAAAATCAGGTGTAATTGAGGTCAAGCATAAAAAAAAAAATTGTACGACCTATCCAACGACGGGGTACAAAAAAAAAATCAGCCCCACTTTACGTGTAGGGGAGGTACCAATTTACATTTTATTTTACCAGTTTATTATTTATTATTATTATTATAATGGATGTATGAGTATGGGGTTTCCGGGTCAGTACGCTTCCACCTTCGACCTCATCTTCACTTAATATTAGGTATGATTGAGGTCAAGTACGAACCCGTCGTGCATAAAAAAAAACTGCCGTTGGTTGTCTTAAATAAATACCGAGGTATCCAGTATGTGGTTCGTCTCCTTTACCGTCTTTCAGGATTGGGCGACTTTGATGGCTGTCTGCGATTGACTTCAGGTAGTTTTTGGGAGCGGGCAGCCCCACTTGATAAGCAGATTTATTTACATTATTAGGCATTATTTGACAGAAGCCCAAAGGTCCAGCCTCAAGATTTGCCAACGAGCCATGGAGCGCAGTGTACTAAATGTTAAACTGACCGATCGCGTCCGAAACACTACACTTCGCTCTAAGACCCTTGTTGCTGACATAGCCACAACGGCCGCCAAGCTGAAGTGGGACTGGGCGGGCCATGTTTGTCGCATGCCAGACGATATGTGGGCCAAAATCGCCACCACATGGTGGACTTCCACCATTAGAAAGAAGGCGTCGCGGCAGACCGAAAAGGAGATGGAGGGATGAGTTGGATAAGTTCCTAACCAACTGGTCGGAGGAGGCCTGGGATAGAGAGCCGTGGAGAGAGAGGAGGGAGGCCTTTGCCCAGCAGTGGGACAGTATGGGCTCCTAATAATAATAAAAATAATAAAATTAGGCATTTACTGGGTGCACGTGATACTTCTTCGGCTACATCGTCACTTTCCATCTGCTGAGATTGTAGTCAAACGCAAAACCAGTTTTTAATAATAAAAAAAAAAAAGATTACGTCATCATTTCGTCACGAGCGCAATCAATATTAATTATGATTATACACACGTTATCACTATAATAACTAATTAATCATACATAAATTCTAATTAAAAATAAAATAATCATAGCGAAATTAACGATGGTGGATGATGCCCTCATCAGAACAGGATTATAATCACTGCCTTCTGGAAGTACGTCCTTTTAAATGAAAAAAAATATCCGAATCGCTTTATAATGACTGAGTTCTGCGACAACAAACATTAAAAAAAAGTAATCGAATTGATATCCTTCTTTTTTGAAGTCGTATAAAAACCAAAAAGCCCGAAGCATATTTTGTATTTTACAGGCACCATGTTGGATCTCTTTTACCATAAAATGTATCCTATGAAACTTTAGAGATCAAGATGAATCGAAAGAAACTCTAAATCGGTCCAGCATTTTAGGCTACAGAACATAACATATAAGTCTACAGCCAAACGCTCATTGTCTTTTTCGAGAGATATCTGAGCGTCTGATAGAAGTTTCAAATGATCGAAAGGCTGGCTTATATTTCACTCAGAGGCTAAGTCTGGCTGTCAAAAGAGGAAACGCACTTAGCCTCTTAGGCTCCCTTCCGTTTCAGTAAGATCTGGGACAAGTTTTTTATTTGTAAATGTGTATTTTATATATTTATTATTTTTAAATTTGTAAATGTGTATTTACTATTTCGTTTTTGTAAATATGTACAAAATTCTTTATCTACTTACATACCTGCATATAATTTAATTACTTATATGCGTTTATCCAATTGCTCTTAAACGGTGAAGGAAAACATCGTGAGGAAATGTGCATGCCTGAGAAATAAAAATTCAAAGGCATGTGAAGTCACCCCAAACCCGCATGGCGGACAATGCCCATACTCTTTCATATACGAGGGAAGGCCTATATCTCTGCAGTGGGGTGTTTACGGGCTGATGATGATGATAGTGGTCACCCATCCATGGACTAACCACTTCAGACATTTCATAAAACATTTCTAAACTAATACTATAATTTTAATGCAGCGCCATCTCAAATTCAAATTATTTAATTTGCCAGAATATACACACAATTGTGTTTTCGTGTTAAAAATAAGGCCCATTACATTCTGCCTTTTGAGCATGCAAAATTTAACGAATTATATCTAATTATAACTACCTATTATTAATTAATTATACAATTTTAAATAACCCAACTTGCATGGAATGTTTAAAAATTGTCAACATTACAAAATTAATGTCAAATTTTCAAATGAATGTCATCTATATTTATATAGATATATATATATAGATCTCTTTCTTGTCGTTTTCATATCCAGCTCTCTCCAAAATGGAATTGCAAGGAGAAGTCAAAGCAAAGCGGAAGAATGAGTACACAATTATCAAAAATTATTTGAAATATTATTGGAGGGCAGGCCTATATCCCTGCAGTGAGATATTTACGGGCTGATGATGACACATACAACATTACCATCCTTTTTGGGACTGTCGGGTATAAACCAAAATTACTTTGTTACTATTCTGTTGTTCTGATGAAGAATAAAAACCCCCCGTAATCGTGGTACAAGCCCTTTGGTCACTATTATCTACATTATCTTGATCTGCATTCTGATATGGCAGTACATATTAAGAATTACTTTGCTATACATTCAGTGTACTAAGTATCGGGAATTTGTCAATAAACCAAAAAATACAAATTATTCATCTAAATTTATTTTATCGCCTTCAAAGTAGGCCCCATCGCTTGCAATACAACATCTCCACCGCTTCACCCAGTCTTCCATACATTTTTCATAGGCTATTTGCGGTATGGCCTTTAGCTCATTCAGCGAATTTTCTTTTATGGCTTCTATCGACTCAAAACGTTTTCCTCGAAGTGGTAATTTTAACTTGGGAAATAAAAAAAAGTCAGACGGAGCCATATCAGGTGAATACGGTGCTTGGTCGAGAACTTTTGTTGAATTTTTCGCTAAAAACTCTTTCACTATAATGGCTGTGTGTGATGGTGCATTATCATGGTGCAGCATCCATGAGTTGTGTTGCCACAAATCTGGACGTTTTCGGCGGATACTCTCATGCAAACGCTTCATGACGCCTAAATAATATTCTTTATTCACTGTTTCTCCCTCTGGAAGGAATTCGGAGTGAACCACACCACGGTAGTCAAAAAAACTGTCAGCATCACCTTGATTTTGGAGCGACTTTGCCGCGGTTTTTTGGGTTTCGGCTCGTTTTTGAGACGCCATTCTGAAGACTGTTGGCTTGTTTGCATGTCGTACTCATAAACCCATGTCTCGTCGCCAGTTATTATACGTTTCATAAAGGTCGGATCCGTAGAAGCTCGGGAAACCATGTCTTCAGCGACATGCTTTCGCTGCGCTTTTTGAACAAAATTGAGCTCTTTTGGAACTAGTCGAGCGGCGACGCGTTTCATGCCTAAAATGTCAATGAGAATGTTGTGGACGGACTTAAAAGATATGTTCACCTCACTAGCCAACTCTCTCAGACTCATACGTCGATTTTCGAGCACTAGCTTCTTGATTCTGTCGATGTTTTCTTTGGTCGTAGCGGTTGAAGGTCTACCAGAACGAGGCAAGTCTACTACTACTTCTCGGCCTTCTTTAAAAGCCTTATACCATTCATAAGCCCTTGTTTTCGATATACACGATTCGCCGTAGGTATTTCGCAACATTTTTAGTGATTCACCACATGAAATATCATTTGAAACACAAAATTTAAGGCACACTCTTTGTTCAACAATATTTTCCATTGTAAAAATCGCCGAGGACTCAAAACTATGACCAACAAAAAGTGTAGTTTAAAACAAATTAAATGACAGATCCCGCTCAAATTTTGCGCGCTAAATCAGTACAGTGCTACCAACATGCAGTAAAAAAATTAGAACGACCTCTTTTACGCGGGTCTTTTTATTGACATATTCCCGATACTTTTTACACAGAGTAGTATACAGTGAAATGAACGATATTATTATTTTAATGTTATATTAACGGCACAGATTACATCAAGTTATTTCATCTGAAAGTTATTTGCGGTGAGTGTCCTGTCAGTTATAATTAGAACCGTTCTGGCCTACATACGTTATCTTATCATGAAATAAGTGTTTGCGAATTTACTAGTGGCGCATTTACTTATAACCCGACTGCTCAAGGAAGGGGGTAATGTTTTTCGAGTGTAGTGTAGATTTCCTCCTGTATCTCCTACAGCTTAAACAGCTTAACCGATTTTAGTGCATGGTGTCGCTTGATTTGTCTTGATCCCTTTAGTATAGGAAACATTTTATCCAACATGGCGCCCGCATGTAAAACACGCTGTCGGGTTTTTTTTGGTTTTTATTAAATTTATATTCATATACAATATACCTTTTTTATTGTTTTAGGGACAACAACAGTACGATAAACTAATTTATCACGGTAAAAAAAAAATATACCTACTTAAACAAAGGGTACTAGATATAACAAAAATAAAAATCGATCAATATTTCAATCCAAGATGATATTTCGGAAAAATTTCACAGAGAGCAAAATATCACGAGTGAATAAACTATTTTTACAACAGCATACTTACAAGTTATTCTATATTAACAAAATTTCATTTATGTAAATATAATCGTAAATTAAATGTGTAAATTTAATTAGACTGGTCCACGCCTCTGGAGATGTGAGAGCTGGTGCCTACTTTGCTCAGCAAATTAGCTCATGCATTCAGCGGGGCAATAGCGCTAGCGTACTAGGTACTATGGCCTCACGGAAGCGAGTTGGACGGCGTATTTTTTCTATAAGATATAGGTATTTTTAATTGTGTTTTATAAATTTGTTGTTTCATGTACATTCTTAATAAATTATTATAAGTAACAAAATAAAAATATAAGTATCTATCTATATATCAGCTGCTGCGCAAAGTAGGCACCAGCTCTCACATCTCCAGAGGCGTCGACCAGTCTAACGGACAATCTAACAGTTAGATTACAAATATAGTATTTGATTGTTGAGGACCCCTATTAAGTAAATAAATACCTGTCCTCGAACTCAATGCTTTTGTATTCAATTTTATAATTTTTTTCTTGTATATAGCTTTTTGATGTGCATAAATATCATGTATCTACTTAGACTATTCATACTTAGAATTTAGTTGATATTTACAAGCGAATAATGTTCTTAAAACCAGGAATATCTGTATTAGTTCGGTTATAATTTTGGATATTGATATATATATATATATATATATATTTATATTTTATGGCAATCAGTGCGACAACCATTACTGCCAGTGTCCGGTTGTGCGGATAAAACGCAACGTTGGGTGCTGAAATCTGAGCCAAACAATTGGTCTGTGTCCTGTTTGAGCCACCTAAAACAAAAAGGACGAATACAAATATACTTACATAAAGTAAAACAACACAAGGACTTCACAAGTACGGTATTAAATATTATAAGTAGTTTAATATTATATGTAGAAATATATTTAGATAAAATATTAGCAAATGTGGAATTTGTATATAACAATAGGGATTTCATGTTAATGGGCCTGGGGATCAGGGGGGATATACATTCAGTGTACTAAGTATCGGGAATTTGTCAATAAAACAAAAAATACAAATTATTCATCTAAATTTATTTTATCGCCTTCAAAGTAGGCCCCATCGCTTGCAATACAACATCTCCACCGCTTCACCCAGTCTTCCATACATTTTTCATAGGCTATTTGCGGTATGGCCTTTAGCTCATTCAGCGAATTTTCTTTTATGGCTTCTATCGACTCAAAACGTTTTCCTCGAAGTGGTAATTTTAACTTGGGAAATAAAAAAAAGTCAGACGGAGCCATATCAGGTGAATACGGTGCTTGGTCGAGAACTTTTGTTGAATTTTTCGCTAAAAACTCTTTCACTATAATGGCTGTGTGTGATGGTGCATTATCATGGTGCAGCATCCATGAGTTGTGTTGCCACAAATCTGGACGTTTTCGGCGGATACTCTCACGCAAACGCTTCATGACGCCTAAATAATATTCTTTATTCACTGTTTCTCCCTCTGGAAGGAATTCGGAGTGAACCACACCACGGTAGTCAAAAAAAACTGTCAGCATCACCTTGATTTTGGAGCGACTTTGCCGCGGTTTTTTGGGTTTCGGCTCGTTTTCGAGACGCCATTCTGAAGACTGTTGGCTTGTTTGCATGTCGTACTCATAAACCCATGTCTCGTCGCCAGTTATTATACGTTTCATAAAGGTCGGATCCGTAGAAGCTCGGGAAACCATGTCTTCAGCGACATGCTTTCGCTGCGCTTTTTGAACAAAATTGAGCTCTTTTGGAACTAGTCGAGCGGCGACGCGTTTCATGCCTAAAATGTCAATGAGAATGTTGTGGACGGACTTAAAAGATATGTTCACCTCACTAGCCAACTCTCTCAGACTCATACGTCGATTTTCGAGCACTAGCTTCTTGATTCTGTCGATGTTTTCTTTGGTCGTAGCGGTTGAAGGTCTACCAGAACGAGGCAAGTCTACTACTACTTCTCGGCCTTCTTTAAAAGCCTTATACCATTCATAAGCCCTTGTTTTCGATATACACGATTCGCCGTAGGTATTTCGCAACATTTTTAGTGATTCACCACATGAAATATCATTTGAAACACAAAATTTAAGGCACACTCTTTGTTCAACAATATTTTCCATTGTAAAAATCGCCGAGGACTCAAAACTATGACCAACAAAAAGTGTAGTTTAAAACAAATTAAATGACAGATCCCGCTCAAATTTTGCGCGCTAAATCAGTACAGTGCTACCAACATGCAGTAAAAAAATTAGAACGACCTCTTTTACGCGGGTCTTTTTATTGACATATTCCCGATACTTTTTACACAGAGTAGTATACAAAGAAACTGATTGATTAGGGCAGTTAAAGAATATATGGTCTGTGGATCCTTCCTCAAGGCCACAATCATAAATTGGGGAATCTCTGATGGGAATTTTATTGAGGTGAAGAGGAGTGCATGAATGACCCAGACGCAAGCGACAGATTACCGACGAGGATTGTTTATCTGCTAGACGGAAACGTGAGACCCAGGGCCTCTTGGGTATCTCGGGTTGTACGTAGGGTTGCCAGATGAGAACTTGAAAAAGGAGGGCATGTTGGTCAAAAAAGGATAAGTTTCTGTAAAAAAGGAGGACATTTAACAATTACACGATTTTTTTATACTATATTACTTTATTTTATTCATATTTAGCTGAACTGCCAATTTTTGCGAGAAGTTCTTGATTTTTTAACAAATAATCATGAAAATCTTCACAAGTCATGGTTTTGAAGTTGTATTGAGTAAGAATTATGGATTTCACTGACGGCACACTTAATCTGTTCCTCTCTTTGTTCCACTGAGTATTGATCAGTGAAAAAACTCTTTCCACGACACGAAATGTTGAACGATGTTTAGCGTTTAGCACAAAGGAGGACAAACAGTAGGTAAGGGAGGACGGGAGGACCAAATCATGGAAAAGGACGACATGTCCTCCTTTTGGATACCATCTGGCAACCCTAGTTGTACGTCGCTGTAGTAGCGGCCTTTTACTAGACGAGTAGGTACGCTCCCAGTTTGCTTGCCAGGATTCCATTAAATCATGATCAGCAATAGTGTGTAGGTCGTGTGAAATGGATATTGATAATATACTCTTTGTTCTATTGACGTATGCCAGGACAAAGAGTAATACGTGACATATAAGATGCTTTTACAATAATGTTAGTCAAAGTCAAAAATGCTTTATTTTGTAAGTGCACAGAGTAACACTTAAAATAGTTAATTTTACATTTTTTTAAGCTACTGCTTGTTCAAAATGCAATTTTCCCTTGAGAAGAACAAGCAAAAATCTCGATGAATTGCTCTTTTAAAATCAAGCATTGATTTTACATAGAGGTTTTTGTATTACAAAAAGGTTTTTATATTTCATTATTAACGATCTGATTATGTGCAGGAATGATTATCATCTAAATAGTCTGATATTTTATAATATGCTTTGTTAATAAGTTTCTGATTTTGTATATCAACAGGAACCTTATTGAAAAAACGTAGGCCCTTTGAATGAATTACTGACTTTGCGAAAGTTATATAATGATAATAATCTTTATTGTTTCACACACAAGTAAGAAAATATCAGCACTGTTACAAAATTCAGGCCCAAATATACTATATCACTTGTGAGAGACTGACATCTGAACTAGGAAATTAACCTGTTTTTCAGATATAACTATCTTTCACGTATGGCGCCGCCCAGACAACGTACTTTATGTCCAAAAGTTTCATTAGAATCGGGTTATTTAATTCGAAAAATTTGCAGTTAAAAGTTTATATGGAATATCGTGTGGGATGAAACCTCTTAATAATGTTTCTTTTATTTCACAGATGCCTCAAAGCACAGTATATTTTGGAAATCACTACGTATTCAGTAGTGTTGGTACTGATAGTGAAGATTCAGATAGTGATTGCTGCAGCTTCAGTAAATGCAGCTGTGAATATTGCCAATCTGATGATGAAGATAGCGATGGTGAAGATTCTATCACTAGTAGACGTTGTAGCTGCTGTCGAAGGTGTTCTAAAGACACGATTTCCAATAGTGAGAGGACTTCTAATGGCAATGGAGAATCCCAAAGGTCAAGTAATGTGACAAATGTCATATTATCCACTATTAATGAAACTGCGGGAAATGTTCCTGAAAGGCCAAACCATGATACTGCGAACCAGGATGATAGTCAAGCGTCAGGATCCAGTGATCACTCAAGACCTAGTGATGGGACAGAGCGACCACGAGATGGGACGTCAGCACGTGCCAAACGAAGTGAAAAGAAAAGCTCTAAAGTCAAAGCGAAGGGGAGTTGGCGATCTCAGCTGATAGATTTTGCTTCAATGTCTCCCCTAGCAGTCACTGGATTTTATCTCATGCCGTAAACTGATTCCACTACAAATTATTTTGAACAAATGATTTTTCTTTTAATATTTCATTCCGGACTAGCTTTGCATGGAATAACTTTAACGCGGAAATTTGTTTATCCCGCGGGAACTACTCCCTTTATCGGGATAAAAAATATCCTATGTCTTAATTCAGGGTGTGTTCTACCTATATACCAAATTTCATCCAAATCCGTTCATCCGTTTCGCCGTGATTGCGCAACAAACAAACATCCAAACTTTTGCATTTATATAGTATTAGTTAGATTAGATTAGAATTAAGATACAGCTTATATTGTGGTCAAGCTTGTTCGTCAGTCTACAAGTTCCATTTCTACTTTCCATTTGTACGGACTCCTTTTCCACAAAGTCCCATTTCATTTCTATGGAATCCTTTTCTACAAAGATCCATGTCTACAGATTCTTTTGTACAAATTTTCAGTTTTACAATTTTACCTAGTTATTCCCTTATTTACAGATTTATTTTTATTTTCCCTGTCTCCATAGATTGTCATTTCTATGCATAGCTATTTCAACAGATTTTCATTTCGACGACCTCTTTTTTTACGTAGTCCCATTTCTAAAGATCTGCACTTCTACGACCATTTTTACTACAAAATCCTATTTCTACAGATTACCATTTCTATGGCCTCTTCTACTACACAGTCGCATTTCTACAGATTACCATTTCTACGGTCTCGTTTTGTACAAAGTCCCATTTCTAAATATCTCCATTTCTATGGAATCTTTTTCTATAAAGTCCCATTTCTACGGACTCTTTTTCTACAAAGTCCCATAGAAATGGGTACCTGTAGAAACAGATTCCTTTCTTACAAATGTCCTTAACTTCATTTATCTATTTCTACGTAATTAATCTCATTTCTATAGATTTCCATGAAAGATTTCAAGATTCAAAACTTTTATTTTTCTAGTTACAGTATAATCATTCGCATGTCCGTTATTCACATAAAGTCCACTGTTACATGCCTTTTCAGGCGTATAATAAGTGTAAATTTTCATTTCGTTAAATTAATAAAGATATATAATTATTTTTTTCACCAGCCTTTGAACCGGTTTATTAATAAACTGAGTGAATATTCTCAAAATTGAGATGAGCTTAAGTTGACGCTTGAGAATCTGTGACACAGTATCAAAAAAATTGTATTGAAACTGAATCGCGATCTCAATCTCAAGCTCGATTTGTTAATATACGGGCTTTCGACAGGTTCACGTACATCCTAAGCACAAAATAACATAACCCTTCGTCTGCTTGAGCACGTTAGTTTATATTAAATAAGGAACGGGAAGGGAAATGACGAATTACTCGATGAGAGGAGTTACGAAACAAGAAAATGAAAACAATGTTTGATATAATTTATTTAATAATAATAGATTTAAAGAAAAATTGTGGCACAATATTTATATTAATTTATAAATTTTTACATTTTCATTATAGGCTAGCCCAATAGCGACTAAGGGACTTTCCACCAAAAACATATTATGGTTTTGTACGTTTCAACGGCGATGGGCTCACCCCCTTGTCACGTGTGCATTTCTGTATATTTCATAAGGTGAACTGCGGATGTTGTTTCAAAACACTGTTGCTTGGGATATCTCTGACCACCCCATTTGGGATAAAGGTCGTGAAGTTATGTATGTATGTATATTAGTTTATTAGAATAGATTTAATAACATTTTTATCATTTAGGAACTAATTTAAATTATAATTAGATTTTTTTATTAATAATGATTTTAGTTGCTTTACAAATTTTAAGCCTTTTTATAATATTGTATATTTTTGTGTTGTCTGTGTGTAAGGTAACTTGTTTTTACTTAAAATACAATTATCTTTGTAAATAACGAATATTTTCTTTTCACTTTAACTAATATGTAATTAAAAGTATTATTTGATTTAACTTTCTTTTTAATGCACAACGGGTTGGTACTTGACCTCAATCACACCTGATGTTAAGTGAAGATGAGGTCGAAGGTGGAAGCGTACTGACCCGGAAACCCCAACACATTTGGGGGACTGGCTATCTTATCTCTGACAACCGGAACATAACAATGCTATTAACATTGCTACTTGGCGATAGATTTCAAAAAAATGCTGGTAGCTAGCCAGGCGGACATTTAAAATGCCCTACCACCAACCAAACCGAGAACTTAAACATGTACCACGCTGGGGATTGAACCCGCGACCTCCGAATCGTGAACCCAATGTTGTTTACATTGAGCGACGGAGGCGGTTACTAAAATAATCGTTTATCAACAATTTTCCTATTATCCGAATCTGTAACCCCAGAATTGTCCCGGAAATGAAGGCAACCCTATCTTTATTCCCTCTCGCAGGGCACTAGCTGAAAATCAGTGTCTTACCGCTATAGGTGAGGATCCACACTGAGCGATGGCCCATTTGTGGTACAGATTCACATACAACTCTATTATAAGTTGTAACAGTTGTACTTAAATTTTGTTTTCATTTTTATTACTGTGAAAATAAGGTTACATTTTGTAAGAATAACACCAAGCAAAATGATTGTTGCGTCGAAAATTTTTGTATGTGTTTCAAGCGTTTATGTGCATATTACATGCAAATAAACGCTTTATCTATCTATCTATCTATCTATCTCCTGGCCCATTGAGATATAACGAGATAATAGATTTATACAACCATTTTGTATGTCACCACGTATTGCGGGTACGTCTGGAACAAAGAAAAGGGTCCTGTAAGTAAAAAGTAGGGTGGAAAATAATATAGTTTGTGCAGTAACCACTTACTTAAATAAATAAAACCCCCAATGATTTATATATGTGACCGGTTTATAGGTTGTGAGCGGGTGTCCTTTAATTGGCATAATCTAATTGGCCTAATATAAATCCGCATAACAGACTTGGCATAATGCAAATGCGCATAATATTAAATCCGCCTAATAATAAAATCACATAATACAAAAACTGCATAATATAAATGTGCATATCATTATCTAGTATAACTTTAATATTTATAAAATCAATTTACATAACATATTACCGAGTACCCATACATATAGTTATTTAAGGCTGTATAAAACTTGCTCATCATATTGTGGCGAACGAGCGAGCGAGGCGAGTGTTATGTTGTGTTGTGTTGTGTTGTTGTGTTGTTGTGTTGTGTTGTGTTGTGTTGTGTTGTGTTGTGTTGTGTTGTGTTGTGTTGTGTTGTTGTGTGTTGTGTTGTGTTGTGTTGTGTTGTGTTGTGTTGTGTTGTGTTGTGTTGTGTTGTGTTGTGTTGTGTTGTGTTGTGTTGTGTTGTGTTGTGTTGTGTTGTGTTGTGTTGTGTTGTGTTGTGTTCTGTTGTGTTGTGTAGTATTGTATTGTATTGTATTGTTATTAATACCAATCCGACTGCTGCGCCACGAATGTTTCAACATATACCTACCCACTATGCTTCATTTATCATGTAGGAGTGAGAGGTGATGCGATAGACTTACTTGTTCTCCCTTATACACGACGTACTCATGGTACTTGAGGAAGTTAGTACTCGGGACTCCTGCTACAGAGTTGTACCCAGGCGGCGGATGTGGTCGCTTTTCCGGCTTCTGTTGTTCATGGATATTGCCCAAGGTCACGCGACAGAGCAGCATTCGCCTGGAATAGACCATGAATTGTACGTTAAAAGTAGAAGGAAAGAACGATAAGTTCTGTCTGTCGGTCCAAAGTATCCATTATCAACTTACATACTATTATTTAGGAACATTATACGTGTCCGTCTCCCCCTCTAATGGTAGAAGATACTATAAAACTTAAACTTATTAAGAAAGCATATTATAAAATATCAGACTATTTGGATGATAAACATTCATGGACATAACCAGCTTGTTCGCATAACCAGGCTACTTCACAATTAATAATAAAATGTTATGGTGCGTTTTTGTAATAAAAAAACTTTTTTTTTTTAAAGAGCAACCTCTCGAGTTTCTTGCTTGTTCTTCTCAGGGGAAAATTGCCTTTTGAACAAACAGTAGCTATAAAAATGTCAAATCTAACTATTTTAAATGTACCCTGTGTACCTACAAAACAAAGCATTTTTGATTTGATTTGAATAGCTGAAAATGAATGTCTTGCTCTTGAGCAATCTCACAATGAGATTCAATAGATAATAATAATAGTAATAAAAATCTTTATTGATTTAAAGCCATATCATAGGATTAAATTATAGTTTGTTGCTTAGGCTAAGTATGTGTGTGTGTGTGTGTGTGTGTGTGTGTGTGTGTGTGTGTGTGTGTGTGTGTGTGTGTGTGTGTGTGTGTGTGTGTGTGTGTGTTAGTGTGTGTGTGTGTGTGTTGTTAGTGTACGCCGTATCGGACAACGTACGTGTACGTTAAAGTTTAGTTACCTTTCACACACTAAGCAGCACTTGTTAGGCTAAGTATGTGTGTGTGTGTGTGTGTGTTGTTAGTGTACGTCGTATCGGACAACGTACGTGTACGTTAAAGTTTAGTTACCTTTCACACACTAAGCAGCACTTGTTAGAATGTAAAGAACACCCAGTCGAAGAGAATACATATTGGTTGCTCTTTGATGAATCCTTGGCAAAGTATATTCCGGCTCCGAAGTATCCATCTGTGAACAATTATTTTTCATTATGCCTTACGACTCTAGCAATGCTCTCATTCGTCAATTTCAGGCTCCAACCCCAGCTAATGGATGTGCCTTGACAAATGATTCTGGTAGGAAAGAAGAGAGTTGTATTAACGAACAATTAACTGATGTCGTTGTTTGTCTTATTAATATGTTAGTTAAAAACAATGTCCTGAACTTAGAACCGTACAATGTTGAACTCTTGAATACACTACTTCTGTAGCGGTGGCGTGTTCGCCGAGGCCAGTAAAGATACACGTTTAACTCCCTATACTCTTAAAGGTCGTGATTTTTGCATTATGGTTACAGTACCCGTCAGTGATAATCAAATCAAATCAAATCAAAATATTTTATTTCATAAGATAAAATTATCACGACGGCCTGTTTACCAAAAGGTTGCGGGTTCGAATCCCGCTGGGAGCATATATTTGTGTGATGAATATGGACATGTGTACCCGAGTTATGGATGTTTTTCATTTCTAATAAGTATTTATTTACAAAAAAAAATGTATTTATGTAGTATATCAACCATCTAGTATTCACAACACAAGCCTATAGTTGCTTACTGTGGAACTAGATGGCGCTGTGTGTATGTCTAAGGTAATTTATTATTTATTTATCACTTGAAAACGTCACTATTAATATTACATTTAAATTTACTGCTCATTCACAAAGCTGGCTCACCAGAGAAGAACGAGGAAGAAACTCTAGGGTTGCTCTTTTAAACAGATTATGGGTTACAATTTGTGATTTGATAATTATATGAATAATAAGACATCTAAGCTTGCTTATCATTCAAATGGTCAGTGATTTTATAATAGCCTTTTGGTAATAATTTCTTTTTTTTATGCACAACGGATTGGTACTTGACCTCAATCACACGCGATGTTAAGTGAAGATGAGGTCGAAGGTGGAAGCGTACTGACCCGGAAGCCTCAACACATTTGGGGGACTGGCTATCTTATCTCTGACAACCGGAACACAACAATGCTAACAACATTGCTGCTTGGCGGCAGATTTAGATAAGATGGTGGTAGCTAGCCACTTTCTGTTTTATGATTGCTTTAAATTTATTTAAAGGCAAATTTTGAATGTCTACTGGAACCTTATTATAAAAGCGTATCTATACATTGCCCTTTGAGGGATTTACTAACTTTATGAAGTCGGCTAACATAAACAGATAACTGGTTCTTATTCCTTGTCTTAACATTGTGCCTATCACTATTTTTAGCGAATAAGGTTATATTTTTTTTTTCGGTTTGGTTGGTGGTAGGGCATTTTAAATGTCCGCCTGGCCAGCTACCACCATCTTATCTAAATCTGCCGCCAAGCAGCAATGTTAATAGCATTGTTGTGTTCCGGTTGTCAGAGATAAGATAGCCAGTCCCTCAAATGTGTTAGGGTTTACGGGTCTTCACTTAACATCAGGTGTGATTTAGGTCAAGTATCAATCCGTTGTGCATAAAAAAAAATTGAAAATATAATGTACCCATTTATAAATTTTTAAATTGTTTTAGTCGATTTTTGTATGTTCTACGACGCAATGATTGTACCCGCGACCTCCGATTCGTAAACCCTATGTAGTTTATATTGAACTACGGAAGTCAAATTCTTACTCCAATCGATCAACCTGGTTGTCTTTTAGTTATTCTGCGTGTGGATTGGATGTGACTGGATAAAGACTCTCTCACATTGGCCTATACTCAGGAAGGTTCTGATTGGTTACTTCCTGCATGATATAATTTTTGTTTAGCAGAAACGAGCCGTTCGCGCGATTACCAATTGAGACCGGCAGTGTCACTTAGAGATAAGTTTGAAGAGTATAATATTCTAACCTTCTCTTCACAGTACATTCTTGAAAATTTAAAATATATGCTAAAAAGTTAAGAAAACTAGTGATAAACATGATGCAATACAAGAAATAAAAATGAATTTGCATGTCAAATAATCCAACATTAAATTCACACATTCAAATAGACAGATTTTACATTTTTGTGATGTACATACGTATGTAGTACTGTATTTTTGTAGAAGAAAAATGGAACGCACTGATTGCAATATTTCAACGCCCACGTCCTACAAAAAATCGGTCACAATATCGATGATTAAAGTATTGACGAAAAAACCTGCCCATTATCGGTCCTACAATAAGTCGGTCGTGGGCGGCCACACTTAAGGAAAATCTTACTTGTTTTAGAAGGTCGCTCATCAAAGCCGTCATTTATGATGGTGTCAATGGCTCCAGAGCCGTGGAAGAGTAGTCTTTCATTAATCGTTCTCTTGTTGGTTACCATACCAGCAGGTGGAGTAAATGCGCGGATCATGGGATTTCCCTTGAAGTTTCTGTTATTTGTCACCAACTCGGCAGGTTGAATAACCTTCGCCATTTCCTTGGCTATCTCAGACTGCGCGTTTTTGTATCTCCTCCATAAGCAGCAGTTCTTTATTTTTTCAATCTGAAATTTTAAAATGGGTTGGTATAGGCCGCGGTAGGCTTCATGAGGTGATTGGACCAGGAGATTCCTCCCTGCTCCAGCCTACAGGAGGGCGGCGCGCTGGCGTGGCTGCGGACGATTACCGAGGGGTTTACCGAGGGGTACCCGTGGCCACGCTGTTTTCGGTGCGCGCGGAGGAACTTCCGTCTGGAGCGGTGAGTCCCACATATCCGGTCGAACGCGTAAATGCATTATTTTTTTAAAAAAAAAAAAAGGCCGAAATGATAGGTAGGTGATGCTGGAGGACATAAAAAACACATTTAATTCTTTTGCACCCTGTTGACCCGAGTTATTTATGCTTAATATAAGTATGCCGTGGTAGTGACCAACGGCTCACCTGCAGGTGAACCCGGATGGCAGCACATATCTCCTAGAGCCGATGATAGCTCCCAACCCTTATTGCTATAGATTGAGACGACAGATGCACACACAGATAGTCCAATAAAGCACAGAAAGATTGCAGAAGGTCTCCGATAGCGAATGGCTCCAAAGCACAGTTCCTTTCGATATAGCGCGCTCGGTGGTCGTAAGGTCTGTTCCATTGTCAGAGGTTGACAGTAGGCGGAGATGGGTGCTGGGAAAGAGGAGCAGAGAACACGAACTGGGCAAGTTGACCACAGATTGAAACATGCATCTAAGTTGCAAACAACGTTTACATCGAGGGAATACTCACTTTAAGAATTTGGTACTTGGTAAAGGGCTTGCTAAATGCAGACGCATGTTGCTGTATGGTAGAGTTCATCTGATTAGCGACTAATTTATACTCCCTTCCACTCATCTTGCCGTCAGCTTTCAGTGTTATTAGCTCGGATTTCGACCTGACCTGGCAATTGCAGTCGCAGTCCTGAAAAAGAGTTTAGAAATCACGTCAGATCAAAAATAATATAAGTAATGCTCTTGTGAACAGATGTCACTGTTGGTTGGACCCAGCCTCCTTTCACTGGGAAAGGGGCCATAATCCACCACGCCGGCCCAGCACGGAATCTCTTTGGTTCGTAGGTCCGTAACTGGTGTTCTGGTGAACCCCAGATTCCTAGCGAAGTACATGTTTACTACTCAGTTTGGTTGGTGGACGCTTGGCTAGTGACCACCAAGTTTTCTATATCTGTCATTAATCAGCAATGTTACATACATACATACATAATGTCACGCCTGTTTCCCGTAGGGGTAGGCAGAGACCATAGACTTCCACTTGCTACGATCCTGACACACTTCTTCTGCTTCCTTCACTCTCATAAGGTTGTTCATACATGCTCGTCGGTTTAGGGTACTCTTGACTTGGCCTTTCTGTAAGATGTCCCCGATTTGATCATGATACGTTCGCCGTGGTCTTCCCCTACCAACACTACCATCCACATTCGCTGATCATCATCATCAGCAATGTTGATAGCATTATTATATCCCGGCAGCTTGAAATAAGAGAGCCAGTCGCCTAAATACATTGGGGGTTCCAGATTCGGCTTCCACTTTCGGCCTCATCTTCACTTAACATCAGGTGTGATTGAGAAACCATATGGTTATGACAAAAATGGATAAAAATACATAACTGATTAACTTACCGGGTCAATTATTTTAGCTGTCTCTCCATTGGGCATCATCATTCTAGTCATGCTCTTACGTCTAGATTGTCCATGTCCATGCGCCTGACCATATCCAGGTCCAGGTCCATGCCTGTGCCCATGTCCATATCCATGTCTTCTATTACTTGGTGGAGGTGGTGGTCCTGCCCACGAGGAGCCAGGCTGTACTGGCCAGTACTGGGAATTCATTGGTACTACCATGTAAGGCACTTGCATAACAGGATGCTGTTGCACTGGCATATCTCCCGATTGAGACGAATTCATACACGGAGGTTTCATAGCAGGTGTATCGGTATTACTTGATGCCATTGGAGGCACAAAGTAAACTGGCTGCGTATTTTCTTGAGTGTGCATATGCGGAGGTTGCATATGCGGAGGTTGCATATACGGAGGTTGCATATGCGGAGGTTGCATATGCGGAGGTTGCATATGCGGAGGCTGCATATGCGGAGGCTGCATATGCGGAGGCTGCATATGCGGAGGCTGCATATGCGGAGGCTGCATATGCGAAGGCTGCATATGCGGAAGTTGCATATGCTGAGGTTGCATATAGCCATATCCACGTCCACCGCGTCTATGATGATGACCACGTCTTCGGAAATGATTTTTATGACCCGGTCCTCCTTCTCTTCTAATGCATTCGGGCTGTCCTGGCCAGGGTCCTGCCTTAATTTGATCAGGTTTTGTAACACCATGGTTATATGGATCAGAAATGTGGAGCTGCTTGATATTTAATTCCTCATCATCATCACTGTCGGAAGACTGGTAACAAGAGTGATCACTCATCTGTAAGGGAATAAAATAAAGTTTTTTGTTATGCTCAACGGGTTGGTACTTAACCTCAACACACCTTAACCTCAATCACACCTGACGTTAAGTGAAGATGAGGTCGAAGGTGGAAGCGTACTGACCCGGAAACCCCAACACATTTGGGGGACTGGTTATCTTATCTCTGACAACCGGAACACAACAATGCTATTAACATTGCAGTTTGGCGGCAGATTTGGATAAGATGGTGGTAGCTAGCCAGGTGGACATTTCAAATGCCTCTACCACCAACCAAACCGAGTACTTAAACATGTACCCCGCTGGGGATAGAACCCGCGACCTCCGAATCGTAAACCCAATGTTGTTTACATTGAGCCACGGAGGCGGTAGTACAGGTATTTAGTAATATAAACTTAGACTATTAGATAAAATTATCACTGTGAATTTCATTGCGTCGGTGAATATATTTAGAACTACTGTCACCATTATCAAAAAAAAAAAAATCATATTCTATTCTATTCTAAACACATTACATCCGTCGTTTTTCGTCAGGGGGTTTTTTTTTTTTTTTTTTCTTTTTTTTTTTTTTTTTGAGGGTTTTGTCGCTTAAGCGATTATGTCACCCTCGTGACAGACCTCAACAACTCAGAGTACTTATTACCTACATACATTAATCAGTCAGGGGTTAATATGAGCATTTTGACAGAGAAATATAAAACTCGTAATAATAACAAAAAACGGTATAAATAAATCGTATAAATGGCCCCCGCTATCCACATTCTAAAAGCAAACTAATAATAAACCAACGAACTTGCTACACATCGAGACAAAATGTTCTTTTGTATGTACACACACACAAATATTAATAGCTGACGCAAGCGATAGCAATAAACGATAGCAACAAGGTTAAAAAACCGGTCAATGCGTGTCGGGCAACGCGCAGTGTAGGGATCCGTAGGTGCCCGGGTTTTTGTTTTTTTTTTTTTATACAGAACGGGTTGTCACTTGAGCTCAATCACACCTGATGTTAAGTGAAGATGAGGTCGAAATATAACGTACTCACCCGGAAACCCCATCTTATTTGGGGGACTAGCTATCTTATCTCTGACAACTGGAATACAACAATGCTATTAACATTGCTGTTTGGCGGCAGATAAGATGGTGTTAGCTAGCCAGGCGGACATTTAATATGCCCTACCACAAATCAAACCGAGTACGAGAAACGTAAACCCAATGTTGTTTACATTGAGCCACGGAGGCGACGTAAGGGACGGATCCCTAAAAAAAATTCATTTTATTTTACTATGTATAACCATGCCAAATTACAGCTTTCTAGTACTAAGGCACGTATTAATAAACAGTTCTCATTTAGAATCTATAGTATACATTGAAACAGTATGAAAAACAATAGTATTGAGACTGAGACGCGATCTCAATGTCAAGATCGATTTATCGACGACGGATTAGTGTAGTGGATATTGACCCTATCAGCGAAACCAACGGTTGCGGGTTCGTATCCCGCGAGGGGTAAATGTTTATTGATGAATACGAACATTTATTCCTGAGTTTTGGATGTTTATATAAATATTTATGTAGGTATGTTTATCAGTTATCTAGTATCCATAGCACAAGCTTTGCTTAGTAAGACTAGATGATTGGTGTACGTGTTCGAAATATTTATTTATTTTATTTATTTATTTTAACACTTTATTGTATATAAGCATACACGTCAAACAAAACCAAAAAAACAGGAGAATATTAAAATACACAAAAGGCGACCTTATCTCTATAAGAGATCTCTTCGAGCAAACTTCAGTAAGGAGACAAATTGATGAGGTAACGTAAAAGTAGACACCGAGTACACTTACAAAAACAGTAGTTATAAACAAACATACATCTAATAAATAGAGAAAATAACAACCATGTCATTGACATACATAGGTACTTAAATTATGGTGTTGTTATAATATAAATAAATACAGGGTGTCCCTGGAAGTATGGATCAAATCGAACAGGGGCATGGGGAAGGTCATTCCCAAACTTAAGCTGAAAAAAAAAAAAAAAAATAAATAAAAAAAAAAAAATAAGAAAAAAAAATTAATTAATTATTTTTAATTAAAAAATTAAGCTGATAGCATTGCTAGTTTTCTTTTAAAATTTTTTTTTGTATAAGCACTATTCGATAATATGAAAATGTAAAAAATTGATCATAACTTTTGAACCGTCAAAAATGGCACCGACATTCATAGGGTTAAAAAGTTTGGGAATGACCTTCCCCATGCCCCTGTTCGATTTGATCCATACTTCCAGGGACACCCTGTATAATAAAATATATTATTTATTTATTAATACGGCGTTAAGAGCTGAGCCGCCGCGGACGGACGATAGACAGCGGACATGATGAAGCTTTAGGGGTTCCTTGTTGAATGTGGGACCCTGAAAATATAGCGAATGGCCGCCCAGTGTAGACCGCCCGACATTGGGTTGCGATATTTGGGAAATCCCCCAACCACGCCACTTCGTACATCGAACGCTACTAAACAAAATCGCAAGATGACATCATAGTACAGGTATTTACGTTTTTTTTTTAAGTGTAATTTCCTATAATCTAAAGCCCTTTATTAATAAATCAATCTTAATAGAAGTCTTCCTCCTGGACACGATTTGCCATGGCCAACATGGAAATCCTTAAATCGGCTTCGAACTCAGGTTGGCCGCAGCAAAGATAATCTGTGCAGGTGGGGCTTCTCCGATGGCGGGAGTGATCGATGCGAGTGCGGAGTCTCCCCACAGACAATGGATCACGTATTGTCTTGCCCCACGTGTCCTGACAGCTGCACCTTTGACGACCTCCTTAACGCCACAGACAGTGCTGTTAGAGTGGCTAAGTTTTGGTCCAATAAAATTTGAAACTTGCCTCGACACGAAAAGAAGTAGAATAGAAGTCTTGAGGTTGTATCAACCGAGATGCGTCTTAAGCAAGAAACTCGAAGGGTTGATCTAAAAAATCAAAATCTAAAATATTTTATTCAATGTAGGATACAAAAATATCACTTATTGAAAGTCAACATGTTATTTTTTTTTAAACTACATCGCTTCACAAGGTGTTATGGTTAGGGAGAAGAAGCGACAAGAAACTCCGCATCTACAATCTTTTAAAATCATGCTTTGATTTTACTTAAAGAAAGAAAGAAAGAAAAAATTCTTTATTGTACACAGCTTAAAAATATACACAGTGACATTATTTTAACAGGTGTACAAAGGCGGTCTTATCGCTTATAGCGATCTCTTCCAGACAACCATGGCAAAGGAACTTCTACATTACAAAAAGGTTTTTATATTTCATTATAAATTGTGAAATAGCCTGGCATTCGAACGATCTGATTATGTCCAGGGATGATTATCATCTAAATAGTCTGATATTTTATAATATGCTTTGTTCTTCTGTTTTATAGTAGGTAAGTATCTTTAAATTTATTGAGAGGAAGTTTTCGTATATCAACTGGAACCTTATTGAATAATAATAATAAATAAATAATAATTACATTATCATTAGTATTTAATGATTATAATGTTACACTTATTGACAACGATGACTGGTTGGTGTAGCGGATAGTAACCATGTCAGCGAAAATATACAGATGTGCACACGTGACAGTGAGCCTTTCGCCGTTGAAACGTGAAAATGGTTTGGTGTAAACTGTGGCTCAATGTAAACAATATAGGGTTTACAAATCGGAGGTCGCGGGTTCGATTCGTAGAGGGGTATAATGTTTAGCACTCGGTTTGGTTGAAGGTAAGGCATTTTAAATGTCCACCTGGCTATCTACCACCATCTTATCTAAGGCCCGTATTAATAAATCAATCTTAATAGAAGTCTTGAGATTGTATCAACCGAGATGCGTCTTAAGCAGTTGACGCTATCTCAAGATCCGTGCTAATTTATAAACCAATCAAGAGGTCTATACTCATAAGTCTATATAATTGCGACTGAGCCGCGATCTCAATCTCAAGATCGATTTATTAATAGGGCCATATAAATCTACATACAGACATAAGCCCACCTCAAATACGTTATCCTCCTTTCATTCATTCGAGTAAAAATGAGGCCGATATCAGTGTAATAAAGTAGCTAACCTAACGATTAACTTACTTTGTCCGATAATTGGTTTCGACTCGGATGTACACCAACTAAACTAAAACCAGTTTTAAAGTAGTACTGTCTCTTTCTCCCTGGAACAGTACGATGCGACGGCACTACTCCAAAACTGGTTTTAGTTTAGTTTAGTTTAGTTTAGTTGGTGTACATCCGAATCGACACCATTGCAGATTATTTTTAAAGTAGATAACCGTTAATTTAAACACTGTATTTATACCATTATTAATCTTACAGATTACTACACTATTTTTCACATACAACACTAACTAAGTTTTCAAAGTTGGTAACACTGGTTGATACATTCAGCTTTTTCAGGTCTTGTAACCAAGCCAAAAAATACAAAAAAAAAACAGGCTTTTCATTGGGGTCATTACGAATATGACACTGGAAATTATTTAAAATAAAAACAATGAACTGCTACCTGTACTACCGGTACTATGAGAATGGCCCCCATATATATATATTTTCGATAACATAATACCTAGATCACTGATTTAATCAAATCTACACACACATCTACACAGTATCACTTAAGTATAATATACACGCACGTACACTTGCGATGTCACGGGTGGCTCTCATGTGGTCTGTCTGAGCCTCACTATACAACATCCCAAACGCGCCGGCCGGCCACGTCATGACGGTAGGGTAACATATACAATTAACTGGCGTTTACACATAAATATTTATTTGCTAGAACACTACATTATGACTACATAGTAGGGGAAGGCCACGACGAACGTACCATGATCAAATCGGGGACGTTTTAATGAAAGGCCGAGACAAGAGTACCCTAAACCGACGAGCATGTATGAACAACCTTATGAGAGTGAATGAAGCAAAAGTGGTGTGTCAGGATCATAGCAAGTGGAAGTCTGTGGTCTCTGCCTACCGCTACGGGAAACAGGCGTGACATTATTGTATGTATGTACATTATAAGGTCTTAGATTAAAAAATATTTCATTGTGAAAGCTCGAAATAATATTCCATTTTCCAAATGAAAGACAGAACACCGTACCAAAAGTATGTGGTTTCAGTTAAATATTCTGAGATTTTGATGTAATATAGATTTTACATCCTGAACAAAAGTCTCTATGGGGGCTCTATGGGGGCTACCACTGTTGCCGAGTCCCTTTCAGAGTGTAGGTATGGTCAGTTGGAGGATAAGTAAGTAATCATTTATTCACTAAACAAGTTTACATCGGTACATTTTAAACAAATCCAATCAATACATAGATTAGGAACTGTTGAACTTGTGAAGCCTGATTTCTGAACTAGGAAAAGTATCATGTATTCCATGTTACCAGGACATAACCTCCAGAAAAGTTGGCATTTACATTTGTAGGTCCATAATGAGCAAATATCTGATAAACGAAAACTTAATGTATGTAAGAAAAAATATAGAATCGTTTAAGAAAAATAGTGATATACATAATGTTAATACCAGATATAAAAATAAACTTGCTGTTCATGCCAGCCGTTTACACAAAGTCACTAAGTCATTTAAGGGGCAATGTATACGCTTTTATAATAAGGTTCGAGTGGACATTCAAAATTTAACTTTAAATAAATTCAAAACCATTATAAAACGTACATTGAAGTCGATTCGGATTTACACCAACTAAACTAAACTCAGTTTTAAAGTAGTACTGTCTCTTTCTCTCTGGAACAGTACGATGGCGACGACTCCACTCCAAAACTGGTTTTAGTTTAGTTGGTGTACATCTGAATCGACACCATTATTTACCAAAGGCTATTATAAAATTTTTGACTATCAAGCAATCAATGAAGCAAGCATGGACATAGACCGCTCGGCGATATTCAGCCTAATTATACAATATAATATAATATAATTGTAACCCAAACTTATTTAAACTCGTTCTTCTCTGGGGAGTCTGCTTTGCGAATGAGCAATAATGTCAATAATTTTAATATTAAGATAAAAAATGTGACGTTTTCAAATGATAATCTTTATCCTACGAAATAAATATTTTTTGACTTTGACTTTATAAGGCAAAGTATGGCCAGAAATTAGTCATTTTACCCTATGTTTTATATTTGTGTGTAAGCGTATGTATGAGAGTATATATTTACTTGACACACATGTGTGTGTGTATATTTTAATCCACATAAACAGTTGTAAGAAAAAATATATTTTCATCGCATTCTCTGTGTTGATACAGTAGTAAACTGGGTATTCCCCGTTTCAAAGAGCTCTAGAATATTTCATAGGTGTGGTGCGCCTTGAGTTTAAGAGCGTTTATTTTATTTTATTTGGGATAACAACAGCTAACATTACATTCATTTACAACAAATAGTTACTTCTCATACAGCCAAGTTATCCACTACTTATATAATACAGACAATTTGTTGTTCAGAGAATCATCTGATACACAAAGCTTTGTAGAAAGTAGGCTGCAATTATTCAAGTCAAGATGAGCATATACACCGTGTAACGGTTAAGTGTAGTCATATTTTAAGGGCTTGTTCTACCCATCAATACGAACAACTTTTACTATGGGGGCAACTTCGAAATCGCGAAAAAAAAATCAGCTGTTCCATAGAAAATTTCAATAACCTCCCGATGCAATGTATAAAAAAATATATATAGATATATATAGATTATATACAGAAATATAGTACCTACATAAAATTAATACAAATACAAATACAAATACAAATACAAATACAAATACAAATACAAATACAAATACAAATACAAATACAAATACAAATACAAATACAAATACAAATACAAATACAAATACAAATACAAATACAAATACAAATACAAATACAAATACAAATACAAATAGTTTATTTGCCAGAACACAGTAAAAGAGATGTTAAGTATAGTTCGTCCACAATGAGTTCAACCTGCATGCAGGTGTGCAAATGGTTTCAGGTTCCGTTTAATTACTAATGTATCAGATACTCTTCAACAATTCGTATTATCTTATCACATAATATCATCTAATTATTTTTTAAATTCTAAATATTCCTTAACACTATAGAAACAATTTGACGTAAGCCATTTTATTAATTTCGTTCTAAATAAATTTATGCTATTTTCTAATTTAAGTTCGTCAGGTAATTTATTATAAATGCAAATACACATATTATAAACATTCTTACTATAAATGTATGTGCGGCAAGGAGGTTGATATAATAAGTTTCTGTATTGACTTCTTATTCTTTATTAAGTTTTTCTGTATTAAGTGTTGTGTATATGTTGCAAATTTCATAGATAAATACACATAAATATGTCAGGTAACTACTTCACGTAATTAAACTTTCTACATAAATATTACGTAGAACGTTTATCCCCGACAATAGTACATACAATTTTGTAGTGAATTGTTACTAATGTATTAAAATACCTAAATAATAATATTGATGTGCACAGGTAGCTACTTGTTACGTACAATACCCACCACTTTCACGATTTTTTCTGTTTTCTGGGTGCCACTAGGTAATTGTAAGACTCAAAATAGTAATTAGTGGATAACGTTGCTGGTTGTATAATTGATGACTCGAACCCATTGTAATACTTAATTTAGTGAAACACATTGTACAGCTGTTTGTTGTCCCAAATAAAATAAAATAAAATAAAATACAAACTTCCAAGTCCTAATTTTTCGAAATGAATAGACCGATTCTAATGAATTATCCCAACGTCCCAACTAATGTTATAAATGTGAAAGCTTGTGTGTATGTATGTTTGTTACCTCTTCACACCTATACAGCTGTACGGATTTGGATGAAATTTGGTTGATAGATAGATTAAGACCTGGATTAACATATAGGCTACTTTATTTGCTGAACCGATTTTGATGATATTTACCACGCGAACGAAGTCGCGGGTTACAGCTAGTTATATACTATATTTATTATTGTATTATATCACTAGCTTTCCGCCCGCGACTTAGTCCGCGTGGAAGATTATAACAAAATCGCTTCAGCAAAAAAAAATAGCCTATATGTTCATCCAGTTCCTAATCTGTCTACCCACCAAATTTCATCCAATTCCGTCTAGCCGTATAGGCGTGAAGAGGACACAAACATACATACACACACAAAAACCTTCGCATTTATAATATTAGTTGGGATATTGACGACCTGTTTGGTGTAGTGGTTAGCAACTCTGACCACTATACCAAAAGGTTGCGGGTTCGAATCCCGCTAGGGGCATATGTTTGTGTGATGAATACGGACATGTGTACCCGAGTTATGGATGTTTTCATTTATAATAAGTATTTATTTACAAAAAAAAGGTATTTATGTAGTATATCAACCATCTGGTATCCACGACACAAGCCTATAGTTGCTTACTGTGGAACTAGATGGCGCTGTGTGTATGTCTAAGGATATTTATTTATTTATTTATTATTATTTATTTATTTATATAAATTTTTATATTAGATTTGTGACGAAGCGCGCTCCACCCGGACCGCATCTTCATCCCACGGGAAAAGCGGTCGGCAAGATCAAGGAAGAATCGCTTCGTACTTAGGCGCGCCCCCCACCTCGAACCGCAGAGCCGCATCGTATGACTAGTGACGTCGGCGCGTACCCCCCACCTCATACCTCATACCTCGTACCTCCGCGTTTGATATAAAAGCTGGGCTGCCATCCGCTCACGGCACTCGTGTTAGCGCTCTCGATTGGGAAGGTTGACACGAGTGCCCAAACTCCTCCTTGGCGATACCTGGGCGAATATCCAGGTCGCGAAGGCTTCCTCACCCCTCCGATCACCCCTTGGCGTTACCTGGGCGTATATCCAGGACGCGAAGGATCCGTACCTCCGAACCCCCCTTGGCGTCACCTGGGCGTATATCCAGGACGCGAAGGCTCCGAACCCCTCTTGGCGTTCCCTGGGCGTATATCCAGGACGCGAAGGCCCCGTAACCCCCTTGGCGCTACCTGGGCGGATTTCCAGGGCGCGAAGGATTCCCGACTACCCCTAGGCGATACCTGGGCGGATTTCCAGGGCGTGTAGGTTTCCCGCCGTAGATATCTGACCCATAACCCCGCGCCCCCAGCTTAGCGTAGACCCTAGCGTACGTTGCGTAAACGATATTTAGATTTAGCGTCTACCCTCCGTTCTAATTGCGTAGTAATTAATCCGTCTTTAACCTGCCATTGTGCGTGTGCGATAAGTGCAAGACCTAAGTACACAATATTGGTAACTGATAATAAACCTAGCTTTGTGTGTCATACGTAGTGTGTTTCTATTGGCCAGATCCCTCTAGACATTCACCTACCAGTAGGATACTCACCCTCTTCAGCACCTTCAGTGCAAGAGGACGTCTCTCTCGTGCTCACGCAGGGCCTTGGTCACTACCACGACCAAAACCCTACGTTTCACTGGCGCCCAACGTAAAACAACCCAGAAACGCGGAACGCCCATTGAAACACTACGTTTCACTGGCGCCCAACGTAAAACAACCCAGAAACGCGGAACGCCCATTGAAACCCTACGTTTCACTGGCGCCCAACGTAAAACAACCCAGAAACGCGGAACGCCCATTGAAACACTACGTTTCACTGGCATCCAACGTTATAAAAACACACAAGCGCGGAACGCCCAGCAAAACCCTACAGTTCACCGGCGTCCGAGGTTACAATCAACCACAATCGCTACGCGCCCATTGAAACCTTACGGTTCACTGGCACGTAACGAAAAGAACAGCCGCTACACATCCATTGAATACCGACCGTTCACGGGTGTCCAAGCAGCTAGAAAGTTCAATAAGCTAAGAGACTGCATTTAAACATAAGCCATAATCCGCAACCCTAACCGTCCGCTTAACCCACAGAGCTCAGCCCGATACAGATGTCGTGGATATACGAGAAGAAAAAGCCGGAACTGATTGAAGAATCCGAAAAAAGAAACCTGCCAACCGAAGGTTTGACCGTCGAGCAACTAAGGAAGAACCTAGCCGAGTACGTAAGAAAACCAGATACAGGGGAAGAATTCTCCGACGCCGAGGAACCGAGTTCGAAACCAAACGTCACAGGTATTGTAAGCACCGTAAGTAACATGTCAAACGAACCGTCCACCCGGGATATAATCAACATAATCAGCAACTGTAACATTACGTTTAACACGTACAATGAGGCAGTGGAATTTATGGAAACCTTAGACGAACTGGTACATGCCAATGACCTGAAACCAGACAAACTTCTACAGCTTTTACCAAGATTCTTCCGAGGTAAAGCATTATTATGGTACAGAAATAACTATACAGCATGGCAGACGTGGGACGACTTCGTCTCAGATTTTAAGTTATATTATTTCCCAATAAATTATGAAGAAAAACTGCTAGAAAGAATAATCGCCAAAAAACAGCATTACAAGCAATCTTTTGTAGAATTCGTGAACGAGATACAAACGCTAATGCGCCGCCATGGTAAGCTAAAGGAGACCGAGAAACTCAACCGAATATCCGAAAATATGGACGCGAGATATAAATACTACATCAAACGACAGGAGTTCAACACACTCAGAGAACTGATACAACTAACAAGCGAGTATGAAAATATATCCAAGCAACGATACCAACAACAAAATCAAGAAAAAGTCAAACCAGAAGCACGTACGAGTAACCAAGCCCGATCAGACCGAAACAAAGACACACGCCAACCAGCAGACAGGTCAGATAATGCAAAGTATATTAGAAACTACGATCAGTCAAACTGCTGTTGGAATTGCGGATGCCTAGGACACTCATCGAAAGAGTGCAGAAATAGAAAGGTAATCTTCTGTAGCAAATGCGGGAGAATTGGTGTACTTAGCAAAAATTGTTGTAGACCGACTACATCAGATGGCAAGCCGCAGAAGGCATACACAATAGAACAACAAACATCCAGAGATAATAGGATTTTTACCAAAGTATTAATCATGGGAAAACCATACCACGCGCTATTAGACACAGGTTCTACGTGTTCATACATCACCGAAGACATCTTCAACACACATAAAGTAGACCTGCGAGAAGGACAGCGGGAAAAACAACTACAAACCGTAACAATGGCGAACGGAACAAAAGGGGTCGTCACAGACAAAGCGACAATGCAAGTAAAGATATACGACAAAAACATACAACACGAAATGCACGTGATGCCCGGGATACCACACGTAATTATAGGCATGGACATATTGAAAAGATTAGAAGGAATGAGTATCATTAGCTTACTGAGACCAACGCCCACAGAAGAAAACAAGGAAGAGATCGAGGAAAAACCCGAACAAGTACAACCCGAGACAGTATCAACAGAAGGTCAAGAAGAACTACAACTCTTCATCCAAAAACAATTTGAAATGTGCGAACGAACGCCAAAAGGAAACTCATGGCTAGAACACAGAATCAAGCTAAAACATACAGAACCAATCAAACAAAAATACTACCCACGAAACCCGAAACTACACGAAGAAATAGACAAACACGTAGACAAAATGCTGCAGGAGGGAATCATAGAAAAATCTAGTAGTCCTTACAGTTCCCCAATAGTACTAGTGAAAAAGGACAACGGAGAGTACAGATTTTGCATCGATTTCAGAAAGATTAATGAGATATCCGAAAAAGACGCATATCCGTTACCACAGATAGACGATACCCTAGAGAAATTAAGAAACGCCAGTTTCTTCTCAAAGTTGGACCTCAAAAATGGGTATTGGAATGTAAAACTACACGAGAGCAGCAAACCCGCTACCGCTTTCACAGTTCCAGGTCGTGGACTGTACCAATTTAAAGTAATGCCGTTTGGGCTACATTCGAGCGGAGCGACGTTCCAAAGACTATTAGATATGGTAATAGGACCAGAGATGGAGCCAAACGCCTATGTGTATTTAGACGACATAATAGTATGCAGCCGAAACTTCAAGGACCACCTGAAACACTTGGAAGAAATTTTCAAGAGGATAAGAGAAGCTGGATTACAGATAAATAGGAAAAAATGCGAATTTTGTAAACCAGAAATAGAATACCTCGGTCACATAGTAACAAGAGACGGTATTAAAATGAACAGAGACAAAATAGCCGCAATAATAGAACTGAAACCACCAAACACCATAAAAGGAGTCAGAAGATTAATAGGGATGACCTCGTGGTACAGAAAGTTCATACCTAAATACGCCGAAATCACAGCCCCTATAGTCGAGCTACTCAAAAAAGACAAGCAATTTAAATGGGGCCAACAACAAGAAAAAGCGTTCAACAATATAAAAGATATCCTCACAAAGAACCCAATACTAGTCAGAGCGGATTTTACAAAGAAATTCATTTTACAAACAGACGCGAGCGACACAGGTTTAGGATCGGTACTCATACAAGAACATAAGGGCATCGAAAAGCCGGTGATGTACGCGAGCAGATCACTGACGGCAGCGGAAACCCGATATACAACAACAGAAAAAGAATGCTTAGCAGTTGTTTGGGGAATACGGAAAATGAGAGCTTTCCTCGAAGGATACTACTTCACAGTGATTACCGACCACCAAGCACTAAGGTGGCTGAACAATATAAAAAGCCCGTCAGGGAGAATAGCGCGGTGGGCGTTAGAACTCCAGCAATATGATTTCGACATCGTTTATAAAAGCGGGAAACAAAACGTGATCGCCGACGAGCTGTCAAGAAACCCAATTTGCGCCATGTCCACGCAAAAAGAGGAATGGTACGAGAAAAAAACCGAAGAGGTAAAATGTAATCCACACAATTACCCAGAGTACCGGATTAGGAACGGGAGACTATACAAAAAAATCATAAACCCATCATACGGAACCCGGATAGACCCGGAAACGGAATGGAAGTTGTGCATCTCGAACGAAGAAAAACAACAAATTCTACAGGAAAACCACGACGCCCCGAATGCAGGCCATATGGGAACAACAAAAACACTGTCTCGAATCGCGCAAAGATATTACTGGCCGGGAATGTTTAGAGACGTGGCCACATACGTAAAACAATGCATGGCGTGCCAGACGCATAAACCAACACAAGAAAAGAGACCAGGACTAATGCATATTAAAAATGCAAAAGAACCGTGGGAAATTATAACGACGGACCTCATAGGTCCGTTACCAAGATCATCTAAAGGATATAATTGGATAATAGTATTCCACGATAAATTCACAAAGTGGACAGAAATTAAACCTTTAAGAACAGCGACCTCAAACACAATAATAAAGGCCATGAAGGAATGCATAATAATGAAGTATGGATGCCCCAAAATACTATTAAGCGACAATGGCAGACAATATACGAGTAGAGCATTCGAGGCTGAACTGGAAAAATACGGCATTGAGCACAGGCTGACAGCCCCATACACCCCACAAAGTAATCCCACCGAAAGAGTAAACCGGACACTCGAAACAATGATATCCACATTTATCACAAATAACCACAAGAGATGGGATGAGTACCTACCCGAATTTAACTTCGCATTAAATACCTCGAAACACGAATCAACAAGATATACACCAGCTTTTCTACTATTCGGCAAAGAATTGAGAATACCGGGCGATAAAAACCAATTTCCGACACCCTCCCTAAAAGAAAAACAAAAAATTAACGAAATATATGAAATCGTCAAGAGAAATCAACAGTCCGCATCCACCAGTCAAAAACAACATTACGATAAGAATAAAAGAGAATGGAGGCCAGACGTGGACAGTTTGGTACTCAAAAGAGAATACCCTTTATCCGACGCAAATAAAAGTTTCTGCGCAAAATTAGCACCTAAATACTCCGGCCCATACAAAATAATAGGCAGGAAGTCACCGGTAATATTTATATTACAAAGTACGGAACCCCCCCGGAAAACATACACCGTACATATAAAAGACATCAAAAAATATAATTAACGACAGGACGCCGTGAGGGACCTACACAAGATACGCCGATAAACCAATCTTTAAGATATACTACAAAATGTAGGTACCTACACGCCGTTACATAAAAAAAAAAAAAAAAGAAAAAAAAACATGAGGAATGACCCGGACTAAGCTTAATAACCACTAGTAAACACCTTTCACGTTAACACGAAAGGAAAACGCATAATGTATAACATCACTACCGTTAAAAATATTTTATACCGAAGCAGTAACAAATACATTCCTAGTTATTTAATTGTGAGATTTAGGACAGAAAAGTCATCAATCCACAGTAGATAGGCAGAATTAGCTAATCTCAGGAAACATTTAAAGTTCAAATTGACCATTTAGAATATATATATACATATAGATGTATTTTTTTCCGTGTAAATAATACCGAGCATACTGTAAGAATAAACAGAATGCTACCTATATTATTATAATATATAATTAGTAGATATATTGTAGTATGAATAATGAGAACGGAGGGATAACGATTACCGAATATTGAAAGAAAATTAAGAATAATAGAATAAGTCACTCAAAAATCTTCTCAAAATACCGAGATTCCAGAACCGACACAATCGGTTCAAAAACCACCGACATCTACCGAGTAGGCATGCATAAGCAATATTTCGCGTAAATATTCGACTCATATGCAGGAGTACCTACCTACAGGCCTATGGCACAGTAGGCAGGCAGATGTAAACAGGTCCGTCCGTCCCGACATTCGAACGCGAGACCGACCGACTACGATTACGTACACCGGACCCAACTAGTAAATAAAGAACATAAGTACGTATAAATCGCCAGCCGCCGTGAACGGCGGCGCACATATTAGTTCGGATGACCGTAGGTATGCACAGTAATCACTAAGAGTATAATAACATAGATTCGACAACTCGTAAGTTAGACATTACTCGAATATGTAAGTACCTAAAATTATCTTTTTACAAAGTGAAATTTAACCTGAGCGATCGATAATTGTAACTGGTTAAGTTCAACAATTACTTCGATATGATTGTATACGTTGCACTACCTACACATGGTCAAGGTAATGCATAACGAAACTAGTATATTTAAGCCTACCTACGAATCTCAATATATCACGACATACATAAAAGGGCATTATACTTGTTATAGTAAGTTATCGTAATTAAAGAAAATAAATAGGAACGAAAGTACCAGAGACGTACTCAAGGGACCGGACTCGAGAATAAGGAATCTCCCCGGTTACAAATAGTATAATCCCACAATGTTAACCGAATAAAATAAGTTAGTTCGATATTCCGCACACCACTACATGGATAAACGCCTTATATAAAGTATAGCAAGATAAGAGAACGTTGTAACAAGCAGAAATTAGATAGAAATTTCCGAGTATAAGTACAGTAAACGGAACAGAAATTACACGTTCTGTTATTCAGAATAGGGAACCGAAACATAGGATTACACAACAGCCGCACGACAGGTACCGAGTAACGTTTGTTTTTATTCTGTATCACAGGTAAACTGGTGATTTTTCCTGCGGAAAAATCTTCAGAGGAGAGAGGGGAATGTGACGAAGCGCGCTCCACCCGGACCGCATCTTCATCCCACGGGAAAAGCGGTCGGCAAGATCAAGGAAGAATCGCTTCGTACTTAGGCGCGCCCCCCACCTCGAACCGCAGAGCCGCATCGTATGACTAGTGACGTCGGCGCGTACCCCCCACCTCATACCTCATACCTCGTACCTCCGCGTTTGATATAAAAGCTGGGCTGCCATCCGCTCACGGCACTCGTGTTAGCGCTCTCGATTGGGAAGGTTGACACGAGTGCCCAAACTCCTCCTTGGCGATACCTGGGCGAATATCCAGGTCGCGAAGGCTTCCTCACCCCTCCGATCACCCCTTGGCGTTACCTGGGCGTATATCCAGGACGCGAAGGATCCGTACCTCCGAACCCCCCTTGGCGTCACCTGGGCGTATATCCAGGACGCGAAGGCTCCGAACCCCTCTTGGCGTTCCCTGGGCGTATATCCAGGACGCGAAGGCCCCGTAACCCCCTTGGCGCTACCTGGGCGGATTTCCAGGGCGCGAAGGATTCCCGACTACCCCTAGGCGATACCTGGGCGGATTTCCAGGGCGTGTAGGTTTCCCGCCGTAGATATCTGACCCATAACCCCGCGCCCCCAGCTTAGCGTAGACCCTAGCGTACGTTGCGTAAACGATATTTAGATTTAGCGTCTACCCTCCGTTCTAATTGCGTAGTAATTAATCCGTCTTTAACCTGCCATTGTGCGTGTGCGATAAGTGCAAGACCTAAGTACACAATATTGGTAACTGATAATAAACCTAGCTTTGTGTGTCATACGTAGTGTGTTTCTATTGGCCAGATCCCTCTAGACATTCACCTACCAGTAGGATACTCACCCTCTTCAGCACCTTCAGTGCAAGAGGACGTCTCTCTCGTGCTCACGCAGGGCCTTGGTCACTACCACGACCAAAACCCTACGTTTCAGATTAGCTGTTCATTCATTCACGATTCAGTCAATCATAAAAAAAAAACTAATTAAATCATTATAGTGATCTAGCCTTAGATTAATGATTGGTCTCCGCGCCGCTACGACTAGATACCGTCGGCGTACTCGGAAAATGCGGCAACAAATACTACGCCGTATTCGGCGTACCCGCGCAGTCACGCCACAAGTTCAAATTTCAAATTTTGGTTTAAGACTGAAGCAAAATGCCGGTTTGCGTAGTCAAACTATGTAATAACAATACTACAAAAAACAAGAAAGATACTGGCATCACATACCATCAGTAAGTACTGTATAAATGTACACACTACAATATTGAGTTGCCGCATTCAGGAACCTGTTTTTTCTTCATAGTGCGGTATCTAGTCGTAGCGGCGCGGAGACCAATCATTAATCTAAGGATCTAGCTAATTTCAAGAGTGCCTATTTACTCTTTGTATCTATCTATACGGTACACAAAGTGAATGCGATGCGACAACAACGTTTACAAATTTCCTAACACTATTGGGGGAGTTCCCATTTTAACACAGTAGGTATGTAATATTTTTAGGCCCGTATATTCAGTGTGCGAAGTGTAAGTTTTGTCTCGTTTTTAACTTTACCATCGGTTCACTCCGCAGTTTAGGTATGAAGCTACTAGTACAACGGGCGGCCCGCTTGCCTGGGTAATTCAGTGGGGCTGCCGCGCGCCGGCTGAGTTGCGCTTGCGTGTTTATTTCGTTCACTCACGCACGCGCCGCCGCCCGCGTCGTCGTCCGTTTGTCGCTGAGTTAATATATTTACATTTTAATTAAAACGAAAGCACACCAATATTGCATTGTATTCGGCTGCTTAAATAACAAATAATAGGTACTTTACAGATGGTAAGAAATGTATGTATTTCTTATTATAACACTACATTAAAGCTAAACAATTTACAATAGATAGATACCTAAATGATTTTCTTAATATTATCATTCTAATTTATTTTACTTTGCTTGTACCACAGGCTTGTACAACTATTATATTATTTATTCGGTGCTGTTACGTAGTAACTAGTATCTAATCTGTGGTAGTAGGTTATTAGTTTAGGCACTAGGGAGGAACATCAAAACTACATAACATACCTACATACGTAGACTGCTAAAATCATAACCCTTCCTTTTGGTAGTACCGAAAAAGAGACAACCCTACTGTTACACGTGCCGCGTCATAAGAGATAGATTTACGCGATAGAAAGGGACGGACAATGTAGGTGTTTAAAAATTTTATTTGGTAGCGCTGTGCGAACTGAATTGCACTATATTGCGTAGCGCAAGAGTCGCCATTTCTTTAAATGTCTTTGCGGAGTGATGCTTCTGTACGTTAGTACTATTACCTATTCTGTGCCATCGCGTTCGCGTTTACGAAAAAAGTGCCTATGAAAAAAATCGTTTTGCAAACTATCCGCTAGAGGCGCTGCACATTTGTCCATACAAATCTTCACGTAAACGTGAACGCGGTAGTTAAAGTTAAGTCGAAACAAAACTTACACTCCGCCCTCAGGATGTTATGAGCATAGTTAGAAAGAGATGCCGCTATATAAGTTACTCCCACAGCTCGGTTTGATGTCCGCCTGGCTAGCTACCACCATCTTATCTAAATCTGCCAAGCAGCAAAGTTAATAGCGTTGTTGTGTTCCGGTTGTCAGAGATAAGATAGCCAGTAACCTAAATGTATCAAATAAATATTTTGTATTATCTTTATTGTACACAAAATTGTTACAGAGATATGCATTGTATATTAAATGTGCAAAGGCGAGCTTAACTCCATAGAGTTTTCTACCAGTAAACCTTAGAGATACATAGTGTTTATTAGATTGGGCAGAAAATAGTGTACACAACATTTGAAAATTTATGTACTTATATGTATACAGTTCTCGAGGCGTAAGCTCAGCTTTGCATTTGTGTGAGTGACGTCAAGCTGCTAGCGGTACAAGAGGTGAAGTGCGGCATGTGCGCGGCAGGGAAGCGACGCGCAGCGGACACGCCGCGCCTCAGGCCGCGTTTAAACAATGCGCGGGACGCGCTGCGCCACAAGCCGTATCTCTATCTGTGTGCACTCACACAAATGCAAAGCTGATCTTACGCCTCGAGAACTGTATGTGATATTTATTTATTTATATTATTTATAGTTTACTAATAATCACGTGTAATTTTATAACTAAGTGTATTTCTGTATTCTAGTAGTGTATGTATGTAAATAACATATTATATTATATTATATACCTATATGTATAGTATATTTTGTCCTTCCATAACTGCACTTTTTGTTCACCGTTCCGCACAATGCTCTAACCCCACTGAGGTTGGCTGGAAGAGATCTCTATTAGAGATAAGCTCACCTTTGTACAATATTATAAATTATAAATGTACAATGTACAAGTACAATGTTATAAAAAATAATATATTTTGAGATAATACTTAATACTAAAACATAATAATGCAGGTTCCAGCTCAGCATAATGCTGTGGCATGAACCACATAGTAATATGAGTATATAAATCCTGTAGCACAGCGCTGCTTTTCAGCTGGCACCTTTGTGGGATGTTAGGCGCTCATAGAATAATTAAAAAAAAAACAAATACATTAAAATAATCTACTCCACATATTGTAGATAATTAACATATTCCAGAAAACATATTTAGGAAGAAGTCGATGTTACCAGTCGATGGCAACAACATCAAATTTTTGTGGTCCCAGAACACGGCCAAGGCGGCTACGCGTCTGGCGTTTTCTGAGGCATCGCAGAGATTATAATATGTGAACTTACTTACCTTCGTGGTTGCATATTACACTTCAAGACGTATAACTCAGTATGTATATCAAATAGTACTAATTTATGATCCAACTAAATTATCCGTGAATAGATAAAGATGAGATAATAAAAAGATAACAGCAGAATATTATAAAGTCAAAAGATCTACAATGATGATACAATTTTCGTTGTCCTGATTTGGAATAACAAATAAATAATTAAATAAATTATGGGGGAGGTCAATGGTCTGCAGTGGACGTCCTCTGCCTGAGAGGTCGATGATGAAATAAACTATGGGAGCCTGGTCATCGGACACGCAGAAGTTCCTCCATGATTCTTGGTACTGGCCTCTGTGATCTTCGGGCTGACGCATACGCCACTCAATATCTTAGGCCCGTATTAATAAACCGTTCTCAAGATTGAGAACAGTCTTGTGACCGGTCTCAAGTAAACGTGTTGATTAATAAACCTAACTTGAGACCTGAAAAGCACGTGCATACTCAAGCAGTACTCACTTGAGAGGTGCGCATATTAATAAACGAAACTCAAGACTATCATTCATTCGCCGCTGAGGCGAATACTTGAGAAGTGATCTCAGCTGAGTAGACCTCAAGATTGGTTTATAAATTAGCATGGAGCTTGAGATATCGTCAACTGCTTAAAACTCATCTCAGTTGATACAGCCTCAAGACTTGTATTGAGATTGACTTATTATTACGGGCTTTAATCTAGTTGTTTAGATAGATAGATAGATAGATAGATAGATAAAAAGTTTTTAGCGAGGCAACGCAGCCAGTGTGTTAGGCCTTTATCCTAAGCGGCGTTTCGATGACGTTTCCGTGCTTTAGTTTTAATCGCCTCCGTGGCCCGATGTAAACAACATTATGATTTACGAATCAGAGGTCGCGGATTTGATCCCCAGCAGGGTACATGTTTAGTACTCGGTTTGGTTGGTGGTAGGGCATTTTAAATGTCCGCCTGGCTAGCTACCACCATATAATCTAGGTCTGCCGCGTCACAGCAATGTTAATAGCATTGTTGTTGCGGTTGTCAGAGAATAATAAGATATCAATTTGAAATAAATGTTAAAACTCAATTTGTACGTTACTCCAGCCGGAACTGTTTTTATCAAAAATTAAAACACCATATCAAATAATTAAATACCAAATTTTAAAATCCGCTTAGGTACCAATTACAGAAGCTGTATATCTAATTATCTGTTGCACTTAGATGACGATTTTCGACATTTTCTGGCTGGGGTAACGCACACGATTATAAACCTCCCTCAAAGAATGCCAGAGATCGGTTGGAAGTGCTGCATCCAGCATTTTCCCGGTCGCCTGTCCATCTTATGAGTGGACGTCCTACGCTGTGCATGCTGGTGCGTGGTCTCTCGTGAACTTTAATGCTCCACAGGCCATCAGTACTTTAAGCTATGTGAGCTGCTCACTGTCACCTTACTATCACTACTAAGGATGTTAGAAATAATGGACAAGATTTCAATAAATGTTTATTTATTAATCATACAAATTACATGTAAAATATAAGTATATTTCTACGAAACTTTTAGTGAACTAATTAAAATTAAATCGGATCCCAAAAAGGAGGAAGTGGAGTCCCAAGAAGACTAAGCCCGTATTAATAAACCAATCTCAATACAAATCTTGAGGCTGTATCAACCGAGATGCGTCTTAAGCTCAAGCTCCGCGCTAATTTATAAACCAATCTTGAGGTCTACTCAGCTGAGATCACTTCTCAAGTATTCGCCTCAGCGGCGAATGAATGATAGTCTTGAGTTTCGTTTATTAATACGCGCACCTCTCAAGTGAGTACTACTTGAGTATGCACGTGCTTTCCAGGTCTCAAGTTAGGTTTATTAATCAACACGTTTACTTGAGACCGGTCACAAGACTGTTCTCATCTTGAGAATGGTTTATTAATACGTGCCTTACTGTGGAACCACGGAGGGCTGCGAGTATATACCGGATGAGTTTTTTTACCGTAAGAAAAAAAATAGGGCAAATTAGGTAAGTGAAATAGAAGGTATTGGCATACGTTATTATTATTATTAGGAGCCCATACTGTCCCACTGCTGGGCAAAGGCCTCCCTCCTCTCTCTCCACGGCTCTCTATTGCAGGCCTCCTCCGACCAGTTGGTTAGGAACTTATCCAACTCATCCCGCCATCTCCTTTTCGGTCTGCCGCGACGCCTTCTTTCTAATAGTGGGCTCCAGGTGGTGGCGATTTTGGCCCACATGTTGTCTGGCATGCGACAAACATGGCCCGCCCAGTCCCACTTCAGCTTGGCGGCCGTTGTTGCTATGTCAGCAACACGGGTCTTAGAGCGAAGTGTAGTGTTTCGGACGCGATCGGTCAGTTTAACATTTAGTACACTGCGCTCCATGGTTCGTTGGCAAACCTTGAGGCTGGACCTTTGGGCTTCTGTCAAAGACCAAGTCTGAGCGCCATAGGTGAGGATCGGGAGAATGCACACATCCATGAGTTTGCGCTTTAGTGACAGTGGAAGGTCGCCCTTCATGTGTGTGGCATACGTATTTTAATTTTTTTTCAAACCATCATCGAATAAAGCCTTAATTGTGTTAGTCGACGGTCGCGGCTGTCCTTTGTTCCCAGTAGTTCTGTTGGATAGTTCTGTTAGCCGAACTAATGGGATTTTTTTGTCCCACTAGTTCTAGTGAATAACATGTCAACCTAACACGAAGGGTATGGCGGAAGCGAGCCTAACCTATCCATGTCGGGGTGCCAAAAACTCCCGTGCTCGCTTCGCTCGCACTCGAATTAGAACTCGACAGAACTACTGGGAATCCCTAGTACCATTTGTTCTGTTGATAGAACTAGTGAGACAAAAATTCCCATTAGTTCGGCCAACAGAACTGTCCAACAGAACTACTGGGAACATAAGGCGGCTGTAGCCTATTCCCCATAATTACACCATTAAAATAATTAAATAAAGAAAACTTGGAGAAAATATGAGTTCTAAATAAATTTCGCACTATAGTAACCTTACGAAATGCACCAGTCGCCTATCAATTACTGACCGGAGCGTGTGTTTTTGAAAGAAAAAAAAACTACCTATGCCAATAACTTCTATTTCACTTACCTAATATGCGCTATTTTTCCCTTACGGTAAAAAAACTCATCCAGTATAATGATATTTCACCATCAACAGCCTTGTAAGCCTTGTGTACATCCGCCCTGTTGGAGCACAACCTCCTCTCACTGGGGCACGGTATGAGCCATAATCTTCTTCTTCTTCTTCTTATTTTTGAGGATGGCAACCAGTCAACCTCATTGTCGAGGGACATTACTGCCAGTTTCGAGTGAAAATTTTTATTTATCTTATTTCTTCAGTTTATAGGTCAGTCTCAATCAAAACAAGTAATTCGTCGTATACAGAGTCTAGTCACGGTCAAGTCATTCTTCAGTAAAGTGGCAGAATGCTTTACAAAAGATTTTGGCGGCTTCTTGTGGGAACCCGAAAGCTCCGTTACGCACTTTAATTTACACTTCCCTTCACCTGTACACCAACACTAACGTTTGCTGCACAATATTCTGCCATTATTAAGCTTCAAAAGTTAGAATGGACAAATTTTAAGACCTATAAAGAAAAATGCTACTTCACTCGCCGAGTTCCCGCCAAAAAGCCGAGCCATAATCCACCCCGCGGATTTGTCAGGCTTAGTGGCCATCTCATGAATCCTAATTTTAAAACATTAACATTTGTTCATTCGCTGGCAACTTTTCAAAACTCAATCTCTAATGTGCGTAGTTCCGTTATTATGGTTCTGGTGAACCCCAGATTCACAGCGAGGTTCATGACTCTCAGTGTTTTTAAGCAGCTCTTGTAGGTCACCGACTTGGCTTAACGACTGTCTTTAATTGAAAACAACTGGTACCGACTGTTTAACGTGCCCTCCGAAGTACGAAAATACTCGTATTAAAATGCAATTAGCAAAACGAATAGCAAATGTGTCTCGCCAAAGATATTTATTTAAAGATATTTTTCTTAGCTAATTTAAACTCTTAATTAAAGTATAAAAATACAGTGGCACATTTATGGCACACATTGGATACTAGCACCCTGCTCACACTTCAGATGTTTGATAAAAATAAATGAGCGGTATATTCACATAATTCAATTCTATATTAAGAGGGTTTATCCCGCAGGTATTCTATACAAACTTGCAAGTTCAAACTCGAAATGAATAAACCTTCTTTTTTTTATATAATTGAATTAATTCGCGTCTGACCACAATCTCACCTGATGGAAAGTGACGAAGTGGTAAAGATGAAGCACGCGATCCCAGCAAATGCCTATTCACTCTGCCCTTGAAGATCCCAAGGTTGTAGGATTCAGGAAAGACTGACGCCGGAAGGGAGTTCATGCCTTGGCTGTTCGGATGATGAACGAAGAATCGAACTCTTAGTGCGAATGTTCGGTATATTAACTATATACGGGTGGAATCCCTATAACTCATAAACTAACCTAACCGATTTTAATGAAACGCTATAAGCTTAAAGCACGTACCTACATTCTACCATAGAGGAATAACAGATTCTACATAGATATAAAAGTAAATAGAGATTATTTTCGTAAAACAGTAGAATTACTAAAAAAATTGCAATATATTCTTTTAAATTCGATATTTTGAAAATGTTTTCTATTAACTTTTTAGATCTGTGTTTCCTGCTTATACGTATAAAATTTCATTAGAATCGGTCGATTAATTTAAAATGGACTCGAATGTTTGTATGGAATGCCGTGTGGCCTCCCTCTTGAGCCATCTTAACATACTTAAAAAAAAACTTTTAATTATCTTTTAACTCACTTATGATTATTACATATTATTGTGTACAAAGACGAATAATATAAAGTCCATCAAGGATTTGCAGAGGCAATATTCTGGCTCTACCTTCAGACCCTCGGCATCATGTAAATTGAAAGTGCTCATGTCAACAAGACAAACTAGCCCAAATTCGATTACCTTGCAATTTAGATAGATAGATAAAGCATTTATTTACGCCACTGCGTTCACACAACTACACAATTTTTAAATTACAAAGAAATATACATACAAATAAAAGTAAAGAATAGAAAATACAAAGAGCGAGTGTGTGCCGCAGTAGCACAAATGGGTTATAACTCAGTGTGGCACATCACTCAAAGAGCGAAACACTGGTTTTCAGTTACAACCCCTACAAGTACGAGTGCATAAAAGTACGCGCATGTTCCCGTCTGCGTGTACATTTGTGGTCAATCGTGAGTGAAAAGTGTCGGTTGTTGATACAGCTAGTGTTGAGTAGTAATTATGATAACAAGTTAAATGAATGATAATGATGTGACAAAAGGAAAAAGAGAAGTGCATAGAAAGTTCCACTAAAGGTAACGCTTTGGAATTCCAATTTTTTGTTTTTCCAACCTTTAGACGCACACGGACACCGATCGGTGCCAAAAAATTTTTATACCGTCAACACTTGCGGACACCGATCGGTGACAATGGACACTCGATTTTCAACTCTCAATTGTTATGATTATAGGGTTCCAATTCCTTTGGACTGTGTTTGTACTTGTTCTCTATTAAATTCCGCATCCAATAATGTGCGCCATGTTATGTTAGCTATGATATTTAAGCTAGCTGTATTTCCGAAGAGAATTTTTTTCTTTTTGACTAGGAGTATGGGCATAGAATTCCAACTACTTTTTTTTATTAGAACGGGCTTAGAAACCTACCATAGAGCACCCGATTCTCATAACAATTTATTTAATTAACAAGCTTAATGATCCATCTAATCTAAATTTGCTATCACAGAGTTCCAGTCAATACATCCCTGCTCCATCATCAGATCAGCTGTATCATAACATAACATTGTCACCGAACTTACATTATGCCAAATTTCTTTTTAATCAGATACCAGCAAGTTGTAGAAAATATACACAATGTAAATTAAATAAAAGCTTTTAAATAAAATTATATACACCCGATAGATAGCAACAGCTACACGCTCAAAAGTCAAATATGTAAATGTCATTTGGCACTGTCAACTAAAATGTTACTTAAAAGAACTTAAAAAATATCAATGAAAACTATGTTTATACACCTTTAAAAATGCAAGATTCAATCTTAATGCACTAAAATCTTAAAAAGACATTAAAAAAACTGACTACAGTTATTAACCTATGAAAAATCAAAAACATGACGAATGTTTTATGGTGTTCTAACACCTAACATGTTATTCTAACCAAATATGGGCGTGGCCTGTTTCATTAACCAAAACAAGCGAACATGTTATCCGAGGTGGACTGCAATGTCTTGCTAACATGTTCAGCAAACATGTTTTTTTACTTGTGTTGTTATTTTTTGAAGCAGAAGACCCGGCTTTGGTCTTATATCTTGTCCGGCCACATTTCATTGCGTCCAGCGCATTCGCATTTTGTTAGGATTGCTATTTTCTTACTTGAATGAAAAATTATTAAACAAGTTGACCTTTAACGCAGGTTTCTGCCAAAGCAAAAAATGTAGTAGTCTGATATCCATAATACAAACCTAGTTGCTTAGTGTGGAACTAGATGGCGCTGTGTGTATGCGCAAAGATATTATTTATTTATTTATTATTTATTTACCGGTATTTTCGAAACTGTAATCGATTCGTTAAATACAAAATTAATTTTGCTTTACGCCACGCAACAGTAGTGCATTAAGCTCCTTTGCCATGGTTGTCTTGCAGAGATCTCTTTAAGCGATAAGACCACCGTTATACACACGTACCTACCGTACATGTAACACACGAGAATTGCGCAACAATTGTATGCAAAAGTCTGTTATTTTTACACGATACGCGTGCCGATGGGTGTCTAGTTGTTTTTCGACATATAAATATAGCTGTTCAACTAAAAATAACATGTTAGGCTACAATTTTGTATTTCACCACGTATTCTGGATATACCTGAAAACGAAAAAGGTAGTTTAAAAAACTATAAACACACAAGAGTTCCACTATTCGCCGCCTAAAATGTACTGATAGTACACTACAGTTTAAATGAAATGAAACTTGATATGTCTATGTAGTTCGTATGACATTACTATAAATATGGTATCTTAGAGCTGATTTTTTGTTTTTTTTTATGCACGACGAGATCGTACTTGACCTCAATCACACCTGATGTTAAGTGAAGATGAGGTCGAAGGTGGAAGCGTACTGACCCGGAAACCCCAACACATTTGGGGGACTGGGTATCTTACCTCTGACAACCGGAACACAACAATGCTATTAACATTGCTGCTTGGCGGCAGATTTAGATAAGATGGTGGTAGCTAGCCACGCGGACATTTAAAACGCCCTACCACCAACCAAACCGAGTACTAAAACATGTACCACGCTGGGGATCGAACCCGCGACCTCCGAATTGTAAACCCAATGTTGTTTACATTGAGCCACGGAGGCGGTTAAATTGGCATATAGGTGGTTTAATTTCACGCACGCGCAGTACGGAGATTCATATGCGACTGGGGATTCGTTGAGTTCTTATCATGCGAAATTTATTTGGCACTCATATTCTCTCCAATTTTTTTTAGTTATTTAATTTAATGTTGTAATTATGTGAAATAGCTACAAATACCGTCAAATGACACAACGAGTAATTTGTTAACGGTTTCGAAATAAAAAAACATAAAAAAAATTACGCCCCGAATACAGAACCTCCTCCTTTTTTGAAGTCGGTTAATAAACTAACTATGCCAAAAGGGCAGTGAAGAGAGCTATGCTCGGAGTCTCCTTGCGGGATCGAATCAGAAATGAGGAAATCCGCAGGAGAACCAAGGTGACCGATCTTCGGGCTAGAAGAATTGCCAAACTTAATTAGGACCAATGGCCGTTGGGGGGGAAAGGTTCTCGACTGGCGACCACGAAGCGTCCCGAAGACCCCCATGGACCGACGATTTGGTAAAGATTGCGGGAAGCCGCTGGACGCGGGAAGCGTAGGACCCGATCTTTGGGGGAGGCCTTTGTCCAGCAGTGGACGTCTTTCGGCTGATATGATGATGCCAATACCTTATATTAGGTATAATATGCCTGATTTTTACCTTGGGTAAAAAAACTCATCCGCTATATGTATTTATAAAATTTAAATACCTGCTCTCCTTTATAAACGACATATTCATGATATTTGAGTCCGAAGAGACTTGGCTTGCCCACGACAGAGTTGAAGTCTGGAGGAGGATTGGCCCTCTTATCAGCACTTGTCTTCACATCCATCCTGCCAAGAGATACACGGCAGAGCAGGATCCGCCTGGAAAGGAAACGAACACTTTGGTGCAGCAGCTCGGCTTAGCGCTGAGACCTCAAACGCACGTGCTTACTGGAGCAGTACTCACTTGAGAGGTGCGCGTATTGATAAATGAAACTCAAGACTATCATTCATTCGCCGCTGAAGCGAATACTTGAGAAGTGATCTCAGCTGAGTAGACCTCAAGATTGGTTTATAAATTAGCACGGAGCTTGAGATAGCGTCAACTGCTTAAAACGCATCTCGGTTGATACAGCCTCAAGACTTCTATTGCGATTGATTTATTAATACGGGCCTTAGATAAGATGGTGGTAGGTAGCCAGGTGGACATTTAAAATGCCTTACCACCAACCAACCCGAGTGCTAATAATAATAAATAATAAATAAATATCCTTAGACATAAACACAACGCCATCTAGTTCCACAGTAAGCAACTATACGCTTGTGCTGTGGATACCAGATGGTCGATATACTAGATAAATACATTTTTTTTTGTATATAAATACTTATTATAAAATGTAAACATCCATAACTCGGGTACACATGTCCGTATTCATCACACAAACATATGCCTCTAGCGGGATTCGAACCCGCAACCTTTTGGTATAGTGGTCAGAGTTGCTAACCACTACACCACACAGGCCCTCAATTATTATTATTATAAATATAAATGCTAAACATTATGTCCCTCTACGCATTCGTAAACCCTATATTGTTTACATTGAGCCACGGAGGCGGTTGACTTTACACCAAAAAAACATTTTCACGTTTCAACGGCGATGGGCTCAATATCACGTGTACATTTCTGTATATTTTCGCTGGCAGGTTCACCATCCACTGCACCAAACGGTCGTCGTTGTCAATAAGGTTAACATTATGATCATTAAATACTAATGATAATGTAATTATTGTATTATTTATATTTATTCGCTACATTTTTTTTTTACAAAATCTAGGCTTGTGTTATGTATACTAGATGGATGATAAACTACACAAATACTTTTTTTTTGTAAATAAATAGTACATGTATAAATGAAAAACATCCATAACTCGGGAACACATATCATGTCTGTTTTCATCATACAAACATAATATGCCCCTAGCGGGATTCGAACACGCGACCATTTGGTATAGTAGCAGAGTTTCTAACCACCACACCAAACAGGTCGTCCAAAATTGTAAGTAGATTTTAAACAACACTTTCTTTTTTGTGTCATCTAATTGTATTTACCCAAAATCAAACAAACAAATGCTTTCATTTCATTCATGTGGCATGTTTTTACTTGGCATTACTTTTACTAACATAGTTCTTAAGTATACTAACAATAGTTATTTTTCTTCTTCAATTTATTAATGACCACCGCCCTCGATTTAACCCCTTGGTACGACATAACATTTTATTTTTTGTTATTATTATGTATTATTCCATTATTTCCATAGGTATGGCTAAAAAAATAAAGTCTTATGCGAGCAGATTGAAACTTTATGATATGGTTTCTCTAGCAACTCGTAGAGAGTTTATAGATGCGTTATTTGATTTAAAGGTACTAAGACAAAAAATCGACAGTCGCCAATTACTGGCGCTTTTCCACTTCCGTGCCCCTGTCAGAGTTCCTCGTAGTGCTATAACACCGTTATGTCCGCCTCTACGAAAAACTGTCTTGGGTAGTAGTTCACCAATCTCAAGGCTAAGTAAGATATTGAATACATGCAGTGATAAAACGAATGTGCACTTTGATTCCATTGCTAAGTTCTACAGAGCAGCTTTGGATTGTCTAACACATTAGAATCTTAAAATAATTTAAGAAGTTTTTTTTTGTTATATATTATTAGTGTTATATTGTTTGTTATATTTATAACAACTATTGTTAGTGCATGTGGTGGCTACCTGTAAGTGATTGTTACACTTAACTGTATCAGTTTACTTAATGTGTATTAACATGTCCATTGGTAAACTGGAGAATAAAAAATTAAATAAAAATTATTATGTTAAAATCAATCTTGCAGCGGGCTGATGGCCTCGCCTGGGGACTGCAGTTGGTCAATGTCTTGAGACGAACAATTTGTGCTCTGATTAGTCGGTTTACTATTTTAACTTCTTACCTCACGCACTGGAAGCAGTTTCTGTCCCCATGCGAATTACATCCTTTCGATCCGAACACGTATTGGTTGCTCTTCGAAGAGTGCTTGGCGAAGTATATACCGGCGCCGAAAAAACCATCTGCAAATGTTTGCATTTCAACTCATTTACTCAAAGTAGGACGCTGGTATCTCTTTTCGTAAGCCATCACTTATCAGGAAAATAATACTATGTCATCAACAACGATGTACTGTAAATCATCATTAATGAATACTAGAAATAGTAAAGGACCTAATATCGAGCCTTGTGGTACGCTTCTTCTTTTCTTTGTGCTATTAGAATCGTCACCCTTTTCAAGCGATATTTCTGCCAGTGTCGAGTGTGATAATAACTCCAGTTATTAAATCATTCATATTTTTTATCTTGCGTAAGATAACAGTGCCTTAAGTCTATATTGTGAAGATAGGGGTAGGTACCACAAGGTTCTATAGGTCTTTTCGATGTCATTTTTGCCATAATAGCATAGACTTATGACCATAAATCTGCAAACATCAAACCGTTTACCCGTTTTGGGCAAATCCTCTGATAAAAATTATGAAAATCGTGCACCGCGAGCGATCTATAACAATCAGTTAGTTTGTGTGCTTGAACCCAAGACTTAAGTGGTACTTGTTATCGTGCCCTGCCTCTCCAGGTTCTTACACAGAGAAAGACCTTTTTCAAGCAAACCAAAGAGCCATCGACGTTGCTACTTTCTGGGCCAAACTATTTTAGGAAAAAGGTAAAATCTTATTATTTTAAGTGTACTCGTACCTTGTGTATGTACCTACAAAATAAAGCATATTTGATTTGGTTGTCCTGTGATAAATTGCTCATCATCATCATGCTACCACTGCAGTATATCCCACTGTTCTATCATACAAGTCTACGTGACTGTGTTTACTTATATTCATGTATATAAGTAATTGCGTCCTTGGAGGCCGAGCGCTCTTCAATTTTTCTTTAATATATCAAAGCGCTTAGTCAATGTCACTTGTGACCCGCGAACTGGCTGTTTCCTCGCTCAACGCTTAAGTATAATTTATTTAGTAAATATTTACCTTTGTTTGAATGACGCTCGTCGAAACCATTTTGCAAGATGTCATCTATAGCATCTGAGCCATGAAACAGTATCCTTTCGTTAACATAAGTTTTCCTCGATTTCTTCGCCACATCTTTGGCTATCTCGGCCTGCCCATTCCTGTATTTCTTCCATAGGCAACAGTTCTTCACTTTCTTTACCTGAAAACATGTGTCTATTTTCAGCTGACAATCATAAATGGGGAGGATTATCTTTGGGGGAGACCTTTGTCATGTGTGTCGTGGACGTCTTTCGGGTGATAATTCTGAATGCACTTTTTTGTGACTTGAAATCACACCTGATGTTAAATGAAGATGAGGCGGAAGGTGTAAACGTACTGACCCGGAAACCCCATCTTATTTCGGAGACTGGCTATCTTATCTCTGACAACAGGAACACAACAATGTTAGTAACATTGCTGTTTGACGGCAGACTTAGATAAGATAGTTGTCGCTGGACAGGCGGACATTTTAAAATGAATGAAGTCCAGTGTTTAGGCGTGTAGAGGGTGTTTGTTAAAACACACACACAAACTTTCGTATTTAAGGTCTACCAAAATTAACCCGACAAACGTTGCAGAGTGTATGTATAGGATATACCTATTACGAAAAAAATAAAACATGAAACTTTGAGTTGGACATTAATGGCCGCGCGCTCTAAGTACATAAAACGTGCCGCGGTATCTTTGAAGACGCCTCTGACGACCACTCGCCGCTCGCCGCCGCCGGCGCTTGCCCCGGCGCCGCCGCCGCGACGCGCTGTGATTGGTTGCGCCCTGTGCCCCGCCACCCTCCACCCCCTTTGGCGTTTTCCATATCAAATCAATCAATCCATTTTGATTTGATTTTGATTGAATGGGTTTTTTCTCATTGATAAAACAAGGTACAATCGAAATGAAGTTAGTCTGTTAATGTGTATTTTCCATTTGCACTTACATTTAATTTTTTTACTCGGAAACAAATTTTTAAAGCTTTTTTTAATGAATATATTATTTAGAAATGTTTTTGTGAGTTGGACCTTAATGGCCGCGCGCTCTATGTACTTTGCCACAACACACAAACACGTGCCGCGGTATCTTTGAAGACGCCGAAAGGCGACCACTCCCCGCTCGCCGCCTGCGCTTGCCCCGGCGCCGCCGCGACGCGCTGTGATTGGTTGCGCCCGCCGCCCCGCCACCCGCAATCCCCTTTGGCGTCTTCCATATCAATGGAACGTTGCCTGTTTTTTCTCATTGATAAAACAAGGTACAATCGAAATGATTTAAGTCTGTTAATGTGTATTTTCATTTTGCACATTTAATTTTTTTACTCGGAAACGTAATTTTTAAGGCTAGTTTTTTTCTGAATATAGGTATATCTATTTTATTGTCATATACGTGCAATTGCCAAAGATTGTCGGGTTAATTTGGTTAGACCCTATATACTGAGTTTTTTTAGCGTAAGGAAAAAAATAGGGCTTATTAGGTAAGTGAAATAGAAGTTATATATTGGCATTAGGTAGTTTTTTTAAAACTATCATCGACGCACGCGCCGGCCCGAGATTAATATGCCACTGGCGGAATCGACGGGTTCTTATCATGCGAAATACATTTGCAACTCATATTTTCTCCAAGTTTTTTATATTTATTTAATTTAATAATGAAATTATGTGGAATAGGCTACAAACGCGACCGTCAAATGAGACGAAGCTTTATTCGATAATGGTTTTTAAAAAATTTACAAGGTACCTGTGCCAATACTTTCTATTTCTTTTCTATTTCTATTTCCTGGGTGATAGCTGAAAATCAGTGCTTGCTCATTCATTGAGCATTTTTAATGCGCTGAGCTATGACCTTGTTGCATGACTGTTGCACACATACCCACATATATTCTACATATATAGTCTGGAAGGTATTTTAATGTTATGGTATATTTGTTTATATCTGTTTGTATTTGTTAAAAATTGTATGACTCTTGTTTTCTTATTTGTTCATGTTTCTCCCTTGTATGTGTGCCAGTTTATGCAATTCTATCTATCTATTTCATTTACCTAATGGGCATTATTTCTTTCCTTGCGATAAAAAAACTCACCGGTATAATATCAGGAGGGATTAAAAACTCACCCCTAAGATTTTGTATTTAGTATACTGCTTGGTGAAGAGTGACGTATGCTGCACAATTGTGGAGTTCATCTGTTTAGCGACAATATGGAACTCCCTACTGCTCATCCTGCCGTGAGGCTTGAGCTTTATAAACTCCGTCTTGCTTCTGGTCTTGCATTCGCATTTCGATGTTGTCTGTAATACATAAAAAATACTTTTTCTCAAACATGCATGGAAATATTGTCATTACTTTCGAAAAACGAACACGCGAAGTGTCTAATTTACGGACAGCGAAAAATAAATCTATTGCAGGAGCGTTTTTTTGAATTTAAAACATTACAACGCTCCAGCAATGTTGTATGAAACGGCGTGCTGGGGTTATTATATAATCTTTGATTGGATCTCTTTTATCATTCTTGGCATACCAATATCTCTTTGCTTGTACAAATTGCGTTCACGTGGCTATATGCGTAAATGCGTTTGCCTTTCGGCACAGATGATAAATAGAAAATCGGCGGCAAAGCTGAAAAATCGTCTTGATTTGTTATTTAAATATTTATTATTTCCCTGCATTCTTTTGAGAAAAGCACTATATATGCCTAGGCGGAAATGGTAATTACCAGTCTCGTATTAGTGAAGTCCTCGCCTACGGCTCGGCCTTCAAACTCATACTCGACCTGCAATTGGCTATTTCCCGGCCTTTGCAATAATGTACTATTATGTAGGTAACTTGTAGAGCGCAGGGACGATACGATACGCCCATGGCAACAAAACAAATTATCCCAAAATCGACTATCTTGCGATTTGCCATCAGGGAGTACCAGTCCCTATACACATCTCGGCTCCATTATTGGCTCGATGGTAACTGTTTGGTGTAGTGGTTACAAAACTCTGGCTGTTACCAAAAGGTCGCGGGTTCGAATTCCGCTAAGGCCATATGTTTGTATGATGATTTTTTTTTTAATTTTTTTATGCAGGACGGGTTCGTACTTGCCCTCAATCACACCTGATGTTAAGTGAAGATGAGGTCGAAGATGGAAGCGTACTGACCCGGAAACCCCAACACATTTGGGGGACTGGCTATCTTATCTCTGATAACTGAAACACAACAATGCTATTAACATTGCTGTTTGGCGGCAGATTTAGATAAGATGGTGGTAGCTAGCCAGGCGGACATTTAAAATGCCCTACCACCAACCAAATCGAGTACTTAAACAAGTACCCCGCTGGGGATCGAACCCGCGACCTCCGAATCGTAAACCCAATGTTGTTTACTTTGAGCCACGGAGGCGGTTAGGATGAAGACATACATGTATTTGGTTATGAATGTTTTTCATTTATACATGTATTTATTTACAATAAAAATGTATTTGTGTAGTTTATCAGCCATCTCGATCTATAATACAAGCCTAGTTGCTTAGTGTGGAACTAGATGGCGCTGTGTGTATGTGCAAAGATATTGATTTATTTATATATATTTATTGCATTGTCACCGGACTTACAATATGCCAAATATCAGCTCAATCAGATGCCAGCAAGTGATCAACAAACGGTTTGCAAATTAAACGGATAACTTACATATGACCTTGCAAGCTACGTGGTCATTATTTAACCGACAAGAGCATACCTCTTAACTTGGAGAAAAAGAAGGTAAACAGAAAATGGTATTAAATTTATGTGCAAATATTGAAACGGACAACTTACATTACATTTTCTTTTATGCACGACGGGTTCGTACTAGACCTCAATCACATCTCATGTTAAGTGAAGATGAGGTCGAAGGTGTAAGAGTACTGACCCGGAAACCCCAACACATTTGGGGGCCTGGCTATCTTATCTCTGACAACCGGAACACAACAATGCTATTAACATTGCTGCTTGGCTGCAGATTTAGAACAGATGGTGGTAGCTAGCCAGGCGGACATTTAAAATGCCCTACCACCAACCAAACCGAGTACTTAAACATGTACCCCGCTGGGGATCGAACCCGCGAATCCGAATCGTAAACCCAATGATATTTACATTGAGCCACGGAGGCGGTTGAAAAATAAAACATAACATAACTAAAAGCTTGTAAAAATGTAATTGAATGGCAGGTAAAAGAAAAGACCGGAAAAGAAATCGCTGTCACATAACATACTACTCTGTGTAAAAAGTATCGGGAATATGTCAATAAAAAGACCCGCGTAAAAGAGGTCGTTCTAATTTTTTTACTGCATGTTGGTAGCACTGTACTGATTTAGCGCGCAAAATTTGAGCGGGATCTCTCATTTAATTTGTTTTAAACTACACTTTTTGTTGGTCATAGTTTTGAGTCCTCGGCGATTTTTACAATGGAAAATATTGTTGAACAAAGAGTGTGCCTTAAATTTTGTGTTTCAAATGATATTTCATGTGGTGAATCACTAAAAATGTTGCGAAATACCTACGGCGAATCGTGTATATCGAAAACAAGGGCTTATGAATGGTATAAGGCTTTTAAAGAAGGCCGAGAAGTAGTAGTAGACTTGCCTCGTTCTGGTAGACCTTCAACCGCTACGACCAAAGAAAACATCGACAGAATCAAGAAGCTAGTGCTCGAAAATCGACGTATGAGTCTGAGAGAGTTGGCTAGTGAGGTGAACATATCTTTTAAGTCCGTCCACAACATTCTCATTGACATTTTAGGCATGAAACGCGTCGCCGCTCGACTAGTTCCAAAAGAGCTCAATTTTGTTCAAAAAGCGCAGCGAAAGCATGTCGCTGAAGACATGGTTTCCCGAGCTTCTACGGATCCGACCTTTATGAAACGTATAATAACTGGCGACGAGACATGGGTTTATGAGTACGACATGCAAACAAGCCAACAGTCTTCAGAATGGCGTCTCGAAAACGAGCCGAAACCCAAAAAACCGCGGCAAAGTCGCTCCAAAATCAAGGTGATGCTGACAGTTTTTTTTGACTACCGTGGTGTGGTTCACTCCGAATTCCTTCCAGAGGGAGAAACAGTGAATAAAGAATATTATTTAGGCGTCATGAAGCGTTTGCGTGAGAGTATCCGCCGAAAACGTCCAGATTTGTGGCAACACAACTCATGGATGCTGCACCATGATAATGCACCATCACACACAGCCATTATAGTGAAAGAGTTTTTAGCGAAAAATTCAACAAAAGTTCTCGACCAAGCACCGTATTCACCTGATATGGCTCCGTCTGACTTTTTTTTATTTCCCAAGTTAAAATTACCACTTCGAGGAAAACGTTTTGAGTCGATAGAAGTCATAAAAGAAAATTCGCTGAATGAGCTAAAGGCCATACCGCAAATAGCCTATGAAAAATGTATGGAAGACTGGGTGAAGCGGTGGAGATGTTGTATTGCAAGCGATGGGGCCTACTTTGAAGGCGATAAAATAAATTTAGATAAATAATTTGTATTTTTTGTTTTATTGACAAATTCCCGATACTTAGTACACTGAATGTACATCCATCGTATCCATTATTTTCTTTGTTTAGTGTCACATATATTGTATATGTATATATAATAATTTATCACTATATATTTTACACTATCATTGCATGTAAGTTGATGTTCATATCTAACGTATGTATGTTTATATCTATTGTTTAGTATCAATTATTTTATATATTTTTTTAAATCATTGGTGCACAAACCTACTTGCTTTTATCCCGTTCTACTTTTTTCTCTACCCAAAGGTTGTCTGGTAGAAATCGCTTAATAGCGATAAGACCGCCTGGTTGTACAATTATTAATTTTTTTGAGGATATATTGTAGAATTTTGTGCAATAGTGTACTTGATTGATTGATTGATACAAGTCAAGTAAAGCTCGAAGATATACTTACTGGAACAGTAATGGAAACTTTGTCTTTATTGGGCATGTTAACTTTCGTCATTCGCATCCGAGGACGAGGTTGCACCTGCCCAGGTCCTGAAGAGTTCTGTCCACCTTGCTGGTCACCATCGTTTTGGCCAGACTGTCTTTGCCCAGACCCTGAAGATGTGTAACTAGAGTTGCCGTGTTGATTATCACCATATCCTGTTCCTCTTTGGCCAGATCCCTGCCTCTGACCTGAAGATCTATAGCCCGAGTTGTCACCAGTTGATCTCTGACCGTGCCCTGATTGCCTATGACCAGAATATGATTGTTGGTTATCATCATTCCTCTGATTTCCGTAGCCCGACTGCGACTGATGTCCTCCTCGACCTCGATGATATCCAGATCCTTGGCCTCGGGTACTATTTTGTCTGTGATTACTGGAATCTTGCTTACCACCGCGACCACCGCCTCGTCTGGATCCTGATCGATAGCTCTGACCTCTTCCTGATCCCCGATTGGCTCTGGGACTAGATTCGTCTTCATCAGAGCTGCTCCTGGTGTCTACAGTATATTGTGGGGTAGTGTAATTATTCTGTCTATGGTGGCCAGTAATTGGCCTACCACCGCGCTCTGTGGATCTCGATTGGTAGCTGTAACCTCTACCTGACCCCGGATTGGTTCCGGGACTAGGTTCGTCATCAGAGCTATATGTGTGTACTGTATATTGTGTTGTGTCGTTATTTGGTTGTCCAATGTTCAGATGGCTCATGTCATGCAGCAACGATGATGGTTCATCATTACGATTTCCTGATTGAGTTGCATTATGGTCCACAAAATCACAATCTTCGCTATCGTAATCGGATGAGAAGGGGGAGGGGGCAGCCGCAGCCATCTGTAAATAAGAGCAAACTCAATTTAATTCCTGTCTCTTTTCATCATGTGCGATGACCACCAACATTTACTCCCGAACATGGAAGTTATGAAATTGGCGTTTTGTATGAAGAATTTCATTAAGACTGTTTTCTCCATATAAACATTTTTGTTTTTTTTTTAAGAAGGACAAATCCAAATTTAGCTAAACTTTGTGTGTATTATCGGATAACATTAAGTTAAGTATAGGCAGCGTTAATTTTAAAAAGTAACCGCTTTATAAAAGTTTCAGCGAATCTAAATAAATAAATAAATATCTTTGCACATACACAGCGCCATCTAGTTCCACACTAAGCAACTAGGCTTGTATTATGAATACCAGATGGTTGATAAACTACACAAATACATTATTTTTTTGTAAATAAATACATATATATAAATGAAAAACATCCAAAATCAAAATCAAAATCAATCTAAGAAATGATCATGGGAAGCACACGAAAAGAGCTCTGTTAAATTTTTTTTTATTATGTGATTTATACATCTAAGTACCTATATAGCTATAGCTCAGAAATTAAAAAATATTTAATGTGAAACCTTGAGATAATATTCCATTTTCCAAATAAAAAACAAATGTGGATAGCTTCGAAAATCGCAGGAATTGGTTCATATGATTAACGAAGAAAACAACTCCAATTTCATAGGTAAAGATCCAATATATTTATGTATCGTAGATAGCGATTATAACATGGACGATCGTATGACTATCGTAATACGTGGTATTGTATTGTATTGTATTGTATGTGTGTGTGGCTGTTGCAGGTCATCGGAGACCTGTATCACTGCGACCGTTGCCGATCTATTGTGATCGCCACTAACCTACAGTTCGTTGCACAGGTTTGCCTCTTTGAGGAATTGGATAAATACGTGGTAAGCTATAAGTAAATCTGGTGGCGCTGGTATTGCCGGAATAGACGCGATAATAACATTGGTGTCGATTCGGATGTACAACGAACTAAACTAAATTTAAATTATATGTATCCTTTTCTAACCACTAATACATGAAAAGGATGACATATAATTAAGTCCTGCCAAATTAAGTAAAAGGATCAAAACAAGCACTTCTTTATCAATATTAGGTGTACACCTAGCGACGTCACGATTAAAATACTATGGAGCGACTTGTTTTGACAGCTCTTAACTTCATTTGACAGGACTTAATTTATAGTCGTCCCTTTCATGTTAATAATGTTAGAAAAGGATGTATCTGCTTTAAATTTAGTTAGTTCGTTGTACATCCGAATCGACACCATTGTATTGTATTGTATGTGTGTGTGGCTGTTGCAGGTCATCGGAGACCTGTATCACTGCGACCGTTGCCGATCTATTGTGATCGCCACTAACCTACAGTTCGTTGCACAGGTTTGCCTCTTTGAGGAATTGGATAAATACGTGGTAAGCTATAAGTGAATCTGGTGGCGCTGGTATTGCCGGAATAGACGCGATAATAACATTGGTGTCGATTCGGATGTACAACGAACTAAACTAAATTTAAATTATATGTATCCTTTTCTAACCACTAATACATGAAAAGGATGACATATAATTAAGTCCTGCCAAATTAAGTAAAAGGATCAAAACAAGCACTTCTTTATCAATATTAGGTGTACACCTAGCGACGTCACGATTAAAATACTATGGAGCGACTTGTTTTGACAGCTCTTAACTTCATTTGACAGGACTTAATTTATAGTCGTCCCTTTCATGTTAATAGTGTTAGAAAAGGATGTATCTGCTTTAAATTTAGTTAGTTCGTTGTACATCCGAATCGACACCATTGTATTGTATTGTATGTGTGTGTGGCTGTTGCAGGTCATCGGAGACCTGTATCACTGCGACCGTTGCCGATCTATTGTGATCGCCACTAACCTACAGTTCGTTGCACAGGTTTGCCTCTTTGAGGAATTGGATAAATACGTGGTAAGCTATAAGTGAATCTGGTGGCGCTGGTATTGCCGGAATAGACGCGATAATAACATTGGTGTCGATTCGGATGTACAACGAACTAAACTAAATTTAAATTATATGTATCCTTTTCTAACCACTAATACATGAAAAGGATGACATATAATTAAGTCCTGCCAAATTAAGTAAAAGGATCAAAACAAGCACTTCTTTATCAATATTAGGTGTACACCTAGCGACGTCACGATTAAAATACTATGGAGCGACTTGTTTTGACAGCTCTTAACTTCATTTGACAGGACTTAATTTATAGTCGTCCCTTTCATGTTAATAGTGTTAGAAAAGGATGTATCTGCTTTAAATTTAGTTAGTTCGTTGTACATCCGAATCGACACCATTGTATTGTATTGTATGTGTGTGTGGCTGTTGCAGGTCATCGGAGACCTGTATCACTGCGACCGTTGCCGATCTATTGTGATCGCCACTAACCTACAGTTCGTTGCTCAGGTTTGCCTCTTTGAGGAATTGGATAAATACGTGGTAAGCTATAACATTATTGTTAGGTCTGTTAGGTTATTCGTTTGCATAATAAACGGGAAGACCACATTTACCCTTTTTTTACTCGGAGAAATGCCCTACGCATACCTATTGGACGGTATCCTTCCGTTTGGCAAAATATTTTTCGTCAAATTTTACTTCACAAAAAACTTATCGCACTAGTTTCATTTCTCAAAAGAATCTTTATTAGCGAATTTATATTTCGCATTTTAATCACTTGGTCAAATATTAATTTGGCAACTTTTTACTTGCTCAAGTTTTATTAAGTCAAATATAGGTGCATTAAGCAAATGCTTTATTTTGTAAAAAATTGTATTCTAAATCATTATTATTATAGATAATTATTACCTATTAAATTGTCACTTCACACAATCAGAATAAGTAATAGTTAAGTACAATAATTAAGTACAAATGTTACGTGGGCTAGATTAGAACTGCTTGAAAAGTGGGTTAGGTTAGAACTGTGACCCCAACAGAGCGCGAGCCGAGCGAGCGAAGCGAGCTGGATTACTTCAGAAATAAAATTTGGAACTAATATTTTGTACCGATAATTTCCCTAAATGTTTTAAATTTAAAGAAATCAATTGATGGGTCAGTTGAGCATTTTTTTTTAAAAGAAACACATTTTTCAACTTTTGCTTATTTAGTACTTGCGTTTCTTAAAAAATTAGCAATTGTTACTACATTTACAACACTTTATTAAATGTTTAAATAAAATCGCGGTTATTCGTTTTTCCGAGGTCAAACCGTATTTTACCTGGGCTCTATTTGTTTGTTGCTCAATCACGGCGAAACGGAAGAACGGATTTGGATGAAATTTGGTATATAGATAGAACATACCCTGAACACAGAATTAATATCCCTGGATTAAGACATAGGATGGGGCTGTAATATTGTATTGGCATTCCCTATATCCGAATAGCTCTCACCATTGCTCTTTGGGTGACTTTGAGCTTTATAAAAAGCGTATACACTTGGTAAACACTAAACTAACCTTTAAATACAGCCCTGTGTTGTATCACATAGTAAGATTAATTCACAAGAATGACTACACAAATACTGCGTTTGTTAAGAAACGAATTATTTATCATGAACGCATTCAGTAATAATCTGGTTATCAACGTTATACTATCTGCAAATATGTTTAAATAACTGAAGATACGAGTTGCCTGATATATAGGTATCTATGTACACTGTATCAAAGTAGGTAGGTAGTACTTTGATACAATAAGCGGTGTCTTTCCATGTCACTTTAATGAATCTAATGTAGAAGTCAAAGTAAAAAAAATCTTTTTGTTCAAATACAAATAGACATAGAAACTTTACAAATACAAATGATTTATTTTGCTATTGAATAGGGTGCATTATAAGATGTTTCAGTACTTGTTCGATCGCCTATTCAGCCACTCTTAGCAGCATGCAAATATCTATGAATAAATAAATACATCGGACACTTAAACCAATCATCTAGTCCCAAACTAAGCAAAGCTTGTCCTATGGATACAAGATAAACGGATAAACATACGTAAATATTTATATAAACATCCAAGACTCGGGAATAAATGTTCGTATTCATCACACAAACATTTACACAGTCACTATCCACTACACCAATCGGTCGTCAAATTCGTCGTCAATCTATAAATCTTAAAACTATTACAGTAATAATTATTTTTTTGGATACTAATTATTCATTTCTTCAGTTCATTTATTTCTTTTTTCACTTCAATTATTCATTTCTTTCACTCTTCATATCATTAAGCTTGTTTAAAAAACACATTAGGGCACATTTAATGAACAAATAAAAATTGAATTTCCAGAGCGTTACCTGTAGTGGAACTTTGTATGTTTTTCCTTTTGTCACATCATATCATTCATTTAACTTGTTAAATTACTACTCAACACCTAGCTGTATCAACAACGGACACTTTTCACTCACGATTGACCACAAACGTACACGCAGACGGGAACATGCTCGTACTTTTATGCACTCGTACTTGAAGGGGTTGTAACTGAAAACCAGTGTTTCGCTCTTTGAGTGATGTGCCACACTGAGTTACGACCCATTTGTGCTACTGCGGCACACACTCGCTCTTTGTATTTTCTATTCTTTACTTTTAATTGTATCGTTTTTTTGTAACTTAAAAATTGTGTATGTGTGTGAACGCAATGACGTAAATAAATGCTCTATCTATCTATCATATTCAGGAAGTAGGTCTGAAGTTGCCTTAGGAGAGGGTTGAAAGTAATACTTTTCAACCCTAGGGAGAGTCGTTTTCAACTGGCAGCTGTCAAATTAAAAAAAACTATTTCGTACAGCGCGATGTAAAATTGAAATAACATAAAGTTAAGTATTAAATTAAATAATATATTTCTTTAAACGACTTTTTTCAACAAATTTAGTTTCAACTCTTTCTTTAAAATAACATAGATTTGGGCAAAATATTTTAAATTTTTTTCAATTAGGAAAATGAAAAATAAGGTCTGTGTGCGAAGTGTAAGTTTTGTCTCGTTTTTAACTTTACCATCGCGTTCGCGTTTACGAAAAAAGTCCCTACGAAAAAAATCGTTTTGCAAACTATCCGCTAGAGGCGCTGCACATTTCTCCATACAAATCTTCACGTAAACGTGAACGCGGAAGTAAAGAAGTCGCAACAAAACTAGCCCTCTAGCCGGCGGACACAGAAAAAACAAACAAAACAAAATAGGCGGGAAGGCGGCAATTGATCTTCATTTGTTTTTTCGAGTTGTAGAGCTTTGTTGTACTTCGGTATAGCAGAGATTTGTATTAAGTTATTAACACAATGAGTTCGTCTGGTTCATTTTACTTTCCTTGTATTCGTAATGAAAAGCACAGTGTTTACCTCGGTTTCCGCCTGGCTAGCTACCACCATCTTATCTAAATCTGCCGACAAGCAGCAATGTTAATGGCATTGTTGTGCTCCGGTTGTTAGGTATAAGAGAGCCAGTCCCCCAATTATAAAGACCATAGAAGTTTTGAATTAGATTAGTTATATTAAATATATAGGTATACTTCAATTATACATACACGCCTTTTATTTGTTCCTAACCTGTTGACTTCTAGAACTTATACCAATAGTTTTTATAAGTAGATCACAAACGTAACGATATAGAAAGTGGCGTCCGTGCGTCACTGGGCATTTGGGGGCACTGAAAACCAGCGCTGTGATTCGTCGCAGCACGAGCTGAGTGCTAACCCATTTGTGCACGCCGCAACACGTGACAGCATTGTCGGGATCTTCTTTATAATTGTATTTCTATTTTAGCTATAATTTACTAGGTACTTCTTTGTTTTTGTATCGTGTTCTATCATAATAAACTATTCTATTTTTTTTTAAATGCACTTTTTATCACGGCGTTAACGGATTCGAAATGTAACGCTTAAACTTTTTTTGTATTCTGATGTGGCCAAGAAGCTATATGAATTTGTTAAAATTTGCTTTTGTAATAGAACTACCTAACTATAGTCATGTGGTACATGTATGTTAAAAACTTTTTTTGTAACGGATTACCGATTAGATTAACAAGGTTACATTCACTCGTTTCACACAATGAAGTGTGAGGTACGAATCTATAAATAACATATTTTCAATTGTGTAATAAACATCGCCGCATGGTCAATTGATAATGGTTTTATCATTTTATCGTGTACCAAATAAGTACCTATAGGTACGTAAGTAGGTATGTATAAATATAAGCTTACAGTTCTCGAGGCGTAAGATCAGCTTTGCATTTGTGTGAGTGCACACAGATAGAGATACTGCTTGTGGCGCAGCGCGTCCCGCGCATTGTTTAAACGCGGCCTGAGGCGCGGCGTGTCCGCTGCGCGTCGCTTCCCTGCCGCGCACATGCCGCACTTCACCTCTTGTACCTCCTGCCACAAATGCAAAGCTGAGCTTACGCCTCGAGAACTGTACACCCACCTCAAAAAGGAGGAGGTTTTCAATTCGGCCGTTTATATTTGACGTTTAGATGACCGATTGGTGTAGTGGATATTGACGCTATCAGCGAAACCAACGGTTGCGGGTTCGAATCCCGCGAGGAGTAAATGTTTGTGTGATGAATACGAACATTCATTCTCGAGTCTTGGATGTTTATATAAATAATTATGTATGTTTATCCGTTATCTAGTATCCATAGTACAAGCTTTGCTTAGTTTGGGACGTGATTCTTTTTGTAAATGAAAGAAGATACCGTCAAGTTGGTGCCATTGTAATTTCAGCGCAATCGGTTCAGTAGTCCTTTTGCAATCATGGTAAACGAAGAATAGCATTACATATTTAGACGTTGTGTAGTTTTTGTACAGGGAAAGTAGAGGCAGTTTAGTTTTTTATGGAAACAGTGTTTTTTTTTTATGCACAACCGGTTGGTACTTGACCTCAATCACACCTGATGTTAAGTGAAGATGAGGTCGAAGGTGGAACCGTACTGACCCGGAAACCTCATCCTATTAGGGGGACTGGCTATCTCTGACAACCAGAACACAATGCTATTAACATTGCTGTTGTTTTATTTTTATTTAATGCAGGTCGACGACATTTTCAGCTAAAACACATGCATGGCTAACTATAACATGCTTAGTTTTTTATCCATCAATAACTTAACTGTGTTTAACAAAAGTCTACCTAATTAAATATCAGTTAGTACCTATTTGTTGTTATTAAGTTATAAATTAAAACTAGGGTTTTCTAAAAAAATCTAGACTAAGCGCTCGTTTTTTTAGGCTTAATTATTCAAAAGTACATCTCTAATATACCTCTATAAGATAGCAATGTAAATAAATATATTTATTTAAAAACAGTAACAAATAAAGAGATGTAATTTAAATATAAACTAGAACAAATGTAAAAAATTGGGGCCGCGAGGCAAGGTACCCAAAACGCTGGCGGCGTTTCCTCGTTGTATACGAGCAAACAACGAGCTCTCGGGTCACCAGTGACATCGACTAAGCGCTTTGAAATATCAAAGAAAAATTTAAGAGCGCCCGGCCCTAAAGTTTCGACTCCGAAAGCTAGGAAAATGTATTCGGAACCGATGTCTCTATATTTGTTAATTTTGATGTTTTCCGCCGTCCCGGCGGCTGCACCTGGCCTCCTTGAGGTTCCTTGGAGGTAAGACGGGGCGAGAGTGTCAACACAAGTGGCACCCCACACTAAGGCCCGACCCATACTCCAAGGAATCAAGGTCATTCCGTCCGGTCTCTTGCCGTCGTCCCGTAAGATAGCAATTATATAAGTCGGTTCTGAATTATGTGTAGCTAAGCCAATTTTTTACCGTATTTTCCCTAGGCTATTCAAATAATATTATGCAGACAGGTAATGCCTGCAGAAAATCTAGAAAATCCCCTAAAGACTATGATATCATCTATACTCAAAACAATTTTGTTTAACGCTATAAATATCTGCGAAACGACGTTTCGTTTAATCTTTACACAATACCGCCTTCGTGGCTCAATGTAAACAACATTGGGTTTACGATTCAGAGGTCGCGGGTTATCGAACCCGCGACCTCTGAATCGTAAACCCAACTCGCTGGGGATCGCCCCAGCGAGGTACATGTTTAAGTACTCGGTTTGGTTGGTAGTAGGGCATTTTAAATGTCCGCCTGGCTAGCTACCACCATCTTATCTAAATCTGCTGCCAAACAGCAATGTTAATAGCATTGTGTTCGGGTTGTCAGAGATAAGATAGCCAGTCACCCAAATGTGTTGGGGTTTCCGGGCCAGTACGCTTCCACCTTCGACCTCATTTTCACTTAACATCAGGTGTGATTGAGGTCAAGAATTAGTCCGTTTGGCCCCTCATTTAATCTTTACTTTATTTATTCTTTCTTTTATTTTTTTCCTCATTGCCTATATACAATTAATTACAAATTAACCTAAGTGCCCATAATGTTGTCAACCTGGATGGATGGTTACTATAATAATAACAAGGCCGTGATCGAATACTGCTTCTTAAAATACAAGAGCAATCTTAGTTTAAGAAGCAGGGCCTATTAGTGTATTTGTTATGTACAGACGAATCATCCTAAAAGTATCACATGGGCTAAAGTGTTACCTCCAAAAATTTTTACTTTTCTTATTTTCCTTACCTTTTTATTATTTTAATGAAGTGTTTACGGTTTATTTTCCTTTATAAAAAGAAAAAAAAATCCAAATAGGAAAAAAATCGAATAAAAATTGTCTTAGCCGGATTCGAAAACCATGTCTTTTCGAAAGACGTTACCTAAGCACTCGTATCGCTTGCCACTAGACCACGATATCAATTAGCAGAGCTGACGAAATTTTCTTACTCATTTATATGTAACATATTATATGGATTTGGTTTGAGTGTTGATATTGTATGAATACTTTCTAATAGATGGTGCTAGAGTGCTTCGGTCCATACGGTCCATATAATACTTTTAGGGAGATCCGTGTGTACCTCCTAATTCTTTAATTCGCTGATTGTAACTTAGCCTAAGTTTAAGTCAATAAACTTTTTATTATTTATTATTTATTATTATTATACATACAATCGTCAACCTTGTACACTCGGTGGTCAGAGCTATCCCAATTAGCATTTGGAAGTTGCAAATATTAAAACTTTAAGCTTGAAACAACATCCACGTAACAGGGTGAGCCCATCGCCGTTTAAAACGTGCAAATCCATAGTGATTTTTCGAAGGAAAGTCCCATAGTCACCTTTGACGACACCCATGGGAAAGGACGGCTTGGTTCTACTTGGTTTTGGTGCTCTCAAATTGGTATTCGCATTGAAAGACTAGACACACATAGGTACTCGTATCGCCGTCAAAAACATTAAAAAAAAAAAATTTTCGTCGGTTTCTAATTGCCCAGACACTGTAGCTATATTCTGTGTACAATAGACATCGATCATGACAAAAACATCACAAAATAGAAAGAGTAAACATACCTTTTTTTAAATATCTTCTCTAAACACAGACAAATTTAAACGCACTATATAAAAGTAAGTAATAATTAACTGCGTCAACTTTCACACAAATCTATTCTTAAACATTTTTCAAGACTGCCGTCTCTAGAGTAGACTGTCTCCTTCCTCATACGAATAACGTATGATTGTATTATCGCGAACACGCGAAACGGCTCTGGAGTGGACTGTGGAGTTATTTGACAAAAGCAATCGGGGATTCCCAGTATATACGCTGCGTGATCGGCTGCCATTTCATGCTCAGAGAAGGGGAGACAGTTGTACAGGTTCTTCCCTGACACAAGGGACCGCATGGTAAAGGGGTGGTTAGATATTGACCATTGCACGTCTCAGTTCCTAACGGGTCATGGAAACTTTAAAAGTAAACTGTTCTCGATGGCTCTGGCCGAATCTCCTGATTGTGAATGTGGAGATGGAGAGCAATCGGCTCATCATATCTTATGGGAATGCGGAAATTGGAGTAAGGAGCGCGAACTCATGCTTGACGACCTAAATTCAGAAATCCGTCCGGTATTCTACGGCGATCTGGTTTTAAACAGACAACTTCCGCGCTTTCAAGCGTTTTTGCCATTCGTATTACTGGCACTATTACTCGCGGTAGCCTTCTGCTACCGCCACGCTCACTGCATCTAGGCGCAGTCCGTGGTGTATACGAAAGCAGGAGGCCGAGCTTCACTCGCCCTCCTTCCCCATAGGGATGGCCCTAGTGCCATGTTGCATTTCATTGGCTACACTCCCATTTGCCAAGGGGGGAAGTGGGAAACCTTTTTCTTACTTACACACCCTATTTCTTTCTTTAATTAGCCTGGGGTCCAAGGTAGCAATGGAGTCACGTAGGGCACCGTCTACCTTCAGTAGGCGCCGTGTCGAGTACCACTGTCGATCCTAGCTTATAGGAGTTACAGTGGGAGGAGTGTGGAGGTGGGATTGCCATTTCATGAACGTGATGCTGTAATACCCACAATGGATTTCAGCTAGTCAAAAAACTGTGCTCATATAGTGCCCAAAGGAAAAAATAGTGCCAATGGTGTCGATTCGGATGTGCCTTCGCCACCACGACACGTCGAATCGACACCATTGTAGTTTAAAAATTATTCAATATTGTAAGTGAGCATTCTGACGTCACGTGTTCAAAATTCAAATTCAAAATTCAAAAAATTCAAAATATTTATTTTCATTCAAGCATAACAATCTTGTACAAAATTGTGAGAGTATCCTGTTAAGCTTCTTAAAACTTGTGTTAGGATACTCTGCTCTCCATTCTTGTACTTTTTAGATAAGATTTTTACTTTATGCGTAATTGAAATTGAAAAACCTAGATTAGTTTGGTTAGTGCTTATGTGAGTTGTAAATATAATATGAGAGGTTACTTGGTCAGATATGTGTTTGTGTGCGTGCGTGTGTGTATTTATGTATGTGTGTGTGTTTATGTATAGTATTTTATTTTAAACTAGCAGCTGCCCGCGACTTCGTCCGCGTAGACTACATGAATCAACACTTTATTACTTTCCCACGGGAATACATTCAGCAGAAAAATTACCATGTAGAGTTTATCTCAAACAGGAAAAGACCCTGGGCAGATAACAGGTATGTGGAACCATGTTGGTGTTTTGCCAGGTAAATGAATTAAGACAGGGATCCATTAAAAGACCTTTCTGAAAAATTCTGGTTTATATTTATTAAAGTACTTCCTTATAAACAACATGTTGTCCAATATAGACTTTTTTGGTAGCAACTCCACTCCTGTCTCAACCCTAGAGGGTTAACTTAAAATAAATGTCATTTTCATAATCAACATCCCATAAAACCTAAATAACGACACCAATATCGATTTTATGGTTTTAACCCCCATTTCACAACCCAGGGGGTTGTTTTTCGAAAAATCTCAAAACACGTATTAGCTTATTTGTTCCTAGGAGTACTCTTGTGAAGTTTGGAGTCGAGTCGTGGAGAAAATAGTCGAAATGTCCAAGTTATACTGTTTCTTTATACAAACTTCCCACCCCTGTTTCACCCCCTTAAAGGGTGAATTTTGAAAAATCCTTTCTTAGTGCTCCGCTAGACCTCGTAAGGAACCTACGTGCCAAATTTCGAAACTCTATTCACCCCTTTGACTTTGACTATGAATTTTACTTTTCGACTTTTAGCCCTCGACTTTGAGCCTTCGACTTTGAGCCTTCGACTTTCAGCCTTCGACTTCGAGCCTTCGAATTTGAGCCTTCGTCTTTGAGCCTTTGACTTTGAGCCTTCGAATTTGAGCCTTCGACTTTGAATTTCCAATTTGAATCTTCGACATTGACACTTCGACTTTGACTCTTCGACTTCGACACCAATTTGAATTTGTGATTTCAACCCCTACCACTATCGCAACCCGTAAGGGGTTAGCTTCAAAATAAATGTCATTTTCGCAATCAACGTCCCAAAAAACCTAAATAACGACACCAATATAGACTTGTTTGGTATCATCCCCCACCTCTATCTCACCCCTAGAGGGTTGGCTTAAAATAAATGTCATTTTCATAATCAACATCCCAAAAAACCTAAATAACGACACCAATATCGATTTTATGGTTTCAAACCCATTTCACACCCCAGGGGTTTTTTTTCGAAAAATCTCAACTAACCCTTATCTCATTCTCTAACTCCAAGGGGTTAGCTTCAAAACAAATGGCATTTTCGTAATCAACGTCCCAAAAAACCTAAGTAATGACACCAATATTGACTTTTTTGGTATCAACCCCCACCCCTATCTCAACCCTAGAGGGTTAACTTAAAATAAATGTCATATTCATAATCAACATCCCATAAAATCTAAATAACGACACCATTATCGATTATATGGTTTTATAGGACATAGAAATATATACTAGGCAGAGAGGGCCTGTTATACTTAAATTTTTCAATTTTATAATAATTATGCTAACTAATATAAGCTTATATAAAGTAATTACTGCTATATAAACTGATTAATACTACAACCGCCTCCGTGGCTCAATGTAAACATTGGGTTTACGTTTCGGAGGTCGCGGGTTCGATCCAATACCAATTAGTTTTTAAATTTAATTTAATTACTTAAATGTTCGTCTATCTTAAACAGTAAAGGAAACCTGCATGCCGGAGAAATAAAAATTTAAAGGCATTTGAAGTCCCCAACCCGCATTGGGCCAGCGTGGGGGACTATGGCCTGTACTCACTCATATACGAGGGAAGGCCTATATCCCTGCAGTGGGATGTTTACGGGATGATGATGATACTTTTTATCTCTATAAAGTGACGTTCCCGCGGTATAAAGAAATTAAACGTCCACGGTAAAGCTAATCAAAGGCAGGCGAAGCCGCGGGCGGAAACTAGTACTTCCTAATAATGTTAACACCAAAAGAGTCCGGTATAATACCTACATAGTGATATCATCCCAGTATGTTATGATACAATGATTGAGAGTAATGTTGTAGGCAGGTCGTTGACTTAGCCATTCTATTGAATTCCTAGCCGGATTACTATTTGGACGGATTAAAAGAGCACCCCATAGAGTTTCTTGCTCGTTCTTCTCTGGGGAGTCAGCTTTGTGAATGAGCAGTAAATTTAAACGTAATATTAATATTATAGTGACGTTTTCAAGTGATAATTTTATCCTATGGAATAAAATATTTTGATTTGATATCAATATAGTAATTGTTTCATTATAGGTAAAGCAGGTGGAAATGTCCGTCGCACGTCACGATCCGTTTAGGTATTTAATGGAATGGTTAATTTAACTATCTGCCTACGACGTAATACAATTTCCTCAACAAAGTCCAAAGCGGGAATCACCCGTGACACAATGCCATTTGCTTATCATTGCAATTCGAGCTGTCTTATGTAGTCAGCAACGATACGCTTTTAATTTGCTATAATTTTAAAGGCCGTATTTTTATTAGACTAATGAGGCCCATATACTTAGTATATAATAAATGAACATGCGGTATATTATTTACATCACAGTATAATAATAAATAATAATAATAATAAATATCCTTAGACATACACACAGCGCCATCTAGTTCCACAGTAAGCAACTATATGCTTGTGTTGTGAATACCAGATGGTTGATATCTAAATATATAAAGGAAGAAGCTGACTGACTGACTGACTGACTGACTGACTGACTGACATATCAACGCACAGGCCAAACCGCTGGGTCTAGAGTTTCCAAATTTGGCACGTAGGTTCCTTACGAGGTCTAGGGGAGCACTAAGAAAGGATTTTTCAAAATTCACCCTTTAAGGGGGTGAAACAGGGGTGGGAAGTTTGTATGAAGAAACAGTATAACTTGGACATTTCGACTATTTTCGACTCGAAACTTCGCAAGAGTACTCCTAGAAACAAATAAGCTAATACGTGTTTTGAGATTTTTCGAAAAACAACCCCCTGGGTTGTGAAATGGGGGTTAAAACCGTAAAATCGATATTGGTGTCGTTATTTAGGTTTTATGGGATGTTGATTTTGAAAATGACATTTATTTTAAGTTAACCCTCTAGGGTTGAGATAGGGGTGGGGGTTGATACCAAAAAAGTCAATATTGGTGTCATTATTTAGGTTTTTTGGGACGTTGATTACGAAAATGCCATTTGTTTTGAAGCTAACCCCTTGGGGTTAGAGAATGCGATAAGGGTGAGTTGAGATTTTTCGAAAAACAGCCCCCTGGTGTGTGAAATGGGGGTTGAAACCATAAAATCGATATTGGTGTCGTTATTTAGGTTTTTTGGGATGTTGATTATGAAAATGACATTTATTTTAAGCCAACCCTCTAGGGGTGAGATAGGGGTGGGGGATGATACCAAAAAAGTCTATATTGGTGACGTTATTTAGGTTTTTTGGGACGTTGATTGCGAAAATGACATTTATTTTGAAGCTAACCCCTTACGGGTTGCGATAGTGGTAGGGGTTAAAATCACAAATTCAAATTGGTGTCGAAGTCGAAGAGTCAAAGTCTCAAATTCGAAGGCTCAAAGTCGAAGGCTGAAAGTTGAAGGCTCAAAGTCGAAGGCTAAAAGTCGAAGACTCAAAGTCGAAGACTCAAAGTCGAAGGCTTAAAATCGAAGGCTCAAAGACGAAGGCTCAAAGTCGAAGGCTCAAAGTCGAAGACTCAAAGTCGAAGACTCAAAGTCGAAGACTCAAAGTCGAAAAGTAAAATTCATAGTCAAAGTCATGTCAAAGTCATAGTCAAAGTCATAGTCAAAGTCATAGGCAAAGTCATAGTCAAAGTCATAGTCATAGTCAAAGTCAAAGTCGTAGTCAATGTCATAGTCGAAGTCATAGTCAAAGTCATAGTTAAAGTTTTAGTCAAAGTCATAGTCATAGTCAAAGGGGTGAATAGAATTTCCAAATTTGGCACGTAGGTTCCTTACGAGGTCTAGGGGAGCACTAAGAAAGGATTTTTCAAAATTCACCCTTTAAGGGGGTGAAACAGGAGTGGGAAGTTTGTATGAAGAAACAGTATAACTTGGACATTTCGACTATTTTCGACTCGAAACTTCGCAAGAGTACTCCTAGAAACAAATAAGCTAATACGTGTTTTGAGATTTTTCAAAAAACAACCCCCTGGGTTGTGAAATGGGGGTTAAAACCGTAAAATCGATATTGGTGTCGTTATTTAGGTTTTATGGGATGTTGATTTTGAAAATGACATTTATTTTAAGTTAACCCTCTAGGGTTGAGATAGGGGTGGGGGTTGAACCCAAACAAAAAACATCACCATCCAACAACAATAAGACCTACATGAACAAAGGCCGAACCCCGCCCACCAGGGTGTTCGTAAATACGCAGAGGGAGGTAGAGGAGCCGGGCAGGGTAGGAGGGAATAATTGCCTCCTCGAGCCCTCCCACGAGATCCCGACAGCACCGAAGGGCGTCAAGCCGATCGTGCTGTCGGACTCCGAAGTATCGTCGCCAGCCCTACTGCTGTCGTCACCGGCCCCGGGGATACCGCCCCGGAGTCGAGGACGACAGCAAGTTCTCATGATGCCGGCGACGAGAATGATTGACGAAGCAGCAGGGAGTGAGGAGTGTTTCTCCCCACGGAGGGTCCTATCTGGAGACCTTCCGATGGACCTCCTCACTCCGGAACCAAGGTCGGAGGCGGCGCCGGATTTCCGGCACGCAAAGGATCAGGCCCGCAAAAGACTGCGGGCGTCGGCGTCCCAGTCGGACGAGTTGACAAGCGGCGACTCGCCCGACTCTAGACCCTTGGTGAGGCCCAGAACATCGGGGCCCGCCAAGCGCGGTAAAAGGGGGCGTCCGCCCACCACGGGGCGGTATGTGGGACTGGCTAAGGCCAAGGCGGAGCTCCTGGAGCTGAGACGCCAGGAGCTTCCACTGCAGGCAGAGGAGGAGGCGGCGGAGATGGTCCGCGAGACGAGCTGTAGGAGAGCGGCTCGTCTTGCGGACGCATCCCCGATGCTGAGTGGCGTCGAGGCGGAGGGTGCCGGCACTGTCGAGGACCTGAATAAGCAGGTGCTCGACAGTGTTGGAACCATCATACACGTCGCCACAAAGTCCGGCAGCCTGAAGGGTACTTTTATAAAAGCCCTGAAGGCTGCCGCCGCCTCCATCACAGAGGCGACGGAAGAGCTGAGGCAGCGGACTACCTCAGACGAGACCGCGAGGCTGACCCGCGAAAATGCTCGCCTAAAGGCCGAGATGGCCGAGCTCCGTAAGGAGATGGGCGAGCTCCGGGTCAGCCTCGAGCGGTCTACGGTGCAGATGCGGTCCTCTCCTCCAGGGAAGGACCAGGACCTCGAGCGCACCATCATGGAGCGAGTCGGCACCATGATGGGGGCGAGGCTCGAGGCCCTGGAGGAGAGGCTGCTGCCCGCGAGGCGGGAGAGGCCGCCATTAGCGGCGGATAAGAGGGCGGCAAATTCATCGATGCCGTCCTCGTCAGGTGCGGTAACCGCCGCTGCGCCCACCATCAGGCGCACACCACCACCGCCGCCTATAACGGGTGCCTTACCCCCGGCAGCGACCATCCCGCCGGGGAAAAAGGCAACTAAAAAGACGAAGGGTCCGGCGAAGAAAGGGGTTGCCGGACCCTCAAAGCCGACCCCTCGGGAGTCTCGACCACTGCCACCCGCGCCCACGTCTATGGACGAGAGCTGGGTGGCAGTGGTGAAGAAAAAGCGGAAGCCCCGAGCGCAAAGCTCGGGAGCTAATACGACGACGGCGGCTGCCAGACCTCCCGCCCCCCCCTCAAAAACACCGAGGGGAAAAAAGAAAAAGGGGGGTCCGACACCTAAGAAGGGGGCTGGACTCCGAGCCCCCCGTTCCGCGGCCATTGTCCTAACCCTCCAACCGGAGGCACGGGACAAGGGCGTCACCTACGGGTCGGTGATGACCAAGGCCAGGTCCAAAATCGAGTTGGACGGCCTCGGTATCACCGGCTTGAGGTCTCGTACGGCGCGGACGGGGGCCCTTATTTTGGAGGTCCCTGGAGCCACCAGCGGCCCAAAGGCAGACTCCCTCGCCACAAGGCTGAGGGAGGTCCTCGGCGAGGCCGATGTCCGGGTTACCAGGCCCACGAAGTGCGCAGATCTGCGCATTTCGGGCCTGGATGACTCGGTCACGTCCGAGGACGTCGCCGCTGCGGTGGCCAAGTCGGGGGGATGTGCGGTCGAGGCGGTCAAAGCCGGCCAAATCGTCCGCACAGCCTTCGCCCAAGGGACCTCCTGGGTCCAGTGCCCAGTGGCAGCCGCCAAGAGGGTGGCCAGGGGGCGCCTGTTGGTCGGCTGGGTCTCCGCCCAGGTTAAACTGATGGAGACCCGGCCGACGAGGTGCTACCGCTGCCTCATGCTCGGTCACGTGAGGCAGGGGTGCACCTCTGCGATTGACCGCAGCGGCGAATGCTTCCGCTGCGGTCAAACAGGCCACCTGGCCAAGGAGTGCTCGGCCGCTCCTCGCTGCTCACTATGCGTGGCAGCGGGGAAGCCCGCCGAGCACCGGGCGGGGAGCAGGGCCTGCACGGGGGCGATAGCCCCCAAACGTGCAGGCTCTAAGGCGGCCGGACGGACCCCGGCCGCCGTTGCTCCCACTAAGGATCTGGTAAATGCGGCCAAGTGATGGCCATTCACCGGGTCCTACAGGCGAATATCAACCACTGCGCCGGTGCGCAGGACCTCCTCCTGCAATCCATGGCGCAGTGGTCGATAGACGTTGCAGTGGTCGCTGAGCCGTACTACGTCCCCCCCAGTGATAATTGGGCAGAGGACGTGGACGGTTTGGTGGCCATAATAACTAAAAGAGGGGCAGAGGGCATACTGCCCCCTCCCACCTTGTCGAGGGGTCGAGGCTTTGTGGCGGTCCGCTGGGGAGAGATATGCCTTATTGGGGTGTATTTCTCCCCCAACAGGACTCTCGCCGAGTTCGAAGCGTTCCTGGACCAGATAGGGGCCCTCATTGGGCAGACCCTACCGTGTCCGGCGCTCGTCGTGGGTGACCTCAATGCCAAATCGGTGGCTTGGGGTTGTCCCGCGACGAACACTCGGGGAGATCTCCTTGCGGAGTGGGCGGCGGCTGCCGGCCTCTGGGTTCTGAACCAGGGGTCGGCCAACACCTGCGTGCGCTGGCAGGGGGGGTCCATCGTGGACGTTTCGTTCACGACCCCCGCCGTCGCACGGCGTGTCCGTGATTGGAGGGTGTTGGAGGATGTGGAGACGTTGTCGGACCACTTGTACATCCGGTTCGACGTCTCCACATCCACAGAACGCGCGGACACGCGACGTCGCCCCAACAGCCGAGGCTCGGCCCGATGGGCCTTGTCAAGCCTAAATCGCGAAGCGGTGGAGATTGCTTCCATTGTCCAGGCCTGGGTAACACCTTCCAGGCCTGTGGAGGTCGAGGTCGAGAGTGAGTGGTTCCGGGATGCGCTGTCGCAGATCTGCGACGCCAGCATGTCCCGGGCCAAACTTCGACCTCCGAAGCGTCAGGTGTACTGGTGGTCTCAAGGGATCGGAGAAATCCGATCCCGGTGTGTGGCGGCGAGACGCCAGTACACCCGGGCCCGCCGAAGGCGGGTCCGCGACGCCGACTTGGAAGCCCAGCTGTACGGTGCCTATCGAGAGGTTAAGAAGGCCCTACAGCTCTCCATCGCCGACGCGAAGGCTAGTGCCAGAGCGGAGCTCCTCGAGACTCTGAACCGTGATCCATGGGGGAGGCCGTATAAGATGGTCAGGGGCAAACTTCGCCCCTGGTCGCCCCCCCTGACGGCGAGTCTCGAGCCTCGACTGCTGGAGGAGGTTGTTTCGTCGCTGTTTCCGATCGGGGCGGAACACCTCCCTCCAGCGATGGCGCCCCCACGACGTCACGCCGACGTCGTGGATGCGAGCGCAGAAGTCGAGATCCCTCCGGTAACGGAAGGAGAGCTAGGCGCGGCCGTGTTAAGGATGAAATCCAAAAACACGGCACCGGGACCCGACGGAGTCCCGGGACGCGTCCTGGCTCTGGCACTGGAGGCCCTCGGGGGGAGATTCCGCGGTCTACTGGACGCCTGTCTACAGTCCGGCCGTTTTCCGGTTATCTGGAAAACCGGCCGGCTCGTCCTGATAAGGAAGGACGGGCGTCCCGCGGAATCCCCCTCAGCCTACCGTCCGATCGTGCTGCTGGACGGGGTCGACAAGCTCTTCGAGCGCATTATATGCTGTCGCCTCGTCAAGCACCTCCGAGACGTGGGCCCCGACTTGTCCGAACGTCAGTTCGGATTCCGAGAGGGAAGGTCGACCGTGGATGCGGTCGGCCGTATCAAAGCCCTCTCGGAAGAGGCGGCCGCCCAGGGCGGGGTGTTACTGGCGGTGTCGCTCGACATCGCAAACGCCTTCAACACCCTTCCCTGGGCCTGCATCATGGAGGCACTCCGCTATCACAATGTGCCTCCATACCTGCGCCTCATAGTAGGGGCCTACCTCTCGCAGAGATACGTAGAGTATCCGGTCCGGGATGGTACGCTGGCAAGGTGGGAAACGTCGTGCGGTGTTCCACAGGGTTCGGTCCTGGGCCCTCTCCTGTGGAACGTCGGGTACGACTGGGTGCTGCGGGGCGAGCTCCTTCCCGGAGCAGAGGTCACCTGTTATGCAGACGACACGCTGGTGACCTCCCGGGGAAGCTCGTACCGAGACGCGGCACGCCTCGCCACTGTGTCAGTAGCACAGGTGGTGAGGCGCATAAGGATGCTCGGCCTGGAGGTGGCCCTCCACAAGTCCGAGGCGCTGTGCTTCCACCGCACCCGGAAGGGGCCACCTCCCGGCGCGAGCATCCAAGTCGGTGGCACTCGGATCGAGGTCAAGCCCGAGATGAGGTATCTCGGACTCGTCCTCGACCCGCGCTGGAGTTTCCGCAGACACTTCGCCCGCCTGGCCCCCCGATTGATCGCGGCATCAGCTGCCCTCAGGCGGCTGATGCCAAACATCGGGGGGCCCAAGTCGGCAAGCCGCCGCCTGTATATGGGGGTGGTGCGATCGATGGCCCTTTACGGGGCCCCGATCTGGGCGGAGACCCTGACGGCCCGTAATATCGCCCTCTTGAGAAAACCTCAGAGGGTGATGGCCGTCAGCGTCATACGCGGTTATCGCACCATCTCATGTGAGGCGGCGTGCGTATTGGCGGGCACACCTCCCTGGGACCTGGAGGCGGAGGCCCAGGCGTCACTGTACAAGTGGCGCAGGGACCTCCTCCTCCGGGACGAGCATCCTGCTCCCAGGGAGGTGGAAGTGCGGAAACTCCTGGCTCGACAGTCCGTGTTGGGGTTCTGGGGGGTAAGGCTGGCCTCGCCAGGGGCCGGCCACCGGACTGTCGAGGCGCTCCGCCCAGTAATAAGGGACTGGACGGAGCGCATGTGGGGCTCGCTTACCTTCCGGGCGGTGCAGGTTCTCTCGGGGCATGGCTGCTTCGGGAGATACCTGCACCGGATCGCCGGACGGGAAGCGACCGACGAGTGCCATCACTGTGGCTGCCACGAGGACACGGCGCAGCACACCCTTGAGGAATGCCCAGCCTGGGCAGGGGAGCGCCGCGACCTCGTCGCAGCGGTAGGGGACGATCTCTCCTTGCCGGCCATAGTCAAGGCTATGGTCGGCGACGAGAGGTCGTGGAAAGCGGTCCTCTCCTTCTGCGAGAGCGTGATCTCGCAGAAGGAGGCGGCGGAGAGAGAGAGGGAGGCCGATCCCTCCTCTCATCCCATCCGCCGCAGACGCACTGGGACCCGGAGAAGGGCGTATGCCCACCTTCTCCCCCCTACCTAGCGAGGCTGGGTGGTGACTCGGGGGAGTCACCACCCACACGCAAGCCTCGCGAGAAGGCGCGCGTGGTGTTCCCACGCGCCTTCTTGAGGTGGCTGGACCAGGAGATTCCTCCCTGCTCCAGCCTATAGGAGGGCCCGCCGCCGCCGCTGCCCTGGCGGCGGGCGCCGCGCTGGCGTGGCTGCGGACGATTACCGAGGGGTACCCGTGGCCACGCCGATTCGGTGCGCGCGGAGGAACACCGGGGGGTTTTTAGTGGGTAGGACCGCTCCCGTCTGGAGCGGTGAGTCCCACATATCCTCGCCGCTGACCCCCGTCAGCGGCGGGTCGAACGCGTAAATGTGTTTTCCCCCCGACAAAAAAAAAAAAAAAAAAAAAAAAAGGGGTGGGGGTTGATACCAAAAAAGTCAATATTGGTGTCATTATTTAGGTTTTTTGGGACGTTGATTACGAAAATGCCATTTGTTTTGAAGCTAACCCCTTGGGGTTAGAGAATGCGATAAGGGTGAGTTGAGATTTTTCGAAAAACAGCCCCCTGGTGTGTGAAATGGGGGTTGAAACCATAAAATCGATATTGGTGTCGTTATTTAGGTTTTTTGGGATGTTGATTATGAAAATGACATTTATTTTAAGCCAACCCTCTAGGGGTGAGATAGGGGTGGGGGATGATACCAAAAAAGTCTATATTGGTGACGTTATTTAGGTTTTTTGGGACGTTGATTGCGAAAATGACATTTATTTTGAAGCTAACCCCTTACGGGTTGCGATAGTGGTAGGGGTTAAAATCACAAATTCAAATTGGTGTCGAAGTCGAAGAGTCAAAGTCTCAAATTCGAAGGCTCAAAGTCGAAGGCTGAAAGTTGAAGGCTCAAAGTCGAAGGTTAAAAGTCGAAGACTCAAAGTCGAAGACTCAAAGTCGAAAGCTCAAAGTCGAAGGCTCAAAGTCGAAGGCTTAAAATCGAAGGCTCAAAGACGAAGGCTCAAAGTCGAAGGCTCAAAGTCGAAGACTCAAAGTCGAAGACTCAAAGTCGAAAAGTAAAATTCATAGTCAAAGTCATGTCAAAGTCATAGTCAAAGTCATAGTCAAAGTCATAGTCAGGGTCATAGTCAAAGTCATAGTCAAAGTCATAGGCAAAGTCATAGTCAAAGTCATAGTCATAGTCAAAGTCAAAGTCAAAGTCGTAGTCAATGTCATAGTCGAAGTCATAGTCAAAGTCATAGTTAAAGTTTTAGTCAAAGTCATAGTCATAGTCAAAGGGGTGAATAGAATTTCCAAATTTGGCACGTAGGTTCCTTACGAGGTCTAGGGGAGCACTAAGAAAGGATTTTTCAAAATTCACCCTTTAAGGGGGTGAAACAGGAGTGGGAAGTTTGTATGAAGAAACAGTATAACTTGGACATTTCGACTATTTTCGACTCGAAACTTCGCAAGAGTACTCCTAGAAACAAATAAGCTAATACGTGTTTTGAGATTTTTCGAAAAACAACCCCCTGGGTTGTGAAATGGGGGTTAAAACCGTAAAATCGATATTGGTGTCGTTATTTAGGTTTTATGGGATGTTGATTTTGAAAATGACATTTATTTTAAGTTAACCCTCTAGGGTTGAGATAGGGGTGGGGGTTGATACCAAAAAAGTCAATATTGGTGTCATTATTTAGGTTTTTTGGGACGTTGATTACGAAAATGCCATTTGTTTTGAAGCTAACCCCTTGGGGTTAGAGAATGCGATAAGGGTGAGTTGAGATTTTTCGAAAAACAGCCCCCTGGTGTGTGAAATGGGGGTTGAAACCATAAAATCGATATTGGTGTCGTTATTTAGGTTTTTTGGGATGTTGATTATGAAAATGACATTTATTTTAAGCCAACCCTCTAGGGGTGAGATAGGGGTGGGGGATGATACCAAAAAAGTCTATATTGGTGACGTTATTTAGGTTTTTTGGGACGTTGATTGCGAAAATGACATTTATTTTGAAGCTAACCCCTTACGGGTTGCGATAGTGGTAGGGGTTAAAATCACAAATTCAAATTGGTGTCGAAGTCGAAGAGTCAAAGTCTCAAATTCGAAGGCTCAAAGTCGAAGGCTGAAAGTTGAAGGCTCAAAGTCGAAGGTTAAAAGTCGAAGACTCAAAGTCGAAGACTCAAAGTCGAAAGCTCAAAGTCGAAGGCTCAAAGTCGAAGGCTTAAAATCGAAGGCTCAAAGACGAAGGCTCAAAGTCGAAGGCTCAAAGTCGAAGACTCAAAGTCGAAGACTCAAAGTCGAAGACTCAAAGTCGAAAAGTAAAATTCATAGTCAAAGTCATGTCAAAGTCATAGTCAAAGTCATAGTCAAAGTCATAGGCAAAGTCATAGTCAAAGTCATAGTCATAGTCAAAGTCAAAGTCGTAGTCAATGTCATAGTCGAAGTCATAGTCAAAGTCATAGTTAAAGTTTTAGTCAAAGTCATAGTCATAGTCAAAGGGGTGAATAGAATTTCCAAATTTGGCACGTAGGTTCCTTACGAGGTCTAGGGGAGCACTAAGAAAGGATTTTTCAAAATTCACCCTTTAAGGGGGTGAAACAGGAGTGGGAAGTTTGTATGAAGAAACAGTATAACTTGGACATTTCGACTATTTTCGACTCGAAACTTCGCAAGAGTACTCCTAGGAACAAATAAGCTAATACGTGTTTTGAGATTTTTCGAATTCAACCCCCTGGGTTGTGAAATGGGGGTTAAAACCATAAAATCGATATTGGTGTCGTTATTTAGGTTTTATGGGATGTTGATTATGAAAATGACATTTATTTTAAGTTAACCCTCTAGGGTTGAGATAGGGGTGGGGGTGCGACGTCAGACAACCTCCTCGTGTGCTCGGTGGTTACTTGTCCTCCTGGATACGTCTGGGGGGAACGGTAGCTGCTGGGCCGGTGCACCCTGGGCATCGGTCAACAACTTCCCTTTTAAGGGTTCTTGTTGGCCGATGGCGAATAGTCTGACACCGGGGGGGCTCCTCCGCGTGTCCTCTGGTTTAGCAGAGGGCACTGCGGATGGAGCAGGAGACGCTCCCCTCCTAGTGGGGGAGTAAGGGTGGGCTCGGTGTGCACTCGTACTGCCGCCGAGCAGGCGTGGGGAGGAGGAACCTCCTGGTGGGGAACTTCCTACCCCTTGCCACCGCCGGGCTCGTAATCCGGGACCGCGGCTTTCAGCTGCAGTCCGGGACCGAGGGTCTTGGCTTAACCGCCCGGACCGCGAGGAAGGAAAACCTCTATAAAAAACCAGCCCAAGTTTCGGCTCCGAGGCCCGCCTCGGCGCCGAAATGCCCTCGTCGTCCCACTCCCGAAAATTCGTTTTCGGGAGTGGAACGACGAGGGATGGTGGAGGGCGAATTCCACCACAGCGGGCTGCGGCGAGGAAGCGGCGCTCCCTGAGGAATGCCCATCTGGGCAGGGGACGCCGTGGAATCGTCTGCAGCACTTGGGCGACCTCTCCTTGACGACTGCAGCTAAGGCTGCGGCCGTCGACGAGAGGTCGTGGGAAGCGGCCCTCTCCCTCTGTTCGCAGGGGGAGACGGCGGGAGGGTTGGAGGGGCGGTGTTCACCCCGCCTCCTCTCCGGGCCTCCCGCTGTTGCGGGCCGCTATGGTAGGGGACGACCTCTCTGTTGAGAGGTCGTAGCCGTGCGGGACGGCCACTCTTTGCCGGCCGCAGCCAGGTCCGAGCTGCGGACGCCAAGGAGAGGCCGTGGAAAGCGGTCCTCTCTCTCTGCGAGGTCACTCGCAGAGCGAGGGGAGATGCAGCCGCATGGGGGGCACGGAGAAGAGCTTATCTTTAATGATAGGCGATCCTCTGCCCCCCTACCCTGCGGGGCCGTGGGTGGCGATCCGGGGGGATCACCGCCCACACATAGGCCCCGCGAGAAGGCGCGCGCGGTGTTTTCCGCGCGCCTTCTAGAGGTGGCTGGACCAGGCGATTCCTCCCTGCTCCAGCCCAGAGGTGGGCCTGCCGCCGCTTTGTCCTGGCGGCGGGCACCGCGCTGGCGTGGCTGCGGACGAATACCAGATGGTACCCGCGGCCACGCCGTCAACGGCGCGCGCGAGGGAACACCCAGGAGTTTTTAGTCGGTAGGCCGGCACCTTCTGTGCCGGAGTCCGACATAATCCGCCCCCCTCCCCCGAGGAGGGCGGATAAGCATGAGCGTTTCTCCTGGTAAAAAAAAAAAAAAAAAAAAAGGGGTGGGGGTTGATACCAAAAAAGTCAATATTGGTGTCATTATTTAGGTTTTTTGGGACGTTGATTACGAAAATGCCATTTGTTTTGAAGCTAACCCCTTGGGGTTAGAGAATGAGATAAGGGTGAGTTGAACACTTTGAACCCACCGGGTATGCCATATCACAGACTTTTACTACGTGTGGGTGCACCTGTTATGTTATTGAGAAATTTAAAGCCACCCAAACTTTGTAACGGTACTAGGTTGCAAGTCAAGGCTTTGCACCGGAACGTAGTAGAGGCCACTATTTTAACAGGACCTGCTCAGGGAGAAACAGTGTTTGTACCGCGTATTCCATTAATACCAAATGATCTTCCCTTTGAATTCAAAAGGCTTCAGTTTCCACTAAAGGTCTGTTTTGCCATGACAATAAATAAGTCGCAGGGGCAAACTCTCAAATTCGCCGGAGTAGACCTACGACAGGACTGTTTCTCTCACGGTCAGTTCTATGTGGCAGGCTCACGTGTAAGTTCACCTCAAAGTTTGGTTCTATTGCTACCACCTTCAAACATGGCAAAAAATGTTGTTTATAAGGAAGTACTTTAATAAATATAAACCAGAATTTTTCAGAAAGGTCTTTTAATGGATCCCTGTCTTAATTCATTTATCTGGCAAAACATCAACATGGTTCCACATACTTGTTATCTGCCCAGGGTCTTTTCCTGTTTGAGATAAACTCTACATGGTAATTTTTCTGCTGAATATATTCCCGTGGGAAAGTAATAAAGCGTTGATTCATGTAGTCTACGCGGACGAAGTCGCGGGCAGCTGCTAGTAATACATAAATACATTTTTTTTTTGTAAATAAATACTTATTATAAATGAAAACATCCATAACTCGGGTACACATGTCCGTATTCATCACACAAACATATGCCCCTAGCGGGATTCGAACCCGCAACCTTTTGGTATAGTGGTCAGAGTTGCTAACCATTACACCAAACAGGTCGTCGTCGGTATAATGTCGTATGATTGTCGTGGTTAACTATTTAGGCCGTTTGCACTAACATAATTGTTGTATTATATTTTTATTGCTTACCAGAATCTGTCTAAACCTTATTACTAATATAACTATTAATTTATACCGAGGGTTATTTAGAAATATTGTACCCGTCTCCCGCCGGGTAATAGCTGAAAATCAGTGTTTTGCTCTTGAGCAATCCGACACTGATCTATGGCCCATTTGTACCGCTGCAGCACACATATACTTTTTATCCCTATATTTTGCGTGTACTTTTATATGATCTGTTTTTATTGCAACTGTACTGTAGTCTAAATTATGTGTATTAATTATTTATAAATATTATTTAATGTATGTGTGTGGCTGGAGAAACAAATAAACGTTTATCTATCTATCTATATAGAGACCATTTTTCAGTGCATTAAGTGAGAGGTAATATACGAGTACAGTTAGAAGTATTTAGAACGAGAGATGACGTTGCAATTTCAATTTATTACATTTATGATGTACATAATAATGATCTTAAAATATTTTTAGGTATCAAACATAAACCCTGCTAGGACACAACAATTAAATTTAGAATTCATTTATTTATTTATTTATTTATTTAACTACATAGAATCAACAGCATTATTGCAGAAATTATATTACAGAAAAATACCAAAGTTATGCTAATTAATAATTCTTATTATGTTACCGTTATAATTGAGTGGGTAACGTTTTAATTATATTACAAGAAAATTGGTACTTTTACATTATTGTTATTATTGCGTGTAAATATACGGATTACTTAATTAATTACAACTACAAAACAATATAACACTTAAATGTCATCAGTAATTATATCTATCTTTACATTCGTATTTATAAATTTATATATATATATATATATATATATATATAGATATATATATATATATATATATATTATACTATATTTTTTTTTATATGAGAGGGCGGCAAACGAGCATGCGGGTCACCTGATGGAAAACAATCACCGCCGCCCATGGATACCCGCAACACCAAAAGGGTCACAGATGCGTTGCCGGCCTTTGAGGAAGGCTTAGGCTCGTTTCTTGAAGGTTCCAATGTCGTACTCGTTCGGGAATACCGCTGCCGGAAGTCCGTTCCACAGGGTGGTTGTACGTGGTAAGAAGTTTCTTGAGAAACGTACAGTGGTAGACTTCCACTCATCCAGGTGATGGAAATTTAATTTTCGGCGAGAAGTGTATCGGTTAAATTGAGCAGCGGGTATTAGCTCGAACAGTTCTTCAGAACACTCCCCATGAAATATGCGATAGAGAATATATTATTTATTTATTTATATTTCTTTATTTTATTAGGTATTTCTTGAGCAACGATTTAAATTTGTAGGGGTTTTCTTCGTTTTTAACGTGTGTAGGGAGTTTGTTGAAAATTTTTACGGGACATTGCGAAAGGGCCAGAGTGTAACAGTTGCGCAGTTTCCCGTTGTATTCCAGTATAAATACGTAATTTTATAATCTTAAAGTTCCTGAGTTTTTTGCAGAAGGATTAATTCATGATTAAGAAGCTGAAAATAATGGGAATAAGAGGTAAACAGTTGCAGCTTTTTGAGGATTACTTAACAGATCGATCTCAATGTGTGAAAATTGTGAAGCACGTTAGTGATGAACTACCTATTGCCCATGGTGTTCCCCAAGGTAGCATATTAGGACCTACCCTCTTTTTAATTTATATTAAAGAAAGAAAATTATTTATTTTGATAACATTAATAGTTAAAGTCAATACAAATGATGGTAACTAAACATAGGAACTTTGGTTATCAAAAAAGGTTACCATCTTTCGTGATATTACTATGTGTATGTAGGTTTATAGTATAATATATATATATATATATATATATATTTAAATTATGTTATGTATATATTTCGCAGTAGGTATATGTAATATATTTAGTGTAAGTTAATAAACTTATATATATATATATATATATATATATATATATATATATATATATATATATATATATATACTAATATACTAATATCACGAAAGATGGTAACCTTTTTTGATAACCAAAGTTCCTATGTTTAGTTACCATCATTTGTACTGACTTTTACCTGAACCAACCTGAGCATTGAAATAGGAAACTTAGTAAATTTGGGGTTTAGCAGTAAATTGTGTGCAAAAGAAAAAATCCTATAACGAATAATAATGAATAATTCAGTTATCTTTTCTTTTTTTATTTGTTTTATTATTCGTTATAGGATTTTTTCTTTTGCACACAATTTGTTTCCTATTTCAATGCTCAGGTTGGCTGGAAGAGATCTCTTAAAGAGATAAGTCCACCTTTGTACGTGACCTATTGTTTGTACTCTGTTATTGTAATATTTTGGTGCAATAAAGGTTACCACTCAGCATAAGCCACAGTAGCGGTCGCTCTTGCAGCGCTGATCTTCCGTGGCACCTGCAGTGTGTGAAACCGCAGCTAAGCAATGCCGCAAATATGTATATATAAAATAGAAATAATAAATAGTTCCAATCTACAGAGATGTACAAAATACCCTGTACAAAGTATCTGCAATACAAAATGCAAGATACTTTTAAATAAAGTATTTCAGATACCAGATACAAAATACTTTCGAGAATAGTATCTGAAATACTAAATACCAAATACGTATCTTCTAAATACTTCTTAAGATACAAATACTTTTGTAAGAAAACAAGATTTTATTTTAATGAATTCTAAGTTTATTTTTCTTAATTGACATAACACGAGCATAACACGATAACATAACACACACGTTACATAACATAACACGATTTATTCGTAAATAACTTAATGTTATTTACGTATGTAAATAACTTAACATTAAGTTATTTACGAATTATTCGTAAATAACTTAATGTAATGTAATATATACAAAAAGGCGGTCATCATCTCAAATGAAATTACATTTCAGTTTTTTTTTTTTTAATTGTTTGGCTCGCACGACTTGTGCATTTGCCACATCTTGTATAGATACAGGCCAGTGCAGTGCAAAGAAAGAGTCGCCATCTACCAATGTGATGTTGGACTAATAATGACATGCTCAATTTTACGCATTTATTTTATATATTTCTACTAATATATTACTAAAAGTATTTTATCAGAAAAAGTATTTATAAAATACTAAGATACCAAACAAAATATATTTAAATACAAGATACAAAATGATTTTTTAAAAAGTATTTTAGATACAAAATGAAAATACGTATCTTGCATCTTGTATCTGTATTTCAGATACTTGTATCTTAGATAAGTCACACCTCTGGTTTTAACCCCCATTTCACACCCCAGGGGGTTGTCCAATATAGACTTTTTTGGTAGCAACCCCCACCCCTATCTCAACCCTAGAGGGTTAACTTAAAATAAATGTCATTTTCATAATCAACATCCCATAAAACCTAAATAACGACACCAATATCGATTTTATGGTTTTAACCCCCATTTCACAACCCAGGGGGTTGTTTTTCGAAAAATCTCAAAACACGTATTAGCTTATTTGTTCCTAGGAGTACTCTTGCGAAGTTTCGAGTCGACAATAGTCGAAATGTCCAAGTTATACTGTTTCTTCATACAAACTTCCCACCCCTATTTCACCCCCTTAAAGGGTGAAGTTTGAAAAATCCTTTCTTAGTGCTCCCCTAGACCTCGTAAGGAACCTACGTGCCAAATTTGGAAACTCTAGACCCAGCGGTTTGGCCTGTGCGTTGATATGTCAGTCAGTCAGTCAGTTTCTTCCTTTATATATTTAGATTATAAGTGAGTAAGGAATTGCATAAGGTACAAAAAGTGAAGGATAAAATTTCTGAATTTGGCTATCTGCAGAGATAAATTATTTTTCTGTAAAGTGGTAGGTACTAGATGGTGTCTGCACATGCCCTACGGATCCTTGGGTTCAGAAGGAAGCAGATCCCGCCTCCACACTCCTCCCACTGTAACACCTGTAAGCCAGGATCAACAGTGGTACTCGACACGGCGCCTACTGAAGGTAGACGGTGCCCTACGTGATTCTATTGCTACCTTGGACCCCAAACTAATTAAAGAAAGGAATAGGGCGTGTAAGTAGGAAAAGAAGTTTCCCACTCCCCCCTCGGCAAATGGGAGTGTAGCCAATGAAATGCAACTTTCAGAAGGAAGCAGTGAAAATTTCTCCACTTCCCTCCACTGTTGCTGTAATCCTTATTCTTATACGCGGACTACTTTACCTATGATTATGAATATTATATCCCAAAAAAACTGCATAAATAGTGCCACTGAAATGTACAAGTCCCAGAAATAGTGCTTCAAAACCAACGAAGTTATTTAGAGGTCTTTGTGAAAGGCAGCGTTGAGGACTGACTTTTTGTAATACAAATTGGACAATTTTGTGCGTGAGGATTGAATGTAGGGTAATGTATTAATGTGTTTTTTATGCACGACTGGTTCGTACTTGACCTCAATCACACCTAATGTTAAGTTAGGATGAGGTCGAAGGTGGAAGCGTACTGACCCGGAAAACCCATCACATTTCGGCGACTGGCTATCTTATCTCTGACGACGTGAACACAACAATACTATTAACATTGCTGCTTTGCGGTAGATTTAGATAAGATAGCTAGCCAGGCGGACATTTAAAATGCCCTACCACCAACCAAACCGAGTAGGTACTTAAACATGTACCCCGCTGGGGATCGATCCCGCGACCTCCGAATCGTAAACCCAATATTGTTTACATTGAGCCACGGAGGCGGTTAAAAAGTCCCTCTCATTTTCGATGTGCAGACCTAATATTGCTGTTAACGTCTTCACCGAGGCGTTTCCGGCGATACCAGCGCCACCACATTTAGTTCTTATAGCAAACCGCGTATTATGATATATGATTTAGATAAGATGGTGGTAGCTAGCCAGGCGGACATTTAAAATGCCCTATATGTGTGCCTAAAATGTGGTACCCAAATATCTAGCTTTTTCGTATAACCACGTTAATACAAGTGATCCAAAACTGTTGAGTGGTGAATGGCCAAGCTCTTCTGCAATTCGGTGACTGCTTATGTCGATTTTCTTCATTTTTTTTTCAATAATAGCATCAACAGCCAAGTACCAACTAGCTGCACTCGATTCTGTGGAACGACGTGCCATGAGACTCATAGGTGATAATTCGATGACTGCTAAATTGCAGAGCCTTGAACACCGTCGCAAAGTCGCCTGTCTCTCAGATTTTTTAGGATGCATTTCGGAGAGTGCTAGCTGGAATTACATAATCTTATTCCACTTTTGGACAACTAGGCGTGGGGAGGGATTCCACCCATATATAGTTAATATACCGAAAATTCGCACTAAGAAGTTCGATTCTTCATTCATCATCCGAACAGCCAAGACATGGAACTCCCTTCCGGCGTCAGTCTGAACCCTACAACCTTGGGATCTTCAAGAGCAGGGTGAATAGAGATGGTGAAACGCGAATCCAGTCAATCATAAAAAAAAAAACAGTTACTTTGATAGGACCACCACAGCGAGGAACATCTTTAACAACAAAATTACCCGACCTGAATCTACTGGACCATATTTTTGCAGTAGTTTTGGACAAAGCATCTTCTCCAATATCTATTTTTTCCTTATTAACTTCCATTTCAAAATTATTAAAAATATGAATAAGTATTATACTTATCAATTTGTTTCAATTTTACCGCTATTACCAGAAAGTCAGCTGTCAAACAAAATATTACTTTCCCGCCCAAGTTCAGTGTTGCTAGAAATATAACACCCAAACATGCGTTCAAAAAGGCCGCGAACTTTTCCGACTAGGTACCTAATATTATCGAGGTACACCAAAAGAACTGTAAAAGCTAAAGATGTTCGATAACTTAAACTTTAAGCACGTATTTCTGACGGTATATTCTGAGTTTATAATGTTACATGTACGTAGGTCTAATTACGTTATTTTAACTTTTTATTTTTCGAAACAAAATAAATCAACTAATCTTAATACTTTCTTGTGAACAATACCTTAGCCTTTAAATTATTGTCTGAGCAAGTGCATGACACGTCATAAGACGAGTGGGATGAGGATGACATTTGTTTGACTAATTACTCAAGACAGCATATCCGCATTACCACATGTGTCACATGAGTAAAGAAACGAAATTACGCCCTTTGAAAATAAATATTCTATTCTATTCTTGAATTTCGATATTTCCTTGTAGTCCGGTAAAAATATGTCATTTTTGTGGTGTAACTTCCTATGATCTTTAAGTTCCTGATTTTTTGTAGAACGATAGAGTACCCATCAGTAATATAATATAATAAAAATGTCTTCTAGCCATTCTGTAGCTTGCTTCAGGTATAATATTATTAGTATTTAGTTATAAAACCTACAATATTAAATTAAAGTTACCACTGTAAAATTCACTGCGATGTAGAAGATGCTAAGACATCCTAAAACAATTTCCTAAAAAAAAAAATACAAATCAATAAAACTACAGATAAATTCTCAGAATACAGAGCAAACCAGAAACCGCCCGTGCGTTTAAAAGTGACGCAAGGCAAACTAAGCTGATCAGCGTACATTGTGGTTGATTAGTCACTCTGTGGACGTCACGGAAAGAAAGCAGTTATCTATTTAAATTAAAATATGCCGTCTTGTGTCGTCCCCACCTGTAAAATTCCTGTTGGGTATACGAAGAAACAGAATGGGATCACATTTCATGTGTTCATCTACAGCATTCACATATCATTTAGTATTGATTTTGTTTTAACTATTTTAATTGTCATATAAAATTCCTCCATTTTGTGAGTGTGGCCAGTATGATGAAATATTTCACCCTAGTTTTTTATTATTAAACATTTAAAATTGGCATTATTTATTCTATAATACTTTTAACAATTTTATTACGTTTGCCTAATATATAAATGTGGAAATATAATAAAAAGAGCAAACCTCGAATTTTTTGCTTGTTTTTCTCTGGGGAGTGAGCTTTGTGATTGATCAGTAATGTCGAAAGACTAATATTAGGTGTAAAAAAATATGACGATCCCAAGTGATAATTTTATCCGACGAAATAAATCTTTATCAACTGAAAATTCAACTCAATAATCAATAAATTCACAATTCGTAAACTGATATACCGTGTTATATCAGTTTACGAATACACACAAAAGATATTACCAAGCTAAGAAAATACAAAAATATATGTATATATTGCCCTCGGTGAAATTTTTCATACCTATATAACGAAGTTATTGATCGATTTTTTTTGATAGAAGAATTCCAATTACCTATATTCTCCGACGCAATGAATGAATTTTAATCTTATAGTCTTTGTTTTATTAGGTATTTAAATACCCATACTATATCTAAAGCGAGCTACCGATTTGTTAGAAAACATTTTTATTCTATCACTGACAGGTGTACTCTGTCCATCTGCAAAAAATCACGACCTTTAAGATTAAGGGAAGTTAGAAGTGTTTCTTTACTTTGCTACAACAGTCAACATCAAAAGGTTATGAGACGTTGTAGCCTGTTTCAACATTTGAATTTACAAAAATAATCAATGTGTCGAATATAAAGTTTTATTCGGAAACTTTTATAGAAAGTTTTTTTTTTCTAAATAGGCATCGGAATCGATGATTGAAATCCACAGACCAAATCTGTCAGGTAGGTATCTCGGGCGCACGGTGTATATTTAAGTTTTAACACAGTTGGTTTGGTTTTTCTGGATGATGTAATGCTTGTTTTCTGTTTCTTTTTCAATGCTTGTAAATAAAAAAAAATAAGAAAAAAGGCACGCATATGGCAACATCTTGTTCCATTAAAATAGGGGATTCCCCGCCCTCGGCGCGGCGTTCTACCAACAAGCAAAATATTTTACCAAGTGATGATTCACCCTATTTAACCAGCCAACAACTTGGCTCGTCCGTCTCTTTTCATTTAATTTCATCACAGAGTATTTTTCTTTGTAGGTATTCATTTGAATCGAATTCTTCGAAATACGATCCAATTGCGTACCTACCTACGTATATGTGTCACCAAAGAGTATGTAGTGTAGCTCATTGCATTCCTTAGCCTTTATAATATTACAAGGAAGAAGAAAACTTCTTTCTATCACATTGAACGAAAGTGCAGGCAGTGACGTAATTCAATTCAGTGACTGTTTTCATTGAGATAGTTTGGATTATTGTGAGATCTCGGTCACAGTGTAACCTTCGATAGAAATCTTAAATCGGTAAGTGAAATGCTTTGTTTATAAGTGATTCCAGTTTGTTACCTACCGGCCTTAACTATCGCTTGAATTGACAAGCTTCTAGCATTTGTTTTGGTACTTGTACAAGCAAAAAATGACTTAAACTTCTGAGCGAAATAGAAGCCAGCAATCTTCCTATCGTTTGAAAATTCGACCAGACGATCAGTCAGATATCTCTCGAAACTTCGAGCGGCCCCCACTGCCCAAGGATTACCACCCCAAATGGAGCACAAAAATATAATCTCCACAGAAATACCAGCGCGTATTCGCAGTTCTTCCGTGCCTGTGTTTAAGAAGGGGTTAAGAGTAGGTACTGTCTTTCCCAATCATTGGTACTTACTTATATGAGTTTGATGTAAGTAGGCATTTCTTCATTTATGTATTTCTATAGTTGTGTCTTGAAACCTTCCCTGTCTTCTATGGTCATGGTCAAGAAGAGCAAGAGAGAGAGGCGATTGGAATTTTTGGTACACCGCATTAGGCGGCCCTTACACTAACATAGATAATTAAGTACCTACATATAGAAACTAACAATTAAATTAAGAATACACATAATATAAATGTAAAAAAGAAATGTAAGGATATTTCCTTACATAATAATAGTTGTGTAGGAAATTTATAGGTCACGGTGTAGCCTTCGGTTAGTTATTAGTTTATAATAAGTTATAAATTAACCAACTATGATAAAGTTACGTATATACTAACTATGTTCTTGAGCCCCACAACTTAGAAACATTACGTCTCTTTATATTCACTCGCACCTATACTATCACTCATTAATCACTATTTCAAGAGTCTGAAAATTGCTATTTATTTAATACTTTCTGTTTCCTCTGGTTTAGGTTCCAAGTTGCTCTGCTCCTTAGGGGATAGCTGAAAATCAGTGTTTTGCTCAATGAGCAATCTAATACACTGAGCTATGACCCATTTGTACTGCTGCAGCACACACATGCGTTAGTGTTACAATATTATGTTATTGTTGTAAATGTGTTACCTTATCTGTGTATCAATATGTATAAGCTAAATGTATGTGTGTGACTGTGGAAACAAATAAAGGCTTTATCTATCTATCTATCTATCTATCTATCTATCTAATATTATAAGCAGTTGATTATTTATAATAATAATAAATATCCTTGACATACACACAGCGCCATCTAGTTCCACTTTAATCCGTAACTCAGGTACACATGTCCATATTCATCACACAAACATATGCCCCTAGCGGGATTCGAACCCGCAACCTTTTGGTATAGTGGTCAGAGTTGCTAACCACTACACCAAACAGGACGTCATATATATTTTGTCAAAATATATTTTATTTTTTATTTATTTGGGCTAACAGATAGTGACAAATACAATATGCACTATGTATCACTAACTTACATTAAGTACCTACTTAGATCTAATTGTGCCACCACCGTTAACCACTGATTACTTTAATACATATTGAGCTTGATATTGATATTGAGTTTTCGCGGTCTGCCACATTTGCGTCTGGCGTTTACACCAATCATAATACTTAAATATCTAGTTTTATTTCATTCACTGTGTTTACTTTAGTATTCATTGTGTTTACATTATTTAGTCATTATTTGAGTCACTATTAGTTTATTAAAAATTTTATCCAATCTATTCTTGAACAAATTCACCGATTGGGCAGAGACAACCTCTCAAGCTTGTTACCGGCCTGAAAAGCAATATTCGTGTCAGCTTGAGTGTGACTTATTCGCTGAGGTGTCCTCACAACGGTGGTATGTCTTGATAGGTTATAAGTTTCAATTATTTCTTGATAGGAAGATTTTGGATCCCAATGGGAACCTTATTAAGAAACTAGTCATTTAAATCGGATAAAGTTTTTACTGCCTCCGTGGTTCAATGTAACCAACATAGGTTTTACGAATTCGAGGTTGTGGGTTCGATCCACAGCGGGGTGCATGTATAAGTACACAATTTGGTTGGGGGTGGGCATTTTAAATGGCCCTCAGGCTAGTTACCACCATCTTAGCTAAGTCTACCGCCAAGCAGCAATGTTAATAGCATTGTTGTGTTCCGGTAGCCAGATATAAGATAACCAGTCCCCTATGTTGGGGATTCCGGGTCCACCTTCGACCTCATCTTCACTTAACACCAGTTGTGATTGAGGTCAAGTACTAAGTGGTTGGATCTTTCAATTTTTTTAATAAGAGAGAAGATTTGTTACTGGATGAACAAAACAAAAAGTAAACTTTAAAAAAGAGCAAACAGTTAATTGGTGGATATAAAGAAATATTCACTAATGACTTTTCCTGCATTATTATATAACTTTTGTATTTCATCTTTATATTGTTGATTTTGTAATCAAGCATTGAACAATACATTTTCCAAATCTTTACCAAATCGTCGAGCCAGTTCTCTTCCTGCGGATCTCCTCATTTCTGATTTGATCCCGAAAGGGAGACTCCAAGCATTGTTCTCTCCATTGGGTGACCTTGAGCCTTCTTATGAGGCCCATAGTGAGCGATCACGTTTCAGTTCCTTATGTCATCACTACCAACACACTTAAAGGACGTAAAGGACGGACCGTTTCAGTCAGACATCCCCCAAAAATCATAGTTCTTCCTATTCACCAGTGTGTAATTAATTATATTAATTAATCGTATGTACCAATTCCTGCGATTTTCAAAGCTATATCCAAATTAGTTTTTTATTTGGAAAATGGAATATTATTTCAAGGTTTCACATGAAATATTTTTTAATTTCTGGGCTAAATCACATAATAAAAAAAATTTGAACAGAGCTCTTTTCACGTGCTTCCCATAATCATTTCTTATATTCGCTGAAACTTTTATAAAGCGGTTACTTTTAAAAATTAACGCTGCCTATACTTAACTTAATGTTATCCGATAATACACACAATTTGGATTTGCCGTTCCCAAAAACATTTAAAAAATGTTTGTATGGAGAACAGTCTTAATGAATTTCTTCATACAAATCGCCAATTTCATAGTTAAGGACCTAATATGTATAATTTTTCTAGATGGTGAAGTGAATAATGTTTTTTTTTTTGTTTTCCTATAAAGCGGGCATTTTTGACTTGAAATGTCGGGGAAACCGCAAATGACAATGCAACCACAAGGGTCAGCGCAACCACAACCAGGGTCGAGTCGTCGACAGCGCAATAACAAAAAAAGGAGAAATAAACAGGCACAAGATTTGAATGTAAGTCATCTAAATATAGGCGTCGTTGGTAAACGGAATCGTGACTCGTCAGTAAAATGTCGAAGTTGCCAATTAGCGTGCTTTTGAGCGAACCGTGTCGGCGAGCTTGTCTATGTTGAATAGTCAGACGTACAGCCCCGAACTGGTCGGCGTGATGTTAAATTGGCTTCTCTCAACCTATTTCTTACCGTGTGGTCGGAAATTTGTGTATTTTGTAGAGTGGTGCGTTTACGTAACGCACAGTTGACGATGTAGCGATCTTGCAAACGTGTAGTTATTCGCTTTCGACCTTGACCACGTCTTCGTGAGTATTCTCCCGTCTCACGGTATCGCTTCCAAAGTCTGTAGATAACAGAATGGGCTACTCCTAGATCATTTCCAACATAGCGCAAAGTTCTACCCTCTTCAAGCAAATCGATAGCAATTTTACAATTTTTATTTCTCAGGCATGCATTCTCCAGATCCTCACCTATGGCGCTCAGACTTGGTCTTTGACAGAATCCCAAAGGTCCAGCCTTTTGCCAACGAGCCATGGAGCGTAGTGTACTAAATGTTAAACTGACCTATCGCGTCCGAAACACTACACTTCGCTCTAAAACCCTTGTTGCTGACATAGCCACAACGACCGCCAAGCTGAAGTGGGACTGAGCGGGCCATGTTTGTCGCATGCCAGACGATATGTGGGCCAAAATCGCCACCACCTGGAGCCCACCATTAGAAAAAAGGCGTCGCGGCAGACCGAAAAGGAGATGGCGGGATGAGTTGGATAAGTTCCTAACCAACTGGTCGGAGGAGGCCTGCAATAGAGAGCCGTGGAGAGAGAGGAGGGAGGCCTTTGCCCAGCAGTGGGACAGTATGGGCTCCTAATAATAATATTTCTCAGGCATGCAGGTTTTCTCACGATGTTTTCCTTCACCGTTTAAGAGCAGTCTGATAAATGCACATACTCGTATATATGTACCAATGAGTTTTTAAACCGAACCGCGACCTCCTAAATTGAGAGACCGCGTCTTAATCGCTCAGCCACCGACACCCTGTGTGTTAGTTGGTATTAATTTTTTTTCAATTAATCATACTAACCGCAACATATTCACAGCAAAACGGACCACAGCATCAGCTACCACAGCGAGGGCAACCGCAAGCGTTGGCAACCCGACATGTTAGGCAAAGCGACGTTAACATGCCCTCGGGAGAAGCTATATCTGTTGTTATTCCTGTAAGTATGGCCCACAGAATGAGTCTATATTTGAAAGCATATATTAAATACATCTATGTCAATGTCACATAATCCGCATAATTTTAATTTCTATAAATGAATACGCATAATGCTAATTAAAGAAAGGCCAAGTCAAGAGTACCCTAAACCGACGAGCATGTATGAACAACCTTATGAGAGTGAAGGAAGCAGAAGAGGTATTTCAGGATCGTAGCAAGTGGAAGTCTGTGGTCTCTGCCTATCCCTACGGAAAACAAGCGTGACATTTAGACCCTACCTTATGCTGAGAAGGAGACCTTCTTTGATACCACTTTAATACAACAATACAATACAATACAAATACAAATACAAATACTCTTTATTGCGCAAAACATTTACAATAATTTAATTAATAATCATATTATTATTTTTATTGCTTTCCAGAATCTGTGTAAAACTTATTATTACTAATATAACATTAATATTAATTTGTACTGAGGGTTATTTAGAAATATTGTACCCATCTCCCTCTTTAAGGGTAATAGCTGAAAATCAGTGTTTTGCTCTTGAGGAATCCGACACTGAGCTATGGCCCATTTGTGCCACTGCAGCACACATATACTTTTATAACACATTTGCTCGAAAAGTGGTATTTTTTCTATGAAAAACAGGTTCAAAAAGTGGCGCATTTTGGCCTCGGGCTAAAAAGTAGTACGGTTTTTTTTTTAAAAAATGTCAAGAAGTTTCGTCTATGGTAATTTTTTTAATCCTAGCAAAGAGTTTTTATTCCGAAAATTGATAAAAATTTTAAAAAATTAAATACTTTGAGAGGTATTTGTACACTAAAATAAATTATTAATCTTTATTTCAATCAGTTTCGACAAGAAATAACAACCATTTATTTATAATAAGAACACAAAACTTTAATTTCCTAATTTGTTAGTGGCTGTCTGTACTGGCTGTCTGCAGTATCCTTTGCCTAATTAAAAAAAAACGCTTGTGCGCGCGCAGCGCTAATTTGTGAGCAAAAAAAGTAAAAGTTATTTCGCGCGCTCTGTGAAAATTTGCAAAAATGTCTTCAAGCGACGAGGATTTCATGGAATCTACGCCCCCGGATCTTAAAAACGCGGCGAAACAAGCTACTTTAAGCCTTCTACCTGAAAAATCAGTTGAGGTGTACTTGCAAGCGTACGAAAATTTCATACTCTGGAAAAAAAACAAAAATGCTCATTCATTTTCAGAAAGCATTTTTTTAGCCTACTTCATGGAACTCTCACAAAAATATAAGCCGAGCACGTTGTGGAGTCAATATTCAATGCTTAAAAGTGTTGTGAGAACGAAACATGGTGTTGATATTAAGCCGTATTCAAATTTGCTGGCTTACCTGAAAAGAAAAGGTGAAGGCTTTACCAGCAAGAAATCTAAAGTATTTGCGGCTGATGATATTGAGAAATACTTGAAAGAAGCTCCGGATAGCCGATATTTGGCAACAAAGGTCAGTTAAAACTAAATTATTAAACATAATTCCTTTAATTTTCGTATTTATTTACGATATAACTAGATAAGTACCTACTTCGGTTTTATTTTATACCTACTTACACAGTTTTTGTTTCTTTTCAGGTTGCATTAATATTCGGCATAAATGGTGCATGCAGACGTCAAGAGCTGACAAATATAACCACTGATGATGTCGAGGACCATGGGCGAATTCTCCTTGTCCAGATCAAGAACACAAAGAATAAAATACCACGCTCATTTACAATACAACAACCTTTTTATGAAATCGTAACGAAATACGCAGCACTCCGTTCCACAAAAGCGAAGACTAATCGATTTTTTCTAAATTACCAGAATGGTAAATGCACCAGCCAACCCATCGGCCGTAATAAATTTGGAATGATGCCTAAACAAATCGCCACTTTTCTCAACTTACAGAACGCACATGAATACACAGGGCACAGTTTTAGAAGGTCCTCGGCTACATTGCTCGCCGATTCAGGAGCGGATATATTGACACTGAAACGCCACGGAGGGTGGCGTTCCTCCAACGTCGCCGAGGGCTACATTCACGATTCAGTCAGGAATAAAGAAAAAATCAGTTCCTGTATTACAAAAAATATTAATTTGGAGCCGGGCCGTGCTGACTCTCGACCATCAACGAGCACATACATCCCGCCATCATCTCCGCCGCCGCAGCCACCTCCGCCGCCGCAGCCCTTAACTACAGAGCCAGAGCCCTATTCTGGTCTCATTTCTCCTACTTTCACTCAGGAGAGTGAGAGGAAGACAGTTAACAGTACGACTATGTTACAAATGCCGACTGGCAACGTAGTACTACATTTTTCAAATTGTTCTGGTTTTTATAACTGTTTTAACAAATAATTAAAGATTTATTCATTTCAGTAGCCCCATGTTTTATTTATTTCCTCACAAATGTGTTATAAAACGTCGTGTGACACACGTGCCCATTGATAATTGCAGCCTCAGCTTTTTTTGTAGCCCTCACCTACGGTTCGGGCTAGCAATCAAGCCTCGGCTGCAATGATCAACTTTGGGCCCTTATATCACAATGTACTATTATATCCCTATATTTTGCGTGTACTTTTATATGTTCTGTTTTTTTTTATTTCAACTTTACTGTAGTCTAAATTATGTGTATTAATTATTTATAAATAATATTTAATGTATGTGTGTGGCTGGAGAAACAAATAAACGTTTATCTATCTATCTATCTATCTTTGCGACACCGAAAATTAATTTTTAAGGACTTCAGTCTATAAGTGAAATATTGCTTAGGTTTTTTTTTATTGTATTTTGTAACTGCATTATGAGATAGGAGTACCTAGGTATCCTATAACATGAAACTCTTTTGTGTACTACTTTTATCTAACTCGTTTCCAATTTCACTGTGTTGTGTATATTTTCACATGTAATAATAATGTGTGTGTCGCTAAATGGGTCAAATAAATGATTCTTATTAGAATAGAATATGATTTATTTGCTCTGGAATAGGGTACATTAATTAGGTGTTGTTACAAGAAGATCCGTCTAATTCAGTCATTACAATGACGTGCAAATATTGGACAATATTAAAGATTCAATACAAAGATAATCAGCATGTTTAACAAATAATCACTTTTGTGCTAAACGAAATTTTTTGTGGAAAAGAACTAGTAAGTACCTTTTAAAAGTTACAAGTCAAGTTAGAAAGCGTAGTAATACATAATTTAGCTAGTGGTAAAGTTAATAACAATTAATCATCAAAATTCAATCAAAATAAAAAATCAAAGGTATATAAAAATGTCAATGTTGAATGTCAAATTACAGAGAATGTCAATATTAATATGAAATTTCAAATTAAATTAATAATATAGTATGTCAAAACGTTATACTATCTAATTACTGGATTTCAAATTAAAATAAGTATTACAAATCATTGTGAATTAAATATTCCTGAATAGTGTAATAACATTTTTTTACCAATATGGCAAATAACCTACTTTTAAAGACAGGGAGGGGTTCGTCTTTTATGGAGAAAGGTATTTTATTAAATATTTTGGGTGCAAGGCAAATCACACTCTTGTGTAATATGGCTGTTGTAGAAGCTGTCAAACAGAGCTTTTGCCTGTCCCTCAAATTCACGTTATGGACCTGTGAAACGGGCACAAAGAGATGGCTATTAGCTTTGACAAAAAGAGCTACTTCGTATATAAAAAGGCTAGGCAACGTTAAAAGTTTTAAGGATTTGAAATAAGGTCTACAGCTGTCAGTTATTTTTAGATTGCACATTGCTCTGATGCACCGTTTTTGGGCTTTAAAAGTGGCTTCCCTGTAGCAAGAGTTACCCCAAAAAATCACACCATAGCGCAATGTTGACGCAACAATTACGTATGTATATAATAACAAAATATTTATGTATGTACAATGCTAATATGCATAATATATAATATTTATGACATATAATATTTATAACAACGGTGTCGATTCGGATGTACACCAACTAAACTAAACTAAAACCAGTCTTGGAGTGATGACATCGCATCGTACTGTACCAGGGAGAAAGAGGCAGTACTACTCTAAAACTGCTTTTAGTTTAATTAGTGTACATCCGAATCGACACCATTAACAAAGCATAAAAGATAGTGGGCGAAAGTGGTCCAACGGCCGCCATCAATAAGACATATGCCGAATGAAAGACTATGACCTAGTCTTTAACCAAGCAAAACTGCATCAAAATCTATCCGAGGAATTTCGAGTAATGATTATTTATATTTATTAGAGTTTATATTATTTTTCCCTTTTTACTCGACTACGGAGAGGGTTATTGATTTATCTTCATTTAATCACCATCTATAATTAAATCTCCGTCACTTGAACGTAGAACACCGTCATATTACATGAATATTTGTATTACTTTGTACCCGTTTACTTAAAAAATATCTTTATACCTGGTAGCCCTAATTACCTATCTAGAATAATAAAAGGGTCATTATCGATTAACCCCTCCAGTGTCACTGTACCACGCGGTATCGTCTGTCTCAGCATCACTCAACACACGACATATGTCTGTCTCTATTTACTCCAAGCTCTACCGGCGAATCTAATGAACGATTAGCACTTATTAGCTCTACCGGCGAATCTAATGAACGATTAGCACTTATTTTTCATATGAGTCGTAGACAGCTTGAGCGCTATATGACAACAGCCAGAGAAGCTTTAACTCGAGATTATGTGCCACGACACCTTGGCTGGGATCACATCGGAAGAGAAGAGATATTACAACGTAACCTAACGATACCTAAGGCGTTATTTGGAAATCCTGATAATAACAATACAATAGTTATTTGCGATGGGACCTACGTGTATATAAACAAGAGCTCGATTCTGTTCCAAGTAAATACGTATGGTCCGCATAAATTTTTAAATCTTCTGAAGCCTTTCCTTATGGTGTGTACTGACGGCTATACATATAATAGAGGTAACCGGTCCTCACGGAGCAAAAAAATCGGATGCCTCTATTGTACAAGACATATTGAACAATGAAGAACACCCATTCCATTGTTTTTTTAATAATGGGGATAAGTTTATTTTAGATAGGGGTTTTAGGGAAGCATATGGATATGAAGCTTATATGCCACAAACGTTGAATAGAGGAGAACAACAATTGACGACATCACAAGCGAATGATTCCCGAATGGTGACAATGTGTCGTTGGGTCTTTGAAATTGTAAACGGCCGTTTCAAGCGCGATTACCGCTTATTTCGGCAAGAGTATTTTCACAGCGCAATGCCACATATGTTTGATGACTTCAGAATTGGAGCTGCTCTAATTAATGGCTTCCACGTTCCGGTTGAGGACAGTCAGTTTGCGTCGAATTTTTTACGACGAAATGAAGCGCGTAATAACGCAGAAAATGTTTTGGCAGAGTACGTAGAAAGGCACCGCTTGAACCGACAGCGATTGACATTTCGTAATATAAACGCTGACCTACCAGAGTTGCAATCTTTCCCAAGGTTAACAGAAGAGCAACTTATAACTTTCGGCCTCGGAATCTATCAGCTGAAGCTTGCTAAAAGCTACTACAGCGAGCATGTAAGAAATGGCATTTATGTGATACAAAGTGTATCAAGACACCGAACAACTAGTAGATGATTTAAATGATGCAGGCATACAGGGAAACAATTTATGGCTCTTAAGAGGTCGGATAAAATCGCGGTATTCACGGACACGTATCTATTATTCATATGTAGTGGTGAATTTAGAAGAAACAGGGCTAGACTCTATTTATTACTATTACTGCTCTTGTAAAGCGGGGAAACGCACACTGGGCTGCTGTGCGCATATTATGGTTATTGTATGGTTCTTAGGCTTTGTACGTCACGAAGATAGCATTCATAGACCAGCAGAGTTTTTAGACTCAATTATCATAGACGTCTGAAGGAAATAAATAAATGTATAAATAGTTAATAAATAGTTAGGTAGTGAATAAATAATAGTTTGTGTTTATTCTTTGCAATATAATATTGTTACTAACATGATTTTTCAAGTAAAAATAAATCATCATTACTCGAAATTCCTCGGATAGATTTTGATGCACTTTTGCTTGGTTAAAGACTACATCATAGTCTTTCATTAGGCATGTGTCTCATTGGTGGCGGCCGTTGGACCAACTCCCATAGAAATTTGCCCACTGTCTTTTAATAAATATAACGTTAGTATACACATGAAAAATATAATAGATTCATAGACCATTATATTACAAGGCCAAATTTCATTTCTCCATGCATACTTGTCAACCTAACAGAAGGGCAATCTTTAAACTTAAAAGTCAAGAACTCATTAACTCTATGCAAATTGTTACCGACAAAAATTTTGGATAGCTCCTTTTTAAATTTTGGCAGAAGCAAATGGCAGAAAGTTAAATAGTTTTCTGGGCATGTTGTAACTATTTCATATCAATTTTACTCAGAATCGTTTACCTAAAAGAACCCCTTACCAAAAGTATGGAAAATGTCGTTTCAGTTAAATATTCCGAGATTTCGATATAATATAGATTTTAACGTCCTGAACAAAAATGTCTATGGGGGCTACCACTGTTGCTGAGTCCCTTTCAGAGTTACGACTAATTTTGTACCCTCAAGGAAATCGACTAGTACCAATTCGCACCTTGTCACAGTGACAGTAATATGACACCTTCAGCCCCTTTTTTACAAGTGCAAAATAAATCGTTTCATAAATATTTTACGAAATTTTACAACGACACACAAATAATTGGAACATGTTTTTGTGCATTTTAATGCACCCATATTTTTACAGTAGACTGTACCAGACAAAACAAACTATTAATAACGGATAAATGGCCAGCTTATCGCAAATTTCGCAATATAGGTTCAATCTAATGTCAATTGTTTAAATTAGTAGTTGGTAATTGCATCTAATTAATGATTTGTTATCTGCCACAAAATCAGTCGTAACTCTGAAAGGAACTCTGCAAGAGTGGTAGCCCCCATAGAGAATTTTGTTTAGGACGTTAAAATCTATATTATATCAAAATATCAGAATATTTAACTGAAACCACATGTTCCATACTTTTGGTACGGGGTTCTTTACCTAATAAAATTCTTAAACAGGCAAGGACATGTGAATGCAGAGGAAATTGTTCCTTCAAATTGAGGCTGACAGAGCTGAGGCCTCAAGGCATGATGGGGGGCAGGGAGTTCGGTATCATCTCCGACCAGATGGATGCCACGATTAAGCAGCACAACCCTCATGGCGGTGGCGGACAGTTCACTAGCTACGATATATTAAAGGTATATATGCTCCACCACAAAAGATTCCAAAATGTCTCTTCCCGTTGGTGCCGTAAAAGGAATTCGAGATCGCGATTTCGATCCCCAGCGAGGACATGTTTAGTACTGGGTTTGGTTGGTGGTAGACCATTGTAAATGTCCGCCTGGCTAGCTACCACCGGCGTATATAAGTCTGCCGCCAAAACAGCAATGTTAATTGCATTGTTGTGTTCCGATTGTCAGAGATAAGATAGCCGGTCCCCAAGATTGAGTGTCCGGTTAGTACGCACGCCGCCATGAACAGCCAGACGAGCTTTTTTGGACACATTCTGGCTCCTCATAAAGGCACGCAGTGCTCCAGCGAACCGAAATACACAAACTCAGGCAAATATTATAAGTTTCATTCTTTGAAGCTGTATTCATACATCATCCTCTTGTGACGACGCAAGTTAAAACATGATAAAAGTATTTTAACGAAGAACTTATTTTGTAGATTGAAAAGATACAAAATTGCTGCCTATGGAAAAAGTTCCGTATCCGCGAGAAGCAGCTGCACCAGGAAGCTGGCTACGTGAACGAACGCATGTTGTTCCATGGGTCCACAGCTGCTGATAGAATTGCCCAGATAGGTTTCCAGATCAAATGTGCCGATCATGGTAATCAATCAGCATCCTCACACGTCCCCATTGTTGGTGCACAGCCTCCTCTCGCTGGGTGAGGGTGTGGGTCATAGTCCACCATGCGAGCCCAGTGCGTATTGGTTGGTTTGTGGCTAGTGGTCGCCTAACAGTCAGTGATTTTAAGCCTCCCCTATAGGTCCCCCAATTGGCTTAACGACTACCTTCAATTGTAAACAACCAGCCCTTGTAATAAGTAACTTCATCGGTATCGTTATCGTTTACGTTGACCAATGAGACGGCGTCAAATTGCCGAGCGAGCGATGAATCCAACCTACCACATGCCAGAACGTAACGGATGACGATAACGATGAAATTATGTAATAGAGCCCCAGGACTGACTATCGTGCCCTCGGAACCACTGACACACTCTTATTAAAATGCCACTAGTGGTCACCCTCCAAGTACTGACTACACCAGATATTGCTTATCTTCCTTAACCTTCCTCAAAGGCCGGCAACGCATCTGTGACCCTTTTGGTGTTGCGGGTGTCCATGGGCGGCGGTGATTGCTTTCCATCAGGTGACCCGCTTGCTCGTTTGCCGCCCTCTCATATTAAAAAAAAAAAAACTTTGCTAATCGCAAACGAATGCGCTTCGAATGGATAATTCTAATTGAATGGTATAATAATAAAATGTGTTTTTTTTTAATCAATGGGTTCGATTCCTAGCCAGCAATATCGATTTTTCAAGAATTCAATGATATCGTTTTAGTTTTCATCGAAATCGGGCCCGAGACTCCTTTTCGCTATTCCTTAGTTTTGGATTTGCTCATGCACGCCCACTTAGAAAATTGATACAGGATCAAAGGCCCTAATACGGGCCATTACAATATAGACTAGTAAGGCCCGTATTAATAAACCAATCTCAATACAAGTCTTGAGGCTATATCACCCGAGATGCGTCTTAAGCAGTTGACGCTATCTCAAGCTCCGTGCTAATTAATAAACCAATCTTGAGGTTAACTCAGCTGAGATCACTTCTGAAGTATACGCCTCAGCGGCGAATGAATGATAGTCTTGAGTTTCGTTTATTAATACGCGCACCTCTCAAGTGAGTACTGCTTGAGTGTGCACGTGCTTTTCAGGTCTCAATTCATCAACACGTTTACTTGAGACCAGTCACAAAACTGTTCTCAATTTTGAGAAAGGTTTATTACGGGCCTATGAGTAGGTAGAGCAAATACTAAAGCCGGGTCTTGTACAGCGTGTTTTTATTGTTTTTTAACACCTAACATGTTATTCTAACCAAATATGGGCGTGGCCTAACTGTTTTGTTAGCAAAAACAAGCGAACATGTTATCCGAGGCGGACGGAAAACATCGCGTTCGCTTGCGGGAGGGGGGTATTTTTCATTTCATCGTTGCTTGTGAACATCAAAAGTCGCAGGAGACTGCATTCTTTTGATAACATGTTCAACAAACATGTTTTGTTATTCTTTGGAGTAGAAGAGCCGGCTTAAAAGTAGACTGTCGGGGGGTAATTCAAATGTCATCAGTTTTCATAGTCGACTGCGATATCTGTACTGTGGTCTTTGAACTAACTGATATTAGTGTTGCCGTTGCAGATCTTGCCGATGATGGTGTCATGTGCTGCCAAAGCCTCCGTGGCTCAATGTAAACAGCATTGGGTTTACGATTCGGAGGTCGCGGGTTCGATCCCCAGCGGGGTACATGTTTAAGTACTCGGTTTGGTTGGTGGTACGACATTTTAAATGTCCGCCTGGCTAACTACCACCATCTTATCTAAATCTGCCGCCAAGCAGCAATGTTAATAGCATTGTTGTGTTCCGGTTGTCAGAGATAAGATAGCCAGTCCCCCCCCAAATGTGTTGGAGTTTCCGGGTCAGTACGCTTCCACCTTCGACCTCATCTTCACTTAACATCAGGTGTGATTGAGGTCAAGTACGAACCTGTCGTGCATAAAAAAAAAATCCGCTAAATAAATTTTAAAAAATGGTGTCATGTCGATCTGTCAGTCAGATATCGTCAAATTCCATATGAATATTGATTTGGGTAATGGTTTTGGAAAAAAAAATTAAACTAACTATGCCAATACCTTCTATTTCACTTACCTAATATGCCCCATATTTTTTTCGTTACGGTAAAAAAACTCATCCTGTATAAATCATATTGACATTCAACATATGATACTTTTGTATCCTATATAAAATATTACAGTAGCAAAGATCCTAATATAGCAACACAACTGATTCAAAAAGGATTAGATAAAATTACAGAATGGCTGCGACGCTGGAGGATAAAGGCCAGCTCATCAAAATCGCTGCAGGTCACATTCACTCTCAGGAAGGAAAACTGCCCTCCAGTCCAGTTAGACAATGTAACACTTCCTCACCAAGATAATGTCAGATACCTAGGTATGCATCTCGATCGACGCTTAACCTGGAAACAGCACATAAAGACAAAAAGGGAGGAACTAAATATCAAATATAAGACACTTCACTGGCTACTTGGAAGAAATAGCAAACTCTCTACTGACAACAAGCTACTGATTTACAAGTCAGTGCTGAAGCCAGTCTGGATGTATGGACTACAGCTGTGGGGAAGCGCCTCCAATTCCAACATAACATCTCTGCAAAGAATGCAAAACATAATTCTAAGAACGATAAGCGGAACTGCTTGGTTTATAAGAAACGAAGAGATTCACCAGAACTTGGGAATGCCTACAATATCTCAAGAAATCCAAAAGGCAAATGAGAAGTATAGAACTCGGCTGGCTAGACACCCAAATGTACTAGCAGCTGATCTAAATAGAAGAGGCTATGCAAAACGCCTCAAAAGAAAAGACCTTGCAGTCAGTGATTGATTGGAGGAGGAAATAAGAGTAGATGTTCTCAATGGAGAACACGCTCAAAAACTCAAATAATCAAACAAAAAATCTGCTTATAGTCTGACTGATTGCAGATGAAACACGGAAAAAAAAAAAAAATATAAAATTTATTGCATATCACATGGTTCATATATAGGTGTTAAATATAAAAGTGTACAAGCATGTGACACCCTGTAAGACACCTCAAAAGTATGAGAGAGAGCTTCTTATAATTAATTATTTCTCTGAACTTAAAGAAACCTAACATAAAGAAACCTAGCTTAAAGAGATCTAACTTTAAGCTAGGTTTCTTTAGGTTTCTTAATATTTATATTTATAAAATATTTTTGATTAGATTAAATTTTATATTAATTATGTAAATCTCATTAAAAATAATGTTGCGTCGTTATATTATACAGGTGGTATGTTTGGTCCAGCCATATACTTCGCTGAGGATTCGTCTAAAAGCAATCAGTACGTTTTTGGCCATATGGGCGCGAATGGATGTCCACTACATAACGATAATAACTGCTACGATTGTGAGAGGTAAGATGCAAACTCAAAATTTAAGAAACCCTTGAAAAAACAAGCGATTAAAACAAAACGAAAGCTTCCCGCGTTTCCTTACTCGCTCTTGATGTTCCTAGGCGATTCTGCATCACTCAAACAGCTGCCTGTCCCAGAGCCACCACAAACTTCCCTTTTCATTTCCTCAGCGTTCAAGCAGCTAATGATGTGGAATAAACTGCTAAAATTAATTCAGGACAGACCTTCAATTGCAGTATTTAAAGGCTAAAAGAGCATTACCTACTTATCCCATCTTTCGTGATATTATTTGTATCAAAAAAAAAAAATCAAAAAATGCTTTGTTTTGTAGGTACACAGGGTACACTTAAAATAGTCAGATTTAACATTTTTAAAGCTACTGCTTGTTCAAAAGGCAATTTTCCCCTGAGAAGAACAAGCAAGACACTCGAGAGGTCGCTCTTTTAAAAAAAGGTTTTTATATTACAAAATTATTATTTTATATTATAATATTTCATTATTAATTGTGAAATAGCCTGGTTATGCGAACGGGCTGGTTATGTCCATGATTGTTTATCATCCAAATAGTCTGATATTTTATTAAACGACTTCAAAAAAGGAGGAGGTTCTGTATTCGGGGCGTATTTTTTTATTTTTTTTTAGTATCTTTACACACACAGTATGTAGATTTATAATATATATTTTATGGTAAGTATATATTTCGCAGTAGGTATTTATGTATTATGTATTTATTATTCCGTTATCCTTTTTTTATGGTTAACTGGATTCGCGTTTGACCACATTTGTTTTATTATTCGTTGTAGTATTTTTTCTTTTGCACACATCAAACTGAGTTTAGCAGCAAACTGTTCCGGTTGTCAGAGATAAGATAGCCAGTCCCCTAAATGTCATGCCATACAACTTGGCCCTCGCGTGCACTCTGTGGTATTCAACCAGGCTAGTTCAAAGTCCATGACCAACTTCTTATTAGGAACGACTCACCGGATTCTTCCAAGAGTCGGAGATAGTAGATAATCAGAGTCACTCACGGTCGTTGATGTGTTAAGTGGAGCTCCGACTCCTTTGAAGGCTGGTAGCAAAGTGTCTCCTCATTTTGATGTGCAGACCAGACCAGTGCCATTTCCTATGATACCACCGCTACCAGGTTCACTTATTGTAGCAAACAGCGCACCATGGTATTCATAAGACTTTCCACATTATAAATTCCGTCGCTAATTTATCGCTATCTGTGACATATATTATAAACCTACATACACATAGGATAGGAATTTTTGTATGGTGTGTATTAGTTTATGTATATTATATATGTTTATATATAATGATTGTATGTATGTATTTGTGTATTTATGTTGGGTAATGTTTCGCTTAATGTATTACTTTGATTTTATTCTTTTATATGATATTTTTAACATTTTTTGTTTCTTCTGTTTCATGTACACTTTATGTCTACCTTTTATATCAAATTTCGCTCTCACGGGTTTGCTGGAAGAGATCTCTTATAGAGATAAGTTCGCCCTTTGTACATTTTTTTCTTAAATCTTTGTTAATGACCATTTCTTTGTGTGTGTGTACAATAAAGTGTTAAAATAAAAAAAAACATAATACTATCACGAAAGATGGGAGAGGTAATGCTCTTTTAGCTTTTTCTTAAATACTGCAATTGAAGACAATACTGCAATCACTGCATCAATACTCTTATGCTGCGTAGCCCTTGGCTCGATGTATGTCCAGAAATCAGCGAATCACTGTGGCCATCTTACAACTAGCCAATTTCTTTCAGAAAGCTACTCTAGCCCTTGCTCGATGTATGTCCAGAAATCAGCGAATCACTGTGGCCATCTTACAACTCGCCAATTTCTTTCAGAAAGCTACTCTTATGCCGCGTAGCCCTTGGCATGATGTATTACCAGAAATCAGCGAATCATATGACCCAACCGCCTCCAGGGTTCCACTCAGTGATGGGTGTGGTCTCACCAGATGGCCTCAAATATCCGGAGTATGCTCTTTATAACACGGACCAGGTAAGTTGCTAAATGGTAGACAGAAGCTCATATTAATTTTTAATTTTCATATTAAAATTAGGAGCCCATATTGTCCCACTGCTAGGCAAAGGCCTCCCTCCTCTCTGTCCCGGGCCTCCTCCGACCAGTTGGTTAGGAACTTATCCAAATCATCCCGCCATCTCCTTTTCGGTCTGCCGCGACGCCTTCTTTCTAATGGTGGGCTCGATTTTGGCCCACAAGTCATCTTTCTTGCGACAAACATGACCCGACCAGTCCCACTTCAGCTCAACTCAGCTTCAGAAGCTTATGCCAAGAAAAATATACTTAACTTGTATTAAATTTCGCAGGCTTTTTGGCGGGAACTCGGCGAGTGAAGTAGCTTGTTTCTTTATAAGTCTTATAATTTGTGCATTCTAACTTTTGAAGCTTAATAATGGCAGAATATTGTGCAGCAAACGTTAGTGATAGTGTACAAGTGAAGGGAAGTGTAAATTAAAGTGCGTAACGGAGCTTTCGGGTTCCCACAAGAAGCCGCCAAAATCTTTTGTAAAGCATTCTGCCTCTTTACTGAAGAATGACTTGACCGTGACTAGACTCTGTATACGCCAAGTATACGACGAATTACTTGTTTTGACTGAGACTGACTTACAAACTGAAGAAATAAGATAAATAAGACGTGGCTGTTATGGGCTAGATCCCTTTGCCTTCTTCTAGAGGAGAAAATAAAACTAAAAAAAAAATTAAATTTCGCATACAATGATTTTTTTTATATATTTTTTTATATGAGAGGGCGGCAAACGAGCATGCGGGTCACCTGATGGAAAGCAACGTGATGTGCGCCATGCTATGATATTTTGTCTATATTTTTCAAATTTGGTTGGGAGTATAGCCATAGAAATACTACATTTTTTTAGAATGGGCTTAGGAACCTGTCGTAGAGCATCCAATTCACATAACAATGTATAGAGTTACCCGTTTTTTTTAAACATGAATTAAATGGATAATTTCCGTACAAAATACCAATTATATCATGGATTTTGTTTTTTTTACAACTTGTAACATGTTTGATTTTTAGTATTAGAGCTGTAGCAGTGTTTATTCATTATATCCATAGACAATATATTCCCGTAGCTATTACTTTTCACAAATTACGAATACACCCAGTAGAAGAGTATGTATAAATGTTTTTAGCACCGCAGGTATTTTCGCAAAGATGGCAATAAATAATTATGATTATGACCGGCGCATCGTGATACCTGACGGTTATATTTGCAAGTGCAAAAGAGCTAGACAGTTTAGTAGTCTCATGTTAAAACAAACTAATATATATCTAAAAGTAATTTATTGAGTCGTGTGAAATTTTTCATAAATATAAAGAAGTTTATGCTCGACTTTTTTTGAAAATAGTTACAGTAGTTCTAAGTATATTCTCCGACGCAATGAAGTTCACAGTAGTAATTTTAATGGAATAGTCTATGTTTTATTACTACTTTTTTTTTTTTTTTTTTTTTTTAATATTTTGGACACTTACGCCACTTTACTTTACTATATCTAAAGCAAGCAACCGATTTGTTAGGAAACATTTTTGTTCTATCAAGACAAGACTATCCATGCGCAAAAAATCACTGCCTTTAAGATTATAGGAAGTTTATTTATTTATTTACCAAGTTTATAACTATCATTAATATTGAGGAAGGGGAAGACCTAGGCGTAATTACTTTGACCAAGTGAAAGAAAAGGTGAATGTCGTGTCGTACCAAGAGGTTAAAACGAGGGCGGAAAGTAGAGAGACATGGTCGTTACTCCACCGACAAGAGCATAGCTCTTAAATTGAAGAAGATAACTATCATTACAGATTACTCCAATGCGATAGTTAACTAATGACAAATATGTATACCAACTATATCTACCTACACTAAATAACATCGTACAAATAACGCGACTTTTTGAAATTCGCTCATACTGCACATGACAATATCTGTTCTGTCTGCTATCTCATTGAGTGTGTGTAGTGCTCTTTATTTAAAAGATTAGTACCCATCAGGTACACAAAATTTTAATTGCTGTAGAATTGTCGGATTACAAATTTTACCACGAAATACCTTCCACAAGTACAATGTCATCGCTAGTTCCCTTCTAACTTCCAGTTTATTATATCCCGTCATCCCGAGAACAAATAAGGTAGGATATATCAAGGGGTAAAACGGATATACTCCGTACAATTTTAGGTATAAATATCTGGTAAATTTATTTTGTATCTTTTCCAACATTATCACATATTTCTCCTCGTGAAGTCATATGGTCCCCCATATGACTGCATTGCACTCCAATTGGCTCCTAACTTACTGGCCTATAAATCAAATAATAAATTCCAAATCGAACTCATACCAATGATTGAGAAAGATAGTGCTCTCTTCTTATCGACGACGTGCCTAAGACGGTATTTCTTTTTTTATTTCAGGCCTATCCAGAGTACTTGATCACTTACAGAATTGCTGAGTGAAGAACTTCGTTCGTACCATGTGTTGTGCCATGGTTCTGATACCGTAGATTTAAGCGCATTTATTATTTTCTGTAACTTTTTTCGTTAAGAGGGTTTATTACGTCCCCCCCCCACGCTCATTGGATAAATTAAGATTTCTTTTTAAATACATAATAAATTTTTAAAAATCGCTCTGATCTGCACTCGAGAAACTAATTATTAATAATACCTAAGTAGCTTTGATAGGTATTATTTTGCAGATTTCACGATTATAAAAGAAGTGACCGTTTTTTATCAATAATTTGAAATTCTCGATTATTAACCGTCATCATCATCTCAGCCCGTAAACATCCAACTGCAGGGATATAGGCCTTCCCTCGTATAATAAGGGAGTATGGGCCATAGTCCACCACGCTGGCCCAATGCGGGTTGGGGACTTCACATGCCTTATAGTTTTTATTTCTCACGATGTTTTCCTTCACAGTTTAAGAGCAGTCAGATAAATGCACATATTATGTTACTTATTAAGTAATTTAATTAAATTTAAAACTCATTGGTACATGGCCTGCCTGGGAATCTAACCCAGACCTCCCAAATTATTAGAAAATAACCGTGATTAAAGCTATTTATGTATTTTTATAATTAGCTTTTAGGCTTCTCGAGTGCAGGTCTGAGCGATTTTTTTTTGTTTTTAGTTGTATTTAAAAAGAAATGTTAATATATCTAAATAGGGCGCCACTGGAATGGAATAAACCCTTAGTTTAAGGGGACACGAAATGATAGTCGATGGTGCTGCTCATCAAGTAAATAATTACACATCTCATAAAGAAATCCCTTTTGTTTTTTCTTTTTTTTTTTTATGCGGGGAAATGCGTTTTAGCATACCGCTCGCCTGGGGGACGGCGAGACGGTTATGTGGGACTCCCCTTCCTACCGGGAATAAGGAGGACCTGGGAACGCATAAGCGGCTCCAGGTCCTCCCTCGCTCTGCTCCCCCTCACTAGGGGGGGCCGTTCCCCGGGGGGCGCTGTCGTGCCTCACACCGCGATCAGCGAGCGGCATGAGGCGCGACAGGGCCCGATGCGACGACACCTCTCGCTCTTTAATTAGATGATGATATATTATAAATTAATAAATAAATATTTCAGGACACTCAAACCAATCGTTTAGTCCCAAACTACGCAAAGTTGTACTATGGATACATAAATATTTATATAATAATATAATATCCTTCGACATATACAGACAGCGCCATCTAGTTCCACATTAAGCAACTAGGCTTGTATTGTGGATACCAGATGGTTGATACACTACACAAATACATTTTTTTTTGTAAATAAATACATCCATAACTCGGGTACACATGTCATCATAGCTATCACAGCTAATACCCGCTGCTCAATTTAACCGATACACTTCTCGCCGAAAATTAAATTTCCATCCACATCACCTGGATGAGTGGAAGTCTACCACTGTACGTTTCTCAAGAAACTTCTTACCACGTACAACCACCCTGTGGAACGGACTTCCGGCAGCGGTATTCCCGAACGAGTACGACATTGGAACCTTCAAGAAACGAGCCTACACCTTCCTCAAAGGCCGGCAACGCATCTGTGACCCTTTTGGTGTTGCGGGTGTCCATGGGCGGCGGTGATTGCTTTACATCAGGTGACCCGCATGCTCGTTTGCCGCCCTCTCATATAAAAAAAAAAAAAAAAACATAATGCCCCTAGCGGGATTCGAAGCCGCGATTGGTATAGCAGCAGAGTTTCTAACCACTACACCAAACAGGTCGTCTAATATAAACACCCGTGACTCGGAAATAAATTTTCGTATTCATTACACAAGCATTTACCCCTCGCGGGATTCGAACGAAATATTATTTACTCGAGTGGCGGTACCATCGGCTGTCATTTCATAGGGTATCTTTCATAAGTAATTATTAAGTTTTTTTTTATACAGGGTGTAACGGTTAAGTGTAGTCATATTTTAAGGGCTTGTTCTACCCATCAATACGAACAACTTTTACTATGGGGGCAACTTCGAAATCGCGAAAAAAAAATCAGCTGTTTCATACATTGCATCGGGAGGTTATTGAAATTTTCTATGGAACAGCTCATTTTTTTTTCGCGATTTCGAAGTTGCCCCCATAGTAAAAGTTGTTCGTATTGATGGGTAGAACAAGCCCTTAAAATATGACTACACTTAACCGTTACACGGTGTATATGAATCTCCACAGGGAATCTGTAGGATAAAGTTTGGTGCTCAAATGTCATAATTGACAAGTTTAGTGACAGCATTCGTCACAATAGAAATTTTATTGTTATAACGTCGACGGGGTGTCCATATGGTGTACAAGATGAAGGAATAGAGGAGAGGTATCTTACATGTCATTAACAATTTTTTCTAAAAGGATGCATTATTCCAACCAGATTGTTTTTATTCAATATTAAGAGGGCTTAAGCTGTCCAGTGGCCCCACATTGGATAAATTAAGATTTATTTTTAAATATCAATCTATGTCAAATGGAGGAAAGTATCTTACATATCGTCATTAACAAATAATTTGAAGAAGATACATTATTTTATATTTAAATAACAACCAGATTGTTTTTATTCAATATTAAGAGGGCTTAATTTGTCTCGTGGCCCCGCATTGGATGAATTAAGATTTATTTTTAAATATCAATCGATGTCAAATGGAGGAAAAGTATCTTACATATCGTCATTAACAAATAATTCGAAGAAGATACATTATTTTATATTTAAATAACAACCAGATTGTTTTTATTCAATATTAAGAGGGCTTAAGCTGTCCAGTGGCCCCACATTGGATAAATTAAGATTTCTGTCTAAATACCAACTAGTGGTAAATGGAGGAACAGTATCTTACATATCGTCATTAACAAATAATTCGAAGAAGATACATTATTTTATATTGAAATAACAACCAGATTGTTTTTATTCAATATTAAGAGGGCTTAAGCTGTCCAGTGGCCCCACATTGGATAAATTAAGATTTATTTTTAAATATCAATCTATGTCAAATGGAGGAAAAGTATCTTACATATCGTCATTAACAAATAATTCGAAGAAGATACATTATTTAAATAACAACCAGATTGTTTTTTATTCAATACTAAGAGGGCTTAATCTGTCCAGTGGCCCCGCATTGGAAAAATTAAAATTTCTTTTTAAATAAGTACCAACCAGTGGTGAATGGAGGAACAGTATCTTACATATCGTCATTAACAAATAATTCCAAAAGGATACATTATTTTATATTTAAAAACAACCAGATTGTTTTTTATTCCATATTTTAACTTTGAGTTAAGAGGACTTAATCCGTCCAGTGGCGCTCCCATTGGATAATTAAGATTTCTTTTATAATACAGCATAAATCAAAAATATTTCTCTGATCTGCATTCGAAAAGCCTTAAAACTAATTATAAATAATACATAAATATGTTTAATTACGGTTATTTTTGATAATTTCAAAGCCACTTTCTTTTATAATCGTGAATTCTGGGAAATAAAAAATAAAAATAAAAAAGGTATTATTTATAATAGCTTTTAGGCTTCTCGACTGCATTAATCGCTTATTTATTGATTTATCCTGTATGTGAATCTTAATTAATCCAATGAGGGCGCCACTGGACGGAATAAACACTCTTAAATCTTCGGCTTCGCGTCTGGCAATTGAAGTGTGATGACGTTGTTTTCATATCCTTTGTGTTTTTTCCCAGCTTTGTTGTTTGAGCAATAATGTCAAAAATTTTAATAATAAGATAAAAAATGTGATGTATGTTTCAAGTGATAATTTTTATCCTACGAAATATTTTTTTTTTTTTTGATTTCTTTGTCAGACAATTTAACGCAAATTCACCACCTGAAGATGCAAAATGCAGTAGTAAGATCGTTACCAAAACGAGTTCCATGTTGTATTGAAAAAAATGGTAACCAGTCTTTTCGAACACCTACTAAAATAAATGGAAGGATATGAAAACATGCATTCTATTAATTTTAGACATCATGTTTCATAGTAACATTTGCCTCTTCAATTACACATTCGATATCTAAATAGAAATAGTTGTTAGTTTTATTATTCGATTCGCGAGCTGAGTACATTTTAAATGTACGTTTTTCTTGTTACTAATCGATGACAATATGGTTCATAAGAAATCTTGGTATGTCTTATAGTTTCAGACTATGCCATACTGACCGATCTAAGGCCCGTATTAATAAACCGTTCTCAAGATTGAGAACAGTCTTGTGACCGGTCTCAAGTGAACAGGTTGATTAATAAACCTAACTTGAGACCTGAAAAGCACGTGCATACTCAAGCAGTACCTACTCACTTTAGAGGTGTACGTATTAATAAAGGAAACTCAAGACTATCATCCATTCGCCGCTGAGGCGAATTTTTTTTTTTTTTTTAATTAGAATGGGATCGCTCTTGACCTTAATCTGGACTAATGTCGAGATAAGGTCTTGAGAATACTTGAGAAGTGGTCTCAGTTAAGTAGACGTCAAGATTGGTTTATAAATTTGCACGGATCTTGAGGTAGCGTCAACTGCTTAAGGCGCATCTCGGTTGATACAGCCTCAGGATTTGTATTGAGATTGGTCTATTAATACGGGCCTAAATGTTACACCTTGTATATGATTTACTAAATGGTGGCACCGTCGATTTTTATTTCATAGGCTATCCTTTAAGTTCATATAAGCAATTATTTTTTATTTCATATTAGGTTTTAGGTATATGTACCCAATTAAAACTATTACTCATTACCACGAATTGTAGTCGTTTTATTTGATGTCTATATATAAAGTCTGACAAAATTAACCCTACAAACGTTACAGAGTGTATGTATAGGATGTACCTACCTATTACGAAAAAATAAAACGTGAAACTTAAAAGATTTAAAAAATAAAATTTAGAAATGTAAATTTTGTGAGTTGGACATTAATGGCCGCGCGCTCTAAGTATCTTTGAAGACGCCTCTGACGACCACTCGCCGCTCGCCGCCGCCGCCGCGACGCGCTGTGATTGGTTGCGCCCTGTGCCCCGCCACCCGCAATCCCCTTTGGCGTCTTCCATATCAATGGAACGTTGCCTGTTTTTTCTCATTGATAAAACAAGGTACAATCGAAATGAAGTAAGTCTGTTAATGTGTATTTTCCATTTGCACTTACATTTAATTTAATTTTTTTACTTGGAAACAAAATTTTTAAAGCTAATTTTTTCAATGAATATATTATTTTATTGTCACCTATGTACGTGCAATTGCCAAAGTTTGTCGGGTTAATTTTGTTAGACCCTATATTACTCTCCTAAAACAATGTGTCAGTATTGTGTGGTTTCGGCACGTAATAAGAACAGGACAAACACGTCTCTTCCCGTGGGTGTCGTTAAAGGCGACTAAGGGACTTTCCACCAAAAACATCTATAGATTTGCACGTTTCAACGGCGATGGGCTCACTCCCTGTCACGTATGCATTACTGTATTTTACTTTATGGAATCACTTTTTTGTAATCAAAAAAGTGATTCCATCCAATTTTTTTGACATCTACGCACAGCACAAGGAAGTGATCAATTCTCACTTATTTAATTTAGAAAACTCTCCATTCTCGCCCAAATTCCCAATTTTCGTGGAACCGCGCTTACGAATTGTAAACCCCCATTTTTTTATCACACCGACGTGTACCCCCGTCGACTCTCCCGTGGACCCCTGGGGGACCTGGGCAAATTTGGGAACTAATGGGCCATGTGATTGTAAGTGTCCCAAATAAAAAAAAAATTGTAAGAGAAAATGTTATTCAATTTCACATGTTATAGGATAGGACATTATAAAATCCAACCCAGCAAGGCTTACTACACCTTAAAGCGATTCAAGTGAGGAATCGCACGCGACATATTCTCAGTCTCTTGCATCTGATTGGCTGTCGCTTGACAGCTGTCAACTTGACCGCCAATCGGCTTCGAGAGATGTAGGCGACTACCTATGTCACTCGAGTCGCGCTAATTTATAGTAGCCCTGCAGGTCCTCCAAACAATATCATATTTATGCCTGTTACCTTAATTGTGTTGCCGACTGTATCTATGACACTACACCTTTGCAAACAGACTGAAAATGTGAAATATAACGACATGAGGGGAATCCCTGGAAGAGAGTAAGTATTTTCCCTGTTAATGAAGGAACGCCAGTACCGGTTATAGATGTTCAGCCTCGTTTACACTCACTTGCCAGAATTTCATTTGCCATAATTCATCTGCTAATTGGCAACAGACAATATTGTTTCTCATAATTTCATATGTCATACTTATATACAGGGTGTAACGGTTAAGTGTAGTCATATTTTAAGGGCTTGTTCTACCCATCAATACGAACAACTTTTACTATGGGGGCAACTTCGAAATCGCGAAAAAAAAATCAGCTGTTTCATACATTGCATCGGGAGGTTATTGAAATTTTCTATGGAACAGCTCATTTTTTTTTCGCGATTTCGAAGTTGCCCCCATAGTAAAAGTTGTTCGTATTGATGGGTAGAACAAGCCCTTAAAATATGACTACACTTAACCGTTACACGGTGTATAAGTCATATGCTAGAAACTTTGGCCCGTATTAATAAACTATTCTCAAGATTGACATGACCTCAAGTTGACGCTTGAGAATCTGTTGCATATTAAAACAGCATCAGAAAAAATGGTCTTGAGACTTGAACCGAGACGCGATGTCAATCTCAAGAACGATTTAATACGGGCCTTTGTTTCCCATAAAGTCAATTTCAATAACATCGAAAATGAAAATGAAAATGAAAATGAAAAAATGTTTATTTTCGTAGGATACAATTGATCACTTGAAAACGTTAATATATCATTTTAAATCTACCGCTCATTCGTAATGCTGTAATCCCCAGAGAAGAACGAGCAAGAAACTCAAGGGGTTGCTCTTTTCTGCGAGTCAAGATATTATTTAATAACAGTAAATTGCTTTATACTTTTTTTGGTATAGAGTCAAACATATTTATTAACAATAAATTACTAACTTTAATTTGGTTTATAGTTATACATACTATACGTCGCCAAATAAGTTTTAAGTCCAAGGATTACTGTCATTTAAATAATCACAAATTTTATAGTAACCTTTTGCACTGAGCTTCTGCTTCACGATACCTTTGAACTTATCTAAAGGCAAATTCTGCATATCTTCGGGAATCTTATTGAACAAACGTATACATTGCCCCTTAAATGAATTACTAACTTTATGGAGTCTAGTTGAATGCAGAGCAAGTTTATTTTTATTTCTAGTATTTATGTCATGTTTATCGCTATTTTTCTCAAATGAAGATATATTTTTCTTTACATAAATGACATTTTCATATATGTATTGGGATGCTAATGTCAAAATATTTACTTCTTTAAACAGTTCCCTCAAAGAATCCCTCGATTTTAACTTATATATTGCTCGAATGGCTCGTTTCTGTAGTATGAATATTTTACTAATGTCAGCTGCATTTCCCCACAGTAAAATTCCATAAGTCATTAAACTGTGGAAATAACTAAAGTAGACTAACCTAGCTGTATCAACATCTGTAACTTGTCGAATTTTCCATATTGCATATGCTGCCGAGCTGAGCCTTTTAGACAATTTTAAGATATGTGGTCCCCATTGTAGCTTAGCATCTAGAGTAATACCTAAAAACACAACTGTATCTACAGGGTCCAGCAATTCTTTTTTAATAACAACACTAGTGGCGACCTGTCTGACGTTTGGTAGAACAAACTTGATGCATTTAGTTTTCTTTTCATTCAAAAGCAAAAGCATCATTTGTTATCATCATTGTTAGCCGTAATTATCACATGCCATAACATCATTTGCCATCGAAATTGCTTCTAGAAAAGAATCATAAAATCTGTTTAAACTGTCAATAGGTTTAGGTTACGTTAGAACATGAAAGACAACTCACGAGCCGAGCGTGCCGCCGCGGCAGCGGCCGACGAAGTGCCAGAAAACCAATCGCTTTTTAGGGCAAAGGTGTTAGGTTAAATTTGTACGGAAGCGACTTGGCGTTTAAATATTATGTTAAATAATATTATTGCAATTAATAAAATGGATAACAATACGTATGGCAACAACAAGAGTATGTCACATATCTTTTATGGTAAACGAAACATTCAGGCAAGTAAAATTCAGGCATATGAGTCTTAAACGAATAACCGCGATTTTCTTGAAACATTTAATAAAGTGTTGTAAATATAGTAACAATTGCTAAAAATTAAGCATTTGCAAGAAACGCAAGTACTAAGTAAGTAACTAAACAAGCTAAATTGTATTTCTTTGAAAAAAAAGGGTCAATTGATGGATATTTCTTTAAATTCAAAACATTTAGGGAAATTATCGTTACCTACAAAATATTTCTTATCACTTTTATTTCTTAAGCAATGCAGCTCGACGACATTTTCAGCTAAAACACATGCATGCCTAACGATATATAACATGCTTAGTTTTTTTCCATCAATAAGTTAACTGTGTTTTACAACGTCAATTTAAAAAATTATTAAAAATTAAATTGAAAGGTAAACCCTTGTAAAATAGCGAGATTGGTCCCCTGATCTATTGAATACCAATACAATATTTCAACCCCTAACAGATTCAAGTAGGTGGCCTAGGTATTAATTTACCTTTAACATGCTTCATTCCGGACACACTCCCTCAAGATATGGAAAACAACTTCTGTAACGTCACACTCTGTACAATTTGGTGAAGGTACTTTCTGCATCATGAATGCAAACTTATTAAGTGGGATGTGTCCGGAGCGAAGTCAGAAATCCATGTCTTGTCTGTTCAGTTGGCAATTATCCATTCTTTATTGCAAATAAACACAAAAGATACTTTTGTCAGATACAAAGGTAAGCTTATCTCTAAGAGAGATCTCTTCCATCCAACCCTATAAGCGGTTAGAGAGTGTATAACGGGGAATAAAAAAAGGGCGTACAATGCAATGGTGATTAAGTAAAAAAAGTCTATAATACATAAATACTTGTAAATAACTAAATATAACTACATGAATATAATACTAAATAAACCTAAATAAAACATTTAATTAGATATATAATTAATATATTATATAAATATCAATATACACCGTGTAACGGTTAAGTGTAGTCATACATAAACAGCTGATTTTTTTTCGCGATTTCGAAGTTGCCCCCATAGTAAAAGTTGTTCGTATTGATGGGTAGAACAAGCCCTTAAAATATGACTACACTTAACCGTTACACCCTGTATAACATTACTTCTTATGCCATTTGCGACAGGTAGTGTTCTTTTAAGCGCTTTTTGAAAACTGGTAGTGTAGGACTATCGATCCAGGGAGAATTCCACGTCTGAGGTTAGATCGTTTTGAACGAGATATCCTTCTCCTTGAAACGTGCATCGAAGTACCTACTCTTTCCAAACTATCACACGTTTTTCTTTTACCAGTGAGATAGAGACACAAACCGTGTTTTTATTTGATTTCTTAGTAGCTAGCGAGGTAGGTATGAATTTCTACAGTTCGGCTCTAAACATGACTGCTTTATTGATAAACGATAATGATAAAGTATGATAAGAAATGTATGAATCCAGTACATGATTTTTATTGTACGAAGTCGTGTATTGTGTTCATATCAGGTAGAAACATTTTGTAGTTGCAGTAACAACTAAGTTTCAGTAGTTGTGAACAGTATCTCACTGTCCGTGGACGAGGGGAAAACATGGATTTTTTGGAATTGACTAATAACATACCTACCTTATGAAATTGTAAGCTTGCCTCGAAATGCATTGTCAAGATAGCTGATTCATATACTTAGATGTGAACAGAAATATCCTAAACAGTCGCGAGGATTGCTATAAGAGTGAGTTATTATTTTGTAGTTGTATTTTTTCTCATCTAATAGCAAATTTTATCATTCTGGCTACCCTGTGACAAAACACTGTACGCGCCACTGATACCTACTTATACTTTACAATCAGATTTCCCCTCCTTGCCTTATAAATCTCTAAATATTTAAGATCTAATCACAATGTGCCTCTTAGATTGTACAATTTCCTTAAGCCCATCAGCTGCCGTTCAAATGACTCAAATTCAAATCAAAAATTTTGTATTAGAAAGAAAGAAAAAGTATTTATTCGGTGTCACATATCGTAAACTAAACAATAATCTTAAATACCAGCAAAATATACATATATATATATATGGCACCGAAAAGGCATCCACTCCGCATATGCCGAGGTACCAGTTAGATACCACGACGCTGGTCTTCCGTGGACTCCTTGAGCCAGACAACGCAACCACGCGCAGCACCGTCATGTTCGGACAAATTTATTTATGTTACAATTTACATCACACATACAGAACATACATAAATAAAATATTAGATGTTAGACTGTTTGTTTTTATTATTAATTATCTATGCTTTATATTCTAACATATATATTTTTATGTTATAAATTATCCAATTATGATAAAGTTACGCATATCTGTTCTTGCCCTCCACAACTTAGAAACACTACGTCTCTTTATATTCACTCGTATCTACTATCACTCATCAATCACTATTTCAAGAGTCTCAAAATTGCTATTTACTTAATACTTACTGTTTCCTCTGGTTTAGGTTCCAAGTTGCTCTGCTCCTTAGGGGATAGCTGAAAATCAGTGTTTTGCTCAATGAGCAATCTAATTACCCATTGGTACTGCTGCAGCACACACATGCGTTAGTGTTACAATATTATGTTAATGTTGTTGATGTGTTACCTTATCTGTGTATCAAATGTATAAGCTAAATGTATGTGTGTGACTGTGGATACAAATAAAATGCTGCTATACCAAAAGGTCGCGGGTTCGAATCCCGCTAGGGACATATACGTTTGTATGATGAATACAGACATGTGTTCCCAAGTTATGGATGTTTTTCATTTATATTTACAAAAAAAAAATGTATTTGTGTAGTTTATCAAGCATCTGGTATACTAGTTGCTTAGTGTGGAACTAGATGGCGCTATGTATGTATACATTTTGCACATATACATTATGTATGTGCAAAAATATTTATTTATTATTTCAAATTCTTGTTTTCTCCTCTTTTGAGGGTATTACCTGATCAGGCGGGCCGTAGCCAAGCATGATAAGGGATAACAGGGTTATGTTACGCGATTGTCAGTTATGGTTGCAGACGTTAAAAATTTCCTAGCAATGCGGCATGTATTTAGAATTGTGGCTTTTTGCAATGTTTCTATAATATGAGTTGGGATATGAAGGGTATTGAGGCTGTTGCTTAAGGTTTTAGGAATTACACCTGTCGTGGATATTACAATGGGAACTATATGAACTATGTGTGCTTGGCATTGGCGCCTAAGTTCTATGGCTAAATCTTGGTATTTGGCTAATTTCTCGTTAATTGTGGATTGTATGTTGTGTGTGTTAGGGATCGCTGTGTGAATCAGATTTATTATTATTATTATTACACTATTATATTAGTAGGCGAACGAAACTCACTGACATAGCCCAGCGGATTAGCAAATTAGCAGGGCATAATATAGCTCGAAGAACTGATGGCTGGTGGGGCATTAAACTTCACGAGACCACGCACCAGCAAGCGTAGCGTAGGATGTTCACGGGCCCTGTCGCGCCTCATACCGCCCGCTGATCGTGGTGTGAGGCACGACAGCGCCCCCCGCGGAGGGCGCCCTAGCCGCCCTCTGGGAACGGGCCTCCCCTTGCGGGGGGAGGACCTAGAGCTGCTTATGCGTTCCCAGGTCCGCCCCACTGCCGAAGAAGGTCGCCGCGGGGTTTTAGTGGGTATCGCCGTCCCCCAGGCGAGCGGTACACTTAATGCGTTTCCCCGCGAAAAAAAAAGGATGTTCACCGACAAGATGGACAGACGGCCTGGCAAAGGTCGCGGGAAATCGCAAGATGATGAGGCCGCTTCCGACCGGTAGCTCTGAAAATGTAGCAATGGCGTCCTGTAGTTGATATGATGATCATGATTACATCAATACAATACAATACAATACAAATACTCTTTATTGCACAACAGAAAAGAAAATACAGTTTCAGAAAATCTCTTCCTTTGTCCAGACGAAAACTCGCATTCAGATTTACTAAGCGTATAACCAGATTTAGTTTTCTGTAAACTGAGGCGTGTAACGAGAAATCTGCAAACTTCAAGCATTTATTTTAACGTAAGAATGTCATTTATTATTATTGTTAAATTCTTTATTGCACATTAAAATAAAATACAAAGAACATTTAACATAGATGATGAAGTGTACAAAGGCGGCCTTATCGCTGATACCATACAACCTCAGTTAAAGAAGCATTTGTTGAATGTCAATTGAAATCTATTGGAAATAATGATAGGGCTTATTAAAATGGCCTTTTTTAAGCATAACGGCACTTGACCTCAATCATACCTGATGTTAAGTGAAGATGAGGCCGAAGGTAGAAGAGTAGTGACCCGGAAACCCCATCTTATTTCGGGGATTGGCTATCTTATCTGTGACAACCAGAACATGCTATTAACATTGCTTGTTCTGGCGGCAGACGTAAATAAGATGGTGGTAGCTAGCAAGGCGGACATTTAAAATACACTACTACCAAGCAAACCGAATACTACTAAACTGTGCCCCGCTTGAATCGAAACCGCCACCTCCGCTTCATAAACCCTATGTTGTTTACATTGAGCCACGGATACGTCCGGACATAAACTGTACACACACGGAGGTTAAAGAAAAAGGAAAAAAAAAGAAAAAAGGAGAAAAAAAAAGAGAAAGAGCCTGCGTAACGGAGGCGGTTGAGATTGTATTCTTAATTTCCGATTTATTCCTCAGGATTCAAATTAAAACAAAGCAGCAACAGTTATGGCTGGGTCTGATGAAGAACTGGTAGACGACCGCCCACCTAGGTGGTCGCGTTTTATTATATCTTTAAGTGATGATGATGATGATGAAGACAACGAAGTGGTGGCAACACCGAACCCAGTATCATCGACACTTGTTACTGCACCCACTTTTACGATGTCTGGAATGTCTCGAGCTCGAATGCCATGTCTAACATATTTGCAACTGCAACCAATGGGACGGTCATCAACGCCACAAAAGTCAGTGGAACCAAAAACTTCAGTCCCAATGACGTCATTGCCACCACAGACTATAAAGACAACACCACCTCCGAGGCAGATATCACCACAGATGTCGGTGTCACCTCAACAGACAGTCTCATCTCAAGATCTTCCTCAAAAGTCATTGCTACCTCAACAGTCAAAGTCTTCACAGAAGCGAGTAATACCTCAAATATCAGTGATATCTGGAAAGACGGCGCCTCATCAAATTTCAGCTCCAGTACAATCAGAATCACTTCAAAAGCCTGTAAGAGCTCACAAAAGAGAACCACCTAAAATGTCATCGCTATCTGAAGAGCCAGCGCAAACACTGTTAGCTCAAGAGATTTCAACAGAATCTAATACGCCATTGCGAACTCAGTTGCAATGGCAGGCTGCTATAAAATCACGGGCTATAGCTATTGTGGCTCCGTTCAAGCCAGACCCACAGCCACCACCCATTACCCCAAATGTCAGCTCACATGAAATATCAGCACCGCCTCAAAAGTCAGTATTACCTCAAAAACCAGAACCGTCTCAACAGTCAGCATTACCTCAACAATCAGTAACACTTCAAACTCAACAGCCAGCAACACCACAAAGGCCAGCAAGGACTAAAAAAACAGCATTATTGATGGAATTACAAAGGACAACACCATCTCAACAGTCAGTAACAACTCGAATGTCAACACGACTTCAAACGACAGCATTTTCCCAGGTGGTGGCGTCATCGCAAACGGTGGCTTTTCAATCGCCAGCGCCACCTCAACTGACAGAGCCATCTCAGATGTCCACACCAGATACATATATTGTGGATAATGCAATAAACTCACAATTGGCGGTATATGACTCAAACGTAAGTACAAACAAAATATAGGGGGTGGTTTACTGATCACTCCACTCTTGATTATTAACAACTTTCCAGTAGTAACCATAGTCTAGATCCCACCTCCGCTCTCCTCCCACTGTAACTCCTGTAAGCCAGGATCAACAGTGGTACTCTGCACGGCGCATACTGAAGGTGCCCTATGTGACTCTATTGCTACCTTGGACCCCAGGCTAATTAAAGAAAGGGTGAAAAGTAGGAAAGAAAGAAAGTCCCACCTCCCCCCAGCAAATGGGAGTGTAGCTAATGTGACGCAAAAAGCCAAAGCGGCTAACTCTATGGGGGAGAGAGTCAAGTGAAGCTCGACTCCCTAATTTAATACACCACGGACAGCGCCAGACCGCAGTGAGCGTTGATGGTGCGGTAGCCAGAAGGCTACCGTAGGTAAAAGTGCCAATAATAGGTATGGCAGAAGCGCTTGAACGCTCGGAAGTTGTGGCGGTTTTGTACTAGGTCGCCGTAATATACCGGCCGGATATCCGAATTTAGATTGTCAAGCATGAGTTTGCGTTCCAGACTCCAATTACTGCATAGGCTAGTAGAAAACAGTCCATAATCGTGAGTGGAGTCACCAGCCGAAAATTGTTGGACCTCCATACTGAAGGAGGTCAGAATTGTTTACTTTGTATGGATAATCGAAAATTTTTTGACCGAATTTGATTATGGTCCCTTGGGGATAATTGTTCGTAATCAAGATTGGCATCACGCGTTACTGGGTATTACACGAATTCAAATTCACCCTGTATATCTATATAAATGGGTTGATGGAATGGATGTATATATTAGTTATTTTTAAGAGTGTTTATTCAAATGCTGAATATGCCACCTTCATCGTTGAATTCAATGTAGTATAAACATTGGGTTTACGATTCGGAGATCGCGGGTTCGATCCCCAGCGGGGTACATGTTTAAGTACTCGGTTTGGTTGGTGGTAGGGCATTTTAAATGTCCGCCTGGCTAGCTATCATCGGGTGTGACTGAGGTCAAGTAAAAAAAGTCGGGTAAAAAGTTTTTAAAAAAATCTAAATTATATTAGAATCTAGAGGAAAAATTCTATCTCGAGCCGAGCTCGCTTTCTGTGCCAGGCGTGGGCGTATCTTCTAAACTTTGCCTTTTCGCCTCCGTCTCCACGAGATCGCCGTGCCCAATGGGCCCATGTATGCCCAGAACCCGGACGACGACGACGGACAGACAGACGCATGAGCGACAGCAATAGCTTCGTCTGGTCTTCTTCAACCCTTTGTGGGTTCCGTTCAGTGACCATTTTCACTTTCCCCTCATCTGCACTTAACATCAGGTAGGTGATCTTTCAACTTATATTTTAGGCACGTGAACGGCAAGCTGTTGGAACCAAAGACCAAAGGCCAATGAACAATCAGTGGAGAGAATGGGAAGTCAATATGCCGTCAGGACTCTATGTCCCTGTCTTAATTCCAGTAAGTATATACATGACACTCGTATACAAATGCCACTAGTGGTCACCCATCCAAGGACTGACGGCGCCAGGCACGTTTAACTTCGCTAATCGAAAACGAATAGCAAATACGATTATATTGGGTCTTTACCTATGAAATTGGAGTTTTCTTTCTTCGTTAATCATATGTACCAATTACTGCGATTTTCAAAGCTAGGTATATCCAAATTTGTTTTTTATTTGGAAAATGGAATATTATTTCAAGGTTTCACATGAAATATTTTTTAATTTCTGCGCTAAATCACATAATTAAAAATATTTGAACAAAGCTCTTTTCGTGTGCTTCCCATAATCATTTCTTAGATTAGCTGAAACTTTTATAAAGCGGTTACTTTTAAAAATTAACGTTGCCTATACTTAACTTAATGTTATCCGATAATACACACAAAGTTTAGCTAAATTTGGATTTGCCGTTCCCAAAAAAAAATCATAAATGTTTGTATGGAGAAAACAGTCTCAATGAAATTCTTCATACAAAACGCCAATTTCATAGGTAAGGACCAAATACACGAGTGCTTAGTACGAATATACATGATATAATCCACATAAACATGGGGAATTCTTGCCTATCGACTAGGGATAAAGAATCGATACCTTTAGGTTTCTCTTTATCTGGATAAAACTTATCCTATGTCTTATTCCAGGACATACTCCATCTGTGTACCAAATTTCATAAAAATCCGTTCATTCGTTTGATAGTGACTAAGCAACAAGCAATCATTATATTTGTTGCCTAGTTGAAATCATCTGGACATTTCATTGCTAGGCAGAGCGCTGCAGATGTGAAGGGCAATGCACCTTCGAGCTGAGTCTGCTGGAGTTGAACCCAGAGGCGAGCGAGCTGGAGGCCAGGGAGTGCGACATCTTGTCCAGGGAGATGAGAAACACCATCAGACAGCACAGCGAGCGAGGGGGAGGCGGGCGGTTTACTTCCTACGAAATTGTTAAGGTATGTACCGACGACTTACCCTACCTTGCATTTATATCTTGGAAATGTGTAAATTTGTAAGAAAACATCCAGAATTTTACAATAAAAGAGAAAACATACCAACGCGTCATCTATTACGCCACAGAAATAGGTTGATGTTGCCAACTTCCCATTTAACATTATACACTTGAAAAGTCCGTTTGTAATGTCTATAAAAATATACAATAAATTGCCTGACCTATTAAAAAATTAAACCAATGACAATTCTTTTACTAAAAAATTGAAGCAATTTTTAATTATAAAATGTTATTATACAATTGACAAATATTTAAATGATAAACTAATTATGAATTAATATTTTAATATAAAAAAGGTAATTTAATATAAATATGTTATAAAGCTCCGTAAAAATCGTCCTCCTCTCTCCAAATTGTTGTGCCCGACAGGGTCCATAATGAACCATTGTTTTTTTTAATGACCTGTAGGTACACACATTATGGCATGCAATAAAGAATTGAATTGAATTGACTTGTTTGATGTCACACCATTACATGAATTACATGATGTCCTAAGTATTCTGACGTGATGGCTGCAGCATGTGACCTGGAGTTATCTTGCATTAAAAGAAAATCTGGGCCGATACCATATGCTGCGGGCAAAACATGATTTTCGAACACGTTTTCTATTTAAGCTTGAGCCCACAAGCGCCCGGGAACAACGACGAGATCTGTACGCTCGTCCAAACTCACTCCGCCCCAAACCATCACAGAGCCACATCATTATCATATTCCTGGACTGCCGCTGCACTGTATGGATCGCCTGGGCGTCTGTAAACATGGACGCGACCATCACAACGTATTAAACGGAATCGTAATACGCCATTAAAAAGCACTGGCCTCCAATGTCGAAGTTGCCAATTAGCGTGATTTTGAGCGAACCGTCGGCGAGCTTGTCTATGTTGAATAGTCAGACGTACAGCCCGAACTGGTCGGCGTGATGTTAAATTGGCTTCTCTCAACCTATTTCATACCGTCTGGTCAGAAATTTCTACACCAGTAGCCGTCCTTAGTGTATTTTGTAGATCTCTTGCAGTTGTGGTGCGTTTACGTAAAGCACAGTTGACGATGTAGCGATCATGCAAACGTGTAGTTTTTCGCTTTCGACCTTGACAACGTCTTCGTGAGTGTTCTCCCGTCTCACGGTATCGCTTCCAAAGTCTGTAGATAACAGAAAGGGCTACTCCTAGATTATTTCCAACATAGCGCATTATTTAGTGTTCAGTTATAATTAAAACCTTAAGCGAAAAGTTTAGTTCTACTTTGAAATCTTGTTCCGCTAAATCTTTTGAGCAGTATATTAAGTAAATAATAGATATTTATGGGTAGTTGATATGGAGAGTTGTGTTAATATTAAGTAGTACAGTGGCACCACTCTGCCTTTCTGCTCCACCGAATACCAGCGTCGTGGTTGCTCCAACCCGACACATGCTGAGTGGAGACCTTTTTGGATTTCGTATATTGTAAACTTTTGTATAAAATACTCTTATGAGAGAAATCCAAATGAATACTTTTCTTACTTCTTTTTCTTTCTTTCTAAATCAATATTAAAAGCATATATAAACAGACAAATTAAATCACAAGTAACACAATCGTTTGCAGCGCAATTCCGGCAATTCTAGCAATTTTCAGATTGAAAAGGTCCGAAATTGCTGCCTATGGAAGAAGTTCCGAGCCCGTGAAAGTGAGCTGTTTGACGAAGCTGGCTACGTGAACGAGCGCATGCTGTTTCACGGGTCCAAAGCTGCTGATGAAATTGTCAAGACTGGCTTCAGAATCGAGTGTGCTAATCGAGGTAATTTATGCCCATAATGGTGTCGATTCGGATGTACACAAACTAAACTAAAACCAGTTTTAGGTTAAATTAGGCGACCGATTGGTGTAGTGGATAGTGACCCTGTCAGCGAAACCAACGGTTGCGGGTTCGAATCCCGCGAAGGGTGAATGTTTGTGTGATGAACACGAACATTTATTCCCGAGTCATGGATGTTTATATAAATATTTATGTATGTTTATCCGTTATCTAGTATCCATAGCACAAGCTTTGTTTAGTTTGGGACTAGATGATTGGTGTAAGTGTCCAAAATATTTATTTATTTAGTTTTAGAGTGGTGCCGTCGCATCGTACTGTTCCAGGGAGAAAGAGACAGTACTACTTTAAAACTGGTTTTAGTTTAGTTTAGTTGGTGTACCTCCGAATAGACACCATTGGCTTGATTTTTACCAGAGCAATCATACCGAATTACCTACCTACCTTTTAGTAGACTTAGTAAAGTTAGTAAGCCATTCAGAAGTCAATGTGTGCGCTTCTACAACAAGGTTCCCATGGATATACAGAATCTTCCGCTTAATAAATTTAAAGTTATTATAAAACAAAAGTTATGTAATAAGAGATATTACAAAATTTCAGACTACATTAATGATAGTAATCCATGGGATTAAAGGGCTCCTCTACACGATAAATTGTTGTAACCTTTCTAGATTGTAAATAACTGATTGAAAAGAGACAAACCCTCTGAGTTTCTCGCTAGCTCTTCTCAGTAGTGGTCGCGTTCCGAGCTAGTGGTAGGAGGCGGTTAAATCTACATATTAGGTGTTTGTTGACAGGCGGCATGTTTGGACCTGCTGTTTACTTCGCTGAGCTCTCATCTAAGAGCAATCAGTACGCTTATGGCTATTTGGGTGGTACCGGATGTCCAACACATTCAGATAAGAGCTGCTACGTTTGTGAAAGGTAAGAACATAGGTGGTGGTTGTAATCGAAGGAACTTGCTATTCCCGCGCCGCCTGGCGGCCATCTTAAAAAAGTCGCGTGACTGTCAGCAAACGATCCTGATTAAAAAAAATGTTTTTTTTTATGCACAACTGATTGGTACTTGACCTCAATCACACCTGATGATAAGTGACCCGTAGAAGCGTACTGACCCGGAAACCCCAACACATTTGGGGGACTGGCTATCGGGGACAACCGGAACACAACAATGCTATTAACATTGCTGTTTGGCGGCAATGGAGGCGCTGTCACGAACTTCGTGCGGAAGGGAATTCCAAAGCCTCACTGAATGCGCAGTAAAGGAGTCACCGTAGGATTGGGTATTGTGGACGGGTGGTCTCAGGTGTAAATTAAACTGGGGACGATGTTCTCGGCTGGAGGAGGAGACACGCACTTTTTTTTTTTTTTTTTTTTATCCATAACGGGTTGGTACTTGACCTCAATCACACCTGATGTTAAGTGAAGATGAGGTCGAAGATGGAAGCGTACTGACCCGGAATGGACAATGCTATTAACATTGCTGCTTGGCGGCAGATTTAGATAAGATGGTGGTAGCTAGCCAAGCGGACATTTAAAATGCCCTACCACCAACCAAACCGAGTACTTAAACATGTACCCCGCTGGGGATCGAACCCGCGACCTCCGAATTGTTGTTTACATTGAGCCACGGAGGCGGTCATTTTGTTTGATACCATACGTAACCCTACAAACAATCTTAGCAAGGTTACGATAGCGCGTTTTAGAATGCGTGTGGCGCGATCTATTGGTGATCGTAAGTAACTAACACTATTGGAGTTACAGCATACTTTTGCCTTCTTCTCCATTACAGGAAACTCCTCATCTGCCGAGTGGCCCTTGGAAAAATGATTAAGCTGAAAAAACCAAACAACATGACCCAGCCGCCTCCAGGTTATCATTCTGTTATGGGGCAACCCTCAAGAATATGGGGCGGATTGAAGTATAGGGAATATGCTGTCTATAATGTAGATCAGGTAAGGTCTCTTTATAACGAACTTTGGGAGATCCGGGTTCGATTCCCAGGCAAGCCATGTACCAATGCGTTTTTAAATTACTTACGTGCATTCTAAGGCATGTGTGTAGCAACGAGTTGGCAGAAGGTGTGACAGGTGGAAAACAAACAAGATAAATCGGCGATAAATATGGTTTGTATTAATCACTAATACAACAATAATATCACAGCGTTAATAATATAAAAATATCCAGTGATTAATTAAATAAAAATGGATTAAAATTAAGACAACACAAAAACAGTAATGGCAGAGCCGATCGGGCAAAAACGAGAGAGCGAGTGACAGATGTCAAAAATATACACTGTAATGTTAGATATTTTTTTTGTTTTATTTTCTCCTCTAGGAGAAGGCAAAGGGATCTGGCCCATAACAGCCATGTCTTATTTATCTTATTTCTTCAGTTTGTAAGTCAGTCTCAGTCAAAACAAGTAATTCGTCGTATACTTGGCGTATACAGAGTCTAGTCACGGTCCAGTCATTCTTCAGTAAAGTGGCAGAATGCTTTACAAAAGATTTTGGCGGCTTCTTGTGGGAACCCGAAAGCTCCGTTAAGCACTTTAATTTACACTTCCCTTCACTTGTACACCATCACTAACGTTTGCTGCACAATATTCTGCCATTATTAAGCTTCAAAAGTCAGAATGCACAAATTATAAGAATTATAAAGAAGAATGCTACTTCACTCACCGAGTTCCCGCCAAAAAAGCCCTGTAATGTTAGACTTGCATGTGAAGCATACCAGCTTATAAAATTATATTTTCTACAATGTGAAGTCCCTAAATTTGTAGGTACACAGGGTACAATTATAATCAGATTTTACATTTTGCATTTAAAATTAGAGATTTTTAGATTTAGGTTAGTTTGACCAGAATCGACACCACTGTTACAAATCAAATCAAATCAAAAATGTTTTATTTCGTAAGTTATAAGAATAACATTTGAAATCGTCATGACATACAGTTGTCGCTCATTCACTAGGCAGTCTCCCCAGAGAAGAACGAGCAAGAAACTCAGGGGTTGCTCTTTTTAAATAAGTCAATACAAATACAATTTGAAATAATTATTAAATTTATAAATATGAATAAAATGTATTGGATATTGCCGAGCGATTCATGTCCACGCATTCTTATCATCCAGATAGTCAGAAATTTTATAATTAGCCTTTGCCACTTTTCGTCTTACACACTACACTTTCTCGTCTACACATAAATAAATAATAAATAAAAATTATTCTAATTAAAAAAAGAAATAATAATAATAATAAATAAATAAATAAAAGGTATTTATTCATCACAAAAAAGAAAAAAATAAATAAATAAAAAAACGAACCATGGATATAGCAGGATTAGGTTATAAGCCCTGTAGTAAAATATGAATAAAATATACTGGATATTGACGAGCGGTTCATGTCTACGCATTCTTATCATCCAGATAGTCAGAAATTTTATAACAGCCTTTGGCACTTTTCGTCTTACACACTACACTTTCTCGTCTACACATAAATAAATAATAAATAAAAAGGTATTTATATATATATATAAAAAACACATGTCGGCATCGAACCATGGATATCGCAGGATTAGGTTATAAGCCCCGTAGCCTAGGGAAAATACGGTAAAAAATTTGCTTAGCTGACATAATTCAGAACCGACTTTTATAGATTGCTATTTTGTAAAGGTATATATTAGAGATTGAATAACTACTAAGCCTAAAAAAAATTGTAAATTTTTTTTTTTGAAAATCCTATTATTAATTTGTATCTTCTTCTTTTTATTTTTGAGGATGGCAACCAGTCAACCTCATTGTCGAGGGACATTACTGCCAGTTTCGAGTGAAAATTTTTATTTATCTTATTTCTTCAGTTTATAGGTCAGTCTCAATCAAAACAAGTAATTCGTCGTATACAGAGTCTAGTCACGGTCAAGTCATTCTTCAGTAAAGTGGCAGAATGCTTTACAAAAGATTTTGGCGGCTTCTTGTGGGAACCCGAAAGCTCCGTTACGCACTTTAATTTACACTTCCCTTCACTTGTACACCATCACTAACGTTTGCTGCACAATATTCTGCCATTATTAAGCTTCAAAAGTTAGAATGCACAAATTTTAAGACTTATAAAGAAAAATGCTACTTCACTCGCCGAGTTCCCGCCAAAAAGCCAATTTGTATCTTAATAACAATAAATACTAACATGATATTTAATTAGGTAGACTTTTGTTAAAACATATTCAACTTATTGCTGGGTGAATAACTAAGCGTGTTATAGTTAGGCATGTATGTGTTTTTAGCTGAAAACGAAATAAAAATTAGAACCTAGTATTTTGTAACGATAATTTCCCTAAATGTTTTGAATTAAAAGCAATACCCTTAAATTGAGCATTTTTTTTAAAGACACATTTTTCAACTTATTTGGAAAAATATATAGGTACCTGTGTTTCTTACAAATGCTTAATTTTTAGCAATTGTTACTACATTTACAACACTTTATTAAATGTTTCAAGAAAATCGCGGTTATGCGTTTGTCCGAGGTCTAAACGTACTTTCCCTGGGGTACTGTGTGCGAAGTCGAAGTGTGAGTTTTGTTTCGTTCTTAACTTTGCCAACGCGTTCGCGTTTACGAAAGGAGTCCCTATGAAAAAAATCGTTTTGCAAACTATCCGCTAGAGGCGCTGCACATTTCTCCATACAAATCGTCACGTACACGTGCGCGCGCAACAAAACTCACACTCCGCCCTCTGTTCAAAGTTCGCATATTCCGTCACGGGCAAGTATGTGACACTGCGCATGGCCCGACACGCATTTCGCCGGTTTTTTGTTTTAATTTTATTTTGAATTATAATATGAATATGCTCCTAGTGAATATTAAAATCAAATATATTGTTTCAGGCTTACCCCGAGTACATAATCACATACAAAATTGTGGAATGACGAACTGAATTGAAGCGAAACTACATGAAAACTTGCTCTTAGACATAAGAATAAGAAAACTTTATTTGATCCATTTAGCGACACTTATACAATACTTCATCGGTATGGTCATCGATTACGTTGACCAATGAGAAGCCGTCAAATTGCCAAGCGAGCGATGAATCAACCAACTGTTCAACTGCCTGAACATACAAATTAAAAATGTAATTATTTACATGGCAACGCAAATTTAAGATATAAGTTTTTTTAAGTCTAACAATACTTCCTTCTTCTGATAACTGCGCTAATGGCTAGTCGTGCTCTTCTGTGTAAATACTATTTGAAATATTTATTAAACCTCAAATTCATAGTTTGACGACCTGTTTGGTGGTTAGCAGCTCTGACCACTATACCAAAAGGTTGCGGGTTCGAATCCCGCTAGGGGCATATGTTTGTGTGATGAATACGGACATGTGTACCCGAGTTATGGATGTTTTCATTTATAATAAGTATTTATTCACAAAAAAAAAATGTATTTATGTAGTATATCAACCATCTAGTATCCACAACACAGCTTATAGTTGCTTACTGTGGAACTAGGTGGCGCTGTGTATATGTATAAGGATATTTATTATTATTTATTATAGTTTATTACGCATTTTGATTTCTACACCAACCACATGTCAGAACGTAACCGATGACGATGACGATGAAATTATCTAATAGAGTGTTACTTTAATTTTTTTATGGTTATAGTCACGTTTGTAGAAGACATTTTCCATATCTTGATGGAGTGTGTCCGGAATGAAGCATGTAGAAGGCAGAGGTGTGACTTATCTAAGATACAAGTATCTGAAATACAGATGCAAGATACGTATTTTCATTTTGTATCTAAAATACAAAAAATCATTTTGTATCTTGTATTTAAATATATTTTGTTTGGTATCTTAGTATTTTATAAATACTTTTTCTGATAAAATACTTTTAGTAATATATTAGTAGAAATATATAAAATAAATGCGTAAAATTGAGCATGTCATTATTAGTCCAACATCACATTGGTAGATGGCGACTCTTTCTTTGCACTGCACTGGCCTGTATCTATACAAGATGTGGCAAATGCACAAGTCGTGCGAGCCAAACAATTAAAAAAAAAACTGAAATGTAATTTCATTTGAGAAGATGACCGCCTTTTTGTATATATTACATTACATTAAGTTATTTACGAATAATTCGTAAATAACTTAATGTTAAGTTATTTACATACGTAAATAACATTAAGTTATTTACGAATAAATCGTGTTATGTTATGTAACGTGTGTGTTATGTTATCGTGTTATGCTCGTGTTATGTCAATTAAGAAAAATAAACTTAGAATTCATTAAAATAAAATCTTGTTTTCTTACAAAAGTATTTGTATCTTAAGAAGTATTTAGAAGATACGTATTTGGTATTTAGTATTTCAGATACTATTCTCGAAAGTATTTTGTATCTGGTATCTGAAATACTTTATTTAAAAGTATCTTGCATTTTGTATTGCAGATACTTTGTACAGGGTATTTTGTACATCTCTGGACTAGAAGGCAAATTAATAAGTATTACCTATGCCCATTGAATCTGTTTGGGGTCTGTAATATTGTATTGGCATTCCCTATATCCGAAATGGCCAATGCAATATATGAATTAGTAAGAGTCGGTGTAGATAATAGGGTGTAAATATCCACTGAATCATTACATAGCGACATAGTCATTAAAATGACTTTTTTTTTTTTATGCACAACGGGTTGGTACTTGACCTCAATCACACCTGATGTTAAGTGAAGATGAGGTCGAAGGTGGAAGCGTACTGACCCGGAAACCCCAACACATTCGGGGGACTGGCTATCTTATCTCTGACAACCGGAACACAACAATGCTATTAACATTGCTGCTTGGCGGCAGATTTAGATAAGATGGTGGTAGCTAGCCAGGCGGACATTTAAAATGCCCTACCACCAACCAAACCGAGTACTAACATGTACCCCGCTGCGGATCGAACCCACGACCTCCGAATCGTAAACCCAATGTTGTTTACATTGAGCCACGGTGGCGGTCAAACTCTTGTGACTATTAGCTCTTTAAATAAGATTAAAAATGAAAATAATGATTCATAATTCATAATTCATATATTTATTGCATTACACATGTCATAGTTACAATACATAGGTAAGTACTAACATACACATGTACCTTGTCAGGCATGGCAATATGGAGGAAAGGGATATTTATGTTAATAATGTCGTTTCAATTACCAATAGTTATAATTTTTATGAAGCTACATATGTATGTTGGAAGTTTAAAGAAAGTGCTCCAATTCCACAGTCAATCAACAATAAACAAAAAATAACAAATTAAAAAATACACCCTATCCTATTTCAACGAATATAATAAGATGTCAATAATAATATTAATAATGTCATGCATAAATCCATTTTAGAATGTCAATTAAATTAATTATATCATGCGTAGGTAACTTTCCTCTATGTGTCTATTTCTATGTATGCAATTTTATATTTAGTTAATTTGAGAATAGCACTGTCATTATCTTTGTCATATATCATTCATATTTATTATTACACCAGTTCGAAGTTTTTATCATTAACGAATTCATCTATGCTGTAATAAGATTTACCAATTAAGAAAGCCTTAAGCTTATGTTTAAAGATATTATCATTTTCTTCAATTTTATGAGAGTCTGGTATTTTATTATAGACTAGAATGCATCTATACAGTGGGCTATTCCTGAACATCTCCAATCTGGCTGTTGGAAGGACCAGTTTATTTTTCCGGCGGTCACTTTTAACATGTTCAAAGAAATCGATGTGTTGTCTGACAAACATGGCAGTCTCCAGTACATATATAGATGGTAGAGTTAGAATTCTCTCTTTTATAAAATGCGGTTTGCATGAGTCTCTAGGGCTTATATTATTTATAATTCGTAGACATTTTTTTTGTATGATAAAAAGGTCATTAGCGTCTGTACTATGCCCCCACAGCATCACTCCATAGCGCAGCCAAGCGTATGCGTACGCGTAATAAGCGGACAAGGCACATTCACGCTTAGTGTTTGCTTTAAGCACCGTCAAGGCATAAACAAATTGTGATAATTTTGATTTCAATTTTTCCACGTGGCTTTTAAAGTTTAAGTGCGTATCAAGTGTTATTCCCAGTAATGTAAAGTTATTTGTTTCGTCTATGTTCAGGGTGTTAGATATTAATGTTAGGTCAAGATTATCGATATGTCAAGGAAAAAGGAAGATCTTCCACTGTTCGTATTACCAACCATTATTATATCCACCTGTGTTGGATTTGCCGATGTAATTTCGACATATTAACAACGACTCGTGTATCACTGAGGATTTGATTTGTTTTTTTTTATTGATATTTATATAATAATATTATAGTTAATAATGTAATAGTATCTACCAATATTATTGTAATTTAATTAAAACATTGCCCATTCAATTTTCAGGGTAACCATTGTCAGTAACATAATAAGAATCTTTAATTGGCGTACGTTTGGGTATTAGTTTTTTGTATAAGAATTTGTAATAATGCCGTTGATTCTATGTAAAAAAATAAAATAAATAGAATATAGTGTAATTCTATGGAACTTGCTTTAATAAACAAAAGACGACTTCAGATCTCTCTCGTACCTACTCGTTTTTTACTTTCGATATTTTATTATTCGATATGGTTTGACATAAGTAAAGGAGTAAGTATAGGGCCCGTATTAATAAACGATTCTCGAGATTGAGAACAGTCTTGTGACCATTCTCAAGTAAATAACCTAACTTGAGACATGAAACGCACATGAATACTCGAGCTGTACTCACTTGAGAAGTGCGCCGAGTTTCATTGTATTAATAAACGAAACTCAAGACTATCGCTATTTATCGATATTAGGTAAGTAAAATAGAAGGTATTGGTGCAGATAGTTTTTTTTTAAATCATTATCGACTGTCCATAGCACGACTACCCTCAGGGCCTAATGGAGATAGAGTCAGCTTGTGGGCCGCTCATTCTAATAACAGCACGCCAATCAAAAGGGTAGGTAATGTGTTTGGGATTTAATCTGTGAGTCGCATTCTACCCAAACTTAAGTGCAAGATTGCTGGCAGTCTCCGAAAAGAAATCCGGGCACTGGTTAGACGCGCTCCCTTCTGTCAATTGTTTTTTATGTCATTAAAAAACAAGAAAGTGTTTGAAGCGAAAATAATTATTATTGAAATGAAATGGCTATCTTCTTTAACTTACAATGAAAAGAGGAATCATTAAATATTAAGCATAAGCTAATTTGGAGGTGTGTCAAGTCTGTAGTGTCTGCCTGCCCTACGGGAAACTGGTGTGACTTTTTGAATGTATAAGCAATTTCATCGCTGTATTTACAGTTCATGTACATACCCATAAACTTTATATTATTTGTTGTTGGTTTGGTCATGCCTAGGGTGGCCATACGTCCCGTATATACGGGACTGTCACCGTATTTGACCATCCCGTCCCGTATTTCGACAAAATACGGAAATAGAATAGAGAGGTGATGGGCGCGAGCGCGATAGCCACTACTGTCGAGATAATCTCATCAGATCAATATCCATCTGTTAGTAAATTCATACTACGTGCATATGCGTGCAAAAGTAGTTAAATATAATAAAACATAGTTCAAAAGCCGCGTGTCGGTATTGAATGTCTTAGGTTCGAGTTTTAGGCCTCAGAAAAGAAAACGACCCGTATTGACTTCTAGAAGTTATGGCAACCCTAGTCATGCCCTCTAAGGCCCGTATTAATAATAGAAATAATAAAAATAAAATAATAGAAATAAAAGAAATAATAGAAATAAATAGAATAATAGAAAGCAGGTGCTTGTTGTTTTCATCGACTTCAGCAAAGCTTTCGATGTTTTAAATTATAAAACCTTGTTTAACAAACTTCAGCGGAATGGCATACAGGGTCCGTTGTTGGAGTGGTTCCGAGATTACCATAAAAATCGATATACTAAGGTACGTCTAGGTGAACACTACAGTCACCTGATACCTACGGAAAAAGGTACCGCCCAGGGTTCCATAATTGGACCTACCGAGTATTTATTATATGTAAATGAGATGTGTAACCTCTTCACGGAGGGTTCTGTGTGGCAGTTTGCTGACGACACGTGCTTGTTGTAGTAAGTGGTAAGCGATGAGGCTCAGTGTGTTGCGTATAAACCTTGAATAGGTTTCTGTGGCGCACTTTTGTATTGTGTTAAGCCTTTTTCATATATAATGAATAAATAGAAAAAAAAAAAAAAAAAACCAATCTCAATGCAAGTCTTGAGGCTGTATCAACCGAGATGCGTCTTAAGAAGTTGACGCTATCTCAAGCTCCGTGTTAATTTATAAACGAATCTTGAGGTCTACTCAGCTGAGATCGCTTCTCAAGTATCCGCCTCAGCGGCGAATGAATGATAGTCCTAGGCCCGTATTAATAAACCAATCAATACAAGTCTTGAAGCTGTATCACCCGAGATGCGTCTTAAGAAGTTAAAGCTATCTCAAGCTCCGTGCTAATTTATAAACCAATCTTGAGGTCTACTCAGCTTACCATCCCTTGTAAACAGTTAACCCAAATACACAAACTCACGCACTTCACTCCACTTTTTCTCCGTCTATCAAAATATTGTAATCCGTCATACATACCCCTCTCTCAAATATCATCACTTTCGTTTTAATCACATTGATTTCATTCCTTTTTCTTTCAAAGCCGTATTCATATGTGTTACCATCTCTTGTAACTCCTCTTGTGGCGACCCAAGGATTACTTGATCATCGCCATAGAGGAGACATTTGAGGAGTAACCCATTCATTCTGGGTTTATAATTCATAACCTTAAATATCAATTCAACCCATTCATTCGACGACCAGTTTGGTGTAGTGGTTAGCAACTCTGGCCACTATACCAAAAGGTTGCGGGTTCGAATCCCGCTAGGGGCATGTGTTTGTGTGATGAATACGGACATTTGTACCCGAGTTATGGATGTTTTCATTTATAATAAGTATTTATTTACAAAAAAAATGTATTTATGTAGTATATCAACCATCTGGTATCCACAACACAAGCCTATAGTTGCTTACTGTGGAACTAGATGTATGTCTAAGGATATTTTATTTATTTATTTATTTATGTATTTATTTATTTATTCTCAATCCACATTCATGCTCTTTCAATACTTGCAGTCCATGAATAAGTTTTACAGCCAAGGGGCCGAAACACAACCCTGTCTAACACCTTTCTCTGTGTTATAGCGAGTATAAACATATTAGTTACTTAGTAAATCAAATAATTTCAACTGTTTAAATACCGTGATTGATGGAAGGACAAAGAATTTAGGCACAGATCCATAATAAGTGGAGTTGTCGCCTTGAAAACTCTTTACTCTGTGGTCTGAGGCAACAAACCATAATATGTTTGTTTGTTTGTAAACGTTTTCAGAGATGTACAAAATACCCTGTACAAAGTATCTGCAATACAAAATGCAAGATACTTTTAAATAAAGTATTTCAGATACCAGATACAAAATATTTTCGAGAATAGTATCTGAAATACTAAATACCAAATACGTATCTTCTAAATACTTCTTAAGATACAAATACTTTTGTAAGAAAACAAGATTTTATTTTAATGAATTCTAAGTTTATTTTTCTTAATTGACATAACACGAGCATAACACGATAACATAACACACACGTTACATAACATAACACGATTTATTCGTAAATAACTTAATGTTATTTACGTATGTAAATAACTTAACATTAAGTTATTTACGAATTATTCGTAAATAACTTAATGTAATGTAATATATACAAAAAGGCGGTCATCTTCTCAAATGAAATTACATTTCAGTTTTTTTTTTTTAATTGTTTGGCTCGCACGACTTGTGCATTTGCCACATCTTGTATAGATACAGGCCAGTGCAGTGCAAAGAAAGAGTCGCCATCTACCAATGTGATGTTGGACTAATAATGACATGCTCAATTTTACGCATTTATTTTATATATTTCTACTAATATATTACTAAAAGTATTTTATCAGAAAAAGTATTTATAAAATACTAAGATACCAAACAAAACATATTTAAATACAAGATACAAAATGATTTTTTTAAAAGTATTTTAGATACAAAATGAAAATACGTATCTTGTATCTGTATTTCAGATACTTGTATCTTAGATAAGTCACACCTCTGAACGTTTTATTGTACAAAAAGGCAATACATTAATTTTGCATTGATACATAAATTGAGTACAACGGCGTTGTTATACGCGTTGGTCTAACAACGTGGTTGTTGAGGACTTATTGCGGTACGATGACCGATTACTTTTATCTCCTCCGGTCCAATTTCACTGTTCATTGGTTATTTTCACATTTATACATGTGTGTGTCGCTAAATGGGTCAAATAAAAAAAAAAATACTTTAATGCTCATCAATCAATGTGGCCTTTTGAGTCCCGCACAGGTACAGCCCTGTCGCACGGGACATCTCAGATATACAATACAATCTAGTAAGAAACAAAAGATTATTAATTAATTAATCCATTTCATCAATTAATTTAGTCAGAGGCCAGTTTATAACAGGCTGTAAATATCCGCAACACTAGTTTGCACTGTAGCGATACAGTGCAACATTTTTGATTTTTTTTTGGGAACGGCTAATACAAATTTAGCTAAACTTTGTGTGTATTATCGGATAACATTAAGTTAAGTATAGGCAGCGTTAATTTTTAAAAGTAACCGCTTTATAAAAGTTTCAGCGAATCTAAGAAGTGATTATGGGAAGCACATGAAAAGAGCTCTGTTCAAATTTTTTTTATTATGTGATTTCACCCAGATATTAAAAAATATTTCATGTGAAACCTTGAAATAATATTCCATTTTCCAAATAAAAAACAAATTTGGATACAGCTTTGAAAATCGCAGGAATTGGTACATATGATTGACGAAGAAAAAAAACTCCAATTTCATAGGTAAAGACCCAATATTTGCACTTTGAAAGTCACGACCTCGCAACCAACCCATCCGTCCAGTATAAAGGGGGGTAGGCCATAGTTGTTGTTTATGTTGTTTTAACATGAGACTTCTAGTAGAAGTTAAATGTTATGCATTCAACCACAATAGCTTAACACGGATATGTTAGCTGCAATGACTTGAAATAAGTAAATGATTGTTCTTCTTATATTATAGAAATAATACATTTAATTCAAGTCATATAAAAACCGGAAGACAGACGTCACAACAGCAATGAATGTGGAGCCGTATTATTTTGTAAACGACCCATTAACACAACAATATCTCAACTATAAACTTTAGTTCATATCAATCTTGAGATCCTTTTGTTCACGTAGTAACGACTCGCAGACATGCACCCTAAATATTGATAACACCACAACTTGCTTATCAATCTTAATCAAGGATTATTTTGTAGATGATAAGTTACGTAGATATGTGAATACGAGATTGATTAAAATTAAAGATGAAGCAAAAACTAAATTATTACCCGGCAGCCCCAAAAAGGAGGGTAATATTTTTCGAGTGTATGTATATAAGTATGTATCTACATATGTAGACTTCTATGTTACCTCCTAAAGGGGTAGACACATTTTGAAGCGCATGGTGTCGTTAGATTCAGCTTAATCTCCAGCCAGCAGTAATAGCATAAATAAATAAATAAATAAATAAATATCCTTAGACATACACACAGCGCCATCTAGTTCCACAGTAAGCAACTATATGCTTGTGTTGTGGATACCAGATGGTTGATATAATACATAAATACATTTTTTTTGTAAATAAATAACTTATTATAAATGAAAACATCCATAACTCGGGTACACATGTCCGTATTCATCACACAAACATATGCCCCTAGCGGGATTCGAACCCGCAACCTTTTGGTATAGTGGTCAGAGTTGCTAACCATTACACCAAACAGTTTATGGCAAAAAATTCAACATGGCGCCCACAAAATTCAAAATTCGTTCGTGTTTTTTAGTTTTTAAATAGTTATCAAATATAAGTATAAATGTGCCACATAAATGCTGCTGCGGCCATTCTGTGGATCAGCTCGGACAAAACAGACAGACACAGAGAAAGGAGACAAAACTCGCACTTCGCACACAGAAAAAGTCTGACGGAAGAATCGGACGTGTATTGATTGAATACGATCATACTCGATCAGACAATCGGAAACACAATCGGACGTATAATCTCGACCTTAGCGATCGAACGCAAACATTTTAAAATGGTACTAAGGATGAATATAACACAATAAACGAAGTTATAATTAGCAGCGTCCGGGGATTCCCTAACAGTCGTAAGTTCGCGCATACTGCGCTTGCGCATGAGTGTAAGGAGTTATTAACATTATACTATCGCCTGTAGAGCGAGACGCACGGTGTTTGGTTGGCAATTGAACAGGTTAATAGTGAATCATTTGTTATCAGTATGCAAAGTGTCATATTTGTGATAGGCTCGCGTTAGTTGGAATAAAAACATTATCGGATAAAGTGTTGTGTTAGATAATTGTTGAACAACAGTGCCTACTTACTAATAGTTCAGAGGGTAAATTAACCTTTATTATGTGTAACTATTTCTTTGTATATGTCATTTGTAATACCATTGCTTGCACACTCACGCACGCACACATCCAAACATCGTACACATCTATACTTGTACCTAAGGCCCGTATCTTGAGGCTGTATCACCCAAGATGCGTCTTAAGAAGTTGGCGCTATCTCAAGCTCCGTGCTAATTTATAATAATAAATAAATATTTCGGACACTTACAGCAATCATCTAGTCCCAAAGCTTGTGCTATGGAAACTAGATAACGGATAAACATACATAAATATAAACATCCATGACTCGGGAATAAATGTTCGTATTCATCACACAAACATTTACCCCTCGCGGGATTCGAACCCGCAACTGTTGGTTTCGCTGACAGGGTCACTATCCACTACACCAACCGGTTCTCATCTTCTTCCACCAAAACCAATCTTGAGGTCTACTCAGCTGACATCACTTCCCAAGTATTCGCCTCAGCGGTGAATGAGTGAGACTCTTAACTTCCGTTTATTAATACGTGAAACTAGAGTAAGCACGCGCGTTTCAGGTCTCAAGTTAGGTTTATTAATCAACACGTTTACTTGAGACCGGTCACAAGACTGTTCTCAATCTTGAGAATGGTTTATTAATGCGGGCCTGAGAGACCACGTTTCAGTGCCATGAATCATCACTGGTAACATACAGGCTAGCTGCGACCATCTTATCTAAATCTGCCGCCAAACACTGGCCACGCTTGTAGTGGTAGAGCCACGCTGTAAGCTATTAGCTTGCAGCATGAATGGGCCGGCTCGACCGGGGAAGTACCACCCTCTCGCAGAAGACCGACGTCTGAGTACTGGCATTTTGCCACTGCGCTTCGTCCGGTGAGCGAGGGCGCCGGAGGCCCACCTTCCAGTCTCTCTCCAGAATGGTAGCGGTATTTAAAGAGTTAGTACCCCAGGAGGGTGCCAGCACTGCTGGAGAATCCCTCATTGAAAAATGCCCTACTTATTCTGGGGTGGACACCTTCCTCAAAGGCCGGCAACGCATCTGTGACCCTTTTGGTGTTGCTTTCCATCAGGTGACCCGCTCGTTTGCCGCCCTCTCATATAAAAAAAAAAAACAGCAATGTAAATAGCATTGTTGTGTTCCGGTTGTCAGAGATAATATAGCCAGTCCCCCAAATAAGATGGGGTTTCCGGGTCAGTACGCTACCACCTTCGGCCTCATCTTCACTTAACATCAGGTGTGATTAGGTCAAGTGCTAAAAAATAAAACACATTTATGAGAGACTTTCATCTTTAAGCAGGAAGATTATATTAAATAAGTACATAATGAATATGACATTTAAAATTAAATAATTTCACAATTTCAAGGTTTCCTGTATGACATTTGTATATATTTTTCTTTTTTTATTATAAAAATAAGTTAATTTAAGGAATTTGACTATTTAAAGATGTGTCCTGTTTTTGTATGTAAATAATTATCTGATTTTAATGTTTCGTGAATATTTTGTGCATGTTTTATATTCGTATGCCTATCGGCTGAACACGGCGCTCAAATGCTTAATTTAAACATCTACTATTGTAAATTCTGTGTTTCACAAATAAATTGATTGATTGATTATAATTTTAAACCTATTCCGAAATTGATTGATTGAGGTAATTTTGGACGAGAACACGTTGCAATTTCCCGAACTCTGTAAATCCGATCTGTATTTCGTTCCTATTATAATCTTTAAGTTCCTGATTATTTTGTAGAGTTAAAATAAAAATGTTTTCTAACAATTCTGTAGTTTTTTTTTTTTTTTTTTTTTTTTTTTTTCTTAAACGGTTCACAAAACTGGACACAATTCACAATATTTTTAGTCTCACCCAACATTACGACATAATTAATTTACTTTAGGTATTTAGTCATAAAACCTTCAATATTAAGTTAATGTTACCACAATGAACTTCATTGCGTTGTATACGATGCTAAGATCTCCTAAAAACATTTTTCTAAAATAATTAATCAATGGCTACTTTATATTTTCTAAAAATAGTTCATTGAGTTGGGATATTTGATGACGACCTGTAGGTGCAGTGGTTAGAAACTCTGACTGCTATACCAAAAGGTTGCGGGTTCAAACCCCCGCTAGGGGCATATGTTTGTATGATGAATGTAGACATGTGTTCCCGAGTTATGGATGTTTTTCATTTATGTACTTATTTATTTATTTACAAAAAATAATGTATTTATGTAGTATATCAACCATCTGGTATCCACAACACAAGCCTATAGTTGCTTACTGTGGAAGTAGATGGCGTTGTGTGTACATATTTATTTGCTCTCATTGAAATATTTCATAAATATAAAGAAGTTATTAATCTACTTTTTTTTTTTTATAGTTACAGGAGTTCTAAGTATATTCTCCTACACAATGATATTCACAGTAGTACTTTTAATCAGATTGTCTGTTTTATTACTAAATGCATATATTATATCCGAAGCAAGCTACCGATTTGTTGGAAAACATTTTTATTCTATCACTGACAGAATGACTGTTTCATGTACAAAAAATCACGGCATTGAAAATTATAGAAAGTTAAAAGTGTATCCTTATACTGGACTTTATCTATACCTATATGTACCTACTTATTTAAATATGTATTAAATTGGGTAATCACCAAATTGGTTTGAAATTACCCACAGTTAGGGGTATTCCCCAGAAATTGGCAACGCTGAATGTGTTTTTCGCGCTTCAGTCAAGGTGACTAAAGACAAGCGCAACCAATGAGGCGCAATCGACAAACTCTATAGTTCTTCTTTCTTGGAATTCGCTTCTCATCAAAGTAAATTGTAAACCTTTTTTTTGTAGATACCTAATGCTGTGTTTTGTCCTAATAGAAACTTGTTTCTTTACAGATTGAGGAAGTTTTTCAAAGACGACAAAGCGACCACCCGATTACGACCGAACAAAATATTGGAACAAAGTAGAAAATGTATAACGGGTTGGTAACTATATTATATATAAGGTCTAACAAAATTAACCCGACAAACGTTGCAGAGTATGTATGTATAGGATGTACCTACCTATTATGAAAAAAATAAAACATTAAAGTTAACAGATTTTATTCAAAAAATAAAATTTAGAAATGCAAATGTGAGTTAGATATTAATGGCCGCGCGCTCTATGTACTTTGCCACAACACACAAACCGTGCCGCGGTATCTTTGAAGACGCCGAAAGGCGACCACTCGCCGCTCACCGCCGGCGCTTGCCCCGGCGCCGCGACTTGCTGTGATTGGTTGCGCCCTGTGCTCGCTACACTTAAATATCATATAATTTACGACCACTGCGCAATATTGCCGTTCACTCACGACGCGTTATATGCACGTTAGATTGGTATAGGGAATTTGCACTTGAGACACTAATGTCTCTAAAGACATAGAATTAAAGTCTATAAAGATTTAATAATAACGTTTAAGTAAGCCGCAAAAATGAATTTCCGTTAATCGTTCTCGCAGAATGAACAGCGCTGCGGGTTTCTACCCACAGCCCATGCTGAGTCTGGACCATTTCGTTGTCCCTGATATGGGTCACGTCTCCTGATATTAGTTTTAACTGTATACCAACCCAGTATTCTATATTGTATGTGTATAATGTAGGTTAAGTGACTTGTGTCATGGCATGGTCGACGAATAAATGTATTCTATTATAAACAAATACGCCAGAATGCTCACTTAAAATATTGAATCACTATTTTTCCCTTTGGGCATATTTTCACTACTATTAATTTTAGAGGCAATTTAAGAGCTTTCCGCCCTCGATTTAGGCTGGGAATACTTATACGTTAGATTTTTTCTTCCGATAATTTGATCTGATAGTCTGATCAGACTATCGGAAGGCGTTGCAGCCATAGTTTTTGTACACTTACACGTCCGATCCGATAGTCGGATCGGATGTCCGAGTTGGAAACGGCGCCGAGGTGTTTACGATTTTAATATCGTATCGCGTCAACACGAGCAAATATTTTTCTTTTCTTTTTTTGCAATAAGTAAACATTTGACATTATTAAAATATTGGGTCTTTACCTATGAAATTGGAGTTTTTTTTCTTCGTTAATCATATGTACCAATTCCTGCGATTTTCAAAGCTATATCCTAAGTTGTTTTTTATTTGGAAAATGGAATATTATTTCAAGGTTTCACATGAAATATTTTTTAATTTCTGGGCTAAATCACATAAATAAAAAAAATGAACAGAGCTCTTTTCATGTGCTTCCCATAATCATTTCTTAGATTCGCTGAAACGTTTATAAAGCGGTTACTTTTAAAAATTAACGCTGTCTATACTTAACTTAATGTTATCCGATAATACACACAAAGTTTAGCTAAATTTGGATTTGCCGTTCCCAAAAAAAAAGCAAAAATGTTTGTATGGAGAAAACAGTCTTAATGAAATTCTTCATACAAAACGCCAATTTCATAGGTAAGGACTTAATAGTTGAATCCCACTTTATAGTTGATGTGATGATTTATGTTACCAGGGATGCAAGACGTCGACGCCGAAAGCCCAGATCCCGGATGAATGACGTCAATATGCCATCTGGCACTAAGGTCTCAATCATCATACCAGTAAGTCAAATGCTTTCTTTGAAAACGTTATCGTCAAAAGTCCTAAATATTTATACAACAAGATCGAATGGTCAACATTTCATAGGAGCTATGATTCTAGACGGGCAAATAATTTTATTGTGGTGGTAGGGCATTTTAAATGTCCACCTGGCTAGCTACCACCACCTTATCTAAATCTGCCGCCAAGCAGCAATGTTAATAGCATTGTTTTGTTCCGGTTGTCAGAGATAAGATAGCTTGTCCCCCAAATGTGTTGGGGTTTCCGGGTCATTACGCTTCCACCTTCGACCTCATCTTCACTTAACATCAGGTGTGATTGAGGTCAAGTACGAAAACATCGTGCATAAAATAAATCCCCTGAGAAGAACAAGCAAGAAACATGAATATTGTTACAAGCATTAAACTTTACTTACATGAAAATGAAATGAAACGAAAATCCGTTTATTCCCGTGGTCCGATCGCCGAGTTCTACTGGTCGATCCATGGGCAATTGTTTTTGCCTGTGGTTCTATCAATCGGACCACGGGCAAATCAAATTGCCCGTGGTTCTATCAATCGGACCACGGGCAAATCAAATTGCCCGTAGTCCTTGTAGGCAACACAATATGCACTTATGAACGTCACTTTTTTTTTTTTTTTTTTTATTGAAGAGGTGGGCAAACGAGCAAGAGGCGCACCTGATGGTAAGTGTCACCGCTGCCCATAACCATCTACGGAAACGGAAGATCCGCAGTGGCGTTGCCGGCCTTTAAGGAAGGAATATGCTCGCTTCTTGAAGGTTCCCAGATCGTATCGGTTCGGAAACTTGTTTTTTAAACTACCATTAGCTCGGAACGCGACCACTACTGAGAAAAGCTAGCGAGAAACTCACCCGTGACCCCCCTTGGAACAGTCCTTGGTATCTGTAACTAATAAATAACTAATAATTCAATTAAATCCACAGGCCAAATCGGGATGCACCTGTGCTACTACTGGAGACAACGTCAAACTGATCACTCTAAAACCTGATGGGAAAATGAGCGGCAGGGAATGGAAGATCGTTTCAGATGAGATGCACAAAACTTTGAAGCAACACAATTATAAAAGTTATAATATAAAACAAGTAAGTTACGTGACAATGGTTACGTACGTCACGCTAGAATACTTACAATGGAATTCAGCTATTTTGATAATTCAAAAAATTGTGCTCTAATAGTGCCACCGAAATATACAAGTGATGTAAATATACAAGTGATGAAAATACTTCTTAAAAAACAACTAGGTTATTTAAACATATTATTGAGGTATTAAAACAACGACGACGACGATGACGACCGATTGGTGTAGTGGTGACCCTGCCAGCGAAACCAACGGTTGCGGTTTCGAATCCCGCGACGGGTAAATGTTTGTGTGATGAATATGAACATTTATTCCTGAAGTCATGGATGTTTATATAAATATTTATGTATGTTTATCCGTTATTATCTAGTATCCATAGTACAAGCTTTGCTTAGTTTGGGACTAGATGATTGGTGTAAGTGTCCGAAATATTTATTTATCAAAAAAAAAAAAGATGACGGATTTTTTTATATTTTAAATATAAAAAAAATCTAGACGGACAATTTTGTCCTCGAGGATGAAATTAATGGCATTCTATATAATAATGCACACGAAGAACAAAAAAGTACGACGTTTGCGCTGCTCCTTTTAGATAGATAAGATAGATAGATAAAAACTTTATTGGCTTACAGATACACACACAGTTACACAATATAAATTATAATCATAGGTAAAGCAGTCTCTCAGAGAATGAGGATTCCAGCAACACCCCAGGTATGAAGTTGACGTCGGGGATGTGCAAGCGACAAGACCCAAGACGTCATTGCACAGACCCATGACGTACTTCTAAACAACATCTATAATAAGATCTTTAAAAATACGTCACTTAGACGTTGCTAATTGGTCATATATAAGAGTGACTTTAGTCTCAAATAAATCTCCTTGACGTCGCAAACCATTCAATCAAGGGTCATGCTTTCGTTTAAAATTCGTCGTCCCACGACATCACAATTTGGTTTCAATGAAGTCGAACGAAAGGTCGTTTTTGGGTTACAATTAATTGGTCTTTGTGACGTCTATGAATGACGTCTTGTGCCCGTGACATTTTGACGTTATATCAGGAAACGTCAGACGTCACTTAGTGAAGTATTACGTCAGTGGCCGACTTCTTTAACGTAAAATTCCTATCTGGAACGTGACGCCAGAATGCTGAAGTTTGGATATTTATTTGTTTGTTTGTTGCTTAATGACAGCGAAACGGATAAACGAATTTGAATGAAATTTGGTATATAGATAGATCATGCCTTCGATTGAAACATAGGATATTTTTTATCCCGATAAAGTGAGTAGTTCCCGCGCGATAAATCAATTTCCGCGATAAAATTATTCCATGCAGGCGAAGCCAGTACTGTGGCATAATTTTTTTTCCTTTGGACACTATTTCAGCACAGCTTTTTGACATTCGTCAATACAGCTTAATTCCACTTTATGTATTCTAGCTAGAACTTTTGACGAAAAGTAGGAATAAAAAATTACGTCATTTTCCCAAACAAACGACCGATGGGCGAGGTGGATAGTGAACCTTATCAGCGAAACGAACGGTTGCGGGTTCAAATGTGGGTTTGTTTGATTTACACTTATTCCCGAGTTATTTATATTTCATACAAATATTTGTTTGCGAGCAGCTGATGCTGATGTGCTTATATCCAAGCTGGTATATTGGTGAAGAAAAGGAAAAGTCAGAATGGTTTCAGACTTTGTTCTCTTTAACCAAGTCTATTTTTAAAACTGTTCACGGATGGGGCATCAACAACCTCTTGAGGAAGCTGATGATTTAGTATCCATAGTTACAACCTTTGCTTAGTTTGGGACTAGATGATTATTCTTCTTCTTATTATTTTTGAGGATGGCAACCAGTCAACCTCACTGTCGAGGGACATTACTGCCAGTTTCGAGTGAAAAATTTTATTTCTCTTATTTCTTCAGTTTATAAGTCAGTCTCAGTCAAAACAAGTAATCCGTCGTATACTTAGCGTATACAGAGTCTAGTCACGGTCAAGTCATTCTTCAGTAAACTGGCAGAATTTTTACAAAAGATTGTGGGAACCCGAAAGCTCCGTTACGTACTTTAATTTACACCTCCATTCACCTGTACACCAACACTAACGTTTGCTGCACAATATTCTGCCATTATTAAGCTTCAAAAGTTAGAATGCACAAATTATAAGAATTATAAAGAAAAATGCAACTTCACTCGCCGAGATCCCGCCAAAAAGCCGATGATTATTGTAAGTGTCCGAAATATTAATTAATTTATTATTATTATATATTTTCAGATAGTTAAGGTACAGAACTGTTGTCTATGGGCAAAGTTTAGAGATAGGGAACGTCAGATCGCTGCGGAGATCGGGTTTGTGAATGAGAGGATGCTGTTCCACGGGACACCCCACGCTGATACCATTGTCAAGACTGGCTTCGACATATCCCGGGCTAATGGTAATTTGACGTCTGGTCCATAAATAATACAGGGCAATTTTGCGTGATCAGCGGTAGCATGCTGGCTATTTTTTTTATTCAGAACGGGTTAGCATTCTCAATCACACCTGATGTATAAAGATGATGCCGAAGGTGGAAGCGTACTGACCCAGAAACCCCATCCTATTTAGGAGACTGCTATCTTATCTCTGACAACCGGAACACAACAATGCTATTGAGCTGTATCACCTGTAGTTCTCTAAAATTATAGTCTTATAGGCCCGTATTAATAAATCTCAATAGAAGTATTGAGGCTGTATGAACCGAGATGCGTCTTAAGCAGTTGACGCTATCTCAAGCTCCGTGCTAATTTATTAACCAATCTTGAGGTCTACTCAACTGAGATCACTTCTGAAGTATTCGTCTCAGCGGCGAATGAATGATAGTCTTGAGTTTCGTTCATTAATTGAGTAAGCACGTGCGTTTCCGGTCTCAAGTTAGGTTTATTAATCAACACGTTTACTTGAGACCGGTCACAAGATTGTTCTCAATCTGGAGAATGGTTTATTAATACAGGCCTTAGACAACAGAGTCATAGATAGTAAGCTCCCAATTAATAAATCGATCTTGAGATTGAGATCGCGTCTGTCTCCATACTATTGTTTTTGCTACTGTTTTTAATATGTAACAGATTCTCAAGCGTCAACTTAAGGTCACCTCAATTTTGAGAACGGTTTATTGATACGGGCCTGAAACTGATACGAGTATGTCTGCTACGATGAACTTGATATTAAAAAGTATGGATCCTTTTTAAAATCAAGTTTCATGAGATTCTAATGATCACGTTGTTCTAGTTTTATTTTTATTTGTGGTTGACTGGATACTTAAGCGTATGACCACATCTCACCTGTTGGAAAGTAGTACTTTCTAACGAGGAGTAACATATACCATTACTGGAAAGATTTGCAATATAGATAAGCAGATAGATAAGCATTTATTTGCATCTATGTACAGACATATAACAAATTTTACACATCAAAAATCCAACCGCCTCCGTGGCTCAATGTATACAACATTGGGTTCACGATTCGGAGTTCGCGGGTCCGATCCTCAGCGGGGTACATGTTTAAGTACTCGGTTTGGTTGGTGGTAGGGCATTTTAAATGTCCGCCTGGATAGCTACCACCATCTTATCTAAATCTACCGCCAAGCAGCAATGTTACTAGCATTGTTGTGTTCCGGTTGTCAAAGATAAGATAGCCAGTCCCCCAAATATGTTGGGGTTTCCGGGTCAGTACGCTTCCACCTTCGACCTCATCTTCACTTAACATCAGGTGTGATTGAGGTCAAGTATCAACCCGTTGTGCATTAAAAAAGAAAAAAAAAGTAAACTTTTGGGACTTATATACTAAAGGTTGTTTCAGAATGGTTTACTTTGTTTTTTTTTTTTTTATGAGAGGGCGGCAAACGAGAGATTTGTAATGGGTAATCGAAAATTTTAGATTGTATTCGACTATAATTTCTTGGGGAAAATTGTTCGTAATCAAGGTTAGCGTCACCAGTTAAAGGCAATTACACGAATTCAATTTCACCCTGTATTAGTAAAGTATAGAATATAGTTTTTTTTTTTCGTTTTATTCTCTCCTCTAGGAGAAGACAGAGGGATCTAGCCCATAACAGCCATGTCTTATTTCTCTTATTTCTTCAATTTATAAGTCAGTCTCAGTAAAAACAAGTAATTCGTCGTATACTTGGCGTTAAACAGATTCTAGTCACGGTCAAGTCATTCTTCAGTAAAGTGGCGGAATGCTTTACAAAAGATTTTGGCGGTTTCTTGTGTCTTCTTACGATTTACACTTCCCTTCACTTGTACACCATCACTAACTTTTGCTGCACAATATTCTGCCATTATTAAGCTTCAAAAGTTAGAATGCACAAATTATAAGAATTATAAACAAAAATGCTACTTCACTCGCCGAGTTCCCGCCAAAAAGCCATAGAATATTGTGATAATTGTTGTTTTTTTTTTTTCAACAGCTGGTCTATACGGCCGAGGAACCTACTTCGCGCAGCATTCTTCCAAGAGCAACATGTATACGGGAGGGTTTTTGGGTCACAAGTGAGTATATGTTCTCTGTCGTATACACAAGGTTATATTTTGTATACCAAAATTAATAATTATTACGTACCCACCCCAAATTATTGTTAAAAACGGGCACTTTTTTTACAATCGTGAATTATGGAAAATAGTCCACATCAAAGCTATTTAGGAACCTATTATTTATAATTAGCTTTTGACTTGTCGATTGCAGGTCAGAGCGATTTTTTAGATATATTCACTATTTAAAAAGAAATCTTAATTGATTCAATGAATAAATTTAGATTTGTTTGGGGCGAGTTTGCGGCGCTCGCAGTAGAGACATTGGACGCTTGGTCTGCTGACACGAAACAATTTGTAAAGGATTTATCCGTTAGACTAGTCCACGCCTCTGGAGATGTGAGAGCTGGTGCCTACTTTGCGCAGCAGCTGAGCTTATGCATTCAGCGGGGCAATAGCACTAGCGTACTAGGTACTATGCCTCACGGAAGTGAGTTGGACGGCGTATTTTTTCTATAAGATATAGGTATTTTCAATTGTGTTTTATAAATTTGTTGTTTTATGGAAAAAAAAAGATTTCTTTTCTTCGCCTCCGTTTCCTAATTCAATGTTTAGCGGATAAAGATTTAGTTTAGAAGATAGCGGAAGTTTAGCGGATAGTTTAGCTTCAAAGTACCTACACATTAGAAAACTAATGAAGTCGAATATTCTAGAATTCCAGAAAATAAATGTTCCGAAACAGGATCGCGAGGCGGTCGCTGCTGCTGTTAGATGTTAGACTGTTTATTTTGTTTTGTCGACACTATTATTATTAACAATCTATGCTTTACATTATAACATATATATTTTTATGTTATAAATTAACCAACTATGATAAAGTTACGTATATACTAACTATGTTCTTGAGCCCCACAACTTAGAAACATTACGTCTCTTTATATTCACTCGCACCTATACTATCACTCATTAATCACTATTTCAAGAGTCTGAAAATTGCTATTTATTTAATACTTTCTGTTTCCTCTGGTTTAGGTTCCAAGTTGCTCTGCTCCTTAGGGGATAGCTGAAAATCAGTGTTTTGCTCAATGAGCAATCTAATACACTGAGCTATGACCCATTTGTACTGCTGCAGCACACACATGCGTTAGTGTTACAATATTATGTTATTGTTGTAAATGTGTTACCTTATCTGTGTATCAATATGTATAAGCTAAATGTATGTGTGTGACTGTGGAAACAAATAAAGGCTTTATCTATCTATCTATCTATCTAAAGATCTCTTATAGAGTTGAGTCCACCTTTGTACATTACCGATTATTTGTAGGTACTGTGTTATATTTATAATGTTTTCAGCTTTGTGCGAATAAGCAGTATATTTAATATTAATCTTACGTTCTAAACTTTTTCAAATGATAATTTTTATCCTACGAAATATTTTTTTTTTTTGATTTGGTACTAAAGGTGGTTCAGAATGGTTTACTTTGTATTGGTAAACGAAAATCTAATTCGTCTGTGGTTCTTGGGGAAAGTTGTTCGTAATCAAGACTGTCGTCACCAGTTAATGGGAATAACACGAATTCAAATTCATCCTGTATAAGTTGGTAATGGGACAGCGCGAAAGTTGGGGAAACGCACAATAGATCCCGATTGGTTCGATGTGATTTTGTGCATTTGTCAAACTTATGAACTAGACTTATGAGGTCATAAGACTTATGAACTCTAAGATACAAGGGTAATGGCTAGTCATAGGTCTTATGACTTCATAAGACTTATGAACTCTAAGATACAAGGGTAATGGCTAGTCATAGGTCTTATGACTTCATAAGACTTATGAAGTCATAAGACTTATGAACTCTAATATACAAGGGTAATGGCTAGAGCATGTAGTCACTGGGTTCGGGATATCCCTTGCGGCCATAGCATCGCAGTCACACAGAAGTTGTACATTTTGCGACTTGCAGATGTTCCTCAAACTCTTCACTCGTTACAGAATGATGCTGTTTTGCCGGGTGGCCCTTGGTAGGATGCACAAGATGACAACCACTGACAGTAGCCTCACCCAGCCACCAACAGGACACCACTCGGTTGAAGGCATGCTGGCGTTCCCTGAGTATATTGTCTATAATTCCGCCCAGGTACGTAAAATAAAAGGACAATGAGCATTACCTAATATTATTGTGATGCTTAGTTTCAACACGTAAAAAGCATAGCCACCCCGTCTCTTCACATGGATGCCACTAAAGCACTGTCCATCAAAAAACATCCATAGATAAAGGCTCGTGCATGGAATACTGCTGTCACCTCTAGGATGGTTCGTCCAAGTCCCAAGTAGCTGCACTCGATTCTGTGGAACGATGTGCCAAGAGCCCAAGAGACACATATGTGATCATTCGAAGACTGCTAAATTGCAAACCCTCGACGCAAAAACGCCTGTCTCTAGTCTTCTGCAGGATGCATTTCAGAGATTGTGCGTTGGAATTACATAATCTTATTCCACCGTCGCTTTTCCACCTTCGGACTACTAGGCGTTGGGAGGGATTCCACCCGTATAGTTAATATAACGATCATTCCCAGTAAGAAGTTCCACTCTTCACTCATAATACGAACAGCCAAGGCATGGGACTCCCTTCCGACGTTAGTCTTTTCTGAATCCTACAACTTTGGAATCTTCAAAAGCAGAGTGAATAGACATTTACTAGAATCGCGTGCTTGATCTTTGAGTGAGTGTGGTCACACGCGTATCCAGTTACTCATAAAAAATACCTGTCACGCGTGCTTTTTTGTATGTTTCGTGAGGTGAACCGTGGATGGCGCATAAGGTTCCGCTCGCTGGGGTCGGTGCTGCGTAAATTACGATGGGAACCAAGCAATAGTTAAAATGTGAACGGCACCCTGTTCTGCCGCTGTCCTGATCTCGCCGCAAGGCGCCGCTCTTCATGCGCTCTTGCAGAACGCACCGATATATTTATTTGAAAATGTTGACGGTGTTTCCTCAATGATTTGGCCAACGCCCCGATACAGACAGCATCGCCTTACCAGACACTTTACGCCAGTTGTCGATGACAAGACTAAGAAAACCTTCAGCCTGAACGTGGTTACAGATGTAGGAGAAGGTCTGATGATTACGGAACAGGGGATGTTTCAAGCATTGAACTTTTAAAGTTAGGAACACAGTTGTCGTTCATCGTGTCTGTTTATAATCGTTGCATGAACTTTTAATTCTATTTTGATATCTTAAATATTTGTGCGCCCTAACAGGCAGATTTTGTTAGATTACTTACCTATCTACAAAATAAGACCTATATCTTTATCTGTATACCCAAAATCAAACAAATAAATAATTTTCTTTCTTTCTTTCTTTCAAATGCTTATGTTTGGGATACCCTGTGACCATCTCACCTGTGACCATCTCACCTGTGACCATCTCACCTGTGACCATGATAAAAGTCGTGACTTTATTATTAACTTAAAATCATCTTTTTTGTTTCAGGCATATCCAGAATTTTTGGTGTACTACGACATTGTGTCATAAACATCGGGAGAGCCATAGAGTGAAATAAACTACCCACCTACATAAGAGAAAAGCTTACTGTTAAACATATTTCGAACCCACGAAATCGCAGTACTGTATTACTAGCGACATATTTTGAACCCGTGATATCGCAATACCGTAGCCCTAGCGATACATATTGAACCCGCGAAATCGTTACACCATAGCTCTAACGACATATTTTGAACCCGTGATATCGCTATACCGTAGCAGGTGTGGCATATTTTGAACCCGTACTATCGCAATATCGTAGCACTAGCGACATATTTTAAACGCCTGATTCGGTATACCGCTTGCGGGGGTGGCATATTTTGAACTCTGATATCGCAATACCGTAGCACTAGAGACATATTTTGAACCCGTTAACTACAACTGACGAAATATTTTGAGCCCGGAAATTTCGGAATGACTTAGCCAACGCATTGCCTTGTGGCCAGCTATGGCTTTTGTATTTTTGGTAGTATGTATAGCCTAAAATTTGTTGTCTACTAATACATGTTAGACCTACGAATTTAATGAATGTGACTATATTTCGATTGATCACGCAATATTTTATGTAACATATTGTGATTTGAAACAAACATTACAAATACATATGAAGTACAATAATACCGATTACAAACAAACAGTGTTCAACGTGGTAATGCTGTAGCATGTATACCCTCTCGCGTGATAGCGATCTTGAACACGTTTTCTACCTTGCAAAAATTTAATCCTTGAGTTCATTGTTTTCTCAAATTTTATTAGTTTAATATTATTGTAATATTTTGAGTTTCGGTATACATAATTTAATTAATTTTAGTAAATAACTATCAACTGTATATATAATTATAATTATTATAACGACATTATTTTGAACCAGCTACATCACAATACCGTATCACTAACGATATATTGTTTTGCAATCGTAATAACAATATGGTAGCATTAATGATAGTATTTTGAAACAGTAACATCGCGATGCTGTAGTATTAACGACATTATTTTGAACCCGCTACATTCAGATACCGTAGCACTAACGTTATATTTGTATAACCTTTCATCATAATCATAATCATAATTCATTTATTTGCCTAATCATAGGTACAGAGAAAAGATGTAAACTATTATAAATAATGAACAGCCATGATTTGCCTTTATGGCGTGCAATAATTATTAAAATTTAGAAAATTTAGATTAAATTAAATAATGAAATTAAAAACAAATTAAATATAAAAGTCAAAAGTAACAAAAAAAAATTAAAAAGTTCAGACTTCTTTCGGCCATCGCAACATCGTAGCATTAGCTACATTATTTTGAACCCGTTAACATAGTAACTATTATTTTATCTGTGCCGCTAAGTCACTATATCGTAGCACTAAGGACATATAGATATGTCCAAAGATTCCATTGTATAACATTTTACCTAGTCTATTCAGATGGATGTAAATATAGACGTCGCGATTCTTTTACGTGATAACAATATTGTCAAACTGTGTAGCACCACCTTTTTTGAAATCGTTTAAAATCATAGTTACCAAACGAACTGACTGCTGACTTCTTTCTTTACCTTTGTTGTAACGCGAATTAATGGTTAATGAAGTAAGACTTTGTAGTGAGAATATATTTAGTTTAGGGCCTAGAGTAATTCAGTGTACAGTATAGATTCTGCTATTTATTATACATAAAGTCCTAATTATCAGTCTCGACCCACTAAACACGTGAATATGTAGATCCGAAGTATTCCAAACTAGCTGTACTTAAAATATATTTATCGCGGAAAAGTATTTCTCCCAGGGGAAATAGATTTCCATTCATTTCTACTACATAATCAGAACATCTAGTTATGTACCGTCATGTCGACAATCAACACATAATAATATCACGTAATGTATACACATACCGTATATTGCAATACTAGAATTCTAAACACCAGTCAATATCAAAGAGACTATAATATATACAGGGTGTAACGGTTAAGTGTAGTCATATTTTAAGGGCTTGTTCTACCCATCAATACGAACAACTTTTACTATGGGGGCAACTTCGAAAACGCGAAAAAAAAATGAGCTGTTCCATAGAAAATTTCAATAACCTCCCGATGAAACAGCTGATTTTTTTTTCGCGATTTCGAAGTTGCCCCCATAGTAAAAGTTGTTCGTATTGATGGGTAGAACAAGCCCTTAAAATATGACTACACTTAACCGTTACACCCTGTATATACACTTATTACAATCTTCAGACACTTATCTCTCAAATATGAATATCTTAATAATGAATAAGTTTTTAATTTCATTAATATCTACTATAATTTTATTAGTAACTATCTTTTGTAGTTTTTAAGTTATGAAAGGAATTCATTTTTAGTTTGTTTAAAAATAAATTTTTATATAAAGTCTTTTGTTTGTGACTTTACGATTATTAAAACATTAACATTATAAAGCATGTTTTTTTTTTTATATGAGAGGGCGGCAAACGAGCATATGGGTCACCTGATGGAAAGCAATCACCGCCGCCCATGGACACCCGCAACACCAAAAGGGTCACAGATGCGTTGCCGGCCTTTGAGGAAGGTGTAGGCTCGTTTCTTGAAGGTTCCAATGTCGTACTCGTTCGGGAATACCGCTGCAGGAAGTCCGTTCCACAGGGTGGTCGTACGTGGTAAGAAGTTTCTTAAGAAACGTACCTACAGTGGTAGACTTCCACTCATCCAGTTGATGTGGATGGAAATTTCATTTTCGGCGAGAAGTGTATCGGTTAAATTAAATTGGTTAAAGGTTAAATGTGTATTAGAGTAGTAGAAATGAATGGATATCTATTTCCCCTGGGAGAAATACTTTAGTAGCAATAGGTGGAATAACCGGTCGAGTACCACTGTTGATCCCAGCTTATAGAATAGATAATATTATTATAAATTGACATTATGGCAAACTACCTAATTAACTATGATATTTTTATAGCAAGATTGAAATTAAATGTTATTTTTTTAATATTTTTTCTTGTTAACATACATGCAGCCATTATCATAAAAATAATACATAATTTAAAATTTGAAATTGATACATAATATAATGGAGGCTATTTAATTGTTTAATATTTATTCATTCCATGTTACTGTTATTGTTTAGCGGATATAATTTATTCTGCTGTTTTATTTTTCACTACTATTTTAACATGACTACCATTTATGCCAATTTGGCTGATCACAGAGATCATATTTATAAGTTAATGTATCATAACAACCTGTACACCTGTGTATCATAAATAAATAAATGATTGATTGATTGATTGATGATTGATAGAAGTTACAGTGGGTGATGTGTGGAGATAGGATTGTTGTTGCCTTTAACTGAAAACAACCGGGAGCGCATGGTAAATATGTAGATTAGGTGGACAAAATCGCCTGAATGAACCGCCTCCGTGGCTCAATGTCAACAACATTGGGTTTACGATTCGGAGGTCGCGGGTTCGATCCCCAGCGGGGTACATGTTTTAAGTACTCGGTTTGGTTGGTGGTAGGGCATTTTAAATGTCCGCCTGGCTAGCTACCACCATCTTATCTAAATCTGCCGCCAAACAGCAATGTTAATAGCATTGTTGTGTTCCGGTTGTCAGGGATAAGATAGCCAGTCCCCTAAATGTGTTGGGGTTTCCGGGTCAGAACGCTTTTCCACCTTTGACCTCATCTTCACTTAACATCAGGTGTGATTGAGGTCAAGTACCAACCCGTTGTGCATAAAAAAAAAAAAAAAAAAAAACAAACAAAAACGTTGAAGTCAATTAACTCCAACCTTTTACTGATTACCGCGACAATTGATAAGCAGTGGTAATACTTATATACTGATTACGATTTTATCTATTACGTAGGTACGCAAGAAGGAGACACCGATACTGGATGGCACGACGGCGGGATTCGGAGACAGTCGGCTTGACGTCAAGCATGTAGAAAAATTTGTGCTTGTCACACGGCTTGACCAAGCCACATAACATTTAACGTTAATTCGTCGTGGCAAGCGGTTGTGGTTAAAACGTAGATATGAAATGGACTCAAATAAAAATCAATAAATGTTTTTTTTTCATGCACGACGGGTCTGTACTTGACCTCAATCACACCTGATGTTAAGTGAAGATGAGGTCGAAGGTGGAAGTGTACTGACCCGGAAATCCAACAAATTTGGGGGACTGGCTATCTTATCTCTAACCGGAACACAACAATGCTATTAACATTGCTGCTTGGCTGCAGATTGGTGGTAGCTAGCCAAATGCCCGTATGTTAAGCAAAATAAGTAATAGACCACGGAGTTATTATAAGTATTAACGTACAGAAATAACTCAAATAAAAAAAAAAAAAAAAAAAAAAACAATGGACACTCCCACCCTCCCACCGATCGGCTGTGCCGCACCCCGCTTCGCACTAGGGCCCGTATTAATAGTACAAATAGTTGACGCTATCTCAAGCTCCGTGCTAATTTATAAACCCTTGAGGTCTACTGAGTTGAGATCACTTCTCAAGTATTCGCCTCAGCGGCGAATGAATGATAATCTTGACTTTCGTTTATAAATACGCGCACCTCTCAAGTGAGTACTACTTGAGTATGCACATGCTTTTCAGGTCTCAAGTTCGGTTTATTAATCAACACGTTTACTTGAGACCGGTCACAAGACTGTCCTCAATCTTGAGAATGGTTTATTAATACGGGCCTTCGTCTGAGTTTATAATAGACTGCTAAAAGTAGTCGGGTATCAAGAGTCCAGGCCAGAAATAAAAAAAAATTGGGGAATTCCCATTCAACGAAGTCCTATCATCGCGGATTTTTCTAATTAACAAATGATATCGTATCTGTAACCAGTCGGCAGTCGCTAAGTAATGCGCGTGCGCGTTGGTAAATTTGTATTATATTAATTATATAACTTTATTTATTGTTTCATCATATTAAATACAGTGGATTGGAAAATCACTTGCGAATTGAACGAGGGGGTAAGTGCTTCATTATTAATGACTATCTAATTACAAGTTTAGTAAATATCCAATAGTTTCTGTGGTGTTTATTCTTTTCATGTATTGACGTCTCGTGTACAGTCGGCAACACAATTAAGGTAGCATGCTTAACTTTTATGATATTGATTGGAGTTTGTTATATTTTCCTTTACATCAAACAATACAATACAAATACTCCTTATTGCGCAAAATAATTTACAATAATTTTTGATGATAACAATAGAACACAATTAGGCGGTCTTATCACTAAAAGCGATCTCTTCCAGACAACCCACAGCTATGGAACATTTGTAGGTAGAAAAACAGGAAACCTTAATCGGTGTATATCGTTTTCAATTTCAGTTAAACTTAAATAACATTCATACATAACGTCACTCAGATCAGATTGTTAAATCAAATATATTAAAGAAATTACTAAACATACATAAATAACTTCTCGACATCTATCCCAAATGGGGTGGTCAGAGATATTCCAAATAATAGTGTTTGGGTAGATATTCCAAACATTAAAAGTTTAATGATTGAAACAACATCCACGGTTCACCTTATGCGTAGAAGATTTTCATCAAAATCGGTTCAGCAAAAAATTTCCCCATATATTATAGGTCCTAATCTATCTACCAACCAAATTTCATGCAAATCCGTCCAACCGTTTTGGCGTAATGAGGTAACAAACATACATACATACACACAAACTTTCGCATTTATATTAGTTGGGATACCTATTGAAATGCACACGTGACAGGGGGCGCAGGCAAACGTGTAAATCTATAGATATTTTTTGGTGGAAAGTCCCTTAGTCGCCTTTAACGATTCCCACGGGAAAAGACGGGTTGGTTCCATTCTAATTTAATTTTCCTTTAGACTTTCTCCTACATTATAATATTTATAAATAAAGGACTGCTACTTTAATTGTGTTGCCGACTGTACACAAACACATGTTCATGTAGGTAGGGAGGGAGGGAACATCGAAGCCAAAGTATCGATACTCTGCTCATAGTATAGTTTCGAAAGTATTGCTGCCATTATAGAAAAAAAAAATAGTGAATTGGCGCCATTTCAAATACTTACTGTGAATTGTACGGACACAAAGTTTAGTGTTACTTTATAATAAATCGATTGAATTATAATAAATCGATTATGCATTCAAGTGACGAAGAAGATATTGTGTTAACACCCATGGACTCCACGCCCTTCAACGTCCAAAGATGCCCCAGAGTTTCCTCCAGCAGAAAGTTCTGACCATCGACAAGAAATAAATATTGTTTCACAAGTTGACCACCCTAATGATAATAATAAGAAAATTACGCTTAATTTCAGTCCTTGCTCTAATTAGCCTAAAAAGAAAGACCTAATACTTTCGGACTATTTAGTTGATAAGCAAGTAGCTCTTGCTGACGCTAAAAAAGACTATCAGATGTAGTCTATAGTCAAAATAGTCAATATTTTTGTTTTGTCAAATCATATATTCTAAAAATAACTAATTAATCGCGAGTAACCCGTGAATTTCTTGCTCGTTCTTCTCGGGGAGTCATACTAAGGAGCGGTAATTGTATGTTATGAATTATTTTAATTTGAAATTCACTTCTTGATATACGCAAATATAATTATAGATAGGTAATCTTGTTTCATCGAGTAGTTCAAATTTAAGCCGGGCACTAGACATGCGTGCAAAGATTTGTGCAAACCTTTTCGAAACATTTGAGGAAATACCATTTCGTGGACACAGTATTCTGTCTGTTTTGTCTAATGCATTTTTATTGTTTAGTCCATGCTTCCTCGAATTACTTATGATTAAACTGCCTAATTATTTAAATGAGTTGATCTGTTCTATTGCCTTGCTGTTAATATTTATAGGGCTATTTGCTGATTTTGTCTTTGAAGTGAAGGAGAAAATGGTAAAGGAGAAGAGATGCTTGTTGTCCACATTTGATCACTTGAACCGACACGACATACATATTTGAAGGAAAGTTTGAAGGAAAGAGAGGAAGAGGAAGACCTAGGCCCAATTAGTTTGACCAAGTGAAAGAAAAAAATAAATGTCGTATCGTACCAAGAGGTTAAATCGAGGGCGGAAAGCAGAGAGACGTGGTCATTACTCCACCGACAATATACTTCTCCTTCTATAAAAAAAAAACAAGTTTGTTCTTTCAGGCGAAAAAATTGTATTTTGAACAAGCGTAGGTTAAAAAATGTAAAGTTTTTTATTTGTAAATGTGTATTTTATATATTTATTATTTTTAAATTTGTAAATGTGTATTTACTATTTCGTTTTTGTAAATATGTACAAAATTCTTTATCTACTTACATACCTGCATATAATTTAATTACTTATATGCGTTTATCCAATTGCTCTTAAACGGTGAAGGAAAACATCGTGAGGAAATGTGCATGCCTGAGAAATAAAAATTCAAAGGCATGTGAAGTCACCCCAAACCCGCATGGCGGACAATGCCCATACTCTTTCATATACGAGGGAAGGCCTATATCTCTGCAGTGGGGTGTTTACGGGCTGATGATGATGATAGTGGTCACCCATCCATGGACTAACCACTTCAGACATTTCATAAAACATTTCTAAACTAATACTATAATTTTAATGCAGCGCCATCTCAAATTCAAATTATTTAATTTGCCAGAATATACACACAATTGTGTTTTCGTGTTAAAAATAAGGCCCATTACATTCTGCCTTTTGAGCATGCAAAATTTAACGAATTATATCTAATTATAACTACCTATTATTAATTAATTATACAATTTTAAATAACCCAACTTGCATGGAATGTTTAAAAATTGTCAACATTACAAAATTAATGTCAAATTTTCAAATGAATGTCATCTATATTTATATAGATATATATATATAGATCTCTTTCTTGTCGTTTTCATATCCAGCTCTCTCCAAAATGGAATTGCAAGGAGAAGTCAAAGCAAAGCGGAAGAATGAGTACACAATTATCAAAAATTATTTGAAATATTATTGGAGGGCAGGCCTATATCCCTGCAGTGAGATATTTACGGGCTGATGATGACACATACAACATTACCATCCTTTTTGGGACTGTCGGGTATAAACCAAAATTACTTTGTTACTATTCTGTTGTTCTGATGAAGAATAAAAACCCCCCGTAATCGTGGTACAAGCCCTTTGGTCACTATTATCTACATTATCTTGATCTGCATTCTGATATGGCAGTACATATTAAGAATTACTTTGCTATACATTCAGTGTACTAAGTATCGGGAATTTGTCAATAAACCAAAAAATACAAATTATTCATCTAAATTTATTTTATCGCCTTCAAAGTAGGCCCCATCGCTTGCAATACAACATCTCCACCGCTTCACCCAGTCTTCCATACATTTTTCATAGGCTATTTGCGGTATGGCCTTTAGCTCATTCAGCGAATTTTCTTTTATGGCTTCTATCGACTCAAAACGTTTTCCTCGAAGTGGTAATTTTAACTTGGGAAATAAAAAAAAGTCAGACGGAGCCATATCAGGTGAATACGGTGCTTGGTCGAGAACTTTTGTTGAATTTTTCGCTAAAAACTCTTTCACTATAATGGCTGTGTGTGATGGTGCATTATCATGGTGCAGCATCCATGAGTTGTGTTGCCACAAATCTGGACGTTTTCGGCGGATACTCTCATGCAAACGCTTCATGACGCCTAAATAATATTCTTTATTCACTGTTTCTCCCTCTGGAAGGAATTCGGAGTGAACCACACCACGGTAGTCAAAAAAACTGTCAGCATCACCTTGATTTTGGAGCGACTTTGCCGCGGTTTTTTGGGTTTCGGCTCGTTTTTGAGACGCCATTCTGAAGACTGTTGGCTTGTTTGCATGTCGTACTCATAAACCCATGTCTCGTCGCCAGTTATTATACGTTTCATAAAGGTCGGATCCGTAGAAGCTCGGGAAACCATGTCTTCAGCGACATGCTTTCGCTGCGCTTTTTGAACAAAATTGAGCTCTTTTGGAACTAGTCGAGCGGCGACGCGTTTCATGCCTAAAATGTCAATGAGAATGTTGTGGACGGACTTAAAAGATATGTTCACCTCACTAGCCAACTCTCTCAGACTCATACGTCGATTTTCGAGCACTAGCTTCTTGATTCTGTCGATGTTTTCTTTGGTCGTAGCGGTTGAAGGTCTACCAGAACGAGGCAAGTCTACTACTACTTCTCGGCCTTCTTTAAAAGCCTTATACCATTCATAAGCCCTTGTTTTCGATATACACGATTCGCCGTAGGTATTTCGCAACATTTTTAGTGATTCACCACATGAAATATCATTTGAAACACAAAATTTAAGGCACACTCTTTGTTCAACAATATTTTCCATTGTAAAAATCGCCGAGGACTCAAAACTATGACCAACAAAAAGTGTAGTTTAAAACAAATTAAATGACAGATCCCGCTCAAATTTTGCGCGCTAAATCAGTACAGTGCTACCAACATGCAGTAAAAAAATTAGAACGACCTCTTTTACGCGGGTCTTTTTATTGACATATTCCCGATACTTTTTACACAGAGTAGTATACAGTGAAATGAACGATATTATTATTTTAATGTTATATTAACGGCACAGATTACATCAAGTTATTTCATCTGAAAGTTATTTGCGGTGAGTGTCCTGTCAGTTATAATTAGAACCGTTCTGGCCTACATACGTTATCTTATCATGAAATAAGTGTTTGCGAATTTACTAGTGGCGCATTTACTTATAACCCGACTGCTCAAGGAAGGGGGTAATGTTTTTCGAGTGTAGTGTAGATTTCCTCCTGTATCTCCTACAGCTTAAACAGCTTAACCGATTTTAGTGCATGGTGTCGCTTGATTTGTCTTGATCCCTTTAGTATAGGAAACATTTTATCCAACATGGCGCCCGCATGTAAAACACGCTGTCGGGTTTTTTTTGGTTTTTATTAAATTTATATTCATATACAATATACCTTTTTTATTGTTTTAGGGACAACAACAGTACGATAAACTAATTTATCACGGTAAAAAAAAAATATACCTACTTAAACAAAGGGTACTAGATATAACAAAAATAAAAATCGATCAATATTTCAATCCAAGATGATATTTCGGAAAAATTTCACAGAGAGCAAAATATCACGAGTGAATAAACTATTTTTACAACAGCATACTTACAAGTTATTCTATATTAACAAAATTTCATTTATGTAAATATAATCGTAAATTAAATGTGTAAATTTAATTAGACTGGTCCACGCCTCTGGAGATGTGAGAGCTGGTGCCTACTTTGCTCAGCAAATTAGCTCATGCATTCAGCGGGGCAATAGCGCTAGCGTACTAGGTACTATGGCCTCACGGAAGCGAGTTGGACGGCGTATTTTTTCTATAAGATATAGGTATTTTTAATTGTGTTTTATAAATTTGTTGTTTCATGTACATTCTTAATAAATTATTATAAGTAACAAAATAAAAATATAAGTATCTATCTATATATCAGCTGCTGCGCAAAGTAGGCACCAGCTCTCACATCTCCAGAGGCGTCGACCAGTCTAACGGACAATCTAACAGTTAGATTACAAATATAGTATTTGATTGTTGAGGACCCCTATTAAGTAAATAAATACCTGTCCTCGAACTCAATGCTTTTGTATTCAATTTTATAATTTTTTTCTTGTATATAGCTTTTTGATGTGCATAAATATCATGTATCTACTTAGACTATTCATACTTAGAATTTAGTTGATATTTACAAGCGAATAATGTTCTTAAAACCAGGAATATCTGTATTAGTTCGGTTATAATTTTGGATATTGATATATATATATATATATATATTTATATTTTATGGCAATCAGTGCGACAACCATTACTGCCAGTGTCCGGTTGTGCGGATAAAACGCAACGTTGGGTGCTGAAATCTGAGCCAAACAATTGGTCTGTGTCCTGTTTGAGCCACCTAAAACAAAAAGGACGAATACAAATATACTTACATAAAGTAAAACAACACAAGGACTTCACAAGTACGGTATTAAATATTATAAGTAGTTTAATATTATATGTAGAAATATATTTAGATAAAATATTAGCAAATGTGGAATTTGTATATAACAATAGGGATTTCATGTTAATGGGCCTGGGGATCAGGGGGGATATACATTCAGTGTACTAAGTATCGGGAATTTGTCAATAAAACAAAAAATACAAATTATTCATCTAAATTTATTTTATCGCCTTCAAAGTAGGCCCCATCGCTTGCAATACAACATCTCCACCGCTTCACCCAGTCTTCCATACATTTTTCATAGGCTATTTGCGGTATGGCCTTTAGCTCATTCAGCGAATTTTCTTTTATGGCTTCTATCGACTCAAAACGTTTTCCTCGAAGTGGTAATTTTAACTTGGGAAATAAAAAAAAGTCAGACGGAGCCATATCAGGTGAATACGGTGCTTGGTCGAGAACTTTTGTTGAATTTTTCGCTAAAAACTCTTTCACTATAATGGCTGTGTGTGATGGTGCATTATCATGGTGCAGCATCCATGAGTTGTGTTGCCACAAATCTGGACGTTTTCGGCGGATACTCTCACGCAAACGCTTCATGACGCCTAAATAATATTCTTTATTCACTGTTTCTCCCTCTGGAAGGAATTCGGAGTGAACCACACCACGGTAGTCAAAAAAAACTGTCAGCATCACCTTGATTTTGGAGCGACTTTGCCGCGGTTTTTTGGGTTTCGGCTCGTTTTCGAGACGCCATTCTGAAGACTGTTGGCTTGTTTGCATGTCGTACTCATAAACCCATGTCTCGTCGCCAGTTATTATACGTTTCATAAAGGTCGGATCCGTAGAAGCTCGGGAAACCATGTCTTCAGCGACATGCTTTCGCTGCGCTTTTTGAACAAAATTGAGCTCTTTTGGAACTAGTCGAGCGGCGACGCGTTTCATGCCTAAAATGTCAATGAGAATGTTGTGGACGGACTTAAAAGATATGTTCACCTCACTAGCCAACTCTCTCAGACTCATACGTCGATTTTCGAGCACTAGCTTCTTGATTCTGTCGATGTTTTCTTTGGTCGTAGCGGTTGAAGGTCTACCAGAACGAGGCAAGTCTACTACTACTTCTCGGCCTTCTTTAAAAGCCTTATACCATTCATAAGCCCTTGTTTTCGATATACACGATTCGCCGTAGGTATTTCGCAACATTTTTAGTGATTCACCACATGAAATATCATTTGAAACACAAAATTTAAGGCACACTCTTTGTTCAACAATATTTTCCATTGTAAAAATCGCCGAGGACTCAAAACTATGACCAACAAAAAGTGTAGTTTAAAACAAATTAAATGACAGATCCCGCTCAAATTTTGCGCGCTAAATCAGTACAGTGCTACCAACATGCAGTAAAAAAATTAGAACGACCTCTTTTACGCGGGTCTTTTTATTGACATATTCCCGATACTTTTTACACAGAGTAGTATACAAAGAAACTGATTGATTAGGGCAGTTAAAGAATATATGGTCTGTGGATCCTTCCTCAAGGCCACAATCATAAATTGGGGAATCTCTGATGGGAATTTTATTGAGGTGAAGAGGAGTGCATGAATGACCCAGACGCAAGCGACAGATTACCGACGAGGATTGTTTATCTGCTAGACGGAAACGTGAGACCCAGGGCCTCTTGGGTATCTCGGGTTGTACGTAGGGTTGCCAGATGAGAACTTGAAAAAGGAGGGCATGTTGGTCAAAAAAGGATAAGTTTCTGTAAAAAAGGAGGACATTTAACAATTACACGATTTTTTTATACTATATTACTTTATTTTATTCATATTTAGCTGAACTGCCAATTTTTGCGAGAAGTTCTTGATTTTTTAACAAATAATCATGAAAATCTTCACAAGTCATGGTTTTGAAGTTGTATTGAGTAAGAATTATGGATTTCACTGACGGCACACTTAATCTGTTCCTCTCTTTGTTCCACTGAGTATTGATCAGTGAAAAAACTCTTTCCACGACACGAAATGTTGAACGATGTTTAGCGTTTAGCACAAAGGAGGACAAACAGTAGGTAAGGGAGGACGGGAGGACCAAATCATGGAAAAGGACGACATGTCCTCCTTTTGGATACCATCTGGCAACCCTAGTTGTACGTCGCTGTAGTAGCGGCCTTTTACTAGACGAGTAGGTACGCTCCCAGTTTGCTTGCCAGGATTCCATTAAATCATGATCAGCAATAGTGTGTAGGTCGTGTGAAATGGATATTGATAATATACTCTTTGTTCTATTGACGTATGCCAGGACAAAGAGTAATACGTGACATATAAGATGCTTTTACAATAATGTTAGTCAAAGTCAAAAATGCTTTATTTTGTAAGTGCACAGAGTAACACTTAAAATAGTTAATTTTACATTTTTTTAAGCTACTGCTTGTTCAAAATGCAATTTTCCCTTGAGAAGAACAAGCAAAAATCTCGATGAATTGCTCTTTTAAAATCAAGCATTGATTTTACATAGAGGTTTTTGTATTACAAAAAGGTTTTTATATTTCATTATTAACGATCTGATTATGTGCAGGAATGATTATCATCTAAATAGTCTGATATTTTATAATATGCTTTGTTAATAAGTTTCTGATTTTGTATATCAACAGGAACCTTATTGAAAAAACGTAGGCCCTTTGAATGAATTACTGACTTTGCGAAAGTTATATAATGATAATAATCTTTATTGTTTCACACACAAGTAAGAAAATATCAGCACTGTTACAAAATTCAGGCCCAAATATACTATATCACTTGTGAGAGACTGACATCTGAACTAGGAAATTAACCTGTTTTTCAGATATAACTATCTTTCACGTATGGCGCCGCCCAGACAACGTACTTTATGTCCAAAAGTTTCATTAGAATCGGGTTATTTAATTCGAAAAATTTGCAGTTAAAAGTTTATATGGAATATCGTGTGGGATGAAACCTCTTAATAATGTTTCTTTTATTTCACAGATGCCTCAAAGCACAGTATATTTTGGAAATCACTACGTATTCAGTAGTGTTGGTACTGATAGTGAAGATTCAGATAGTGATTGCTGCAGCTTCAGTAAATGCAGCTGTGAATATTGCCAATCTGATGATGAAGATAGCGATGGTGAAGATTCTATCACTAGTAGACGTTGTAGCTGCTGTCGAAGGTGTTCTAAAGACACGATTTCCAATAGTGAGAGGACTTCTAATGGCAATGGAGAATCCCAAAGGTCAAGTAATGTGACAAATGTCATATTATCCACTATTAATGAAACTGCGGGAAATGTTCCTGAAAGGCCAAACCATGATACTGCGAACCAGGATGATAGTCAAGCGTCAGGATCCAGTGATCACTCAAGACCTAGTGATGGGACAGAGCGACCACGAGATGGGACGTCAGCACGTGCCAAACGAAGTGAAAAGAAAAGCTCTAAAGTCAAAGCGAAGGGGAGTTGGCGATCTCAGCTGATAGATTTTGCTTCAATGTCTCCCCTAGCAGTCACTGGATTTTATCTCATGCCGTAAACTGATTCCACTACAAATTATTTTGAACAAATGATTTTTCTTTTAATATTTCATTCCGGACTAGCTTTGCATGGAATAACTTTAACGCGGAAATTTGTTTATCCCGCGGGAACTACTCCCTTTATCGGGATAAAAAATATCCTATGTCTTAATTCAGGGTGTGTTCTACCTATATACCAAATTTCATCCAAATCCGTTCATCCGTTTCGCCGTGATTGCGCAACAAACAAACATCCAAACTTTTGCATTTATATAGTATTAGTTAGATTAGATTAGAATTAAGATACAGCTTATATTGTGGTCAAGCTTGTTCGTCAGTCTACAAGTTCCATTTCTACTTTCCATTTGTACGGACTCCTTTTCCACAAAGTCCCATTTCATTTCTATGGAATCCTTTTCTACAAAGATCCATGTCTACAGATTCTTTTGTACAAATTTTCAGTTTTACAATTTTACCTAGTTATTCCCTTATTTACAGATTTATTTTTATTTTCCCTGTCTCCATAGATTGTCATTTCTATGCATAGCTATTTCAACAGATTTTCATTTCGACGACCTCTTTTTTTACGTAGTCCCATTTCTAAAGATCTGCACTTCTACGACCATTTTTACTACAAAATCCTATTTCTACAGATTACCATTTCTATGGCCTCTTCTACTACACAGTCGCATTTCTACAGATTACCATTTCTACGGTCTCGTTTTGTACAAAGTCCCATTTCTAAATATCTCCATTTCTATGGAATCTTTTTCTATAAAGTCCCATTTCTACGGACTCTTTTTCTACAAAGTCCCATAGAAATGGGTACCTGTAGAAACAGATTCCTTTCTTACAAATGTCCTTAACTTCATTTATCTATTTCTACGTAATTAATCTCATTTCTATAGATTTCCATGAAAGATTTCAAGATTCAAAACTTTTATTTTTCTAGTTACAGTATAATCATTCGCATGTCCGTTATTCACATAAAGTCCACTGTTACATGCCTTTTCAGGCGTATAATAAGTGTAAATTTTCATTTCGTTAAATTAATAAAGATATATAATTATTTTTTTCACCAGCCTTTGAACCGGTTTATTAATAAACTGAGTGAATATTCTCAAAATTGAGATGAGCTTAAGTTGACGCTTGAGAATCTGTGACACAGTATCAAAAAAATTGTATTGAAACTGAATCGCGATCTCAATCTCAAGCTCGATTTGTTAATATACGGGCTTTCGACAGGTTCACGTACATCCTAAGCACAAAATAACATAACCCTTCGTCTGCTTGAGCACGTTAGTTTATATTAAATAAGGAACGGGAAGGGAAATGACGAATTACTCGATGAGAGGAGTTACGAAACAAGAAAATGAAAACAATGTTTGATATAATTTATTTAATAATAATAGATTTAAAGAAAAATTGTGGCACAATATTTATATTAATTTATAAATTTTTACATTTTCATTATAGGCTAGCCCAATAGCGACTAAGGGACTTTCCACCAAAAACATATTATGGTTTTGTACGTTTCAACGGCGATGGGCTCACCCCCTTGTCACGTGTGCATTTCTGTATATTTCATAAGGTGAACTGCGGATGTTGTTTCAAAACACTGTTGCTTGGGATATCTCTGACCACCCCATTTGGGATAAAGGTCGTGAAGTTATGTATGTATGTATATTAGTTTATTAGAATAGATTTAATAACATTTTTATCATTTAGGAACTAATTTAAATTATAATTAGATTTTTTTATTAATAATGATTTTAGTTGCTTTACAAATTTTAAGCCTTTTTATAATATTGTATATTTTTGTGTTGTCTGTGTGTAAGGTAACTTGTTTTTACTTAAAATACAATTATCTTTGTAAATAACGAATATTTTCTTTTCACTTTAACTAATATGTAATTAAAAGTATTATTTGATTTAACTTTCTTTTTAATGCACAACGGGTTGGTACTTGACCTCAATCACACCTGATGTTAAGTGAAGATGAGGTCGAAGGTGGAAGCGTACTGACCCGGAAACCCCAACACATTTGGGGGACTGGCTATCTTATCTCTGACAACCGGAACATAACAATGCTATTAACATTGCTACTTGGCGATAGATTTCAAAAAAATGCTGGTAGCTAGCCAGGCGGACATTTAAAATGCCCTACCACCAACCAAACCGAGAACTTAAACATGTACCACGCTGGGGATTGAACCCGCGACCTCCGAATCGTGAACCCAATGTTGTTTACATTGAGCGACGGAGGCGGTTACTAAAATAATCGTTTATCAACAATTTTCCTATTATCCGAATCTGTAACCCCAGAATTGTCCCGGAAATGAAGGCAACCCTATCTTTATTCCCTCTCGCAGGGCACTAGCTGAAAATCAGTGTCTTACCGCTATAGGTGAGGATCCACACTGAGCGATGGCCCATTTGTGGTACAGATTCACATACAACTCTATTATAAGTTGTAACAGTTGTACTTAAATTTTGTTTTCATTTTTATTACTGTGAAAATAAGGTTACATTTTGTAAGAATAACACCAAGCAAAATGATTGTTGCGTCGAAAATTTTTGTATGTGTTTCAAGCGTTTATGTGCATATTACATGCAAATAAACGCTTTATCTATCTATCTATCTATCTATCTCCTGGCCCATTGAGATATAACGAGATAATAGATTTATACAACCATTTTGTATGTCACCACGTATTGCGGGTACGTCTGGAACAAAGAAAAGGGTCCTGTAAGTAAAAAGTAGGGTGGAAAATAATATAGTTTGTGCAGTAACCACTTACTTAAATAAATAAAACCCCCAATGATTTATATATGTGACCGGTTTATAGGTTGTGAGCGGGTGTCCTTTAATTGGCATAATCTAATTGGCCTAATATAAATCCGCATAACAGACTTGGCATAATGCAAATGCGCATAATATTAAATCCGCCTAATAATAAAATCACATAATACAAAAACTGCATAATATAAATGTGCATATCATTATCTAGTATAACTTTAATATTTATAAAATCAATTTACATAACATATTACCGAGTACCCATACATATAGTTATTTAAGGCTGTATAAAACTTGCTCATCATATTGTGGCGAACGAGCGAGCGAGGCGAGTGTTATGTTGTGTTGTGTTGTGTTGTTGTGTTGTTGTGTTGTGTTGTGTTGTGTTGTGTTGTGTTGTGTTGTGTTGTGTTGTGTTGTGTTGTGTTGTGTTGTGTTGTGTTGTGTTGTGTTGTGTTGTGTTGTGTTGTGTTGTGTTGTGTTGTGTTGTGTTGTGTTGTGTTGTGTTGTGTTGTGTTGTGTTGTGTTGTGTTGTGTTGTGTTGTGTTGTGTTGTGTTCTGTTGTGTTGTGTAGTATTGTATTGTATTGTATTGTTATTAATACCAATCCGACTGCTGCGCCACGAATGTTTCAACATATACCTACCCACTATGCTTCATTTATCATGTAGGAGTGAGAGGTGATGCGATAGACTTACTTGTTCTCCCTTATACACGACGTACTCATGGTACTTGAGGAAGTTAGTACTCGGGACTCCTGCTACAGAGTTGTACCCAGGCGGCGGATGTGGTCGCTTTTCCGGCTTCTGTTGTTCATGGATATTGCCCAAGGTCACGCGACAGAGCAGCATTCGCCTGGAATAGACCATGAATTGTACGTTAAAAGTAGAAGGAAAGAACGATAAGTTCTGTCTGTCGGTCCAAAGTATCCATTATCAACTTACATACTATTATTTAGGAACATTATACGTGTCCGTCTCCCCCTCTAATGGTAGAAGATACTATAAAACTTAAACTTATTAAGAAAGCATATTATAAAATATCAGACTATTTGGATGATAAACATTCATGGACATAACCAGCTTGTTCGCATAACCAGGCTACTTCACAATTAATAATAAAATGTTATGGTGCGTTTTTGTAATAAAAAAACTTTTTTTTTTTAAAGAGCAACCTCTCGAGTTTCTTGCTTGTTCTTCTCAGGGGAAAATTGCCTTTTGAACAAACAGTAGCTATAAAAATGTCAAATCTAACTATTTTAAATGTACCCTGTGTACCTACAAAACAAAGCATTTTTGATTTGATTTGAATAGCTGAAAATGAATGTCTTGCTCTTGAGCAATCTCACAATGAGATTCAATAGATAATAATAATAGTAATAAAAATCTTTATTGATTTAAAGCCATATCATAGGATTAAATTATAGTTTGTTGCTTAGGCTAAGTATGTGTGTGTGTGTGTGTGTGTGTGTGTGTGTGTGTGTGTGTGTGTGTGTGTGTGTGTGTGTGTGTGTGTGTGTGTGTGTTAGTGTGTGTGTGTGTGTGTTGTTAGTGTACGCCGTATCGGACAACGTACGTGTACGTTAAAGTTTAGTTACCTTTCACACACTAAGCAGCACTTGTTAGGCTAAGTATGTGTGTGTGTGTGTGTGTGTTGTTAGTGTACGTCGTATCGGACAACGTACGTGTACGTTAAAGTTTAGTTACCTTTCACACACTAAGCAGCACTTGTTAGAATGTAAAGAACACCCAGTCGAAGAGAATACATATTGGTTGCTCTTTGATGAATCCTTGGCAAAGTATATTCCGGCTCCGAAGTATCCATCTGTGAACAATTATTTTTCATTATGCCTTACGACTCTAGCAATGCTCTCATTCGTCAATTTCAGGCTCCAACCCCAGCTAATGGATGTGCCTTGACAAATGATTCTGGTAGGAAAGAAGAGAGTTGTATTAACGAACAATTAACTGATGTCGTTGTTTGTCTTATTAATATGTTAGTTAAAAACAATGTCCTGAACTTAGAACCGTACAATGTTGAACTCTTGAATACACTACTTCTGTAGCGGTGGCGTGTTCGCCGAGGCCAGTAAAGATACACGTTTAACTCCCTATACTCTTAAAGGTCGTGATTTTTGCATTATGGTTACAGTACCCGTCAGTGATAATCAAATCAAATCAAATCAAAATATTTTATTTCATAAGATAAAATTATCACGACGGCCTGTTTACCAAAAGGTTGCGGGTTCGAATCCCGCTGGGAGCATATATTTGTGTGATGAATATGGACATGTGTACCCGAGTTATGGATGTTTTTCATTTCTAATAAGTATTTATTTACAAAAAAAAATGTATTTATGTAGTATATCAACCATCTAGTATTCACAACACAAGCCTATAGTTGCTTACTGTGGAACTAGATGGCGCTGTGTGTATGTCTAAGGTAATTTATTATTTATTTATCACTTGAAAACGTCACTATTAATATTACATTTAAATTTACTGCTCATTCACAAAGCTGGCTCACCAGAGAAGAACGAGGAAGAAACTCTAGGGTTGCTCTTTTAAACAGATTATGGGTTACAATTTGTGATTTGATAATTATATGAATAATAAGACATCTAAGCTTGCTTATCATTCAAATGGTCAGTGATTTTATAATAGCCTTTTGGTAATAATTTCTTTTTTTTATGCACAACGGATTGGTACTTGACCTCAATCACACGCGATGTTAAGTGAAGATGAGGTCGAAGGTGGAAGCGTACTGACCCGGAAGCCTCAACACATTTGGGGGACTGGCTATCTTATCTCTGACAACCGGAACAC